>CM068546.1:6210011-7410011 GCA_035048495.1 Euptelea pleiosperma | reverse complement strand
AAAGACAACTTAATTTAGTTTTGAATATACCATGCACTTAATGTGTCATTTTCTAAAAAAAAATAGAATATACCATGCACTTAGTGTGTCATTGTACTGTGTACATTGTTTTATAGAATATAATTTAAAAAAATAAATATAACAGCAATGATTTGTCAAAGGTCGGGTAGGGTCGGGCCCCCTTGAGTGTGACCCTTGCCCGTCCCTTATTTAGAAGGGTCTTACATATCTGGGCCCGGTCCCACCCTAATAGTTTGAAATTTAAAAAAAAAAGTCCTCTTTTTTAGGGCTTTAAAAGGGCAGGACAGGGTCAGCCCCTTACACGAGGGCCAGATTGACACCCCTTCTACGTTGCTCTAACGTGAATTTCATTAAGGAAAACTAGTGAAAAACACGTGCATTGCTGTGAAGTGATAAAATAAGAAATTTCATGAATCGGCTATGCAGAGAACTTTGAGAAAGGGTGACTCAGTCTCACCCATAGTCCATAACCAAGATCCATAGTTCCGAATGTGAGGATAAGAAAAGAGTTATGAGAATAGTCAAATTATTTTATTACGAAGTCTCGTCACCACATTATCCAAATGCTAACTAAATTTGTATCAATGTTTATTACATCATAACATCCAAAGTAAAGCCTAATTCATATTTTATAAGAAAATAATAAAATGAGATAAAGATCAGTTCTATGTCGCGCGGCTCCAAATGTGTTACGCATTCGCTCCCTTAGGTAAATCTGAAACATAATAAATAGGTTGAGCCGAGAAGTCCAGTAGCTAGGTACGTTCCATTACCCTTATTACCATGGGGATGAGCGATTAAACATGGATAATCAATGGAAATAATAGATAATATAAATAATGCAATAAGATAATAATAATAAAAATGAGTTCACTAATAAAAATATTCGATGAAGCTAAATATGGAAAGAAAACTTGATGAACGTGCATGTCATAAACACCATGGGACACACTTTATACAAATAGTGTGCCATGCTATCAAACACCACATAAATCTATGGGAATTGGTGTTTTGCACCCTAGGGCGCCGAGCCCCCTTGCTCTTTAAGGAAAAATCCTAAGGGGTACGGCACGAAACCCTAATCATATGTTTATGCACTCTCAATCTTCTTTTTCAATTTCATTGAGGTCCAACAACCAATCATATATTTATAGGCAATAATAAAACATCATGATATCCGTTTCAAATAATATACAAATCCTTATTTTTAAGAAGATAACAAATATTTTTAAAACATACTCAAATTACTTCCAACATAACTAACCGTGATTTTGGAAACATAACATATGTAGATGTAACAAAAATGCATGATTTTTAACTAATTAAAAATGGTCGGGCTCTACGCCCCCGTAAGTTCACCAACAAAATCACGTTTTTGGCAAGACCATAGGTTTCCCCATCATCTAACGGTTGGGACTTAAACTTTTTCAAAATGAGGTTTCCCTCTTTTTGAACCGAGCCAAATAAAGTGAGCTGACCCTTTTGTGCTGACTTAACTACTGCAACCTGTAAGCTCCTGCAACCGGTCTTTCCTTCCCCAGGTAATCTCTGCAACTCCTTCTTCTTCTTCTTCTCTCTCTCTCTCTCTTACTCTCTCTCTCCCTGCAACAAACCCAAACCCTTACAAAATATGTATTCCCCTTCATTTACAAAATGAACTATTTCAGTTGCACTCTTGGGAGCATCCCAGTTTGCATATCTTCATCAAAGACAGAAATTATTCCCATTCAACCCTTCAATCACAATTACTTAGGCTATTTGCATTGTTTTTACTTACAAAATTTGTATTCCCCTTCAATTACAAAATGAATTGTTTCAATTGCACTAAAGTATCCCAATTTGCATATCTTCAGCAAAGAAATAAGCATATCCCAGTTTGCATATGTAGTAAAGAAAGGAGTCCAATGGTCTCAACATCTATTAATACCGTGAAACCAAACCAAGCACTATCAGACCACATGATTGTATGTTTCTAACATGTACAAATAAGATCGACCACATGCTTAACAGAAACAAAATCCCATATAGCCATGTTACTGATCAGCAAACGGATTCACATATAACCAGTTCTGAACTTATTTTTGAACTAACATGTAGTTGCCCTTCACTTTTATCTATTGCACTTGCAGTACATGGTGATTACTGTATCTACTGCACATAAGAAAACATAGCACCTTCAGAAAAGAAAATAGATAGGAGTAGTAGGACTGGATTTGTGTAGCCAATCCCAAATAGTTGGGATAGTGGCTTGGATGATGACCACAAACATGTGTCTGTCCAAATTATATAGAAGACACCATGGCAGCATATTTGTCTACTACACTTTAGGAATCTACCATGTTCAAATTTTCAACTAAACTTCAGAGACATAAAAGTCAACAAAGATAGATACTGTTTAGGTAGATGTAGAAAAGAAATGTACAGGTATACAACAATTGTAGTAGATGGAATTTTTCAAAAAGTGAGAATGGAATAAAAATAGAATCATCATCACTTGTCTACTTGCAGTAGATACTACACTTGCACTAGATGGACTACCTGCATTTTCTAAGATCAAAGCAGCAATGTTAGTGTATGGCAGATTGGGTGGACAACATTGAAAGTTATTTAGATTGTAAAGAATGCAAAGAGGAAGAAATGTTAAATTAGTTGGGACCATATCTAATGAAATTTGGCCTATTACAAGTTCAAAAAAACAATAAGATTGAGGCTTTGAGCTTTGCAAAATTTTAATGAACCATGTGTTTGGGTTTGTTGCAGAGAAGAAGAAGAAGAAGAAGAAGAAGAATAAGAAGAAAGATGAGGAGTTGCAGAGATTACCTGGGGAAGGAAAGACAAGTTGCAGTAGTTTATGTGCTGCAGTAGATAAGTCAGCACAAAAGAGTTGGCTCACTTTATTTGGCTCGACTCAAAAAGAGGGAAACCTCAGTTGAAAAAGTTTAAGTCACGGCCGTTAGATGGTGGAAAAATCTACGGTCTTGCAGAAAACGTAATTTTGTTGGTGAACTTGTGGGGGTGCAAAGCCCGACCCAATTAAAAAATGTAACATCAACATATCATATAGACAATTTATAAAAAAATAACCGTGAGAATATAGGGAGGAAATAACCTACTTTTAAACTTGATTTTTTTTTTTTTTTTCTTTTGTGATATGTTCTTTAGTCTCCTTCTTACTCTATGATCTTCTATCAATTCTTTCACAGAAAAGAAAATTTAAAAATGAGTAAAAAGTTTTAAAAATAGCCTATAGTTTGGGTAATAAGATGTGAAAAGTTATTATAATTTTTGGGCATACAAACACTACGTACACAAGATGACAACACCCTCTATTTTGTGCACTCTTACCATATGTTTTTCAATGCATTTTCTTCGTCACAAGCTACTTATCTTGTTTATATGATTTTTCTAATTATAAATGGATACGTATCAAAGCTTAGATTTGATATATGCATCTACGACAGAGTAATAAAAAATAGAGTGATAGATATATGTGGAAAATAGATGACAGATAATGAGACAACGTATAACAAAATGGAGAAGTAGATGATAGAAAAGGACAAAGCTGATAATAGACAAAAAGAGAGCATATGACAAGAAACAGAGCAAGTGACAAAAAGGAACAATGACAGACAATGAGACAATAGATGACAAAAAAGAGAAAACATATGCAAAAAAGGAAAAATCAATGACAGAAAAGGATAAAACAAATGACAAAAAAATAAGAAAACATAAAAAAATATACGACAATTGGGTTTGGGTTCAAAATCGTTTCAAATCATTGAAGTTACAAAGAAAATATTTGAAACTAGTCTTTGAGGAAATAAAACAAACAATTGACAAACATAGTTAGAAAGATGTTTGGGTTTGGATTCAAAACCGTTTCAAATTATGGAAGTTGCAAAGAAAACATTTGAAACTAGTATTTGAGGAAATAAAACAAATAGCTGACATTTAGAAAGGGTTTTGGGTTCGAAACCATTTCAAATCATCAAAGTTGTGGAGAAAATATTTAAAACTAATCTTTGAGGAAATAAAACAAATAACTGACAGACATTGTTAGAAAGATGTTTGGGTTTGAGTTCAAGACTGTTTCAAAACATCAAAGTTGCTAAGAAAGAAGAAAAAAAGAGAAAAGAAGTTTAACGTACATTTAATCAAAGAAAAGAAGAAGCGTTTAAGTATCGTTGAATGACTAATTCTCGTTTGTCGAAGGTGCAAAGGTAGTCCAAGTTGCAAAGAAGAAAAAAAATGGTGAGGAATGAAAGGATTTGGTAATTTTAAAGTTTTGATGTGACTGTTGGGAGGAGACAATGATAGCGATTATCCCAATTGTTCGATCAACTGTTTTCAATTGGACGATTGCTTAAACATTTAGAGCGAGAACCAATTTTTATTGAGAAGGGGTGTATGATCGTAATAGATGTGGTTTAGTGCATTTTGAATAGCATTAGCGAGTTTGCCAAAAAGGTTAAGGGCAAACTCGAAAATCGATGCTTTGAGGATATGTGAAAAGTTATTGACATTTGGGCAATAAACTCTAAATTTATTAATTATCTCAGAATTTTCTTAGATAATTTCCTAATTTAAAAAAAAATTAAAATTAATTTCTCTTATTTTAATTAAAGTATTAAATAAATAATTTTTTAATTACAATTTATAACTAAATCATAAAGAAATTAAAACTAGTTAAAGTAGACTTAGAAGAATTCTTATGGATGTTTGGTCTTGTTTGAATGTTTTATTAAAAATAAATATTTAATGAAATAATTTTTAAATGCTTTTTTGTATAAATATTTTGGTGGCTCATTATTTAAGGCACATGCACATTTGAAGATAAATTTAGTGAATTTGGTTTATATTTTAGTGAATTTGGTTCATATTCCACCAAAGATTAAATTGTCACATTGAATTCATGTTTGAATTAATTGAGTTACATGTATATGTCAAATTAATTATTTATAAACAATTACTTCAAATGATTTGTATTTTCACGTGGGATTTACATATAAAATTGAGTTAGTTTTAAGACCACTTTAAAGTTTATTTTGAAGTTTTGAGAGTCTTTTAACTTATGTAAGAGTTATAGGTTCACTTAACCTCAATTAAGAGTATTTTGTTACTCTTGACTAGCCCTTAAAGGTCTATATAAAGCCATCAAAGTTCCAAAATGAAAACGCACTTGAGTTTAGTATTTGAAGAGCTTGAGTAGTTTTTTCTAAGCATCAAAAGTTTTTTTTTTCTTGGTTTCTATTTTTATTAGGCATTTGGCAAAGGAGATTGTGTTCTCGAATTTTTGTATGCCGTACAAGCATTAGAAAAGACTTGGAAATGGTCCAACCTTGGTTGAATCTCAGAGGTAGCTAGGACTATCGTTAATCTCTTGCACCTTTTGCAAGGCTTCGACTATCTTCAAGAAGTGTTTACATGCCTTTGAGCCTTGATTTGAATTAATTGTTTAATCGTCACCGAATTTTCAACATTTTGTTATTGGTTTGTTATCGATTCCACAACTTGTAAGGAATACTTTTATATTCAATTTAGCAAAGATTCCGTTCGACATAAAAACATTCTTGTAACCGTTTCTACGAGCACTAGTGTAGAGTGAAGATGTCGTGGTACGCTTACGTCGCCAACTACGTGAAGACTAAATGATAGAGACAATAAGAATCAGACGGTTGACGACAAGAGTCATCTGAGTAACTGTCGATTTGTCAATTAAACAATCGTGTTTGCTCGATTAGGAAGAGCATGTCTCAGGTCTTGAGAGTGACAGATGTCCCTCTACACTTCGATGATATTTTCAATGAGGACTTGGGGGATGATATCGAGCCAGGGGGTCAGCAGCTAGATACTGATATGCCTCCTCCTGAGATGCCTACTCCTTACTCATTTGAGTGTCTTCATCATCAGATGGTGGGATTTGATCAGCGTCTCACAGCGCATGAGGAGCGGACTGCACAGAGTTTCCGCAGATTAGAGGAGGGTTAGGAGAGGATGACTGGTTCTATGTACGATATGCAGAGATACATGGAGTACCAATTCACCATGATGGGATTCGGACAGCATCCTCCAGCTCATGGTCTCGATCAGCATGATGGTGCTGGACTATCTACATAGACTTCTTGAGAGAGTTATCTTTAGAGTTATCGGGTGTGTTTATTGTTATTATTGTACACCGATAAACTCAGAGTTTGTATGGTTATACTCTGCGTGTGTTATATTTTATAACAGGGTATAAACCAGTCTGTATTTGGATATGGATGCATATATTACACTTATTTCTCATGATATTCTTGATTGCATGCTTATTATTTGCTTATATTCTATACCTTTGTCAATCTGTGACATAAAGGGGGAGAGAAAATCATAGCGGTAAAAATAAGTTGATGATGCATGAGATAGGGGGAGAGAAATTTAGGAGGAGAAAAATGTTTAATTTTTTTCAATTTCTCTACTTGTGATGTGCGTAATTATACTCACTGCATTTTATATGAATTATTAATTGCCGATGATATTACAAGGTATGTATTGTTGGTAGAATGTGCAGGGAACAGATCAAAAGCCACGGAGGTATATTTGATTTGAGTCGATTGTGATAATTCTTTTTCAAACAACCAAGGCATGAGATTTTATCCCCATACCATAGACCAGTAAAACTGCATAGGTAATTAATTTTTAAATACCTAATCAACCCCCCTTCTAGGTATATTGAATTAAAGAGAACAGATCGGTGGAACTTCATAACCAAACTTGATTTAAGTTTAATTATTTATTTAAATTATTTTACAACCATTTTTATGTGCAAGGAAATTCAATAAATTCCAACAGTATGTCTTACATCAATTCCCCCTAGCTTGAAAGAACTCAATTTTCATAAGTTTAAGGAGTTATCATTTTCTTTACTCTAGGTATTTATTTCAGGTAACTAGGACATCATTCAACTTTCCTCAATTATATGAATCCTTATAATTGCTATATGTTTTCTTGTTAATTGTCTCATCTTGACAAGTTGTTTCATGTCTTTTAAAGCTCGTGTGGCAAAGGAAACAACTGATTCCTGATTTACTGTCCTTATTGGGCTTTCTGAGTCGCATTATAATATTTTGGCATTAATACTTGAAATAAGTATTCCCTACCATCATTTGTCACGTCATAGTCATACAACGACGATCTTTTGAGAAGAATTTGTGCGGCACTCATGGGAATAACATCACAATAGACTTTATCAGTGTACAGAGTAAGTGAAAAACATAGGGCGTCTCTTGGTGACTTTCCTCTGCTTGTCATCAACATATACAACTGCGTACGGATGTGGATGTGGCCTTATCTTAAAATGCGATCAGTCAACTATATCATCTGTGACAATATTTCGTTGACTTCTTACATCAATAACGATAGTACAGAGTTTGTTACGATATCTAACAATTATTTTGAAAATACTATGTTGCTTCAAATCTTTATTATTTTTCTTATGGTTTGACAATCAATACTCTATTTAGCAAACATGTTTATGAATCATTGATTGGACCAAGAAAGATGTATTTAGTCTCTTCGTCTTCCTTATTATCTCGCATTTTCAACTTCAACTAAGTTTACTGATTTATTTGAACAATGACTTGTGGTAAAGATAAGATAGACTTTTGTATGTTAATGTGTCCTAATCCACCAAATTTATAATATTTGTGTGAATTATCTAGAACAATGGTCTTTTATTTATTAATGAAATTCAATGAAATTTGAAATTGAAGTAGAATGTGAGAGTTTACAACTATTTTCTCATTAGGCTTTATCCAGAGGGCTTTAAGAGTAGTTTTTTTTCATTATCATAGTCTCCTTTAATTTTCTTTAAATTGTAATGTAAGTTGGTCAAATTCTTTGAAACTCCAAATGCTTGCAACAAACATGTCATCTTGAATATTTTATTTGAAACCTAATCGATGATTAACAGTTAGTACTTTATACGATTCAACAATTCTTGCTCGGGTAGTCAAATCATAGAACCTGACATGTTCTTATCAACAAAATTAAAATTGAAATCTCATACTTTAGTTAGAGTACTAAACAAAATCTTACATTAGCTAGAAATTAAAGAAATTGATCCCAAAGAAGTCAAAATTAGTCAAAAGTGGGATCCGTTGAAAGGGATATTACTGGTAGACTTAGAAAAAATCCCAAGGCTTATTGGTATGTTCTGTGTCAATCGATGGTCCTGCATTTAATTTAATGCTACTTTTACTTTTGCAACTAGAAAAAAAAATCTACTATGCCTATTTGTTTGACACATGTCAATGTAATGGGGTTTTGTAGTAAACAAATAAGGCGAGCAAATCACTAAGGAATGCCAATGGTACTCACATGCATGTAAGGGTGTCAATTGGTATTATTGAAATAAAAAATAAGCAAATCCAAAAAAAAAAAAAATCTATTATTTGAATTTCAATTTGAAATCATAATAATATTTTGTATCAATATTCGAATTTGAGTTCGGTTAACTTATTAGATATCCGATTCATGTTTATTATTGGGGTTATTCTATAAGGTGCCAAGTTGGCGCACACTTATTGTACTAAAGCTTAAAATCTATTAGTATATTTATACAGTACAAGGGATCGAATATTATCGAAGCAGATATATCAATATCCAAATCTGTATCCAAAAAGTATTCAAATATAAAAAATTATCTAAATTTGGATCTAATATAAAAAATTTTCAAATAATATCTGATTATTTAAATACAATTTTTGACTATCCATTGACACCCCTACCCACACACATACACACACACATATATAAAAAAAAAAAAGTTTTTATTTGCTCTCGTTGACATCAACACAACTCAGTTGGTAATCTTTTACTATTATAAAGTCAACTCTATAGGGTGAAGAGTTTGTCCACACCAAGGTTTAAAAGGGGCCGTTATAACGGTATAACGGACTGAAGTCGTTACCGTTTTTCCATTATAACGAATTGTAGCGCTCATGGGCAAAATGGAAAATAACGGAAAAAATGGCGCTGCAATTCGAATTTTCAAAAAACGGAAAAATTACTGCCATTTTTTTTTCACAAAAATTTCCAAAAAACAACGGTCGTTATTTTCGTTATAATGGAAAAATAACGGCCGTTATAACGAAAATAGCGACCGTTATTTTTCAGCATTTTAACTGTTCACAACGTAAAGGGGGAGGTCCAAATCTGTTATAACGACCGTAATTTTCGTCATAATTGCCCTTTTTTAAACCATGGTCCACACTTTGCCACATTTTTTAATAAAACACAGTCAACTTTGTTTAGACCTTGTATTTAAAAATGGTTTCTCTCTTAGAGCTTTGACTTGTAACCCTTGATCTCTTTCAAATCTTTTCTTAAGACTGGTTTTTTGAAATTTAAAGCTATGATATGTTACTAAAGCCATGCATATTCTTTGTTTCACATTGATTTTCAATGGGTTGTTAACATGTAAACTTGCTGGTTTTTATCACAATTTAGATGTTGATGAAATCATTTAGTTATAATTACAAAATGTATGATTATATTTCAAGAAAACGGATTTTACCAATACCTAGCTTTAGGGAGGGGTATTTCCATAAATAAAACCTTTTAGGGTATATTTTATCCAATTATCAACTTTTCTCCATGAAACGAAGACTGTCATGATAGCTGTTGACGCTTGGACATGAAGGGTAAGAGTGTTTGGCCCCAAAAGTGTATGATATTAGAGATGGGTGAGGATTGCATGTTGCCTACATTAGGCGTAAGACAAAATTTCATTGAACTCCTGGGCTGTTTAAGGATTCTTCAATGTTTGCAATCGTCGAATGGTTGACCATTGAGGAGTGTTCCGATCATGTTTTTTTATGGAACGTGGTCAAAGGCTAACCTAATCCTAAACACATGGGTTCTTGCATTTATCTCATGCAACAACAGCAAATTACCACTCAACCAGAAATTAAGTCATAACGATGGGGTTTCACATCGGTTAAGTCTGGATCAAGATTGTTATATATGACTAGAGCTAAGTATCAGTCTAGTCCTTGCCACTCCAAAATGATTACACTACCACAACTTTTATTATCGATTAATGTGGTTTCAAATGCTTTCAATTCAGTTCAGAATGATTTCAATTACAGTTTTTATTATAGTTCAAAACCTGCATTATTTGTAAATCATATCAATGACTATTTACTGGTAGTATAAGTTACTACCGAGCATGTGGTTCTTTGAATTGCCATGAGTAGCCATACAATATTTTTTTTTCCACAAAAAACATCACCAGCATCACTATCCATCATTGTAAGTCTTACCCCAACTATTTGGGATCGTTCGCACAAATCTCGTTCCTCCATTCAATTCTATATATGTTGAGAAATAACATATATTTATCAAACAACAGGCTGAGCAATTAGGGAACAGACTCCCTGATATACAAGTCTGGCTTTTTTACTCTAATTCACAGCTAACAAGTCGCTACTAGTTAGCATTCTTGAGAACATCGTTGCACGAGATATCCAAAAATTAATTCTCAAATGGATTTGGTCATCTCTGAAACTATCAGATGAATTGCTTCAGAAACTCTGTTGCCACAAGCCTCCCTCGCGTGTTCACAGATAACTTTAACTCGCTTATCTCCTTATCAATATCCTGCATTTTAAGAATTATGGCTTCAAAACACCATTTTAGCGTGAAGATAACAGCAATGATAATACAAGCAGAAGCAAAAAAGGCATCGAGACCAAACAGAATGGCTAGAGATAATGCTCAGCTTTTTGTCCTGTCTGATATGTATCTCGAGGATGTACAATCCGGTGTTGACCTAAGGACCACACCGCTGTTGTGAACCTCAAGTCTATTAAAGCTCTTTCTAAATCCAAAAATATGGGGTACTATTCTCCTGAGGCAGAGTTACCGACCAACAAATTCTGAAGGCAGCTTTTAAAAAATAACCCACTAATTCCATATTGAAAAGAAGGCTGACAAAGACCAGATATAGAATATTTTTAATAAATGGAGACAAACAATTTCAGCTGATGAAGTTCAAAAACATGCGTAAAGGACAATAGAATTCTAAGTGCTTGCAAGTAGCATGAGAACTGGTTTTGCTTAAGATATCCTTTTAACTTGGAGTGTCAGGCTAGCTGAACTGACAGCTGAAGCCAAGAGGTAGAGGTATTAGATGACATAAAAAAATTAAAAGGGGATTGCAAACAAATTTTCTTCACGAAATGGAAAGTAATTTTTACATAGGCTAGCCAAATCCCGCATTTAATGCAGGAATGCAGTACCAGAACTGCATTCACTAACAAATCAAGAACTAGGCAATTACGTAACAAAAGACAAAAGTGAATGTTAAAGTCCATAGAATTCTTGCCTCCATGAATTGTACAATAAAATCTATAAGCTTGTGCTTGTGCATATCCTCGCAATGATAGTTCGTGATAAGAAAGCTAATGTCATAACCCTGCAAAGTAAACAAAATAAAACATGAAGCTAATGAATTGCTAGTCAATGTCATCCAGTAGTAGAAATGTTCCTTGCCAAAAAAAAAACATCCTAGTCAATTTGTGGATTGAAACATAAATGTTTGAGAAACTTTAATTATATAATCCAATATACGCTTCCTAAGAGATTGCTAAAGCTTGAAACAAGTAACTGTCAGTTAAAAACCAAAAATGCTCATTTTTCCTGATTGTGCTGACACTAAAATCTTAAAGAGCTCCTATTGGTAAGTTATCTTGTAACAAAGCATTGTCATCTGGAACAGAGGAAATTATTTTCTATTGCTTGTATACAAATTCATCACAAAACAAGAAGCAAATATATGGAACTTGTAAATCACCATGACTGTCCTAACTAAGGACCTTCAATCGTTCATCACAAACACCCCCCACAGGCCAACTTGTAAGCCACATAATCCCCTTCCACAAACCCAGGTCTTAAATTTCAATCATGTGTGTGCAACTATGTCAAACCCCTATATTAAGTGCTAGAATTTATTGAGTTTCAGATGATACACCTTATATCATCTGAGTCACTTTGATACGTTTCAGTCTGATAAGAATTTGTTCCACTCATAAGGCACAGAGTTTTCGTATGAGAGAGTGAGTGGATAGGTGAGATTTCTCTCTCCCATTTCCCTTCTCAAAACCTCCAACTATCAATTTTGAGAACTCAAATTGACAATTCATTGATGAAACTCAACTTTTCGCTCCAACCAACCAACTGAAAGGGAGGAGGGGGGAAGGGGGTTTTGCTTTGGGAGTTTCATCCATAAGATTTGTGCCATAAAAGATTTAGATTATTTGTTAAAACCCAATACTGTATCCATAGACCTTTTATGATGATTAGGGACCAAATGGTGTTTTTTTTGGATAATAACAAACGAATTTAGTGATATCTGATAAGAAAATAATTACAAAATTAGGAAACATTGTTCTTATGCAGAAGAAGTTACTATTTACACCATACTTAGCTAATGAATCCATAATTTAATTCGCATCTCTTAAGATACGAGAAAAAATTATGGACCACTCTCTAGCCAACTCCTTTATGTAATCTAAAGTGTTAGCCAAATCTCCAGAGACCATGGATCATTGTCTTCATTCTTCACCCAATGGATTCTGTTAGCTGAATCTCCCTCCACCATGAAAAAATTTCAACACAATTCTTGGTTGATTTGGTAGTTTAGCGATATAAAAATGGAGGATTTTGCAGTACATTTTCTTGACAACAAAAAATTGGCGCGGCCCAATATATAAACTAGAAGTTTTGGAATGAGGTGATTTATGGTGAGGATGGTCTCTAAGGTGAGGAGATCATCCTCACAAAAGTTCAAATCATTCCGATGTTCGTAGCCTGGTTTACAAGTTGAAGAATTATGGACTATCTATTTTTACCGTTAACTTGAAAACCAAATTTGATGGGGTTAGAAATTTCAGAATGGGCAGATTTTTTGTAGGGATGATCTATATGGTAAGGAGATCATCCTCACCAAAAATCAGCCATTGATTTGTCTACCACGTGGGTACACCAACATTGTTGTCCAATTTTTTGTCCCTTGATCCCCCTATATACGTGTGTGTGTAGGCAATCGATAGGAAACATACCTAGAATATAAAAATTCATTACTTCGGTCCATTATGTGACACATTTTGATTTGCTTCAATAATACTAGACGTTGACAAAACACACCAGATCTTGTGTATAATATGCAATATGTAGGTCAACATACAAAATGCTTAAATCACTCTCTTCTCTCTATTACTTGAAATCTCACACCTCCTTTCCATGATTTTTGGGTAAAAATGACCACAATGAATTAAGCATTGGAGATAAAAACATCTTGGGTTGAGGTAGATAGAAGATCTAAATGTTTCGGTCGGGGCATTTGTATCTGAGAAGGTAAATTTCATTTTTTAGTTAATAACTTTGTTTTGTTGTGAATTTAGATTAAATTTAGTTAATAACTTTGTCCTGTAACCCGGTCTCTTTGGTATGGAAATCCAAAATTCCCTCTAAGCTTGCTTTCTTTGCGTGGGCAACTTCCTTGGACAAGATTTTGACCGTTGATCATTTGATCTGTAGAGGGCTTTTTCTTGTTAACTTCTGCTCCATGTGCAAGCATAGTGGGGATCTGTACATCACTCGCTAATGCATTACGATGTGGCGTGAGAGGTGTGTTCAGTGTTTCTTAAGGAATTCGGATTGAGGTGGGTGATGCCAAGTTCCCCTATGGACCTTCTATTCAGTTGGCGTCCTTCAGATCTTTCTAAAAGAGGTTGGATCCTTTAGAAGTTACTTCCCTTGCGATTCAGTGGGGGTTGTGGAATGAAAGGAACAAGAGGGTTTTCGAAGGCCAGAGTGAAGAATTGGCATCGATTGTTCTTAGCATCAAGGGTTTCGTCTTTGTATGGTCTAAATTGTATACAGAATGTAGAGGGCATTTTTTTTTTTTTTGATAAGTGTAGAGGGCTTTTTTTCGACGACCTAGTTTGTTGATGGGACCTCCTTTGTCTTAGTGACTCTTGTTAGTTGAGGCCCCTCGGCATCCTTTCTGTTTTGGGAATGGCTGTGTAGGCCATCTCGGCCTCAAAAGCTTCTCCAATTGTTTCTTTCTTAGGCTTTGCCATTAATAAAGTTTCACTTATAAAAAAAAAAGATTAAGTTTAGACTAAATATGTGTAAGTGCACACACAATTTACATTAATATGATAGTATTTAAAGTAGTTCATAGCCCTTCCAACTAGATGAAATATTATTCTATCATAAAATAGGTCAGATATGTTTGCTTTAAAAGAATTTCGTTATCATCATCTAAGCCTTATCTCAACTATTTGGGTCGGCTACATGTATGTTGTTCAACATTCAAATCATTTCTCACCACTTTAAACAAAAAATTTCAGCCGTTCCCTTATTTTTTTAGATCCTTCAACTTGCACTAATGCACTCCTTCTCACTAATACCATCATTGGCCTTTGTTGCATATGACCAACTCAATCAACTCTCCCTTATTTTATCACTTACTGGAGTTATGCCTTGGTTGCTTGATGGTATAAAATGTTGGGCAAACAAGAAATTACACGTACACAGGATGAGTGTAACGGAGATGACGATGTTGAGATCGATGAGCGATAGGTCTAAGAAACGAAACAGAAATGTGCACATCTAAGGAAATGGTCACATTGGATCTCTCTCTCTCTCTCTCTCTCTTTCTCTGTCTAGATAACAAGAAAAATTTTATAATACAGAAAGGAAAGAGGGATAAAAAAAAGAGATGGGAAAAAGGAAGAAGAAACCGTGGATCACACTGGGATCTCCTCGCTGCTGTACCAAAAAGCTCAATGGACTTCTTTAGCTAGGATATTCACGTTATAAATAGCCAATCTTGGGAGAACCAACAACGAGATGTTCATAGAATAGATCAAGTCCCAAATCTATCTAATGGTACGAGAATCTCAAAGTACCTACTTATCGGATGTCCAACTAAGTACCTGCTCGAATCTCCCTCAACAATATTATATGATTACTCAAATTTAAAGCTTTTAGAAAATTTTAAGTCCTTGAAGGAGACAGAAGGCTTCTGCTTTGCTCTAATCGCACTCCCCTAATGGACTTGAATACTTATAAATAATCCTCCCCTCTTTATCCCAAACCCCATTTATGGGGTATCTCTTGGACATTGATATTAACGAAAAACTTGCCTCTATTCATGTCCTTACTAAAGTTTCACTTGGTTCAACTTCTTTTAAAATTGTTGGATTCCGAGTTTTTTTTTTTAAGTTCCAGTCTTGCATTTATCTCCTCCCTAATTTCAACACACAATACCAGTCATCTGCAACCAACATACACCAGCAGCCTCCTCTTGAGTAGGAGTACTTAATTTATCCATAACCAATACAAAAAGGTACGAGCTCAAGGTTGCCCTGGTGTCAACACAAAACCAAAAACTCATTCATATCTCCACCAAATTGTTCACACACTAATAATAGCTCCCTCGTACATGTCCTCAATGATGTCGATATATCCTCCTGAGACTCTTTTCATCATTAATATCTACTAGGTTATATTTCTAGGAACACTATCATATACTTTCTCCAGGTCAATAAATACTGAGGAGATTCTTCTTCTTTGTAAACTCTTCAATAAATTGTCTAAGATAACTAAATGGTTGACCTGCCTAGCATGAAGCCAAACTAGTTTTTTGATATCCTTGTCTTAATCTTTCAAAGAAAAATAAAGATATTAATATTTCTCAGTCCCTTTTATCTTGAAATAATTAGAGATTTTTTTTTTTTTGCATTTTTTTAGAAAATATAAAAATTATTTTTATTTTGAGAAATAATTAGAGTTTGTTTTTTGCATTTTTTTAGAAAATATAAAAATTAAAATGTTATTAGTGGATCTGGCATTTTGGCAATTCTACGTGACAATCTAATGCTCCTGTAGTTTAGGCAGTTGTATTGCATTCAGCACAAGAACCATGGGCGGTGGGCCAAGCGCTCAACAAGATCTTTGCCGTCATTGTGCAAACTACTACAGGCCATGAGTGCAGCACAGACATGGGCTGCAGCCCCAGACTCGCACAGCATGGCCTTGAGACCTGCAAAGCGGGAACTGCATTCTCATGCATGTTTACCTATAAAAAATTCTAACCATTAGAGTTGAAAACATTGCCACTACCCTCATCACAAGGATTCTTTTGCTGCCACTGATTAAAAAAAAGATTCTTTTGTTGCCATTATTAAATATATGCTTAGTAGAACCAGAAAGCTAAAAAAAACCAAATATCATGCAAGCAGACACGAAGTGAGTATTCCAATCAGATCCAAACCAACTTGGTAATAATAAAGTTCTTCACAGGCACTATAAAGCATGACAATTCCCTGGATATTTGTCAGAAAACAATTTGAAAGCACTCTTGTAAGAGGAATAACATACTTCCATTTAAACATTGCAGGTAATGAGTCAATCAGCAAAAAATTTATGGAGAAAAGTCTAATGGTAGCTTAATGCAAGGAGACCACACATACCTGCACTGGCTTTCTCCTCAATACCTGGAATGCCTCTGCCCTCATTGACAAAAATCTAAGAAATTTTTTAGTTAGGATGTTTTCAAGCTCATCTGCCTGCTTTACCTATACAAAAAGAAGAGTATATGCATATAAGAAGAAATTGAAAAACAAACTGGAATAAGAAAGGTGCATATTTTACACTCTTAAACATATTCTCCTGTACAAAGAAAGAGATGCAATTCCAGAGGATAAGAATAAAAAGACATGTTGATTGTCTGCTAGTTGTAGGTTTACTTAAGAATATCAGTATACACTGATTATATGCAAACAAGATCACTCAATTCCAGATATGCAATTTCAATGCACTGGGAACAGAGCAAGTATGGTTTTTCCCTATCTGCTCATAAATGGAACATGTATCATTTTAAAGGGTAATTTATTGAGATTGTGATGGGTATCAACTTCTTGGTGAAAACAAACAGAAGAATAAAGCCCAACATAAATCCCGAAGAGTGTATACAGGAACTCTTCCAAAATTATGCCAAAAGTAAATTACTTTGTCTTCTTCAATCAAAAGTGGTTTAAGAAAAATAGAAGAGAGAATCTTTATGGTAACTCCAGATTCTACCCTAAATCAACCAAGGTAGTTAAAGGCACAAGGCCCACTTAAGGCGCTAGGACCTCTAGCGCCTGAGGCGCAAGGCAAGGCACGCGCCTGATTGAAGCGAGGCGCAATATTAAAAATTATAAAAAATAAAGAAAAATAACATCATAAAATAATAAAATAAGTAATCATTATGCCTTAAAACATAAAAGATAGCAAACGTCGAAAATCTCAAGTAACCCAAAAGCAATTCTAGTTAACATTGTCATTATCTAAATACAAAACAAGTAATTTTTTTTTATAAGAAATACAAAACAAGTAATCAAAAAGCCATAAAACATAAAAGATAGCAAATGTTCAAAATTTCAAGTAGCCCACAATTAGTTTTAGTTAACATCGCCATCGTTTAAAATATAACCATTAGTTTCATCCTCATCATCATCAGATGTGTTAGCCTCCTCAATATATTCTTCTTCTTCTGTCTCCTCCGAATTGGCCTCTTCCTCTTCCGGCTCCCTTATTAAAGCCCTTGCTCTTACTCTTGACCTTGATTGTGATCTAGTATTTGATGTTGATTCACCAACTCCAGCAGCTCTCGCAACAACACTCCATGTCAAGCTATCATCCTCAAACACCAATTCATCTTCTGTTACTCCACCTTCTGTTTCCATCTCCCCAAGTAGTCATTCATTGCTTTTATCAATGTCTTTCAATGAGATAGGTTCAATTGTATCTCTCATATCATATCGATGTTTAATATAATAGGCCAAAGAACAAATTTTTTACAAAAAAAAAAATGTATTTTAGTGAGGCGTGCGCCTGATGTGCCTGGAGCCTAAGGCACGCGCCTTGACTATAGAGAAATCAACTCCATAAAAAATTATAAAACCACACCTAAATGTACAACAAGGCATAATAATACTGCATTTGAAACTTTTAGTTGTGATGCTGGATCGAAACAATGGCTGGCATTTGATAAAACCCTAACCATCAATCAACGGAAAGCAATTCATCCCTAATGGGTGTTCAATGTGTATGAAGCAAGCAAAGAACGTCAAGCACTTCATTATCCATTGCAAGGTGGCTAGGGAGGTTTAGAGTTTCTTTCTCAATGTTCCAAAAAAGAGTGGGTATTTCCTGAGAGAACGTTGAAGTTGCAAATCCATCCCACTTGGAGGGATTAACCATTAGTTGATGAGGGAGGGTTGTCTTTGTAGTCGAATTTGGAGAGAATAAAGGGGTGAGTAGTTGTGGAGAGGGGGAGGAGAGTGAAGAGGAGAAGAAGTTGGTGGTGGGATTTGTAGGTGTTGGCGGATCGCTTTGTTTATAATCTTTTTGGTGGAAGAAATCTAGATTGTGTCTTACTCTCTGTGAAGAAGGAAAAGTAAACAGAACAAAGCGGTTAGTTTTTTCCCCTCTGCCTTTTTTTACCTCCTTTTTTTAAAGAAAAACTCAAAAATACATGTATTGCACAGTTTGTCCAAAAAAGTCACATTGATATGTATGTTTTTGAAAAAACGCCCATATTGTATGTTTTGAAAAAAAAAATCGACAAATTCATGTATCATACGCGAATAGCTAACTAGAGGCAACCATCCAAGTAAAGGTCTCCATCTTGGGAGAATCAGAAATCCCCAAATCTTTGATCCAGCAACCTCTCTTCAAAAAATCCTTCCAATATTTTGTAAAGGGAAATATTGAGAAGCATCCTTTTCGAGATGTGAATATCCAGGATCTCCTAAGCAATATGTATGACATTCTAATTAGCCACTCCCTTTTCGGCTGGTCCTATCTCGTCTTCGACCACATCAAGGAGCTGGCTATGAGGTGGTCCACTATTTTCACTTGTTCAATGAGAGGAGCTAATGACGTGGCTAACTATCTTGCCAAACAAGGTGTACATAGTAACTTTGTGTAATAGGGAATGCCATTCCCAAATTTTCATACTTACTTTTCTTTCTTACTTTTAATACATTTTATAGTTAATTGCCAGAAAAAGGAGGAGGAGGAGGAGGAAAATAAGAAGAATAAGAAGAAGCTATCCAAAGCCTCTTGTAGGAGTCAGGAATAGGAGGTGTCTTTAATGACAATGGAAATGAGATTATCATAGTTTTCAGTTACTACTAAGAGTTGCAGACTCTAATTATGTCTAAATTAAAGCTTCCTGCAAGGCCCTAAAGTCTTTAAGCACGATTTCACAGGTCCATAACCCATGGAAGGTGATGTGACTTCATGAAAACTATTAGGTGGACAGAAGGGAAAGAAGGAAGTCCGTGGATAATCTTAGAGCTTGCCAGGAGGTGGAAAATTATTTTCATCAATACTTGGAGAGAGGCAGAAGATAGGCAGAAGGTTTAGCGGACTATCTTGCAAAAAGCAGTGTATATAGAGATATACTTTGTACATAGGAAACTCTCTAGTCTCTCCCTTAGTTATGTACTCTTCTATCTATTAATAAAACACATTGTAACCACCACTTTAAAAAAAACAGTGAGAGGGGAGGCATCTCCACAGAGATGCCTTGGTTGCATCTACAAGGATAACCACAAAAAGAGAAACAAATGTCCAACAACGCAATTAATGCCTTCAGACTGTTACTTGTAGATTTGCATCGTCTTGTCCCAATCGGAAATGATGCAATTCAAGCAACTTTGAGCCAGTAAAATGTGGAAGTAGGTCCCACCAACCGAGCTGTTGTATGTGACTTAGAGACCCACAGAATATCTTCCTAATTAGAGCCCCTTCTAACGCAAAAGATACTTGTCATAGAAAATTGTTGTGTTCAACCAAAAAAAGAAAATTCTCTTGCAACTATATTGTAAAATCCTGGTTAACATTAATTGCTGCATGACATAGAATACAATATCCCCTTCTGGTCAAATCAAGTGCACAACAAACTTTGACATTACTAACTACCATTAAGGTTCATTCATCAGAAATCCCAAAACCATAATACAACTATACAATCGTCGTGTTCTTCGCAACGGGCATCCATAAACGTTATGCCAGCAAAAATTAAGGACACCACCCTGACATAGAATGTAGGTAGGTTAGCTGGAAATATTAAATATCATGTGATTGAAGTGGTATATTTGATTGGTGAGCATTACAATTATCAGAAAGTCACTGAAATATAGAGTATTAAATTCCACCTTGATGCTTATGCGAAGGGAATTGATGGATGTCTCTATCAAGCATTTTTCTGCCTCATTTCGACAGATCAAAACCTGAGACAGCAATTGCACAAATAATTCTACAATCTATAAACAACAGCCAAATGGTTGCAAATTCAATATGAATGAAATCCAAATTAAAAACCAGGTCCAGCATTTCTAAGTTCAAGGATCCAATACTATCAAGATTTCCAAATTATATATATATATATATATAAAAGCAATCAACTACAAATTTTAGATAGTGTGAAAATTTTAGAATGAACAGCAACAGAAAAAAATAATGAGAGGTGAAACGAATAACAGGATACCAACAAACTTATACAATTCACCAAAGGATGAAAGATTATGATGCCAGCATGAATTAGCAGGGGGCGTCCAAGGAAAACTGGTTTCACCCTTGATCACCACACGGGCCAGTGCTTCTGCCAATGATTGACCCAAATTTACATCTTTAGTGCCAGAATTTTGTTCCTTTTTTTTCTTTTGAAAAAAGCAAGATTGGCCAGATCTGACAACTAACACAGCTAGGGCACCGAAAGAACTCTATCCAAACACGCGTACAACCAAGGTTTAAAATTTCGTTTCGGAGAATGTCTCAATCAAGTGAAAAACCGACAAACTCCGAAACGAAACACAACATTGAAAACATAGCGAAAGAACGAAATTTCCAAGGTATTACGAAATATTCCGAAACATTCCCAAAATCATGAAATCATATTTTTTATTGTATCAGATTGTATTGTAATGTCCCGGCGAAACAAACCGAAATTTTACGAAAGGAAACGAAACAAAACACACAAAACATGCAATGTTTCATTTCGATTCTCTTACAAAACGAAATGGAACATACGAAACATTCCGAAATTTTAAACCCTGCAATTAGATACAAAGTAACAAGTGCAAGAATCTCATAATATCAACATTTCATGGTTGTGGTGCAGAGTGCCAACCAATTTTGCAGGCAAGTTACTTGATGAAACTCAAAATCTGAGACTCAAAGGCCTTACCCTGCACAAAATCAACAATTTTATCTAATGTCAAGAATAAGGCTCTTACAGGATTTAGCAGCAGTTCTGGGCTGGTCCTGAAAATACAGAGGGAATATCAGAACCTTCAGATGTAAGAAAATATTGATTGGTATTCTCTATGAAGGAACACTTCACACACTTTGCACTGTTGACAACTAAGTGCAGCCTATAAATGCGTATCACTGCTCAATACAGATCCACGACCAGGGAACCCAATATGCTGACAAATCCATACAAGTGTATTTACATAACATTAAATGCATACAATATTCAAAATTTAGCTGCATCAAAAGCAAATATATAACAAAAGGATAAGTGATTGTTTAATTGGCAGATTAACTTCATGAGGTTATACAAATGTTTTGCACTTTTTTGTCTTTCCAGTTTCTCTTTAATGCCTTCTGGTTAAATAAATTTTGAACTCTTTCTTTTAAATTTCTCATTAGATTAATCTTGTCGGTTAGCTAGTTATATTATTTTAGTAAAATAAGTGATTGAGGTCGTCGCCTAGTGAAAAGACAAATTTGCCCTCATAAAATGCAAACTAGACCATTGCACTTGTCAATGCAATAAAGCAACTACATTAGTGATAAGGGCAACTTCAGCCAACCCTATATGGTTGGAATAAGGCTAATATATAGGTACAGGATCAAAAGATGATTAAATAAGTAAAACAATATCAATGATAAGGGCAACTTGAGCCAACCCCATATGGTTGGAATAAGGCTAATATATAGGTACAAGATCAAAAGATGATGTTGTGAGCCTGCCTTTATGTGCTGAGTGAAGAATTGGAATTCTACAATCTACAGATAAGAAAGAAAAATAGTATAACTAAAAATCCAACCACAACCAGGAAACTTACTTTAGTTCAACCTCTGGCTTGTTATGTCTTTCAACTTCTTGACAAGGAAAATTCTGAAAGCAACCAGCAAATAGGAACATGAGGATTTTCTCGCATTTTGTAGTATCAATGTGGTTTAACAGTCATCTCAAAGAAAATTTGCTGAAAGTAAAGGTAAGTATATCCCAGGCCACATGGAGTAATTCAATTGCATGTTCCAATGAGGCATTGACTATCAAAACCTAAAGGCAGGCTCACAACAACAAGCAAGTAAGCAACCAAGTCTAACATAATTAACAAGACAGGTATTATGACATTCACCAAAAAACACCTTGCTACCAGATGTATTATTACACCGTGTCATGTACTCATGCTAGCACAAGTATTGCAGTTAACAGTATTTAATACCAGCAAAGTAATTTGGTATCGGGGCATTTATGATTATTTCGAATTTTAAATCAAATTAATGATATAGCATTCTTTTACATTACTCGAAGTGCTAGTTTATTGTTGTTACTAAAAATATGATTCATAAGTGTAGGATAGCCCTCGGATTTGTGAGGGCTATCATACATATCTTCCTCGAACCAACCACATTGGCATGGGTTGGGATAAACTGAACCCAACCCGTACATTGAAAGGGCCTCTTGCTTGCTTTGAAGCGGTTTCTGGCCTCAGAGTGAATTTCAGCAAAAGTAAGTTATACCCGATAGGGGAGGTTGATAACATCGAGAGGACCTTGCACTTCCTTAGGAGTTCCAGTTGCAGCTCTCCCGACCTCGTATTTTGGCTTGCCCCTTGGAGTGCCTTACAGATCCACTTCCCTTTGGGATCCAATCATTGAGAGGTGTGTGAGAAGATTAGCTGTCTGGAAAGCCAAATTTCTGTCTAAAGGAGGTAGATATGCCTAATCAAGAGCACCCTATCTAACCTTCCCATTTACTATCTTTCTCTTTTTTCCATGCCGACGGGGGTGGTCAGGAGGTTGGAGTATTTTTTTTCCAGCGATTCTTAAGGTATAGTAGGGTAGATGGGATGGGTTACACTCTGGTGAATTGGAATCTCATCTGTTTGCCTAAAAAGATTGGAGGCTTAGGTATCAAGGATTTGAGATTGATGAATCGTGCTCGTCTAGGGAAATGGCTTTGGTGCTTCGCAGAGGAGGGGGATAGTCTTTAGAGAAAGGTTATCGTGGCCAGACATGGTTGTGAGCCTTTGAAGTGGTTTTTCAAGGAGGTCAAGTCCTCGTATGGTTGTTGTGTGTGGAAAGGGATATTGAAAATATCCTCATCTTTCTCTGCAAGCATTAGATCAAGGTGGGAACTGGTAATAGGGTCCGTTTTTGGTGTGGTGATACGGCCTTTATGGTGGATTTCCCTCGGCTCTTATATTCTCAGATAAGAAATTCAGCACAGTGCAAGAGCTCATAGTGTGTGTGTGTGTGGGGGGGGGGGGGGGCGCTTCCTCTTGGGGCTTTGACTTCAAACGAATTTTGAATAATTGGGAAATCCCTAGCAGTTTGGCTGCCCTTTACCTTAGACTGGAAAGGGAGACTCTAGACTACTCTAGAGAGGATGTCATTCAATGGAAGGGTAGGTCCGATGGTCAGTTCTCGGTGCATTCTTTCTATGAGATGTTGGATAGGTCTTCGAGATCCGCTTTGATCCTTTCCATTTCAGCCCGGAGCCTTTCTTTCCCTAAGGTGGCGTTCTTTGTGTGGTGCACCTCCTTGGGAAAGATCCTCACCATGGATAATCTCATCAAAAGAAAGTGGGTGATGACCTTCTTTGCCTCTTTCAGGATTAGTTGGGTCCCGCTGGAATTGATCATCGATACTTTGAGTAGTTGGACGAGTCTTTGCTTCCCTCCTTGCAGCCGTCGTCTATGGAGTCTTTTACCCTTTGCGGTTTGGTGGGGTATTTGGAAGGAGAGGAATAAGAGTATTCGAGGGGAAAGAGGCTTCTTACTTTGATATCATTCTTTCTATCAAGGCGCTTCTTTTCTTTTGGTCTACGCTATTCGAGGAGTGCAATGGCTTGTCCTTTGAGGACTTCGTGTTTTGATGGGACTCCAATATGCATAGGGGCATCTAGGTTTCTTTGGCTTGTTTTTCTTTGTTTTGAGGAGGTTTTCTTGACCTCCTTTTTCTTTTTGCTTGTATTTTCCTTCTTCATTAATGCATTCGACCTTGGCAAAAAAAAACTAGTAAAAAACTGATTAAGTCAGGTCAGGTTACCAGGTTTATCCACCCAGATTCCCCCAGCATGGGTTGGGGAAAACCAAACCCAACCAACTCTAATCAAAACTGTCAGGGTTCTAATCGGTCGAACCAATACAACCTGAAATTAGGGTGGCAATGGGTCGGGTTCGGCACAGGCTGGAGTAAATTGAACCTGAATGAGTCTAACCAAAACCTACCGAAACTGAATTGAGTTTACTGGATCAACTTGAGCCCAACCTGAAACCAGTATGATCTATGAACAGTTCGATTGGGTAGATCCAACACATTGCCACTTATGCTAACAACATTTTCCTTCCCAATACAATGACCATGAATCAAATAAAAGAGGCCCCCCGTCTCCAGGTCTTGTTTTGCAATAAAAAATAATCACAAGCACAACATCTTATTTTTCAACGAAAACTTAGTTGCAGAAAGCGAGAGCGAGTACGGGAAAGAACTCGGATGCAGTAGCGTGGAAGCAGCTGCTGCAAAGAAATCTAAGTTGAATTATTTTAGGAGGTGGGAGCAGGAGCGGGAGTGGTACCTAGGATATAAGGTTCCTGCAACTAGGAATCCAAATCACTAATGGTGAAACAATATATACCTGCAGGCACATAGCAGCCTCCAGAGTGTTCCGTATGCACGTCAGATATGAACGCAAAGTGTTTGCCTGAAAACATCCACCCAAAGTATTTTGTAAGAAAAGCTACTCGAAATTATCTTCAAATGCTATTAAAAGAAGAAGAAGGAGAAAAAAACTTTGGCCCTGTTTGGATTACCATTTTTTGCGACGATCCAAGCAGACTCTTAGTTCCCCTTGCATTTCGTACTATTAATGAACATTTCTTTCAAAAAAATATGCAAATAAAACTTAGTGCCTGTTTGGATCGCCATTTTTTGCAGCGATCCTTAGTTCCCCTTGCATTTGCTACTATCGGTGAACATTTCTTTCAACATTTACTACAAAAATTCAACAAAATTCTGTCCAAATCGAATTCAACAAAAAGAAAGTCCCGAACCTCAATTTCCACAATTTCACCATAAACTGCAATGGAATGTTGCAGATTGGGGATCTAATCCCAACAATGAGAGAATTCTAACTAACAGATTTGTGAAATTGATGAAAGAATTTGGTAGTCGATCTAAAATATGGGTCTGAACAAACACGTCGTGAGATTTGTGTGCAGAAATATATCGAAAACCCTACAAATGAATCAAAATTTATTGATTATTGTTCTTACTTACCATTGATGATGTTAAGATACGCCTCTGAGAGCAAGTGCAAATTCACTTCTGCGCGCATGAAGTGTGGTCTTGCCAAGTCAACGCCGAGCTCTGTCCCGCTAGGCAAAACGCAAGGAAAAGTCGCTAATGTGCGCCTGATGTGAATAATTGTTTTCACTTTTTATTTAATAGTATAAAAAGAAAAAAATGATTTGGTTTAAAAACAGAAGTCCGACCTGCCGGATTCGAACCAGCGACCTAAGGATTAAGCTGCGGCTAACTACAGTCCTCCGCTCTACCAACTGAGCTAAGGTCGGTTCATGTTAGAACAATTATATTTAATATTATATAAACAAATTAGTGCACTATTACGAAAGGAAATTGATGATTTTTAGTAGTTGGATTTAAGCATTTTTATATGGTGATCTGTGGCCATTGGATTTGACCTTTATGTTAATTAACTGCTAGAAATATCAAGCCGATTTTGAGTATCTAGACCCACCAAGAGGTGGACCATACATCCATAAGGTCACTAGGCCCAAAAGAGTACTCCATATGGTATTTTGAAAGGGAGAGATTCAATTTTTGATTTCCCCATGGACGGCAAATTTTTTCTCCCTAAAACTACACACTCCTAATATGAATCAAGGTTTAAAAAACGTCTGTTATAACAAAAAAAAACGGCCGTTATAATGGATTCGGACCTCCCCCGTTACATTATGGATCGTTAAAATGCCCAAAAAATAACGGCCATTATTTTCTGTTATAACGACCGTTATTTCTGGAAAAAATTGTGAAAAAACAGCCATTTTTTCATTTTTGAAATTCAAAATTTGAATATCAGCTCCATTATTCCGTTATTTCCCATTTTTTTTTCTGTTTTTGCCCCTGAACGTTTTTTTTCGTTATAACTGAGAAAATGGTAACACTCCCAGTCCGTTATACCGTTATAACGGTCCCCTTTAAACCTTGATATGAAAATCATCGTTCTCCAAGTTAAAGGCAAAATTTTCAATGCACACAAGAATCTTTAAGTATCATTTATAGATTTGACATTTTTCAAGGTTGATGGAAAGTCCTTGTGGGTAATTTCGGTTTCGGTTTCGGTAATAATTTCGGCGGATTTCAGTATAGAAAGCTATATTTTTTAGATTTCGGTACTCACCAAAACCTTGTTGCACACGGTGCATGAAAAAATCTTAGGCACACCGAAGAAGTTTCCAAAATCAAGTTGGGAGTATAGATTGGTTAACATGGACCAAAACAGAGGAATAGATGTCGGCGAAGGTGATACTGAAGCCAATGCATAATTAATAGATACTTTTTAGGTGAACATGCAACAATTGGCACAAGTTGCTTTCTCCACACATCATGGATATGAATCGCGTATGTTTGTAACTCTTTCAAGCCTCCACTTACAGCCATGTTGAACCATCTTCACCATGTGCAACACACCACGAATTACAACATGCATGCCCTAGAAACAACCCAGTTATATAGCCAACATGATCTAATTTCTCTCGTGTACTTGTAAACCTTAAATAGAATATCATCGAAATCTAAAGTTTTTTTTTTTTTAATCTTAGCCAAGCTTCTTTCACTTCTATAAAACTAATTATATATATGCCCTACGGTCTTTCTAAGCAGTGGCGGAGCCACGAAGGGGTGAGTTGCCCAGCCTCTACGGGCACATTTACAGGGAGCTTTGCCAATTCTTAGAGGGAGCTCGTATTTACACACCCCATTTGCCAATTTTAAAGTTTTCTTCATTCTTAGTTCTTTGCCAATTCTTACAGGGAGCTCATATTTGCACACCCCATTTCCTATCACGGTGGACTCCTAGTTGGCGCACACCCCAAAAAGAGAGATCTCTTTCTAAAACTTGGTTGACCGGTGACCATCACTGACCACGTGGCATATTTTTAGAGGGCACTGGCCATATGGATTTTTGGCCAATCCCCTACAAACCAAAAATCAGCCTGATCAATGATTTCAAACCTTTCGATCTTGTACCCCAAATAATGGTTGATAATGCTCAAATTCCCACGGTTAAATCAACCCATGAAAATGGCTCCAATCCAATGATTGGAAATCACTAATCAAGTTGATTTTTGGTTTGTAGGTCCACCTAAAGATTGGCCAAACATCTATACGCTCAGTGTTCTCCTTTTTTTTTTTTATGTAATCAAGAACCATTCATTACTAAAGAAAAAGCAAGAAGAACAGAAGATATATCTACAAAAACCCTCACCCATTTTCAAAGGACTGCTCCTTTGATACTATTGGGGACAGCCAGGGGGGGTGGGGTCTGGGGAGCCTTGCTATAGTATGTGCTGCAACATTTACAGATCGAGGCACAAAACCAAAAGATAAAGACAAGAAAAGAGCCGTCAACTCCAGAACGTCGATGCCATAAGCAAAAGAAGAGATATGGAAAAGAAGAGATTTGGTCTGCTGTAACCCCACGACCCTTTGAGCATCCATTTCTACAAGAACGTCCTTTCTATAGAACTGTGCCAGCACTTGAAGACTCCATTTTAATGCTCGAATTTCTGCTTCTTCGACTGAGCGAGCTCTAGCTGTTGTTCCACCTGCGAGAATACAATGGCCATAGGAATCACGTAAGATAAAACCGTAACCAGCTTTTCCAGACTTTGAAATCCACGCTGCATCTATATTGAGTTTTAGACAGCCGTGGGGTGGAGCTTTCCATGTAGGGTCTGCACGTCTAGGCTTCTCCTGAGAGGGAATAGGATTCATATAATCCTGAGTATTTTTGAGGATATCCAAAGGATTCCGGTAATGGGAACCGTGAGTCTGATCATTACGAAGCAGCCGTAGTCTCCAAAGAAGAATGCAAATATATTCTGTCCAGTGTGGGAAGCTATCATTTGGTTCCTTCGGAGTTTGTAAAATTTCCAGGACCCATTCCCTCACCTCTTGTTCTGACCAACGAGAAACACGAAGCGTTAAGGGGGAAGCAAACCAAATTTTCTGACTAGTTGGGCAGTGAAATAGAGCATGTATGATCTTCTCTTTTGCTCCATGACATCTAGGACAAATATCAGAAATGGAAGAGATCCTTGAATGAAGAAAAGCCTTAGTCGGAAGGATCTGATGACAAACTTTCCACATGTAAAGTTGAGCCCTGAAGTGGATTTGGAGTTTCCAGATTTTGTTCTAAAGAAAAGTGGGACATCTATTCGGAATCCTCAGCGCGTGTTCCCTGGTTAAAGCATGATAAGCAGATTTTGGAGTGAACTGACCTTTTGGATCAGGTTTCCAGTACCCTTGGTCTGGAAATTCTTTGTTGCTCAAAGGTATATATATCAAGGATGGCTGACACCACATTCATGGGAAGCAAGGACTTAAGAATCTCTTCATTCCATTTTCTCGTAGGAGAGATAACATCACTAACTTTCAGAATATTACAATCAGGGGGGCGAGGACAATTTACCTTGTGATCCTGAAGCTGAGGTATCCAAGGGTCCCTCCAGAAGTTGATGTTAGTTCCATTTCCTACTAGGAACATAAAATGTTCATGACATGCCTCATTTGCTCTCATTATGCTGTTCTGAAGGTTCTTTCTTCCCCCTTCCTATAGATTCATTGTGGCAATATTTTTTGAGAAGCTGAGAAGCAAGAAGAGATGATTCATTTTTCTGGATATTCCACACATTTTTATAGAGCAAAGCTATGTTCATTTCATGAAATTTCCGGAATCCTAGCCGTCCATTAGATTTTGATAAACAAAGAGATGACCAAGAAGCCAATCGCATCACCTTTTTTTTTCCTTCAAGGCACCCCACCAAAACTGATTTGTTAGTTTGTCCATCTCTTTGCAGATTTGTTTGGGGAATAAGAACGATTGCATCAATTAGATGGGCGTTGCAGCCAAAACAGATTTGATCAAAGTTGTTTTCCCAGCTTGGGAAAGACTTTTGGCTTCCATCCATCCGTTAGGCTTTTGAAATGATCTACACAATGTTGAAGCGCTTTAGATTTAGATCGACCCACGAAAAGCGGGGTGCCTAGATATTTCTCAGAAATTTTCATATTCTTTATCTAGACAATGTATGATGAGGCTTTCCGTTGTTTGTAATGGAGATTTGGACTGAACAGGGTTCCCGATTTGGCATGATTTATCTGCTGTCTGGATATTTGGCAAAACACTTGAAGCAAATCTCTTAAATTACGTGCTTCAACCAGGTCTGCTTTACAGAAGATGATACAATCGTCTGCAAAGAAAATGTGAGAAATAGGAGGACACCCTCAACCAATACGGATACCATGCAGACGATTTCGCATGTTCTTCAAGAATAAGCATATGGGATAGGACATTCATGCAGATGGTAAATAGAAAGGGGGAAAGAGGGTCTCCTTGCCGTAGGCCTCTATCTGATTTGAAAAAATCGAAAGGAGTACCATTGAGTTTGATAGAGAAAGAGGGGGAGGTGATGGATCGAGAAACAAGAGAGATCCATTGTTCAGAGAAACCCATGCATCGGAGGACAGTAAGCAAGAAGGTCCATTCGACTCTATCATATGCTTTCGACATGTCCAGCTTCAGCGCCATGAAACCAAGAGGCCCTTTTTTACGTTTCCGAATGGAGCTGAATATTTCTTGGGCAAGGATCGTATTGTCCAAGATCTGACAACCCGGTATGAAGGCTCCTTGAGTGGGATGAATCAAAGATGGGAGCTCAGTGTTCTCTAAAAATGTGCTATGTGGCTCATTTTGTAGGTGGTCAGTGATGGTCACAGGTCAGCCAAGTTTTAGAGAGAGATCTATCTTTTTGGGGTATGCAAATATGGGCTCCCTTCTTATCAGATGCCTTTTTCTCTTTTTGAGGACATTCTCACTCCATACGCCAATCCCCAGAGGACACTAACCGTATGGATGTTTGGCCAATCCCTAGGTGGACCTACAAACAAAAAACCAACCTGATTAGTGATTTTTAAGCGACAGCCGGGTCGCTGACTGCAGGTGTCATCGGAAGTTTACTCGCAGCAGCGAAGCCGAGACTCGATGTTTGTTATGAAAACTGCATTGCGAGTGTTAGAAATACTACAGGACAGGACGAGTAAAGCTTGCATGACCGGCGATCAGTGACCGTCAGTCACAACACGAGCCATGTTGCACATTTTTAGAGGACACTGACCGTATGGCTGTTTGACCAATCCCTAGGTGGACCTAGAAACAAAAAATCAACCTGATTAGTGATTTTTAAGCGTTGGGTTAGAGTCATTTTTATAGGTTGATTTTAACAGTGGGAATTTGATCATTATTTGGGGTACAAGATCGAAAGGTTTAAAATCACTAATCAGACTGATTTTTTGGTGTGTAGGTCTACCTAGGGATTGGTCAAACATCCATATGGTCAGCGTTCTCTAAAATATGCCACGTGGCTCATATTGTGGGCGGTCAGGGCTTATAAGACCGTCGCCGGTCATACAAGTTTTACCGACATGAGAAATCGAAGTTAATGTACTCTCGGCGCGTATCTTCCTTAACCGTAACTTCAAGTTCCCATTTTCTGCAACACCAACATAACGTAGCGTTTTTTGCAAATTCATCAGATCTGATCTTTACAGCGACCATGGCGAGAGAACATCAGCAGTGGAGTTTCTAGGTTTTTCTTCTTGTCTCTGAAAATCTAATGTTGCAGGCGTTGGATCGGAAAAGCTCAACCAAATGAGGAGGTAAAGATCTCTCTCTCTCTCTCTCTCTCTGTCTCCCTCTTCCCCCCTTGTTTTTCTCTGTTTTGAGTTCTATAGAGCTGGTATCAATCTCTTGTTGCAGAGCTGGAGATGTATTGGGACGGAGAGGGGGGCATCGGCAGCTGAAGCAACCGAGCACGTTACTGCGGGGACTGTTGGGACGGTTATCGGTTGCAGTCGTTGTTCTATTGATCTGCACGATCTCTCTGTTCTCGACGATCAAGGGTAATCGCCCGGTTATTCGATCCGAGGTCAGTTTTTTTTTTTAATTTCAATTTGCATCGCTTATGTGAATTACTGACACATTTATGTATCTCAGTCTCTGTGCTTTAAGGATGGATGTTTCGTTTTCAAATCAGATAATAAAGCAAAGAATTTGATCCAAAGGACTGAAAACTTGCCATTTTTATCAGTGATTACATGATCATAAACTAGAAATAGAAGCAGCGTTCATTAACAAAAGGAGAAAGGTTTTCTTTGTGGAGGGTCATTCCAAACCTCTTCTATGGAGAAGCAGGGTTTTCTTGTCATGTGGAGGGAGGGCTGATGTGGCAAATCCAGACCATCCGTCTGGTGGACTACTCTGGATTGGCCACGTGGATAGCACCCGTGTTCACATCTGCCTATACCTCAGCATGTATTGTTGTATTACTTCTCCTTTTATGAATTTCAGCCATTGAATTAAATAAATAAAAAATTGCCATGCGGAAACCTGCTAGATTTTGAGATAATGATGTGGCAAAACATCCCTGGCACGATTTTGAGATAAAGAAAAGCCTGCCACTTAAGTTGCCACTTGTAAAAAAACCCTGCATTCTAGTCAAGAGGTTTGGAGTGTCACTCCATAACACCTATCCCGTAAGTAAACACAGATATCCATTGTGATATGTGTCCACATCTATATTATTTTTCACTCGAAGGAATAATTTCAAATAATATTAAATAAGTTATTGTATTGCTTATATAATTATATTGAACATGTAATTTATAATTTCTCCGCATATCCATAACTATCATTTCATGATTATTTGGATAAAATACATCATATCTGCTCCCAAAACTTAGGAAGTACACTGCGTAGCTCAACAATGATTAAGAACCAGATTCAAATATGAGGACTTTGCATCAATTCATTTAACTCCAAATGGGTAGTGTAAACCGTTTATACGGGCAACTACTGAGAAGAACACTGTAGAAAATCTCTCTCCCTCTCTCTTTCTTTCTAAGTATTAAGTATCGTTGGCAACATCTAAATAGTTAAGTTACCGTATTAAAGAGTAGATTTTGAGTAGTGTAATTTAGATTCTGAGAGATGGTTAGTTTCGGTTCTAAGACCATGTTAAGTCGCCTCTTTTAGTACTAGAAAATAACTCGAGTTTGTGACATGTTGCATCAGAATTGGTACATGTGATAGAGTCTTTCTCCAGATGATAGTCTTTCTCCAAACATGTTTCTTCGATTTGCCATCAGCAGTGGCAAGAAGAATCTGTGCTGGCCAAAAACATTTGGATAACAACAACAGGATCTCCTCCCTCCTCGTCCTACTCTCCGAGACAACAAACCTTCTATTGAACCCTCCCCCAAACTCTCGAAGCCCAAAAAGCTTGGATTTGACCGACACCTTCTGAAGAATCCTCCTATCTGCCAGCAACAAAATGTCCTTCATCATGTTCTTACACCACCATCCAACAATGTATACGCTTGCAAAGTGGGATGAATCAGCAATCATGTTTTTCCACATCAAGGATGGGATGTGCATCACTCACTTCTGTTATTTCATGAGAAGCATAAGAACTTGTTTTCAATGTCCAGGATATGTAACAAGGACACTTCACTTTTAGGGCTTTTGCCGTGTTGGACACCTTGACACCTGGACACGCGTGTCGACACTTCCCGACACACATTTGGACAGTTATGGCCGTTTCACCCCTTATTTTAATATAAAATTGATTTCTAAAGGCGGGTTGGTTTGTTCCATCCTCCATACAATAATAAACTAATATATATTTTCTGCTTTATTTTATATTTTTGTTATTTTATTAATAATTTTAAGCATTCATATGTATTAATATATTATAATTAATATATGTATGGACGTGTCCACGTATCGTATTTTTTTAGGTTGCCGTGTCAGACACCGACACCCGTGTCAGTGTCCTTGTTACACACTACTCCCTGCATCCCATATAATACACGTACCTTAGGGACTTATCTATATTGAAAATTCAGTTTGCGTGCATAACCCAGAAATCATATCATTTGGATGTCCGCGTCTCAATTGTCTGACGTATCAATTTCTCCAAATTATCGACTCAATTGGTGTAGCCGCCCAAATTTTAGTATTGATCAGATGGTCATCCTGTTTCTTTTTGGCTAAATTTGTTTGGGGTAGACAAAATCCTTATAGTTGATCATTTGATTAGTGGACAAAGGATTATGTTCTATATGTGTTTCCTTTACACGGCTAGTGGTAAGTTAGTGAATCATCTTCTACTTCATTACAGCTTCACTATAAGAATTGGCATGGTTATGTTCAGCTTTTTCATGTCTCTTGGGTTATTCCAAGCAGCCTTCATGACAATCTTCGAAGTTTGCCAATTTTGGCTTTGGGTTTAGGATTATATGGAGTTTCTGCCTCTTGCGCTTTGTTTGGAACATGTGGAAAGAAAGAGGTGGTTTGTGGTCAAGAGGATTAAAGTTATAAGGAATTCAAGGTTGTTAGTTTTGTAAGTTCTGTTTTAATTGGGAAACCATGATTCATGTTAGGGGTACACTGGGAATTTTATAACTTCTTTGAGTGCTGATGTGGGCGGGACCCCATTAGCCTATCTTTGTCTTAATTCAAACATCTTTACTTAAAAAAAAAAGAACATCCAGTTGTTATTCATTTTTTGACAATTGCCTATCATCTTATAGGTGGCCGACCAATTGAATGATCCATATTGATGTGGAGGTGGGCCACACCCACATTTTAAGCATGGAATGCTTGAAAGTTTGATGTCCATCACAGACAAAAGTCTATCCCTAAACATAGAATATGGTAGTTTTGCCAAGGATGAATAGTTTGTCAAGCTTTTTTTTTTCTTATTGCATATTGACCATTCATTGTATCTCTTGTTTACATACAAAATTATAGGCCCATGTATGACACATCTATGTTTTGTACATGGCTGGTCTTTGATGTTGTTGACTATTTGAATATACATTACTCATAAGAATTTTCATTAATATTTTTCATCCTTATGATATTTTGACTATTTTATGTCCTGACTTCGTTATGAACTTGACCAATTATTTCCCGTATTCAAAGCAGATCAGTTTAGATGAACTTTGGGGCACTGCTGCTTCTGGTGGTTGGAGGCCATCATCTGCTCCGCGATCTGACTGGCCCCGTATGTGGATATCATGGTTCCTTTCAACCTATTTCCACCTTTTGGCATGTGATGTGATCGATGGAAATGTTCACAAAGTTTTAATTTCTTTGAGTGTTGGCAATCAATTAAAATCAATTTACTTGTCCTCTTGTGGCAGCTCCTCCAAATGAGAGCAATGGTTATTTGCGTGTTCGTTGCAATGGTGGTCTGAATCAACAACGGACTGCGGTTTGTATTTAGCTTCTTGTTTTTTATTTACCTTACTTCTAATTAAATTTTATTTCCTTATTATAGTTTAGCTCCTGCTCAATTTTGTGGGTGCTATACAAATTCTTTACCTTCCATTTTGTTTATGTTCTACCTTGTATCAAAATTGGGGGCAGGGCATCCTTTCAGTTTACTGTCCTGATTCCTATGTGTAATTCTAAGGCTGCATTTGGTAAGAATAAAAACCGCAATAAGCCAGCTTTTGTATCGTATGACCTGTGGAGGATCCTCCTCGGCAGTAAAGAAAGGAGATCAAATGCCCGAAGTAGGAATCAATTTGATTCTATCATACATGTTGGGATTGGGATCGGGTCATACCCAACTTTCACTTCCATTAGGAGGTATCCTCACACCTTCATGGCCGTTCCACAATGGTTAAAAAGATGGTTGGTAGATTCACCATCTCTCTTACACCATACATGTATTAAGAGATGTGGCTTTATGTTTCCTCCTCTCAAAGCACGTCGCTTGTGTTGATTCTTTTATGAACCACCCTCCAAATGAATGCTTTGACCTTTGGGGGACCAATCGGACTCCAAATATTTTTAGCCAGAAAATGCTTGTGGTTGGATATGACAAAAGCTCTTAAAAAATCTTTTAGGAAAAAGGAACCATTAGGCTCAAGGGACCAAACTCTCATATCTACTGCACTAGGAGAAAGGTAGACATCTTTCAATTCTCTAAACTCCTTGCGAAAAAATAGTAATTCATTAGGCTTGGGTGAAAAAACCTTACGCACTAAAAATTGGCTCTTGAACATTACCAAGTCATATAGTCAAAGTGCACCCCTATGCAGTAGGTTTAGTTTATAAATGGTGTAACAGTAAGATAATAGACTGGAAGGGCTGAAATGTGAAAATCAGTTTGGGAAATCTTTAATAGTGATGCAATCATAGTCAAACTTATCCTGGATTGGTGGCTGGGGGTCATTCTATTTAGTGCTTATGCTGAAAAAGTCATTAAGTTGCAACATAAACACATGGTTAAGTGACTCAGTTGCTTTCCCTTTCACTTAAAGACATGCAACTATATTTTAAGATCCAGTTTGAAATCTAAGGTGTGAATACCATTGGATTTGCCCAAATCTCTTCTTTCTCTTGCCTTTTTTGTAGTTAATCTTAAACCACAAGAAAATTCTATTCTCTGGCACCTACTTTAACAAATTTCATCTCCAACCTTTGGTCCTAAAAAGTTTGGAGTTATCACTCTTCTTTCTTTTTCTCTCTTGATATCCCTCTCATTCTCTTTTTCCTGATATCTCTCTAGTTGTGACCACCCCTTTTGACTCTCTTGGATTTCTGCCCTTCAGATGGTCCAAACTCACACCAAGGTTTCTTAATTTTTTTCTTACAGATTCTTCCATGTGGTAGAAACAAGAGATGTGTACCATGTTCTAAGATCATCTTTTCCCTTATCTTTGTTCATCTTTTGTATCTCATTTTAAAGCACAAGAACAGAACTTCTTGGTTGTGAATTTTTTTTTATGATTCCATACCCTGTTATTATTATTATTATTATCATGCAGTGCTGAACTTCCCTTTTTCCCTGCAATGTGTTAATAGTTAAGGATATGCTGCCTAGTTCATGCATTTATGTTAGTATTGGAGATAATTAATTCTTTTGTTGGATATTCTAGATTTGTAATGCGGTTCTTGCTGCACGAATCATGAATGCTACACTTGTGCTGCCCGAGTTGGATGCAAACTCCTTCTGGCATGACGATCGGTATTGATTCCAAACCCATATAACTGTTTATTTGCATAATCAGTTTGACCTGTTCATTCTCAAAATTATTATGACATTCCATTGTTTCCATGACCTACCTATCAATGGTCTATCACCATCTTAGCTGTGTTTTTTGTTGATTAGATTGCTTGGACACTGCACTGAACATGATTTAGGTTACAAACCTTGAAAGAAACTAGGACTGGAAAGACTTGTGACAGTGACTCCCTTGATGGGCTAATACGTAAAGATAATAGGGGTATGTTATATTTTGAAGATGAAGGTCATGTTATGTTTTTGGTCTTCCTCCTTCAAATAATTTAAAGGTCGCCATTTGAGGATTTTGTGTTAAGATGGGAGGAGCTTGTTCTAGGCCTTGTTATAGTTGTGACCTGCTTTGATGTTTCTGGGCCTTTCTTTCTGTTATGCGGTTCTCCTTTTGTATCACCGCAGGTTATGTATATTTTTCTTTAAGTCCAGCGAGTTTCTTTTGCTGGTGCTCTGAGTTGTATAGTATTTTTGGTTTCTTTTCCCCTTAATACAAATACTTTTGCCCATAAAAAAAGATGATAGGGATAATATCATCAAAATCCCATCTCCTTTTCTACAACTACCAGCCCCAATCCAACAGTCGAGAAAGCTTCCACTGAGGCAAAATCATGGAAAATACAGTCCCTGCTGAGATTACTATAACAAATGCATTATAGGCATCAACTTGACAGACAAGTGCAGACCAAGGTGTCAAAAGAACACGTGTGACTGAAGACCAAGTGGACATTATATAAGTTCCTAGAGCCACATTGCACTTCCTCAAGTAAGCTTTCCTCTAGCCAGCCTTCTCTTCTAGAAGCTTCTTTCATAGAATCTTCCATTCCAAGAGACATGGCCACTCCACCATCCTCTCAACGACGACTCCAACTGCATTGAGATGTACAGATCTCAAGCTTCTCCACATCAGACAGGGATGATGGGGCTTGAGAAGGACTCTGCCATGATTCTCCAAGAACCAACTGCGGAGGAAATAGTTGCAGAAGATGATGCGACTTTATTACAGAAGTTGATGGAAATGTTAAAAGGGGAGAGCATTTGTTGGAGGGCAGAGTGGATCTGAAGACCATGTTTACTCTAAACAGAAGGACATGTCTAGTGATAACTATACTGGTGCTAATTGGTCCTAGTAAATGGTGTTAAGATTAATTATCTACTTTGTGTTGATGAGAAAATAATGTCCATCTGATTATTTTTGTGGCTGTGGGATTTAGAGCAGCACACCCTTGTAATAAATGTGGATGGAAAGATAATAACCCACGTGACAATAATTTCGAAGTTCTATGGCATTCATATTTCTATTATCCACCCTCGAGCTGAATTGTCACTTGATAACATTTAATATTGTTGGCGAGAAATTCATTTTTTACTTATTTTTAAATTAATGGAAATAACAGTTTACTAAATGCAAAAAAAAAAAAACAAAAAAAAATTGCAATGGAGTCTTTAGATTTTGCAAGCTTCATTTTTTACTGCGGATTCACGACAATGAGTCTGTGACACTCTTCTCATTGAGATAGAAGAAAGCAGGTGCTGAATTTTCTGCAACTTTGTATTTAGTTGCCAAGGAGCGGGATAATACTTTCTTAATTTATTTAAATAAATATTTAATTAAGAAAATACCTCTATAATTTATGAACTACTTTTCTCATCCGAATTTCTTGCTATTGGATGAAATGATGAATGTCTCTTTGAACATGCATTTTTTATGAGCCAGCAATTTTGAAAATGCTAAAGAAAGCATCCCCGCATCTAGGAGCTCAAATCAGTGGGTCAGATAAACCTAGATAGCCTAAGAAATGTATTTTTGGGTAACAGGCTCAAGTAAAAAGTGCTTGGAAGCAAAAAACAAAAGTCAGGTATCTGTCCTAGATATATTTCCAAAGAGGAAATTTTTTCTTAAATTGCTAATCTGAAGCTGTGTCGGTTCAAATATAAATTTCTAATTGTGCTTACCTATAAAAAAAAAAAAAAATTCTAATTGTTCCACCTCATTGAAATAATTGGTTTTTGTACCCCATACACATAAAAGTGTTGGACCTATTTCTTGTAGTGCTCATTGTGGATGTTAACCACAAGTACAGTTCAAAGTTAGCAATCCTTTGCCACCACTTGAAAAGCAAGGCCATGTAGAACCGATAAAGGTTTAATTGCTTGACCAGCTTCAACACTGTTTGCGGACTTATCTCATTTGGCGAGTGGACTTTTTTGGTCTAGACTTTTGAAGCAGGGGAAATATAATTCTTGCTTTGCAATAAGAAGAAATGTTGTCTAGTTAAGAGATAAAAGCCCAAATCACCTTTGGAATCGAGGTTTCTTAGAGGTAAACCTAGGTAAAACCTCCTGCAAGGGTTTCCACAGGAACACCCAAAAATTCTCAAGGGAACTAAAAGCCTAGGGGTAATGTTCTCATTTAGTATTTCAAAACAATCTCCCTTGCAGCGTTCTTCTAACAACTATTTATAAGAAAATGAAACTGATGCTGGAGCATTTGGAAGGGGTATCTCACAGCTTAGGCAAATTTAAGAACAAATTGGTTAAGGCGTTGCTTTCAGTTGTCTGAGGATCATATGACTGGAGCTTGTGATATATGGGATGACACCTAAATTTTAACTAGAAGGAGAATAGATGCAGTCTAATCTCATTACTTCATTTCGTTCCATAGTTTTATGGGTTCACAAAATTTCTAAATGCCTCAATTTTAGTCCTTTTAAGCTCATTGGATTAGCTTTTCAATGAGCCCAAAGATTATGCAATTTGACATGAATTTAATGTTTTATGAACCTAATATGAATAAGGTGTAGATGTATAACATATCTTGGGTTTTGTTATTTTCTTTGGGGTTGAAAAAAGGGATTTGTTGGAGTTATTTTTTGGAAAACCAAGTTAATAGTATTCTAGGTCTTGTGGAAGATTTAAGTTTTCATATTATTCCCAGTGATGCCTGTTTTGTTTTGGAGAAAAGTGTTTATTTGAGTTATTTTAGGATGACAATTTTTGATATTGTCTCTGTAAGGCTATATAACAATGGACATGTGTATCGGTGTCCGACACAAATACAAGGTGTCTGACATGGCACCTTTAAGAAGCCCAAAAATGCACACGTTCATATACATATATTATAATATAATATTTTTATTATATTTAAACCAAAACTTTTCTTTTAATAAAAATAAGAAAGAAATATACGATAATTAAAAGAAAACATTTCTTACCCCATAGAGCTATTCAATAACATATTAAACATTAGAAGTTTTATAAAATGGACGATTATCAAATAACTATATCTATGTTTAACAACTTAACAAAGTATTTTTTGGAGGATTGCAAAAAACCGACCCTACTAAGAATCATTTATTTAATAAAAAATATTAAAATAAAGGGCGACACTGCAATACGTGTCAGGATGTGTGTGGGGATGTGTCGGCATGCATATCCATGTGTCATCGTATCCAACTCGGCAAAGAACCCTGAAAGTGCCATGTCCTTGTTACATTGCCATAAGGTGATGTTACCAAGTGGCTCCTTTTACTGATTTCCTTTTGTGGCTTAAAAAAAGACATGGATTATGTCTTATTTACGACTTCTATATGTAAACCTCTGTGTTTTGGTTAATATCAATATTTATAGTCTGATGGTTAAGTCATAGTGTTGTCCAAAAGGTTTATGAGAAACCATCGAATGGGTTCTTTCAATGACAGAAAAGAACCTTAATCAGTTTTCCAGTTTAGGTTAGAAAACTTTCATTTCCATTCATATTTTCTGTTCATTAAAGACCTCTCTTCTCTCTTTCCAGAAAGAGGATTTCTCTAAACAAGTAATATTCTATTATATGTATAAATATAATATACAGATTTATTAGGTTTATTACCCTTTTCTTATTCTGATGGGTTCCTTGAATAAGTAATATTCTTTTCCTCTTTAAGGGACTTTGAAAAGTATAAGAAAGTTAGGATCTACCCATAGTTGATGTTGGATTTATATGAATTTTGTTGGGGAATTTTTAACTCTTATCTTCAATGGAGACAAATTTCCAGAATAGGTGATGTTTATGTCTCTTTCAGGGACTTTGAAACTATTAATGAGTTTTCTTTAGGAAAATCATGTTTGCTTCCTACGAGAGAATGTGGGTTATATGTCTCATCAAATATTTTGATTTAAAGTTTTTTCTTTTGAATTTCAATTCCCAATAAATGTTTTCTGCTTCAACTGAAAAATTAGTTGATTTCTGCTTTCATTATGATAATATTTGATGTAACTTTCAAGACGAAGCTATGTCCTGCAGATTCCCAAGGCAGTGATATGTTAATTCTTTATTCGAAGTTGCTTTTTTGCCATTCTAATATAATCCTGTAGCTATAACACAAGACTAAATTTAATGATTACTTTCTATCTGCATCCAGTGGTTTCCAAGGCATTTATGATGTTGAGCATTTCATCAAGTCGCTAAGATATGATGTACGAATTGTGGAAAGCCTTCCTGATATTCACACGCATGGGAAGATCAAAAAGATGAAAGCTCATCAGGTGAGATATTAGAATTCGCTGTGATCATGTCATGATTTAAAAACACATTCCATTTCAGGTTCTCTGTTAATTCTTGCCTGTTTCTATTTCAATTTGTTTCAGCTTCGCCCCCCTAGAGATGCTCCCATCAGTTGGTATACAACTTTTGCTTTGGAGAAGATGAAGGAACATGGTGCTATCTACCTCACTCCCTTTTCACATCGTTTGGAAGAAGAGATTGACAACCCTGAATATCAGAGGTTGAGATGCAGAGTGAATTATCATGCCCTTCGATTTAAGCCACATATTATGAGGTTAAGTAACACTATAGTAAATAAACTCCGCGCACAGGGCCACTTCATGACAATACATCTTCGGTTCGAGATGGATATGCTTGCATTTGCTGGGTATGTTGTCATCTTGACTATCTTTCATTTTCATAAAGCACTCTGTGCATGTGTGTTTGGAAAACAGGAATCTAATAGTTGGGTGACACCATGGTTTGATTGTAAAGTTATGTATATGTATCTCTCATTCATGATGATAAGGGTTATGATGATTATGATGTTTCGTTGATAATGGGAAGATATAAATAATTAATATGTGGTCAGTTTTTAACTATTGAACAATAAAACAAGAGAAGAGCCTGTTGTACCTATTGCGGTATTAAACTTTTTGGGCAAGCGTTACCTGTGGTATGCAGGATTATGTCTTGAATTCTATGACTGGTTTCCTAGCGGGACAAGGTTTTAAATTTCAGTTTTTGGTTTGTTTGGAAATGAATTTTTTTTTTCTGTATGAAATACTGTAAAATTTCTGGATTTTATGAAAACATTACGAAATTCAAGGAGAAACATTGGAAAAATGCATTAAAAGTTAGGAAGTGATAGAATAAGCATGAGAACACACTGATAACTCATCATACTACAATAAACTACAGAGCATTTTTATTCTTATATACCATATTTGCATAATATGGCACTTTCTTCTAGTCTATATTTGTATAATTTAGTTACTAGTTTCCTTTCTCTTCTTCTGGTTGGCACTAATTTATTAGTCTGGTTTAATAAACAAGTTGTGGGCTCAATTAGTCCTATCTAAGGTCCCATTTACTGGCCTGAATAATCTTGAATTGTGAATTCATATGGGACTAGCTACAGTCTATAAGGCAAGATAATCATGTGTGGTTTACTCAAAGTAGACAGGTGACTGTCTAGTTGTGTAGTGTGTGGTAGAGACTTATCTCTGTAGATCCAATGTTCATTAGAACATAAAAGTGACATATTACTGTCAGTTTGTGGCAAGGATGTATCTCTGTAAATCTTGAGTTCATTAGAACACAGAAGGTTGATTTTAAGAAACATCCTAATTAGACAATCTAGTCGCTGTGGGACCTTTTATTTGAACTTATTTTGAGACTAAGATAAATTTCTAAATTAGTATATTTTTGGATATTTAGTGAGGAGGTTAAGTGCCTTGACTGTACAATCTAGTGCAACCATGGAAGTTGGATTGAGTCCAGGCTTGATTGACTCTCGAGGGCAGTGCTGTCGTAATTTCTTGCACAACTGAGAGACTTAGACTATCTTCAAGAATCATTTACGTACTTCCAAGCTTTGATCCAAATTAAAACTAAAATTATTGCATATATTTTAGTGTGCTTGGAAATTTCCAACAAATTTATTTCTCAACAATGAACAATGTGCTAGCGGATGGGAGGTCGCGGGTTCAAGTCTCCAACAGAGTGTATTCCCGCTGAGGGGGAGTGTTAGGAGATGATTTGTTCCCGCGCATGTGTTGTGTTGGCCCGACGACCCGTTGGTATACATAGTTGTTTCGCCTTTCCCTAATAGGTCGATCTTTTGGGGTAGATGGTTATTTAACACAATGCTCTTCTCGGGAAATGGCTATGGAGATTCGGCACTGAAAGAGACAGTTTGTGGTATAGGGTGATCTCGGCAAAGCAAGGAGTCGATATTCATGGGTAAGAGAGTAGAGTGCCTACCTCTACGTACGGTTTAGGAGTTTGGAAATGCATTTCTAAGATGACCGACGATATTAGAAATGGTAGTACTTTTAAGGTGGGTAGCAACAATGTTAAATTTTGGGAAGACAGATGGTGTGGAGAGCGGCCTCTCAAGGATGAGTTTCCGTTGATTTTTGTGCTTTCGAACCGCAAAGGGAATTCGGTACGAGCGGTTTCCTCGATGGAGGGGGGCATCATGTCATGGGACCTTGAGTTAAGAAGGAGGAATAACGACTGGGAGATGGAGTCTCTTGTTTTCTTGCTTGGTCGTCTAGATGGGATCAAGCTTTCGGTTAGAGAAGAGGACAATAGGTGGTGGATCCTCGATTCAAAGGGTAGATTCTCTGTCAAATCTTTCTACAACATGCTTATGGGCCCGAGGCAGAACGCCTTCCCTGCTAGACGTATTTGGAGCACCCCCATCCCTTCTAAAGTGATATTTTTCATTTGGTGTGCAATGCTTGATAAAATCCTGTCGGTGGAAAAGTTAAGGAAACGCTACTTTCAAATTCCTAGTAGATGTATCCTGTGCCGGGGAAATGAGGAAACAACCAACCACCTGCTCATCCATTGTTGTGTATCGAAGGAGATGTGGGATCGATTTCTCTGTCTTTTTGGGATCTCTTGGGTCTTCCTCAGATCTGTGCTTGACACTTTTGTCGGCTGGCATTCCAAGGTAGCGCAGGACAGCGGCTCGACCTGCGATTTTTTGTGGGAAAATGATAGGCAATGGGAGAGATAGTAGATCAAAGGTGGGGATCGCTCCCTTGGCTTCACGCCAAACCTGTAAAGGGAAAAATCATGCACAAAGAATGTAAATCATATAAAAAATTCATTCAATAATAATATTCTTTTTAAAACCAAAGGATTACATCCTATTTATAAAACTCCCAATTGGACTTTCCTAATTCTAGTCTAATTGAATTTTCCTAATTTTAATAAACTAAAATAAGAAACTCCTAATATTGCAATCAATCCCAAAATCCTGATAGGAAACAAAATTTAATTGGAAAATCCTAATTGAACTAAAAATAAAGAAAGCAAATCTTCATGGGCCCACATATCTAAAAATAGTTCAATAATGATTTACTATTATAGTAAAAACGAGATTTACTATAAATAGTAAAAATATGGTCCACTTGCTTGACTGGGCACTGATTCGGTGTAGCGGCGGACATCGTAGTTGATTGCTCCCGCATCAAACCCTCCTGGTTGAAAAGAATTCGACCTCGAATTCAGATGTAGAAATTGATCTTCTGCAGGTCTTCTCCTTGATTGCCTTCTTCACACGCTTTGTACTTGTTGGTCCAGCAGCAACCAAATCCCCCCTTTTTTATGCATTTTTCTTCTTTTTGACATTTTTTTTGGTTAGGCCTAATAACTAAAGACTCACCCCCACTCGACTCCTTCCTCTATCGAAGGGGAAGAGTCGGGTTTGCAAGATGTGACCAGTAACAATAGCAGTATCATCATAACTTGCTCGATCTCCATGAAGCTCCACCCACTTGTCAGTAATGTTTAACACGTGGTCAAGAAAAGTTGGCATGTTAGGATGCCGAGCAATATTCACACGTTGTATGGGAGACAAATGTGCATATAGGTCTTTTAGAGCTGCTGCGTTCAGATTCTTTTCTTCAGATTTTACCTCTGTGTTATCAACCGTAGTTGGTATGGTATTGTCGCTTTCAGCAGAACCATTGACGGTTCCAGTTTTTGATTTCATGCTCTTTCTTACCAAAAAACCTCGGAAAAACTTTTGGATCTTCAACACAGCTATGGATCTGGTCTCTATTATATCAAATGGTTCTTCATCCATCTGATCGATTTTGTCCAACACCTCTTTGCACATCTGAATATCTTCCCCGGGAACCTCTTGCTTTGCCATATCTGAAACTTCACTTCCTTTACTTTAACTAGGGCTTTAGAAGCTACTGGTGTTGGAGCTCCATCGGAGGAAAACATCGCTGCGAAAACTTTCTCGTGTTCGGTTTCTGCACTTTGTTTGTAATCAAAACCTCCAAATAACTCGCCAAAAAGAGGTGGGAAAGTCGGCAGTAGTGGCGACGACTTTTCGAGCCGATGGCGGAAACGGATTGGAACTCCGGTAGAAATCCTCTTCTTTTTGAAGTCCTCGAGGGCCTTCTTATGGGTATCGATCCTCACATCCAGTTTGCGATTCATATGTTTTACCTGGTCGACTAGTTTAGTTAACTCGGCTGCCAACAAAATAATCTGAGACATCTTTCTGACATTCTAGTCCAATTGAATTTTCCTAATTTTAATAAACTAAAATAAGAAACTCCTAATATTGCAATCAATCCCAAAATTCTGTTAGGAAATAAAATTTAATTGGAAAATCCTAATTGAACTAAAAATAAAGAAAGCAAATCTTCATGGGCCCACATATCTAAAAATAGTTCAATCAAGATTTACTGTTATAGTAAAAACGAGATTTACTATAAATAGTAAAAATAGGGTCCACTTGCTTGACCGGGCACTGATTCGGTGTAGCGGCGGACATCGTAGTTGAATGCTCCCGCATCACAAGGCCTTCTCTTTGAGTGGTTGTATGCTGTGGAAGCTCGTCCCTTATGCCATTTGTTGGGAGTTATGGAAAGAAAGAAATCGCCGAACGTTCGAAGATAGAGAAACCCATATAGAGGATATTTTTATGAATATTAAAGCCACTTTATACCATTGGGGTTCCGTTATTTCCGAGCTGCAAGGTTTCATATTTGAGGATTTTCCAGTTGGAGCGTTTAGTGAAGTAGCTTCTCGCCTCTTTTGTGTTTTGCTTTTTTGGGGCCTCGCCGCTTTGCTCCTGATGTTGGGAACCCTTAAGTAGTTGTATAGTCCTTTTGGGGCTTTCTCAGCCCCTCTCTTAATATATATCTTTTACCGATCAAAAAAAAATTATGGGTAGGGGGGCGGAATTCACGTGTAAGCAACAGCTTGTAGGCCTTCTCTTTTATATTCTTTATATATGAGTTTTTGAGGAGCTAACATTTGTATGACATTGTGAATCATGCTACATTCAATCATCCAATCCAGAATATTACAATCATAATATTTACATGTACATCTGTATCGTTTATGGAATTATTGAACATTCCATGAATTCAAACACCCAAAATTCCAAGATGAACATATGGACCTTTTTTCTTTTTGGGAAGTAAACTTTTTTTTATTCTCCCCTATACCCCCCTAAACCCTCCCACCTAAGGTGAGAACGGGATCGATCCCAGGTCTGTGGGTACAACTCCCCGAAGACCTGACCAACTGAGCTGTTGGACAATTATCATGGACTTTTTAAAGTATGTCTGATCACTGGTTGAAGAATTGAGTGTCCGACTTAAACTGAAAATTAAAGTTGGGATGAACCAATGATAAGGAAAGGATCATCATTCTTATGGTCTCTAAGTTATGAAAAACTACAGGTGTTTTGATATCTTTACCCCTGAAGAGCAGAAGAAATTGAAGAAGTACAGGAAGGAAAATTTTGCTGAGAAAGAACTTGTTTACAGCGAAAGAAGGGCTATTGGGAAATGCCCATTAACTCCAGAAGAGGTAATGTATTTCTCATTTATCATCCTCCTGCAATTTTGTCCTGTTTTTTTTCCTTGTTTTAAAGCAAACATATGCTAGTTTGATGGTTAAAAAAAACGATTATCTTCCCAGGAGTGATGAGAGGTCTCGTAAATTATTAGTAAACCAAAATGTACTATTTGGTCCAAAATGGGCAAACTGAACTGTCTGTTAAGCATACTCGGTGGCTGTGAATGACTGAACCCCGTGGTTCACACAGGCCATCAAAATACTAAAGTTTGAAGTTGTTGATAAATAACACCCATGGTGTTAATTTTGAACTTAAAAGCTAAGGTGTGAATTTAGTTCTGATGCCAGTTCTTGTGCAAGTATTTTAGGTACAAGTATTTGTTAGTGCAGGGCCTCTATTATCATCAATTGGTCGAAAGCATGCTTCAATGTTGTGCTTGTTTTCAAAAGTTAGCATTGAAAGCATGCTTCAAAAGTTACCTAAATATCTTGGTATTCATTCTCTCTTTACTGAAGGAAACTGCTTAAATCTCTGTGCAGGTGGGTCTCATCTTGCGTGCCATTGGGTTTGACAACTCCACCCGCATATACCTCGCTGCTGGTGAACTGTTTGGTGGGGAACGCTTCATGAAGCCATTCCGGGCTCTATTCCCTCGCCTTGAGAACCACAGCACAGTGGGCCCTGCAGATGAGCTAGCAGAGAACACCCAAGGCCTGTTGGGCTCCGCTGTAGATTATATGGTTTGTCTGCTATCTGACATTTTCATGCCTACATACGATGGCCCAAGCAATTTTGCTAACAATGTCATGGGGCATCGCCTATACTATGGCTTCCGGACCATAATCAAACCTGATAGGAAGGCTCTCACCCCAATATTCATCAACAGGGAGAATGGTAAGACAACAGGTTTTGAAGAAGCAGTCAGACGTGCAATGTTCAAGACAAAATTCGGCGGGCCCCACAAGCGGGTTCGACCCGAGTCATTCTATACAAATTCATGGCCCGAGTGTTTCTGCCAAACATCACCCGAGAATGCAGCCGATAAGTGCCCGCCAGAGAATGTTGTGGAAATTCTCAATAGCCAGTTGCAGAGTGAAGAAACTGATGACTCGGAGACCATGAACTTCTCAAATAGGACAGACTCTGTGGATTCAAAATAAGGTGGTTGTGCGTTCGTAGGTGGTGGTTATTCTTTTTCCCAGGCAGCCAGGCTTGCCTGCAAAATTGAAGAACGGAGAGATTTCTGTAATGAGTTTCAGCCTTTCAGCTATTCTTCGGATGTGAAATTGAATCCCACCGAGCATTGTGGGTAATTGGGGGGATTAGGGTTTTAACTTCAAAAGATAGGTGACTTGGGGATGTGTTCTGCAGTCTGTAATATAAAGTGAAACATGGAACCCTGTACCCCATACTTTTAACCAATTCAAGGGAAAAAGAGAAAATCCATGCCTTGAAACTTAATGTACACAGTACGATCTCAACAACAGTAGGTTATGTCGAGCAGCCGATGAATAAGCTGTTACATACTCAGATTCTCTTTGTGCTTCTCATTGATTGAGATCTTCATTGTTAGGGATTGATATTTTTTTTTAGGGAAAAATCAAGGTGAATTGAATCTAAAACATGCTTGATTCATTTGAACTTTTGAGGGGAAAAAAACGGAAGAAAAATAGTGGGAACCATAATTGGGATTTGGACGGGTAAGTTCACAAATATAACTGCATGCCTCGGGTGGAGTAAGCTCTTCGTGCATGATGAGCCCTATCCCCATACTGTGCGCAATGTTAGAGCATTTCCAATGCTTTGCTATCTTAAAACTTGGCATGATGGGTCAAAAAGTGATCATTAAGGGTACAGATGTTTGAACCATCTCTAGGTGGAGGCAACCAAAAGTCAGCCTGATTGGTGATAAACCGTTTTATCTGAGTTTTTTTATGGTTCATTTTCAACCGTGATTCGAACATTATTTTAGGCAAGGAAATAAATTTCGGTTTCGAAGTTTATTTCGACCAATCTAAAAAGGGAAATATTTCGACTAGTGTGGAAATAATACATTTTTCGTGAAAATGATGGAAATAATGCGGAAATGATGCAAATATTGTAGAAATATTTGTGGAAAGTTTGGGAAATGATGAAACAAGCATAAAAACACACTTATAAGCTTTCAAACCATAATATACAACCATACGTAGTGTGGAAATGAATGAGCGTAATGATCTGTAATATGTCGCGGCAAGTATCTTTAATTAGTCAAGGCTTAATTTAATTATATAACTATTATTTAATTGCTAATTATAAAAAAGTCATAAAGTGATATATTAACAAATCCTTATTCACTTACATTAATTTCTTAACATTATATGTAATTTTAGAAAACCTATTTACTATTAACTTATAACATTTATTTAATTTTTTGAACGTTTAATTCTTTATTTGAAAAAAAAAATTTACGGTTAATTTTTTTTAACCCAACTAACTAGTAGAACGGGCTAAGTTATGCAACATATAATAAATTTATGCATAATCATGAATGTTTATGGTAAAAATCAATGAAATTGAGATTTTTCCTAAATTCCAAATTTTCACTCTAAACAATCTTCAATCCGTGTACAAATTTAGTGTAAATGCATCATAGATTCATAAATCGGAAAATTTTCGAAACAAACCCAGGTTTAAGGGTATTTTGCAAAAAGAACCGTATTTTTTGAAATTTGTCAAAACAAACCTAGGACGCCGGACCGTTTGGCGTATTCTCAAGAAACTTTAAAATGGCTGAATTGCCCTCTTCAAACGATACGCCAAATGGTTAGGCGTATGTTGTTATACGTCGCCGAACGGTATGGCGTATCACTTTGTGAACCGCCAAACCGTTTGGCGGTTCACAAAGTGATACGCCATACTGTTAGGCGTTTATTTTTTACTGTGTTAACGTGAAACTCACGTTTGATGATGTTAGAAATTTCAGATCACCAAAAATCAGCCATTGATTTATCTTCCTTGTGTGTACACCAAAATTATGAAAAAAAAAAGTCAAATCGCCGTCAGACGCCATACTGTTTGGCGATGGTTATTAACAGTCGTCAAACCGTTCGGCGACGGTTATTAACAGTCGCCAAACCGTTCGGCGTATGCTATTAAAAGTCGCCAAACGGTTTGGCGACATTTAATAGCCGACGCCGAACGGTTTGGCGACTGTTAATAACCGTCGCCAAACAGTATGGCGTCTGACAATGATTTGACATTTTTCAGACAATAGGACAGGGGCAAATCTGCCATTAAAATATTTTTTGAGCATACGCCAAATGGTTCGGCGACCTAGGTTTGTTTTGACAAATTTCTAAAAGTACGGTTCTTTTTGGAAAATACCCTTAAACTTGGGTTCGTTTCGAAAATTTTCCGTTCATAAATTTAATGAATTTACACAACTTATTTATTTGTAGCAAGAAATTTTATCCTTATGTATATTTTGAATTTGAAAAAACTCCCAAACGGGATTTGATTTGTCCTTACGATCAATCCACAAACCAAAAAAATCTACAATGAATTGATCTTTTGTATAGGCAAAATGTATGGAAAGAGGTTAAATGGATCAAATATGAGATTTATAGCAGTTTTGAGCTCAAATGAGATGTTTCCTACCTACGATAGAAATGTTTTCATACATGTCGAAACATTTCGACCGAAATAATACATATTTACACTATCAATTGATCGAAATTTACTGGTCATGTGAAATATTTCGACATGAATGGAAATATTTCGGGAAATTTAATATTATTTCGACGTCAGTATTCTTTCCTGTCGGTAACCTAGAAAATTGAAATATTTTGATAATTTCGTGAAATTTATTTCCTTGGGTACTCAGATACGACGCCTAGAAACCACCAATCAAGTTGATCATTGGCAAGCAGGCCCACCTAGGGATGGTTCAAACATCCGTGGCCAAAGGTCTCTAAGAGAATGTCACATGGCATTTTTGGTGCAGATCCACTTGGTAAATGGCAGGCCAAAGATCTCTAAGAGAATGTCACATGGCATTTTGGGTGCAGATCCACTTGGTAAATGGCATTGAGATAGCATTTTGGCACTGCAGCTGTCTCAAATATTGCGTTAGTGTTGGAGATGCTCTTAAGTAGGTCGAAGTGTGAAACATTAGACCAACGAAAAAATCCCAATACTTGGTCAAGCATCTCAAAACGCAGATATGTTTGCCAAGCTTTTAGATCTCTAAATTATGGAATATACAGTGCGAGTCCGGATCAATTGAATCACACGTCGCTAGCATTGCACTTGCACTCGCCTTGATGACCAGTTTACCAACTTGCCTCTCATCCCTTGATTCTGATGATCAAGCTTAGTTTGGTCTAACTAGTGTGTGAACTGATTCAACGATACAGATTGATGGCTGCACACCACGGAAAGAATCACCCGTACTAGTGTAAACATGATGCTAGTAAGGTGCTACTTTTTTTTTTGTAATTTTGAAAAGCAATAACGAGGCATGTTTGGTTTCAAGGATACTATTTCTGTAAGAGTCTTCCACTGTCATACTACTAACCAAACAGTCAGAAAAGCTCTTATATTGGACCAAGAAAGAGCTAACCCTGCATCCAAACACAGCCTAATCGACTCCATTCTTCCACGCTGCTAAAGCACAGCAGTATTTGAACACCATCACATGGAATTAAAAGCAAATGATAAAAGAGTGAATAACTATTCTCTCTCAAATTTGGCAGTTAATTTGAACAAACATTTACAGCTAATACATTTTACATACATCAAATTTAAAACACAAATATTGGAGAGCACAAGGAAAAAAGGAAAAAAAAATTTATTGAAGTTATCCAGCAGATCGGGCACGCAACTTGTCAGCAACATAAAGAAGGTGACTGATATTCGTTGACGGGTAGTTTTGGAGTAACTTGAGATTGGAAGTAAAATCACCCGCCAATAGACGCCTGCGAATGAGAATCAGCATGGCGCAGCATACCCGGAGCAGGGTGTCCTGCACATACAAGAATCAGTCATGTTTTCTCCCTCTGTTAAAACCGTGGAAACCTGGGTTTCTCTTGAAACAGCACAAATTCTTGTCATTCCCATACGTGCAAATATACAAATGATAACGGCCCACCAGCCGATTGGTCTCACTTTAGGAGATCTCCAGGATGAAAAATCAATGTAGGTGATGGTAATAACTATCCGATGCATAAACTTTCCTTCTAGACGGCTTAACATAATTTTTCTGATCATGAAAGAGAATGAGCGAGTTTGTGTGGTCATGATAATTTGCTAATTTTGCTTTTTACCTACAAGATCACATATGCAATCCAATGGTGGTGAATGTGCTGACAGTGTAATGATATAGGTAGGAGAAGATGGGATTTGCAATCTTTTCCAAAACCACCCAGCTTTCCTCCAAAACCAAAACATGAGGGGGTACAGGGGTCCTCATCAGCGTAACAGATCGCCCCCAAACAAAAACAAAAACAAAAAGAAAAAAGAAAAAATAGAAGAGCTTGATGGATCAATCAAAAAGAACAATAGCTTACCTGAGGACCTTCCGGGTCACTTAAAAGTGTGTCCCAAATGTGAAGGCTGTCTGCAAAATTGAATTCTTGAGTCAACAGTAGAGTAATCCATCTAAATGCATAGAACTGGGGATTCACCTGTCATTTTCAAACAAAGAGTAGAGTCAGGCATTTTGGGTGAGCTATTTCAAACCAAAACATCTGGTAGCTCATGCAATAAATGACCACACAGCTTCCAACTAGTGGATCCTGATTCCAGTGTTCGAACTTTTGAACCTTATTGGCATGAACAATTAAAATATATTGATCATGTAAATTGTTTCAAGCACCATGGACTGGGATACTGGGATCAATGTTGGGATCATTTAACTAGGTAGCTCAAGAGCTACAAAACCGTCCTCTTTTAACTTTTAGGTCATAATCTATTCATTCTATTGTCCTCACCTGTTGGAACTTAATAACAGTCCACCAAGGCAGGTAGTCATACATGAAGATGGGTGGGACAATATCGATGATTCCCAACTAAGAGATCTACACCAAAGCTGGCAATTAGATAAATGTAAGAATTTTTTTTTTTTTTTTGATAAGTGAATAAATGTAAGAATCCAAACTATCAAATTCTTTAAGATGGTCAGAAGATCTGGACAATGACCTATGGAAGAAGTCTACATCATGATAGTCTTATCTGGTTGAATTCTACCATAGGCTACCTGCTACGATCCAAAGAATGGTGGGTCCAGCCTCCCTGCGTTACTGCTGCTTAGATTTTCCTCTTCTTTATTTTCTATCAAAGAACACACACAAGTTTGTGTTGAAACCCAAGACCAGTATCTGATATTACAACAACCTATTTCTTGAGAAGAGAGTTTAATCTTTCACAGGAAAGCTTTTGTTGCGCCAAAAACAATCTCAGCTTGAAAGAAGTATAACAAAGTGTTTGTACAGTTTTCTTTACTCTACATAGACCATTTGGCGTACATTTCGTTTGACCATCCAGAAGAATATAATACATCGGATAGTTAGGATGATCTAATAGGGCTACTCTTTGATCTAGAAGGTATCCTAGGTGTGACCTGCAGAACAGTGGTTCCGTTCTCCTTTCAAGAGCCACTCGGGACATTTAACCAAAATAAAAGATCGAGAAAGCAAATTATGATCAGTTCAAATTGAAGGTAATTGACTATTTCAGCATTTCAACCATGTCTTACTTTTGTTGTGACATCCAGATGACGCCAAAGCTCTTCATCGTGTTCCTTCAAAAGCTGTGACAACTTTGTAATTGTGGAACGGATACCCACAACGCTGTTGTCAAGTTGCTGACAAAAATGGTCCCGGAATCCACTTAACAACTCAACAAAACAAAAGAATGTGTCTGCCTCTGCAGAGTCCTGCATAAAAACCAGAAATGACAAACAATAAATAAAATGAAGTCAGAGAGGAAAGCAGAAGCATCATATCAGTAGTTCTGCATCTCCAATAGCCATGTTGCAAGAAAAATGTATAAAGACATTCATTCTTTTCCTTTATCACTTGGAAGATAATACCATGAAAAAAATGTAAGACAAAATACATAACAATCTTGTTTCTGTTTTAATTTTTGTTTTGTTCTTAGCTATTTGTAGGTCACCTCGACCTCTTTAGCTCTGTCTTCTGTTTTGTTCTGGTTTTGCCTTGAATAAAGTTTATACTTATCAAAAAAAATGCATAACACTCTTTCTTAAAAGTCTCAACTAAAAAGGAGTCTCATAGACTGTATGACTCGTGACGATCTCATCAGATGTGGAGTTCACTTCTCTACAAATGATGGAAGGTAACAGAGGAACCCTGGGGTTGAACCTGTAGTTCAACTGGACTGTGCTCTTTGTTGCAACTGTGAGGTCATGGGTTCAACACCAGCTACCAAACAAAGAAAAAGGAATGAAAGAAACCCTATTTATAGGAATACTGAAAATCTCATCAACATGCCAGAAAGTTTTCAAGTACGAAGAAAAACCATCCTAACCCATTGAATAACATTGAGAGGATCTCCCTCAACCAAGATAGAAAGAAAAAGTGATATTTTCCTGCGTGCCCCATGATAGTCTCAACTTTTTCCATCGGAAAATATTACTTCCAAATACGAACTAAGATTAAGAAAGGTCCTCAGTTCATCAGAATGCACACACATCCATAGCCCCCGCATCAGTCTAGCTTTAGTCATTGTTCCTACCCAGGTTTACAGTCCTGGATGAGTTTCTGAGTTGTCTTGGTTTCAGGGGGTACTCATAAGAGTCGCTTGTGTCGTGACTCGGCCAAGACATAACAGGATTACATTTAACTTACCAGCAACTACCAGACATGGCCAAGTTGGTCCAAATAGTAAAACCAAGTCTTCGAATTCCCCACCCACCCACACAAGCACAAGGGAAAACACTCCAGAGAAGTCTCCGTCCAATACATATGCAGCTACACGACCTCAAAACCACAAAAGACAGATCTGGGGAAGCAGTTACTAGACTGCTTGCAGCCTGGCAATACAAGGCCTTCAATTATATCACCCATAGCAGATACCATATCCCTAATGACTTGAGCATTCCTCACAATCCAAAGCTTTCCTGGTCCTTCAAATTTAGATTCCAACAACCGAGCTCTTTCACTGTCTCTCAGCTTCCTGAATCTTTCCCATACATTCAAGCGAGATGAAATGCAGGTAAGCCACAAAACAATAGCTACACCTACAAATGACTACAGATGCTTGCAAAGCGGCACAAGCAAAACAAAATGTGAAACCATTTTTTTGGTGGAAGTACGTAGATAATAGAAATGTCTACAGAAGCCATCCCCACTTTTTAAGGTTGTCGGCAAGGATCATATTCTTAGGAGGTTCAGCAAAGAACATAAACTGCACCCCAATGATTGAAGATCAAAAAGCATCTTGAAAAGGGTCCCTATCACTAGCAACTGAAAGAATGAGCAGACTGAATTTTTGTTGGTATGAAATGAGCAGAGAAAAAATTTGTTGGAACGAAGCACATAAATGTTAGTAAAACTTAGTACAAGGCTACAGGCCAATGAAATGGTGATAAAATCATTATAATGAAAATTGATAAATGTATAATCAACATGAATCGATTTAGTGATTTGAAACATCCCATGCAAAATTGATTGTTAACAGTATAAGATACGGAATTCCAGAGTTCATATCTAAACAATATAAGGATTTTATTTTCTTTATCAAGAAATGGAAAACCTAATACAAGCTAGACCTCATAACGATCTCAGTCAGCCATATGTCAAACATCCAATTTTATACCAACAAAAATGTGAAAAACTAATTCTCTCAAGTTATATCGTGGATATTTAAGACCTCATAACGATCACAGCCTCACAGGTCACACCAACTAACAAACCTCCACTTGAGAAACAAAATGAGTGACATTGCAAATCTCATCAGTGAATAACCAAACAGTTCTCCACATTGACTTGCAGGTGTCTCAAGCAAATATTACCAATTTGTTCACAAATAAATCCCCACTTGAGAAAAACAATGAATGGCACTGCTAGAGTCACCGTCCATGACAAAAGACAGATCTCCAAGTGGAGTAGGCAAAAAAGAGAACCACGGTTTGAAATATCGGTATCGTTAAACATAGTGGTAAGCTGAAAAATCGATACATATCACAATAAGTAAATTGTACAAAATATGGTGATAATTCACTGGTATCAATATGTATCATAGAAACATGAAAAAAATATATGTAACCACAAAATACAGTACGATATGTATTGATATTTTAAACCTTGGACACAGCATCTCAGATTCTCCACATCAGAATCAATTGAACTTTAATCCTCCAATTGTCCAGTCTACGATAAAGATCTTCCCCCTCAAAATATGGAACACTCCTCCAAATAGACCTAGCTTGTTTCCATAGAAAACTAGGCAGAGATCTTAGAAAGTTCAGAGTTTTCACAGCAGTTGGAAATACCAGAGAGAGTAAAACCAATTGATCATATCACTATATCAGAAAGCTTTCTCTAATTTTACACATCTCTAACAAGACAACAGATGACTGGAGACGACCATTGAGAGACGACATGAGATTGGGCTACTCTCCTGTGCAAGACTCCAAATGACAGCAGATATGGTAAAGACCAAATGGGCAGATTCTTAAATACCCCAATGGAGTTTCTGATGATGCAATATCTAGAGCACAGAACTAGGAGCAGCCCATCTCATACCAAAATTTGAACAGAAAAAATACCAAACCTAGGATGGGTGACCTCCTGGGAAGTCCTCGTGTTGCACCCTCGAAACCATTTATATATATATAAACAAGTAAAACAGCATATCCAACTCAGACCAACAGTTGAGTCGAATAACCAAAAAAAGTATCCTCACGCAACTCTTATTAGTTCAAATCTAACTCCATTAACTACAAAACAAGATTCCAATTGCGTAAAACAGAACGCATGCAATGTGAATAAAATTCAACAGAACTCTTAGTAACCACGAAATGAAGTACGTTATGCAACAAACCCAAATAAGAATTGAAAATGAAGAACCACTTTTCTTACTGCATTTTCCTCGTCCGGATCATTCCTGAATACGTAGAACAGAGGTGCTAAAACTTCATTCATCCCTTGAACGTATCTTATCCCAGGATTCAACTTTGCGAATATAATCAATATGCGTCTCAAAGCCTCCTGAAAATAAGACAAAACATGTATGTTTACATCAGCCAAACTACTCATCTATGCTCGATATCATGCCAAAATCCAATCAACATGCGCTCACCTGATTAGACCTTGCCAAGGATGAGTCCCCAGAGAAAAAGTGCATGTCTGGATGAGTGCGCTTTACATCCCGGTCAATCTGCTCAATGATTTCCGTGTCCTACACAATAAAATGGTTGGACTATGTTAACTTGTTACAAGGACATTGGTACAGTATACCATGGTTTGAAAAACAGTTGTACAAATTACGTTATATGGTATTTACTGCCATATCTATTTTTGACCCTTTTGAACGTTTTTAACCATTTTGTTTTGTGAAAACAACGGCCCATATTTCGGAAAGAACAAAAAATATATGAAAAACTAGTATTAAGCCTAAAAGAACTAAGCCTAAAAAAAAGATGTATAAATGCATCTATAATCAGTGTTCTAAAAGTACCCCTCCAGGTGCGTGCACCTCAAGGCAAGAAACATGGTCATGACCTCAAGGTTTAAGCCTCAAGTGGTTTATAAGAGGCTTACGCCTCACCCTGTTGATGCATAAACCTCGAGGCTCAAGATGTGGTGTGGTGGAGTCCCTTAACATAAGATTTTTTTTTACACATTCTTTCCTAAAAATACCACCCCCATTTTTCTATGCAAAAACTGCCCTGATGAAAAGTCATCTTCCTCCAATCATTTATACCAATAAATCTGACATATATGATCTAGGCAGCTATAGTTCGAAATGTTTCCAAGTGACTATATATCTATAGAAGAGAAACCAAAACTGTTTGAGCGACAAACTCTTAAAAACTTGAGATTTATGTGAGAAGGAGAGGAGGACGATTCCTATGATTGAAATAATGGACTCTCAAACCCTCAACCCACCATGATTGTTGACGTCACTATGTTAGCTAGAAATATACCTTGTTTACTTGTAGTTGACCAATCGAGGGATAAACCAAATGAGCAAAAACATTATTGAATTAAAGTTAATGAAAGGATAATATGATATGGAATCAAGTAATAAGCGCCTTCAAGGGATAAAAAGATGTTTTTAATCATGGACATCATATAATAATTAAGTCAAGTGTTGTAAAAATCTTGTCTCAAGGTACATGATTATTATGGTAAATTATTAAAGATCCCCTAGCTTCTTTTTCTTATGTATTTCTTTATTTATGTAGTTCCTTCATTTTTAAATTTATGATTTTTATGCAAGCTTATTATGATTTTTATTAAAAATATTTGAGGATTACGCCTTGAAGCTAATGCCACACCTCACAAAGGCAAAAAACATCTCATACACCTCACGCTCATTAAAACATTGTTGATAATCGCAATAAATCCTTCATATTGCATAGTTCTACGATAGTTATAAAAATATGAACATAAATTAAAAACAATTGCATAGGACTACAACGTAAGGGGCTAGCTAGCCTTCAAGTCCGCAGCTATGTTACCAAGATAAACCCCTGATGTGGCTTGATATGCCATGGATACAACATATTTAGCCTTAAAATTGAAGGCCCAGCACATAAGGCACTCATTTTGAAGTATCTTGATAATATGGGTCCAAGGAACTTTGTATTGAGAAGGATGGCGGGATACGACTTAAGTAATAATTATAATGCTACAAGATCAATACTGTACATGTGGCACACTATGGACCAGCCTTTGAACGGGTCTTGCCCAAGATATCTTAAAAACCACAAAAGATCAACCCAATTGATTATCCTAATTGATTGGACGATTAGGATGTTCAACCAGGATGACATTTGGGCAAGGATCCCAACGAGATGGTCTGGATTGAGTAGCAAGTGCACCACATATGCTCTAGAGAAACCATACTAATAGTATATATGATACTACAGCAGTACACAATCAATTCCCTTGCTAAATTAGTTCTGACAACTTGATGCAAGCATAGAAACCAGATGGATGAAACAGCAGAGTTTTCCAACAAGTCCGCCATCTACCAGCTTAGAAGATTTTCGAGTTTCAAACCATGATAAATAACACATTTCCGTCTTTTACCCTATTATTAAAATATAGTGCCTAAATGTTTAACATAGAAACCATCTGCATGTCTCAAGTAGATCATCTGAGACTAATGATCTAACCAAGGCCATTCAAAGTAGTACCTGGAAGAATTGATTCCAAACGCTGGTCTTCCCAAGGCTCAAAGGGTGCTCCCCATGAGGTATTTCTGATCTTGAGAGCAAGCCACTCCCTTCACATTTTGATTCATCGTTTTCAAGAGCGACAGATTTCTCCAACCTCCTTGTGATTTCTGACTGACTAGCCACAGAAAAATTTAGAAATCCAAAGAAGAATCCAATAAAAACAAAGAAAGAAGTTAGGGTACTCAAAGTTGATTCCTACATGCATTGCATTTCCATTTCTCTTTCTGTATTGTGGACCAACATTGCTTCCTCGTGTATTATCAAAAGGGATCATATAATGGAGCTCACACAACAAATGCACACTTGGCCAATCTAGGCACCAGGCAAGTTCAACCAGACCACCTCTAAAATTGGCCTAACCTGAAATCGTACCAAGTGTGCAATTTTATCCATTCAGGAGGGAGAAAAGCTTAGGCAACCCATCAGAGGGTTAGGATTAGATTTACACCATTTTTGGGATACAGCATTACAGCCCATCCAAGAAGTGGTGCAATGCCTGAAAGGTCCCGCATCAATGCCCAGGTGTGTTAACAACCATAAACCTTAGATGCCATTTTCAAGCACCAGAACTAATTGCAAGAAGCATCATCCAATCCTTAAGGTGGATGACCGATCAAAGAGTTTCAAAACTGATGGCAAATTTAACAATCCTTAAGATGACTTACGGGATTCACCAGAAGCTCCTCTTTAAAGTGCTTGTACTGAGACCGCTTCTTAGCTAATTCAGATGCCCACAGCCCACGATCAATTGGTAAATATCCCAATAGGAGCTGCCCATCACCCACAAACAAAAATTAAATCCCCACTTCTCAATTTTCGTAGAATAAACGGAGAAAAAAAAAATCCGTTTACAGATTTTTTTAATTAATGCACTTCTATCTCCCTACCGGTTAAGGATAAACAAAAACAAACTTTGGGGAATTCATAACATCTAAATGAATTCTAGAAATTCGAAGAAGAATTTGATACCTTCCATACGGTGGAACGGATTCCGGCACCATCTGGTATTCCCTGCGATGCCAATCTACGCAATTCACGCATATTGATAATCTTCTTCGAAAGCTGATTGATCAAAACGTCAGAAACTCATAAATCAAATCAAGTAAAAATTCAAATTAAAACAAAAGCAAGAAACAGAGAAACAGTAGCTAACCTCTGCTAAGAGCTGAGACTGGCGAGAGATGTCCTCGGGAGAGACATTCGGTGAGCTCCTCCGATCGTCATCTCTGGTTTCTGGCTTTGGGGGTTCTTCTTCGTCTTCTTCCTCTTCTCGGATGGTTTTAGGAGGCGGCTCGGGAATTGGGGGTTCGATCAGAGGGTCATTGGTTGTGGTGGTGGTGGTGGTGGCGGCTTTGGGAGCGTATCGAAGAAGACGATCGTCGTCGGGTGAGGGATTCGAAGACCAGAGAGAGCTATTCAGCCACTCCGGCACGCGCTTCTTCACCATTATTGCTAATCGATCCCCTTTCTCTCACCTGAATTCTAACATTTCTTCCAGGGTTTTGCAGAGACTTCTAGGGTTTCACGGAGCGAGATCAAGAGCGAGAGAAGAGTCACAGAGAGAGATCGAGACGCTCAGCAATTTTGATAATTTCTAGAGAAGTCGTTTCGCTAACGTGCGCGAGAAGGACCGGATAAGTTCAGAGGAATGCTAGCCGTCAGTTCTCGTGATTGCTACCAGTCGTTCCTCTCTGTTTGACACCTTTCCTGTGTTGAGGGTGTTTTGGTAATTTAAACATTTCATCTGCGCCAGGTGTTAAACACGTGGGCGAGACCCGAGAGTGCCTCCTTTCGGACAACCGCGCAAATGCCTCCTACCCACCTCTACTAACCATGGTTTAAAAAACGGCGATTGAACTTCCCCGTTACGTTATGTACCGTCTTAACGCTCAGACAATAACGGTCGTTATTTCTGTTATTTTTCCCCGTTTTCTTTTCTGTTTTTGCCCCCGTGCATTACAACCCATTATAACAGAAAAGGGTAACGCCCCCATTCCGTTATTGTTATAACGGCCCCTTTTAAACCTTGCTACTAACTAATCGGACGGTTAATTGGATAATAATTCGAATGGGCGTGACACGTGTCACAATCGGGAGTACACACAATTCTACACTCTGTGATAGCTCACAATATAGACATCCCCTTACTAGGGTAAAGCTTTGGATCCGGTATGATCCCATTTTCATTCCGGAGCTGCGTTGACTATCCCAAGACCCTCGAGACACACCCCAACGAATCACTTTGACAATACAATGGCGTGGGCTCTAGGGAGGACGTCTTCCTGAGTCTGGAATCGTCTAGGGTTGCAAGTTGCAACGCGGCCGGGTTGGGTTGGGTTGGGTTGGGTTTGGGGTCAACCCGAGCCCAACCCACTCTTCAAGGTTGTGAGCCCAAGCCCAACCCAACCCGAGGTCAGGCCTAGAATTTCTAGCCTGAGCCAGACCCGACCGGGTTAGTTGGGTTGGTCGGGTTGGTAAATTATTTTATTTTTATTGTTAGGAAAGGTTGGTCAATTTTTTCATATTAATTTTTAATAAAAAAAATACATATAAGAATTTTTTTTATTCGTCATATTTATAATCATAAACCACACTAAAAATAGGTTAGGAAACATTAACACATTAAAAAATACATACATTTACATTTGTGGTGACGTATTGTCGAGCTCAAGTTGCCCAAACCCTTAGCCCTAACCCAACCCGAATACTGAAGGGACCAACCCAACCCGAGCCCAAAGTCAGGTTGAGTCCACCCAAGTTGCAGTCTGAGTTGGCCTGATAGACTTTTGGCCCGGTATACTATGGGCATGGGCTTCTGCTGGATTTATAGGCCTAAGGAGTCAGGCTCATGCTTACTTTTAAGGTCTACTAGATAAATAGATCAGTTGTGGGCTTATTTTCAACCAAAGAAAACTTAGGCCCAGCTCAACCCCTTGTACATATTATTGGGTCAGGAATAGGACTGAACCTGAAATGTTGGCGCTTATGATAGAACCGAATGGGCTTGGATCTAGCTCGGCCGGGACTATTACACCCTAGTACAGCTCAGCCCCTGGAATTATGTTGGTGCAACTGATTGGTGGCATGATGAAGGTGTATGGTGGGGTAGGATGAGATCATGGCATTTGATATGTTTGGGACAGCTACACACATCACAGGCTATCGTGAGACAGTGATTGTTATGTTAGAGTTGGCCTAATTACTCATTTTCTTGTTGGTTCCATCTTGTTCTTGGTTTGTAGTCATTGGAACAACTCCACAATGATTGATAGAATGGGTTTATGACAAAAGGATATGGGTTCATGAGAGGATTCTAATCCGACCCAACCAAAGATTTTGCTTCATCAAACCTCTCTCTCAATCACACTCACGGAGGAGCACATGCGGTGCACGTGATTACGGTTTAAAAAAACGTTATGACGGGCGTTAAAAAAGCTGACTTACCCCCCTGTGACCTCGTCTATCATTTGTGACTGTTGTTGACCCGAGTTGACTAACAGATATTTGGTCAAAGGATGAAATTGCCCCTTTCTTCAACCTTGGAACAAGGGTTTGGACCAATACTCTAACCCCAAATCAAGTAGTTGTGTTATATGGCCAGCGACGAATCTCCCGGCCGACCACCATTCTGGTGAACAATTTAAATCGTAAAAAAGATGGAAATTGGTCTACCACTCTCTGCAGAGAAACTTATTCAATGTTAAAAGAGATGGGAATCGGTCTTAAGCTCCCTAGAACTCTAGGGTACATGAAAAGATGAATATTTTTAGGTTATCACTCATTAGGATCTCGTAAAGAGCTACTAAAGAAAAAGGGCTCCGCGCCCTAGGAGGCATCCATGCAACTGAACTATTGTTGCATAATTTTTCTTAGGGATGAAATAATGAATCTCGAATTTGTCTTTTATTTTTATATTTTAACCATCATAATCCTACAAATGAGTGAAGTGTACTCAGTTTTTAAGCCTAGTCTGGTTGGACGTAATTGGATAAAATCCTTGTTTTCTTTGGTGTTTTTGGTAATCCAAGAAAGTTTCCTCCTTTTTGGCTTTACGTTGCAAAAGGAAGAGATTTGGGTCGAAAATATTTGATGTTTAGTACAATTAAATATCGTTGTCCTTCGGGATCATGGGTCCAAGCCTCTATAAGAAAAGGGTATTTGCATAATGGATGGGTCTTTCAAGCCAATAATTTGTGCATTCATATAGTAGTATTAAGCAAGTCGGAGGAAGAACTCATTGTTTGTCGGAGTCTCGTGGTTGGCCGGCCAGCAGACTCCGGTGCATTGGTCGCCTATAATGGGTGGCAACCCGTTGAAATCTCCTGGCTGGCCGCCACTATAACCACTAGATTTGGGATTAGGATTTTGACTCAAATCCTTGAGCCAAGGTTGAAGAAAGGGGCAATGTCGTCATTTAACCAAAAAACTGTTAGTCAATTTGGGTCAAAGGCAGTCGTAGAGGGTGGACCGGTTCATAGGGGGTAAGTCAGTTTTTTCAAATTGGGGGTATGTCAAAAACCCCCACTTCCCAAAAAATAAATAAATAAAGAAACAGTCTTGGAACCAATATATATCCTTCCCAAAAACAAACAAAAAAATAGTCTTGGAACCAATAATCCGGTTTGATTATGGGTATATTGGTAACCAAAATGGATTGGACTAGAACTAAAATAGAGAGCACCTAGAACCAACGGATAATAGTAATAAGGATGTCAAGTGTTTTTTTCAAATATGAACATGGAAGTCTTTTTGTCCTTTCCAATTATAGTTCTTTTATTTTTTTAAAAATCGCTTTGAAAAGTACAAAAAATCAAAAAAAAAAAAAATATCGTGAGAGCATTACAATTCAATTTTTATAAAAAAAAAAAAAAAGAGAAAATATAGGGAACACTCCACGCTTATCTCTCTTATTTTCTCAAAATTAGAGCCCGTTTGGATTACCTTCTTTAAAAATATTTTATTAAAAAAAATAACTTTTCTAAAAATATATTTTTGAAAATGTGTTTTTCTTAAAATGTTCTTTTGGAATCATCATTAATGTAAAAAGTCCGAATCTTCTCTTGGTGACCTCATCTCTATGATTGATGAGTTATAGATGGTGAAGGGTGGGAGTAGGATTTCTTTGTTTATTATGTTCGTTGAGCTAGCAAAATTTTCAAAAAAAAAAAAAAAAACCTTTCTGACTTGTAAAATGATTTTCAAGTTTTTTTTTTTAAAAAGACTTTTGGCTTAAAAATACATTTATGAAATAAATGGTTTTTAAAAAATGATCATCCAATCAGTTTGTTATTTGGAAAAAAGTCTTTTTTTGTGAAAAAAAAAATTAGGTAAAATAAATGGCGATCCATACAGACTCTTACTATTTTTTATCATTTTGTCAAGTTTTTTTTGCAGCATGAAATCGTGAGAGCATGTCAATTCAATTTTTATAAAAAAAAAAAGAAAAAAAAAGAAAATATAGGGAATACTCCATGCTTATCTCTCATATTTTCTCAGAATTAGAGCCCGTTTGGATTGCCTTCTTTAAAAATATTTTATTTAAAAAAAATAACTTTTTAAAAAATATATTTTTGAAAATGTGTCTTAAAATGTTCTTTTGGAATCATCATTAATGTAAAAAGTATGAATCTTCTCTTGGTGACCTCATCCCTATGATTGATGAGTTATAGATGGGGAAGGGTGGGAGTAGGATTTCTTTGTTTATTATGTTCATTGAGCTAGCAAAAATTAAAAAAAAAAACCTTTTAACTTGTAAAATGATTTTCATGTATTTTTTTAAAAAAGACTTTTTTGGCTTAAAAATACATTTATGAAATAAATAGTTTTTAAAAAATGATCATCCAATCAGTCTGTTATTTGGAAAAAGTCTTTTTTGTGAAAAAAAAAAAACTTTTTAAGGTAAAAAAAAAAAAAAATGGTGATCCATACAAACTCTTACTATTTTTTATCATTTTGTCAAGTTTTTTTTTCAAGCATGAAAGTCTTTTTATTTTATTTTCCTTTTTATTAATATTTCTATATTATATATGGAAAAAAAATGTAATTGTCCTTTCCGGTTCTAGTTCTTTTATTTTTTTTAAATTCTCTTTGAAAAGTTATAAAGAGAAACAAAAAGGATACAATGCCCTGAATTATATAGTTAATATTTGCTTATTATAATTAATTATAAAGTATGGTTCATATTAAGCATTATTGCTCATGTCGATTATGCTTGTTCGGTAAGCTTTTAGTGCTAATTTAGATACAGTTTGGGCCTGAAAATGACCCACATTGTAGCCTAATTGATACCTAACCAATTTTAGGACTTTTTGAGCACTTATTTAAACACCATTTAAGTGACGAAAATCACATTTTAACATAAATTGATCAGAAGAAACTCTCTCTCTCTCCCCTCACTCAAGCCAAAGGTAGGGCTTGGGAAAAAAAATCCATGGTGTAGATCTCTGACTCATCTCTTAAGATAGTGTTTATGAGTGGTTTTTGGGAAGCGCTTCTCCAATTTATGGCTTTGAGTAGTGCTTCATTAACATAAATCTTTGTTTGATTTGCAAAAGCACTTTGGCTTCCAGCTTCTAAATAGGTTTTCCTAAACCCTAGCTTGTGAAAGAAAAAGAGAGAGAACGAGAGTTTCTACTATTTTTTTGTAATGATGAAAATTGATTATCGTCACTTTCAAATGAGCTAATATACGAAGGCTTAAAAAACCCTAAATTGGGTCAAATATGGGTCAGAAATGAGCCCAAGTCCGAGAGGTATCAACTGGGCTACAAATTCAATTTTTTTTTTTTGCTTAAACGGTTTCGAAGTAGGCCCTAAAAGTCCACCCAACAACCTTAACATAATTAAGCATAAATCACGTATTGTTATTGTTATTAAATATAATAATTAATTATTAACTATAATATTTAATATATAATAACTAAAACCATGGCATTACACCATGGGTGCGGCATCACAATCTACGATTAGCATACCGTAGGCTACTACGTACTCATCGCCCAAGGTAAGTCATGGGTAACCTGCGATGGGTAACAATCCATGGGGAAGTTTGATCTATAGTAAAAGACCACAAAGCATATACATGTGGAGTGCGAGAGTTGAAAATGCACTATTCACCTCGAGGATGTCGTTTTTAAAATCCATTCTTACCCAACTCATGGATCTGGAAACTCTGAAAGAGACTTGGGAACCTTGGAGCGGATATTTTCTCAAAAGAATATTGCTCATTTGTCATATCTTGATAATGAAATTTATTCGATGAAATGAGGGGAGTCCACAATTCAGAGTACTTCACTAAGATGAAGAAGTCATGTTCAGAATTGTCTCAGCTAGATCTAGAGAACAAGATATCAAAGTTGAAGTTCAATGGTCACTGATTCACGAATTGTGACCAGAATTTGTTGAATTCATGAGTTCAATGATAGTTGGCATACACAATAATCAAATATAACAGAGTTAATAGTCGCTTGATGAGTCGGGAGTGATTAGTGAATCAGATGACGATTAAATCTCAAAGAGACCAAGGAGGCCTTAATTGCGAGAGATAAAAAGGGAGTGGCTATTTGTACAAGAAGTAACTTGCATCAGCTGATGGGAGATTATGATTGTGTAACTAGCAGATGAGTAGTTCGATAGATATGCGGCAATGCAAGTTTCAATGTTATCGATGTGATTAACTTGGTCGCTTTACTCAAAAGTGCAGCATGCGTAAAAATAGAGATTTCATAAGGTAATATAATAACCGAGAAATCAATAAAATCCTTCAAGAATGATGATTAGACTGTGGAGCTACCATTTGCATGTGTAGAAGAGGTTGGAAACACTTTTGTGTGCTCTTATTATGATTGAAGATGTGTATGAAGCATCTAGAACGACAGGGTTGGATTACAACAAAGATTAGTTGTTTAAAATTCAATATATGATTACATCATAGACGGGTACGATAAAAAATAGGGTGGTCGTAACTGAAAATAATGGTCACCATCCTATAATGAGTGAGGATAATGTGGTGATCTTGTCGAGGTGCGATAAGAGTTTTGCGTTGAATGATGTGTGCCATGTTCCTGTTGTTATAAAGGATCTAGTTTCAATTTTTTTTCAAATATCAAGGCTAGACGATAAGTGTTTTTTACCCTGAATGATATAAAGATCTTTTATGGAGTCTAAGTGACCTGAAAGCCAATCATGAAAGGCAAGAGAATAAAAACTATGTATGTGTTATCAAGAATGACATTGTATGTTAACAAGGTATGATAGATTGACAGAGTTAATTTGTGGCATGCTAAGATCAGAAGTTGCTAAAAAAAAAATGTTATTTAATGAAACTTCCTAAAACCTACACATGTTAAAAAGGAAACTAATATCTAAGGTCACACAAAGCTAAATATGAGACTTTTTAAGATAACTCAACTTACTTTTTCAAGTTAGATTCTCTTGTCCGCCATAGAGTCACCGTTGTGAGAATGGTGAATCGGGACCTCCAATCCGGTTGCCCTCGGAGAACCATGGTTTGAAAAAAATTTAACTATACTTTTTAGGATTTAGAGAGTGATTTGAAGTTGCCACCCAGATTAAAAAAATAAAAATCCAAGACTCGAATTTAAGATTTTTGAAAAATTTTGTTCTTCTTTTTTTTACTTTATTCATCGACTTGCGTGATATGAAAAATGTTCAATCAAAATGAGTTCGAAAATCTAATTACGGGGTATGAAGGTGTTAGGCACTTTGATATTTGCTTAAAAGTGCTTATTTTTCACTATTATCTTTTAAGCATTATCGCACTTACATAAAACTTTCATTTTTATTAATTTTTCTACATAAGAGTTTCTTTCGTTGCATAGAACACACTTTCTGATCAAAATGATATACTTGCATGAAATAAACACATTCCCGGAAGTTTAGATATAAAGTCGTTTTGATAAAGTCTCATTGTGCATTTTTATTGTCGTATAAACCCGATCGGACGATTCTCGAGACTTGCGGGCCCACGATCAACCACCAAAGCCTATTATGAAAGCTTAAAGAGCCAGTAGGCTAAGACAATAAAATAGAGGCCAAGTGTATGTTGAGTTAGAGAATCGCAAAGCCGGACCAAGGACCAAGAGAGCAGAAGAGACCAAAGTAATAAGTTCACCTTACAAGACGCAAGTTGTAGTTGGTGAAGCTTTTAGAAAGCCATGTAGGGGACCAGGGTTCAAGACCCTCCGCTATCCCTTTTCTCTCTTTTTTTTATTCTTTTTTCTCTCCTCTCTCTAAACCTTAATCTTCGCTTTCCTCTCTATCTCAACCATCATATTCTAACTAACTCTCTCTCTATCCAACGGCCCATATATATCTTCTCATACTATAGCCAATCAAACCCCAACTCTTCATTCTCTTTGATATTCGCTCAAAAGTGCTTATTTTAAGCAATTATCTTTTTAACGTTATCGCACTCTCCTACGTAAAACTTTTATTTTTATTAACTTTTCTACGTAAGAGTTTCCTTTATTGCGTAGAACACACTTTTCTGAACAAAATGGGCTATTTACATGAATTAAACACATTCTCGGATGTCTAGATATTAAGTCATTCTGATTGAGACTCATTACGTGCTTTCACTGTTATAGAAAATCAGATCGGACGATTCTTGAGATGTGCGGGCCAACGATGGACCACAAAAGCTCATTATCTAAGCTTAAAGAGCCATTAGAATATACAAGAAGATATGGACCAAGTACAGGTCGAGCCAGAAAATCACATAGTCGGACCAAGAACCAAGAGAGAGAATGAGCCAGCAAACCACGTTAATGGACCTACCAATAAGATGAGAAAAATCTATCAAAAGAAAGCAAGCGTGATAGAAGAGGGTAGAGCCAGTGGACACACAAATTGCTACATATGATGCTGATTATTCCATGGGATGTCGATCAAGATATCTAAAGGCCAATGGGACAGCATGTGTGTTGGCCAAGATAACGAGCCAAAGATGTGGGCCAATGGGCCAGGTCGACGAGCCACAAAAGTAAATATTAAATGAAGATGGGCCAGCATGTGAAAAGTGCCAAAGAATGGGCCAAGGTGTAGGCAATAACATAAAAAAAACAATGAAGAGGTAGAATTGGGCTTTGATGATTACTTCATGGCAAGAGACATGGGCTGGACATGTGGACTATAGCACTAAGTTAATAACAAAAGAAATAACAATGAGTCAAGTTACGGGGCATGTCGTGGGCCAAAATGGCGAACATGAAATAATGCACGTATAAGATATGGTGGAATCCAAATTTTTGTCAACATACATAAACGATTGGGACACTTGCTCAATGGTCGTGGGTGTGGATAACATGGGCACAAAGAAGCAAGGAAATAAATTTCACGAAATTATCGAAATATTTTGCAAAAGATTTCCATTTTCTAGGTTACCGACAGGAAAGAATACTTACGTCGAAATAATGTTAAATTTCCCGAAATATTTCCATTCATGTCGAAATATTTCGCGTGAATAGTAAATTTCGATCAATTGACAATGTAAATATGTATTATTTCGGTCGAAATGTTTCGACATGCATGGAAACATTTCAATCGTAGGTAGGAAACATCTCATTTGAGCTCAAAACCGCTATAAATCTCATATTTGATCCATTTAATTCATTTCCATACATTTCATTTATACAAATGATCATTCCATTATAGATTTTTTGGTTCGTGGATTTTCTGGTTCATGAAAACATTGGGAGTTTTTTCAAATTCAAAATATACATAAAGATAAAATTTCTTACTACAAATAAATAGGTTAGGTGTAAATTCATTAAATTTATGAATCTATGATGCATTTATACTAGATTTGTGCACGGATTGAAAATCGTTTAGGGTGAAAATTTAGAATTTAGGAAAAACTTCAATTTCATTGGTTTTTACCCTAAACATCTATGATTGTACATAAATTGATTATATGTTGCATAACTTAGCCCGTTCTACAAGTTGGTTGGGTTAAAAAAAAATTATCCCTAAATTTTTTTTTCAAATAAAAAATTAAACGTTCAAAAAATTAAATAAATATTATAAGTTAATAGTAAGTAGGTTTTCTAAAATTACATATAATGTTAAGAAATTAATGTAAGTGAATAAGGATTTGTTAATACATTATTTTATGACTTTTTATAATTAGCAATTAAATAATAGTTATATAATTAAATTAAACCTTGACTAATTAAAGATACTTGCCGCGACATATTATAGACCATTATGGTCATTCAGTTCCAAACTACATATGGTTGTATATTATGGTTTGAAAGTTTATGAGTGTGTTTTTGTGCTTGTTTCATCATTTCTCAAACTTTCCACAAACATTTCCACAATATTTCCATCATTTCCACATTATTTCCATCATTTCCACGAAAAATATATTATTTCCACACTGGTCGAAATATTTTCACGAAATATTTCCATTTTTAGACTGGTCGAAATAAACCTCGAAACCGAAATTTATTTCCTTGCAAAGAAGAATAATAGGGTGAATAAAGAACTCTTGGCGGGTTCTCAATGAAGGGCATATGTGGAAATATATTGGCACAAAAGGGGCGATTGCGGTATTATCAAAGAAGCAATGGAAGGTGGCTATGGATAGTTGTTACGGTGGAGCATCCATAATGCAATTGACTGGCTGGATTTTGCGTCAAAAGATGAATAGGGGCTATAGTTTCCAATATTGCATAGGAATAACTTTTGGAACTAGGGGATGAGATTAAATTGAAGACTATTTTGGGAATTTTTTTAGTCAATGGACAATATTCCAAAAGGGTAGGAGACATGTTTGGAAATTAGGTAATGTTGTGGCATGTGATCAACAGTTATGATTGATTGACTAAGTGGGGACGTGGCTTAAAAAGAAAAAAAAAGGAAGAAATCCTAAATATAAAGGAGGAGAGAACATAACTCTCCATCTCTTCTCTCTCTCCTAAAAGCTCCATTCTAAAAAGCTCTCCCATCTCTCAAGAACCCTCAGCCGCCATCATCTCTTCTCCTCTCAAAAACAATCCTCTCTTTTTTTCTTGCTGAAAGAGCAGGAATAGGAAAAAAAAGAGAAGAAGAGAAAGAAGGAGGAGGCACCTCCTTGCTGCTGGTGTGCACCGCCCAGCCCCCCACCGTCTTCAACAAAACTCACCTGGAACTCCGGCCAGCGATCTTCCACTTGCTGGGGACACAGCAACCATGCATCCATGTGTGCCTCCTCAGCCTGCTAGCACCGCCCCCATCCTGCAACCTGCAAGAGCATTCACGTGCTGCCTCTTCCTCTCTCAAGATGGCTCTCTTGAAGCTGCCCCCTCTGAAGAACGTCATCTCTTCTCTCATCTTGCTGGTTGTTTAGGCTACACACTGATACCCTTGCCGCCTTCCTTCTCCAAGTCTTCGGGCAGACCTGCTACGCAAGCCCTCTACTTCAGCGAGTTTTTCCACTATCCAACAACTGTTGTTACTTGCAAAACAGCAACCACAGCCAAGTGCTACCCTCTAATGCATAACAGATAATATAAACAAATAACGTCAACCAAGAATAATAAATCTTTCTCACAATTAGCCAAATATCATTATGTTTATATGATTATAACTACAACCCAATCTTGGGTCTCATTCTCCTTCCTACGCCGGGAGTAGACAAAAGGTTATTCTACAAGGGTCTGGGGTCTTTTGCCCTAGGGCTCCAGGCCCTTCCTAAATTTTATTTTCACGGGTATCCATTAGGATTTTTTTTTATCGGTACGAGTATCCATTAGGATCACTGATATTCACTCAAAAGTGCTTATTTTAAGCAATTATCATTTTAACGCTATCGCACTCTCCTACGTAAAATTGCTTTATTTATCAAAATTTTTACGTAAGAGTTTTGCTTTACTGCATAGAACACGCTTTTCTGGATAAAATGGTATATTCGCATGAATTAAACACATTTCCAGAATTATACTTGTAAAGTTGTTCTGATTAAGTCTTATTACGCGCTTTTCGTTATTGCAAAGAAACTCGATTCGGACGATTCATGAAATCTAGATAGTACGATCAACCACAAGAATCTCTATCAGGTCTTCAATTGAACCAGTGGACCATGCCAGTAATCCAAGGTGGACCCAGATATCTATCAAAAGAAGAGAGTTAACCTAGACATACTTATTGAGCAGATACAACAAGAGAATTCGAATGTATTGGAAACAATGAATATGAACTCTACAATCGCTAGATTGAGGCATAATTGGAGGCACTTAGGTGGGGCATGTATAATAAAATGACCGGCAAGAAATTCTCCATACTCGAAGAGGATCGCAACAAGATAGAAGGGAAATATCTATTGGTATGATGGACAACATGACACATTGAAAAAATGAGAAACCCTGATCACATTAGGCAAGAGATTCGAGAGGACGGCAAGATACACATGATCATCCCATGAAGCCTTAGAGCCAAATGTCAAATGAAGCCCAAGATCTCTCCATATCACCTGTACGAGCCGAAAAATGATGAAGCCTTGAATTTAACAAGCACCACGTTATTCATTGGTCGGCTAAGTCCAATATGAACACGGAAGCTAACTTGTACGAAGATCCATTTACGTACGGTCAAGATGCGAGCGTGCGATTCAAGTTGAAGAGATCAACAGTAGGCAAAAGATTTCTAATGTGAAGAAAGAGAATGCATGTGGGACACATGATACCAGCACATTAGTGGATCAGAGTCAAAATTGACATTTAGGCGTCATGTTTAGATCTGAACATGTGGGGTCTAGATCCCATGTAATCTACTAGTCATACTAGGAGCACAGGATGAAGATAGATAGCCCGATCAAACAAAGCATGATCAAGCTATGGTGGGGCGGACGAAAGGCTCGGATCCATCCGATGTTACCTTAATGGAACGGCAAACAAAAGAGTTACAGGAGTTAACGTGTGAAGCAAAGTGGGCCCCACATGAGATGGCAGCAACAAAGAGAGGACCAATTGCCCTCATAGTAGATACAAACTCTCATGGTCCTCTCTTTCTTTAATTCCAAATCTCTCCCTCTCAATCCCATGGTTCACATTATCCTCTCCCTTTATAAAAGCTCAGGGTCAACCCTAATAAGGGGACCTCTCTTCTCTCTTTCCTTTTCTCTCTAACCCAGCCATTTCTTGCATCTCTCAAAACCCTCTCGTCTCTACGTCTTCTCTCCTCTCTTGGAGAAAAACTGGGCAGCAATCTCCAAATGCCGCTCCACCATAGCTAGCCGCCCCCTCCTCATCTTGCCGTTCAAATCCTCTCCCAGATCTGGACGGTGCTCCTCCCACTTTTCATGCAGCTGTTTCATGAGTTGCAGGTCACCACGTCAACAACATCCAGTCCAGTGATCAGCAACTCCGGCACCTCTCAGAACCGTCTTCACCGGCAATCATTCCACATGCACCTGCTCCCTCATGTGCAGACCAACAATGTCTGCAACCCACCACGGTTTGATTTGCAACCTTCTTCTCCTCTCCCATTCTCTCCACTCATAAACCAGCAACAACAGGATGCTACATCGCCCTGCTGCAACTCCGGCCAGCACCATTAAAGTTGGCAACCAGAAACAGGTAGATCCTCCTCAATGACCTGTTCCAATAGAACCTGCTGATCACCACCGCCCAGATCTCTTTCTCTCCTCTCTCAATCCTTGCTGCCCTCTAAAACGTTGATGCTAGTGCAACGTTTCAGACACCACCCTCAAGCAATGGTCGTTACCTTACATCTCCTTCTTCATCACCAGCAACCGCACCTTCATCACCAAGTTTGTCACGCCCCGAAATCCGACACAGATCTCGAGGTGTGAGCGGGTTCACCTAATGGTCTTTTTATCCATACAATCGCTACGCTCCAGAGTTATAATGATAACTCCAATGGTGGTAAGCAGCGGAAATAAGATCTCAAGTGTGTTGCCTATCATTTGATGATAAATTTTAGGGCAAAATTTTTCTTTTCTAGATTCTAAACATGTTATCCAAATATACATGAGATAAAGTATAAGTTGAGGTATGATTATACACATATATTATGTTATGGTTCTATTTTACATAAACTATAATTCAAAGCAACAAAGTTAATTCTTATTGAAGAAATAAAGCTATACCTAATAGGAGCAAATCCTACCAACGTCGTCTCTCTGACCATATCCAAGTCTCTTTAATTGAGAAAACCTCCAGTCATTCTCTTTGTTTGTCAAACTCTCTTCGGTTCTCTGCAAAAAGTCTGGGGGTGAGTGAGTTTTTGGGGAAAAGCCCAGTAGTAGGGATGTGGTTTAAACTACTCATGATTTCATCTCCAAGGAAAAATAATCAATAAAAACATAAAAACAAAAATCGTAAGGCAGTAACATGCATAGTCCATTGACATACAGTTACATTTTTCAGAAAACAATAATGCAAGAACTTGTATTTAAAACAATGATAATATACTGCAAATAAAAAAAATCCGAATATATGGCATCAAATCATGTAACTCGAATACTCAAATCTGCCAACATGTAACCACAATAACGTATAGATACTAATTTTGATGATGCAAAATTTAAAGAGATTTCACCTTAGGCTACGATCGGTATACTTGCCCCGGTCGAGGCTTATCCCAAAATTCACCGATGTGGGACACCATCGTTAGCCCATTAACGCGGGCTGCGCAGTCTTCACCTGTCCTGATTTTCTGGCCTGGGAACTGCCGTTTGACACCCATCGAACTCATCTGGCGCTGGTCCTGCGCTACACCCCACGTTTCCGGCTTAGGTCGCCGTTGGCCTACATTATCACTTCTGCTAAACGTTCGACGACTGTAGAATTTCTATGGATCCAAAGAAAGTTCGGGCAGAGTTCAATCGTGCCCCGCGTCTAAATGCCTATCAGGCATACAGTGTAACCCTCGGCTGATCCACCCGATAAACAATGCATCATACTGAGTTCCTCAGAAGAATCGAGACTCTTAAATAGTAGCTAATATCTCATGGTTCTAAGGATATCCCATACTATCAAGAGAACACATAGGTACCGCCTCTATCTAAGAATCTACTAACCCTTCTAATTTACCCTGCTACATATAATATATATAATCCTAAGCTTGCTAAAGCTTTTATTTCTGTTTTAAAATTTCTTTATTAACTTTTAGAAAACCTTCTTTTTCTATTTCATTAATTTATTTGATCACCTAGTACTCTGACATGTGTGTATGCTAGTAGGGGCCCCAACCTCGTAATCCATCTGTCCAAATCTCATCTGAAATCAACTGAAAGAACCGGGTCCATAATGGCACCCACGGGTCCACTCGGGCACCCAAACAATGTCCAAAACATAAATCCACAATTCCACAATCTGGGGTAGCCTAAGCATCCCACACCTTCAGACGTACTAGTGATCAGGCACACCAAATCAATCTCCAACATCTGTAACACCCATCATTTTCTATTTTCTCAAAATTGAGTGAGAATCCACTCATCTTCTGACAAAACTCATCCTATAATTAGTTCATGAAAAATCCAACCCCTTAAAAATAGTTAATAACAATCAAAACAAGGTTCGATAAATCATTGAAAATCAATTAAAACTCAATAAATCCAAGAGATGACAAAACTTAGTGATTCGTCAAAGCAAAACAAAGTCAAAATCAAAAATTCGCCTTTAAAATTAAAAATAAAATAAAATAAGAATTTTGATAAATGAAGCCAAAAATGTTTGTAAAAGGAATTTCATTCCAAGGTAGGCTTAAAGCATAATTTTAAAGTGAAGTTTGCTCCAATCAAGTTAACGTAAGTTGATATGACCAATTTGGATGTTTAGCCCATACCCTAAGTGACTTACATACCAAGCTTCCGCTTGATTAATGTTTTCTAATTGTTAGATTCACACATTTTTCATGATTGGTTTGTAATTGTGGGTTTTAAACATTATTTGAAAAATGTGGTACATTTATTAGTGTCCGTTAATCATATGGATATTGGGTCCGCTCCTAAGTGGTCCTACAAAACAAGTTCCGACTTTATTGGTGTTTTTCTAACCTTTGGATCAGGTTATTTTTGATTGTTGACAATGTGGCCCAAACTTAGAGATTATAAACTGTATAATGTTTAACATATCCCCAAGTGGACCTACTTACTAGATTCAACCTAATTGATGATTTCTATCCGTTGGATTAGAGTCTTTTACATGGTTTTTGTATAGTCGTAGGATTTGAGCATTTTCTTTTGGGAGAAGTGGCCCATGTAAGACCATTGATCGAGTGGGTGCTGATCCCTCATGGGCTTCCTCGCGTTGTTGTTATTATTATTATTATATCCATTTTTGTGGGTCCAATCCAAAATATGCATTATTGCACTTAGGCGCACACGGGCCCTTTACAAGGCCCATGTCTTGTTTTATTTTATTAACATATTTTCCTTTCTTGTTGTGGCCCATGGTTTGGGACCATTGGCCAGGTGGATGTTGGCCCGTCACCATTGATCACATGTTGTTCGGCCCATCACTATTGACCACATGTTGTTTGGCCCATGAACTATGATTGTTGACTGTATGGATGTTGGGCCCACTGATTTTGGTCTACTTACTAAATGTCAGCCTGATTTAGTATTTTCTAACCATTGGATTTGGGCCCTATGGTCCTTTTTCCCATCCATTTAACATTGATGGGCTTTTATGAAAAGCCCAACCCATCACACTCACCTACGGGTTAGTAACAGAGAGCTCGTCTCCCTACTTTACATGGTCCTTGCTGCCCTGTTATCACCACATAAACCTACTAAAATCCTCCTCAAATCCCTCTTCCTTGCTGCTCCTACTCCATTTTAACTAAATGGGAAATTTTGCCATTAGTTTCTTGAGGTGGCACACGGATTGGGATCATTGACGTGGGATCCATCCCAAGGTGGACCCCCATGCAAATTTCAACCTAATCAATGATCTCTAAACATTGGATTTAAGTCATTTTCATGGCTTGATCTTAACCATGGATGTTGAACCTAATCCTAAGTGGAACTACATGCTAAAGTTACGGCATGATTCGTACTTTTTGTTCAACAACTGTATTGGGCTATTTCTAACCGTTGGATCAGAGCCCGTTTTCATGGGTCATTTATGATGGTGGGTTTCAAACGTTACTTGGAAAGTAGCACACTAGTGGAGACCATCACCCGTATGGATGTCAGGCCCACTATTTGGCCCACTAAACGTAACCATTGATTGTGTGGCTGTCGGGGTACTATTTGTGACCGCTAACAGCATGGGTGTTTGACCTCAGCCTAGGTGGATATACAACCCAAATTTCAACTGTTTGGGGCCTTCCTAAATTATAGTTGCAAGGCAAAATAAACAAGAATCTTAAATAACAAAAATACGGAAGAGATATGAGATTGAACAACGAATTTCTGAAATTTTTTATACAAAACAGAAAAATAGAAAGAAATTTACCCTAGATGAAGTGGAAGTTCACACAAAATGAACATTTTAACTAAATTTATTTACTTAAAATCAGAAAACAATTGGAGGAAGAAACCATTAGGAAGTTAAACCACCTACCTGCGTGTGGGTCTTGGCGGCAAAATCTCATCGTGGAGCGTCTTCACCATCCTCTCCAAATCCTTCTCCATTACCCTTTTCTTCTCATCTCCCCTTCCTTCTCTTCCTCCTTTCCTTTTATCTTCTCCGGTTGGCTTCTCAAAACCCAACTCACATGCTTATATATTTGACTTTTAACCTTTTATTATTATGTTTTTTTTTTTTATTTTAGCTTTAGTTTTTTGTTTTTTTTTCAATATCTTTGATTTTGTACGACTTTGGCCCTTTTCTTTTGATTTTGATTTATATATATATATATATTATATAAAAGTAATAATGATTTATGACATGTGATGTCATACATGTGGTGACTTTCTAACCACAAATTTGTATGGGGAGTGATATGGTGTAGCGGCGTCGCACTAAAAGGTGCCACACGGTCTTATTCCGATGTACTTGACTTGCACCTACACGATCTATGCGCGGGCAAAGGTCGCAAGACCGGGTCTCCTAAGGGGGAAACAACGAGCTGGGTCTCATGGAGGACTCTATTTGGCCCAATTTTGAATGGTTCCACCCGAAAAGACCATTTTGCTTCCATTCTAGGTTTGACTCTCGCATTCTGTTAATGTACCGCTATTGCTACTAAAACTTCTAAAGAGTTTCAACGAATACTATATATACCTATCTTGGGGTAAAACGGCATGTCGAATCTCGTGGTGATGTCCGTTCGGCCAGAGTCTTAGCAGATTGGTCAACAACTAGCTGACATGCTCCGATTCCAATTCTACTTCGAATACTGATGACACCTGGTTTGAGCTATACTAACCTATAATGACCGATCATATCTGACCAAAATATTTGATTTGATAAATCCAATGTATTACTGCATTTTGGAACAATTGGTTGCCACGAGTCCCAAGGAAATCCACACATTTATCAGTCTTTCTAAAACCGACCTTGATATCGTGTATTAGTCAGAAAAATTTGTACAACTTTACTGACGGTCTTAGCCAGTATTGGATATACCGTACTTGGGGTAATTTTGACATGCCAGAGCCCATGGCGAAGTCTGTTCAGTCAAATTTTCTCTGCATCATGTCACACAATACCCGATACATTCCCACTCTGGTTCGTATTTGCACTAAAATTCCCAAAAACGTCTAATAAGGTTACCGAGTAACTTCCGATCTATTAGGAGATTTTCATTCTATTAATTTTACTACTTCCAGCTTGCCTACGGCTCGGATCTTGAGAATTTAATTCTTAGAATCAATCCGATGGTTATAATTTCTCGGGGTTTTACAAAGTTGCTGCCCAAAAAAGAAGACCTAAAGTTCCTCCTCCATCCTCACGGTCTGCTACACCTAGGCCGAAGCCCATCTCGTCCACTTGATCCTCACCAAAGCAGCAACACTTCTTCATGGTTCAGATTCTCTACAAGCTCTTCACTCATGACCAAACTCCCATCCATGTAGCCGCACCATCCTTGCTCCGGCTATCACTTGGCTGAACCATTAATTGGGTCGTCCTCAGGCCGATCATGCTAAGTTTCCGAGGTAATCTTCTTCCCTCTATAAAACTCTCTCTCTCGCCTTCTCTCTCTAGGTTTCTAGTTCACTTTCTCTCTCTAGAAATCTCTACCTTTTCTTTTCTCTCTCTATTTTTTGTTATTTTTTTAGTTAGTTATTTTCTTATTTATTAGTGTAAAAGCTTTTTGGATTCAAGTAACATTTGTGGTCGATCAATAAGAGTTGTTATTTTATGTTCCATCTTTGTGTTAATTTCATTCCTGATTTGCTTAAGTTAATAGTTGATCGTAAAATTCTAAAAGGAATATTTTAAAATCGTCCATACCACCATTCTCATCCCTCTACCGTTCTAAGCAAAAATGTTGTCATTCTATGTGTTCTTTATTTGCGCTAACCCTGATCTCGAGTGCGGATTTGACATCTGACATGCCATTATACAAGTCTGCATTTTTGCATGAATTTCAGTGAATCGGATAAAAGTATAAATTTTGTTGATTCTAGGGTTTCCGATCCAACGACACGGAAAATCCTACTTTCAAATGGCGCCGTTGCCGCTTGGGTATACGAGAGTGCGAAAATGAATGTAGATGACAGAATTAGAAAGTTGCTAAAAACGGAAAGCTCAAACTTGGGAAACTTTCTATTTTTTTTTTTATTTTTTATTTTTTTAGTAGTTTTTAATTACTATTTTTAATGCCTCGGAAGGCTGAGTACAATTTGTAATAATTTAGGAATTTTACTCCAATACCCTTGGACAAAAGTTCAGGGTATTACACCTAACCACACGATCATCCGTCTCCTTCTCATCTCCACCCCACGATCTTCTCCTCAATCTCATTGGTCGATTTAACTTTCATTCTCATCAAACCTAACCATCACCCTATCCTTTGATCCTAATCGTCCATCCAATGGCCACATCACTTAACCATCCATTCTCATTTCATCCCAACCATTGGATCTCTCGAGATCCAACGGTTCTCTAATCATCCCTTAACGTACTCTCACTTAACCAAATCCCATTTCCCCATCTCTAAATCCCTTAACTTAGTCATCCATCCACCCCTTCTCCATTCCAACCGTTGGATACCACTACATCCAACGGTTCTAACCTATTATCTCTCTCACATTCTCTCTGATCACTTAATCCCCCAACTAAACCCTAGGCCGACCCTCACATTTCCTCTCTCAATCACAAACACGATCCTACTTTGAGATCCCCTCAATCCAACGGTCTCCTACACGTCTCACTCTCTCCCATTCTTCCCAAAACGTCCTCTTCTCTAACAAACCCTAATGATCCTCTGACCCTTCCTTGTATAAAACCTTAAGACAATTCCCTCTCACCCTCACCGCGTCTTTAACCCTCTTTCCCTCTCATCAATCATCATCCCATCTCCTCCCATGAAATCCCAGATCCCCACTCTCTCACTCTCATTACTAAAAGGAGTCGTCGGCTCCTCCTTGCAACTCCACCACCGTGTGTACTAGACGGTGGCTCCTTCACAACTTTGCTGCCACCAACACCGCCCCCTCTCTTAGCTCTTCATGCTCCCACAGGCTGCACTCTCACCCTTGCTGGCTGCACCTGCACATCTCTGGTGATCTCCTCCTTCACCCCCCTGTCCATCATCTATAAACCGACCTCTTCTCTAGGCCATGCTCTACTCTTCTTGTTGCGGCACCATGCCCCCTCAACAACTTCATAGTTGCCTGCAACGTCTAGGCCTTGCTCATCTCCCTTGGCCGGTGGCTCATCCAACCTGTGGCTACCTCACAACCTGCAACTCACCACAATGGTCGAGCTCTCCCCTTCTTCAACCGGTGGTGCACTTCTCCTCTTGGCTGTAATGGTGGCTCCTCCTTCCACCAGTCATGGCCTGCTACTCACCGGTGTTCACCTCTTCTTTTGGCTGCTGCCTCTCCTCCCAAATGCTCCCCCATTGGATGTCTTCCATGCTGCCATGAACAAGTTCTTCATAATAGCAGTCATGTGTTGCTGCTCCTCCTTGCTCCATCCAATGGTTGCAATTCAGCACCAAGGTGAGAAACCTACTGATCACCTTCTTCTTTCCTCTCATCTCATCCTGTAGTCTCTCTATCCTACCTATCTCTCACAGACATCAACATGGAAGTTGTTGTCCCTCACAAGCTCACCCTCCTCTCCTTCATTCAACTGGATAGCCTCTTATCTTGGCCATCCCTTCTTAGTGGCTGCACTCTTCACCTCTCTAGGCCACGCACCATTGTAGGCCGATCCCCCCTCGAGCTTGAGGGAAGAATCCGCACGACAGACGGATTACTTCCAACAGCGATCAATTTTCTCATATATGCGAGAATCTTCTCCTCATCTACTTTTTCCTCTTCATGTCACCTACTTGTGATGATGTGAAATATTTGTCGTCTTGGGTTTCCTTGACTTGAGACATGTTGGGTGACAATGATCTCTCTCCATGATCTAGAGCGGGATTCCATGATTTTTGGACGATCCCTTTCTAGATCGGTAGCACCTTGCTCCAAAGATCATGGGAAGTTTCTCTCTAAAAAACCATTATCTTCTCTCTCTAATTATCTACCCCTTCTTCTCTCTAACCCCTTCTCTTTGCTTTCTAGTTGTAATCATTTCTGTTAGTTTCATTTAATTCAAGAATTTGTAAGTTGCTTTGCAGTTTAATGAATGAATTTGATTTTAGAATGTTATGTTTCCCTTCTTCGTTTCAATTTGATTAGTTGATAAAATGTCCAAAAAGCATGTTTAAAGTTCCATCAAATATCACCATTCTCACCCCATCACGTAAACTCTCTCCTCTGTTGTTTTTGTTCTTTAATGATTGTTAATCCTTAACCCCGAGTGCGGATACGACATTTGACCTACCATTATGCAAGTCTAAATTTTGCAGAGAATTGGATTTATCAAATGTTTTGATCTTAGGGTTTCTGAACCAACGGCCGGGAAAACCCTACTTTCACACCTACAACCTCCTGATCAAATATCGGTCTCTACTTTAAAAATATGGAATGTAAACGATGAATTTTAGAGTTCAAATAAGGTTGTTCGGACTCTAAAATTATTAAGATCTACATAAGATTTACTTATTATCTTTTTGAAAGTAAACAATAGCACTAACAGTAAAGATGATATGAAGACTAAAGACTAAGTTAAAGTACTATAAAAGTAAGATTTAAACTGAAATACTAACATACAAGCAAGCAAATAAATATAGATTTATAAGTAGATGAAATAATGCCCAACATGGCAGCTCAAATGGTTGGTGTGTATCCACCTCTTTTGGGAGGTCGTGGGGTCAAACCCACACATGTAGGTTTCCTCCTTTGAGCAGTGTGCCGGGAGTAGAAATCCCCTTTACTGGCTTGACCGGTTTAGGTTTCACCTGACTTCATCCGTGGGGCCCTCCCACGATGGTGACTACAAAAAAGAAAAGAAACAATGCCTATATTGAACCTACCCTACTAAAAGAAAGAAAAGGGAACAGTTATTAGTGTCCTAATATGCAAAATAAGAGAAACAATAGAACTAAAACCAATATGAAAGACTACTCGATGTTTGGATTTTAAATGAACAGGGGTTTGGTACTTGGAATTTTTCCATAATTTTTGTGTTATACCTTACATCTTGAAAACGACAGATAGTTAGTTCTTCCTCACTCGAGTTTCTTTAGAAGTTATCTCATGGATTCTCAAGATCTTTCTAATGTGTTTAACATTGGAACATGCGGGGTATCCATAGTTTTTCTAGGATAGCAACTACGACAGGAACTTATTGGCTACAAACAATTTAAATTCATTTTAGAGTTCCATATAGGGGATCTAGGGCATCCAAATTAGGTCTATGGTTAGGATATATTGTGAGATTACTTAGCTAACACTCAACACTTGGATCTAGATCTATGAAATCTACAAATTATGGTTTATGGAGTGTAGGCAACATCCACATTGTTGTGTGGCATTGTGGTTGCCTCTACTTTCCTTATGGACAATAATCGCTTTATGAGCAAATCCTTGACGATTTTTGCATTCTATATCCTCTGGCGGTAAATTTTAATTTTTTAAACATTTGAAAAATACCAAAAATACTCAAAACGGACTGGAGGCGTTACCGTTTTTTCAGTTATAACGGATTGTAACGCACAAGGTCCAGCAAAAATGAGAAAATTATAACGGCTGTTTTTTAAACCATGATCACAATCATGGAAAAAAAAAAGCAATATATCATTAACAATGAGTTGCCTACCATGGACACTCGCAAGTACGATGACCAATGTTGCATGATGAAGGTGATGAAGCCGACTTCATCCCCACGTTAACTTTAGTATACTTCTACGTTTGAATAAATTTTGTAGAAAGTCATATAAGGCTGTCATGTCCTTAAAATTTTAACATAACCCTTATTCATAAAATCCTTACACCGTTATGTTTTGTTTCATGGTTGTCGTACATTTGACATGAAATGCGATATAACCCATACAAATATAACCATTACTTTCATAAAATTTCATTTCAAAATTTGCTTTGATTGGTTTGTTTGTAAATACGGTGCTTATGCTAATAAATGTCTTTGTTTTTGTGTTGTACATTTTCCCTAAATTAATATTTGAAAAATTGCTTTGGTTGGTTTGTTTGTAAATATGGGGCTTATGATAATAAACGCTTTTGTTTTTATGTTGGATGTTTCCCCTAAATTAATACATGCAACTGTTGTTGAAATTGACGAGCCAAAATGATGGGAAAGAATTGTAGCCCAAATATAATTTTTGAGTGCTTTAAAAAGAGCATCAAAGCTAAAACTCATCCAAGAATAATAATTAAAAGCAACATTTTAGTTTCACAAATACCAAAAATTAGAAATCAGACAATTAGACTTCCATCGCAACATCAACTAATTAGAGAAAAACAACAAATCTTATTATGTTCGAATGAAAACATAATACACATTACGAAGACACCATGGAAAATATTTTCATTGTGTTCTCTCTCACTCTTGCTCTCTCGTTCTCTTTTGAGGGAATCGAAAAGAGGGCAAGGAGTTGGCTTTAACGAAATCTATATCCTCTATAGTGAACCTCTGTGTAGAAGACAACCAATCAAAAAAATGAGAGAAGGAATACATATTCTCAGGTGGACAATGCGTAGAGAGAGAGAGAGATGGTGGTCGACTTGAGGGTCAAGAATGGAGAGTAGGGGGCGAAGGTCGATTAACCACGATCTCCCTCTCTCTCTCTCTCTCTCTCTCTCAATTCGACTATGTGAACGAGGGAAAATCGACTCCCCAATAGAGAAACCTTTCTCCAATATTAAACTCTCATCAGGACATGCTATTTTAATTCACTACCCCCCAAAGTGCGAAACAAATAACTTTCCTTTTAGAATAGCTTGTTTGGGATCGGTTAGTGCATTTGGGGAACAAATAGGCCATTTGGGATACATTAAATCTAGTCGATGGCATGTCCAAATCTATTTCATAGAGCATGCATTCATTCAGTATATTTTGAATGATTCAACCGATCGCTTAGAAATCACTAACTAGGTTGATTTTTGGTACGCAGGTCTGCCTAGGGATGGACCAAACATCCATACAATAAGTGGTCTCCAAGGGTGTGCCACATGGTTCATATTGTGGTCCATCATCAACTTTGTTGATGGACGCCCGTTAGCAAAGTTATACCCTTATGGTGTGGTCATGAATTTTGATGTGTAAGGAGTGGATATCAAAGTTTTTCTCTTGCCTATGTATTTGTAGGAAACAAAGTTTGGACAGTTTGTAAAAAGAAGGGGATCGGATTACACACCACATTAGGGGGGTGGCACCTGCGTTCGCATTAGTGATTCTAGGGGCATTTTTGGAATAATTCCACGGCATTATGAGCAAATTCCACGACATTTTTGGAAGTGTTCTAGGGACACTATTAGAGACCACCGATCGATGGATGTTTGGCCCATCCCTACGTGGCCATACATGCAAAAAAAATCAGTCCGATTAGTGATTTTTAAGCATTCGATTGGAGTCGTTTTCATGGGTTGATTTTTAACCGTGTAATTTGAGCATTACTATTAGCACGCAACTCGAGATACATTTTTGGCCAATGACAAAATGACACCACCAAGCATGTCCGGACCTTGGACCATGTGATCGTTTCTTTTAAAGTGGGGCATGTGTGGGGCCTTTTAGTTAATTTTTTTTTTTTTTGCAAATATTGATTTTTGACACCAAATAATTGGTGCCACTTTGATGCCACATGGCACACTCTTAGAGACCATTGCCCGTATGGCTGTTCGGCCCATCCCTAGGTGGACCAACATACATACTAAAATTCATCGCGTTTAGTAATTTCTATTTGTTGTATTAATCTTTTCATGATTTATTTATAACTGTAAATTCAAGCATTATGATCCAAAAGCTAGAAATCAATAATCAAGCTGCTTTTTGTTGCTTAAGTCTATACATGGATAAGCCAAACATCCATACCTTTAGTGACCTCTAATAATGTGCCATGTGGCTCACATCGCGGCGTCCCTGATCAAATGTTTTTTTTGGTGAAAAAATGAAAAAAAAAGGGCTGTTAAAACGGCCGTTTAAAGGGTAACGCCCACTTAGTTAAACCGTTAAAACGGCCTCCTTTAAACCTTGGTTTACTTCATAAAAGAGGACAATTTGAGTAATTTTGGACGAAAGAAGGGCATTTCAGATACTTTCGCCTTCTAATAAGGTCCCCTCTTCAAACAAACGAAGTTCCGAATTTCCTCTCTTTAATACACGCGAGAGAGGGAAGAAGAAAAAATGGCTTCTTTCGCTGTAAACTCCTCTCCAACTCTCCAATCCGATACGATTCCCAACAGGCCCATCTCTTTTCTCTAAATTCCATCACAGTCCCTCCATCTTCGCTGTGTCGTGATTCGCCTTTCTCCAATCTCTTGTCCGAAATCATCTTCAGTTTCAGAGTTCGAAAAACCCTAATTAGGGTTTCTATATTTCTCAAATCAGGGTTAGGGTTTGTTCTTACGAGAGGCGATTTCGATCTTTTGATTCGACGATGTACGCTGATCGGGTAGCGGCCGGGAGCAAGAGGTCTGTGAAGGAGCGGCTCAATGGGAACTCCGAAGAGGATTTCGGTCAGAGAAGGCAAATCAACGGCAAGAGGTTTGTTTTCTACTCTCCAAAACTGCGGATTTGGTGGTTTTATGGCCGTTTGATTGTTCTCTTCCGATGTCGATTCGATCTCACTTGTGTTGAGCGTGATTATTACTTCTTTCTTCTTTGAATTTGGTTGTCTTTTGGTTACGATTTTGTCCTCTGCGGATGGTGTTTCGAACCAATTTCATTCTCTTTGAGTGGCAATTATAGTTCATTCTGTGTTGGTTAGAAACCAAAGGGTTTTGGGTCTCATCTGGTGGAATTGCGTTTAGAATCGTGGGTGCTAACCCCTGTCACGTTAGATATATGGTTCAGAGAAAACATGGTAGAGCAAACTTGTTACGTTGATTCTCTCGTGCTGCCTTTTATCGGTTCTGTGATGAGTACGTTCTGTGTACCGGAAGTTGAGGGATTGGTCAAGCTTGTTGAATGTATCTTGTGAAATGGGATACTTTGCTTGTGACGATCTTGTGGATCACTATGTGCACATAAGTGGTGTACAGGCCGGGTTTGCTAGCATATTAGGGTTGGGTAACGCTTAGAGCATCGCCAACGGTACCCTAAAATCCCTTCCCTAAAATAAGGGGGGATTAGTAGAAAAGATGGAGGAGAAGGGGGAATAAGTTTTTAGAATCTCACCCTAAATCCTACCCTAACTTTAGGGTAGGTTTTGAGGTTACCTTAAAATAGGTGAACTTTAGGGTAGGGTTGGAGATGGTTTTTTATGTTTTCCACCCTATCTTAGGGAAGCGAAAAGAGTTTAGGGTAGGGTTGGAGCTTAGAGCATCTCCAACCGTACCCTACCTTAAACACTTAAAGTAGGGTAGAAAAATCTTTCATTTACCTGAAACTTTAAAATCTCTCCAACAATACACCATAAACTCCACCCTTTACTAAACATAAGAAAATAGTAGGTGCAATTAATAGAAAAGAAGGGGGAGGGGAGGGGGATATGTGACATTAAGTGAAAAGAGGGGGAGGACATTGGGTGGAATTAATAGAAAAAATGGAGGAGAAGAGGGAATACGTTTTTAGAATCTCATCCTAAATCCTACTCTAAAGTTAGGGTATGATTTTAGGTTACTTTAAAATATGGTAGACTTTAGGGTACCATTGGAGATGGTTTTCTAAGTTTTCTACTCTATTTTAGGAAGGGATTTTAGAGTACTGTTGGAGATGCTCTGAAGTCTAACCTATTTTAGGGTAACCCGAAATCCTACCATAACTTTAGGGTAGAGTTTCGGATGAGATTCTAAAAACGTGTTCTCCCATTCTCTTTGCTCTTTTCTATTAATTCCACCCAATGTCCTCCCCCTCTTTTCACTTAATGCCACCAATGTCTCCTCTCCCTATTATATATTAATTCAACACATGTTTTTTTTATTTTTTATGTTTAGGGAAGGGTGGAGTTTAGGGTGGATAGTTGGAGAGTTTTTAAAGTTTTAGGTAAGGGAAAGACTTTTCTACCCTACTTTAAGTGTTTAGAGTAGGGGTAATTTATAAAAAAAATGTTTAGGGTAGGGTATGGTTGGAGATGCTCTTAAACAATCAATTGGGTTTAGATTCGGACTGTTTGCTCAAGAAAGAATTTAGCGATTGAATTAACTATATTTGTTAATTCTTGGAGTTGCAGTTTGATGCAAGTGTTCCTCTGGTACTTTGTGGTCAGGGGCTAGGGATTGTAGTGTGAGCATGGTTTTCATGAGTGAAGATTTGTCAGTGTGCATGGGTGTGATGTTTTGAACCAAAAGGTGTGAGTTTTATGAATGATGGAAATGGTTTATGGACATAAAGCTTTTCACCTCTATGAAAGGTGTATTTGTAGTTCTAGTGTAGAGTTAGATTATATATATATATAAAATTCTCATAAGATGAGATACATTGACTCATGCTTTTGTGACTCATAAGATGACTCAATGAGTTAAGGGATGATTTTTGGTGATGATATTCTTCTCAACATAGATATCAACCTAAAAAATAAAATTCTCACTCCAACATTTGTAGCCTTATCAAAAGTGAATTGCAAATTGAAAAATTCTAGACCGTGGAGACCATCCTCACAAAAAATCAGCCATTGAGTCATCTGCATGTTGTCCCCATGACCGCATGTCATTTTATAAGTCAAAAAACAATAGTAACTTTATGACGACTTATATATATCCACCAATTAAAATTGACAACAAGGAGACCTCGAAGTGAGCAATTTTGCTATCTTGGTTCTATTATTTATAAAGATGGTGAGATTGAGGAGGATGATGCCCATAAAATTAGAGCGGGGTGGCTAAAGTGAGATTTGTTTTCAGAGTTTTATGTGATCGACGTGTTTCAATCAGACTAAAAGGGAAATCCCATAAGACAACAATAAGACCGGTGATGCTTTGAAGCAAAATGTTGGGCAATCAAGAAACATGTTCATAAAATGAGCGTAGTTGAGATGGATGTGTGGTAACACGACAATTAGAAATGAACACATTCGTGAAAATATAGTAGCCCCAATAAGTGACAAAATGCGGGAAAGTCAATATAGATGTCTTGGTCATATACAACAAAGACCAATAACAATGAAGAGGAATGTGCAAGTCGAAGGGTTTAAAAGGGCAAGTGAAAGGCCAAAATGGATGTGGAGTGAGGTCTTGAGAAGAGATTTTAAGAAACGCCTTAACAGAAGAGATGGCTGTAGACAAAATTGAATGGCGGAATGAGATTTGTGCAGCCGATCCCATATCGTTGGGATAATGCTTATGATGATGATGATAATGGTATACATACACACGCATATGTATATATATTTGTATATATATGTATGCATGTATGTATATATGTATGTGAAATGAAAATTTATTGGGTGTTTTGAAGCTTGTCCTTGTAGGTTTTACAATTAAATTGTCTGAAATTTACTCAAAGACCAATGATATATGAATTTCAAAAGACAATTCATGTGGGTTCTGTTCGATTGTCTTGTTCTTTAAAATCGTATCTGGTTTATCTGAGTAAAGATCTCTGGTGGAGAAAATGTGGGAAATGCTTGTTTTATATGTGGAAGCATTTACTCGGACAACAATCACGATTTAAAATATCTTTAACTTTCATTGTTGCGGTAAGCTGACGGAACGAGACGTCTCGACCAAGACGAAAAGAGAGAATGGAAAAATAATAAATGTCTTGATAAGAGTGAACTATTTATCAATGCTTAATTAAGCTACAAATTTGTTTCTAGCATTTATGTGTCATAAGACACATATACCATGAAAATAAGCTTTTGAACCAATTTTAGTTATTAAAAATTTAAAATAGGCTTTTGGTGTGAGATGATACATTCCGCTATGTATCATCTTGGTCCAATATTTTTTTTTGATAAGTATAAAACTTTATTCATAAACGAAAGGGCTTACAACCACCAAATCTAGATGAGGTCGAGGTGACCATCAAGCCCGGGGAAAAGAGGAAAAAAACAAACAAACATCCAGACATAGGGCGCACAGACATATCAGTCCTGAGAGCTAAGAGAGTTCATGCGAAAGACAAAGGCTTTGAAGAAAAGACCTCGCATTCAGCAAATGCGAAGAAAAGACCTCGACATTCAGCAAACGCCTTGGACCAAAGGTATAACAATCCTTTGATGCTAAGAATGATGGACGCTGTGAGACATCTTGGTCCAATATTGGAATGAGACATCTTGGCTGAAGCTAAATGAGACGGAACGAGATTTTGAACCATGACAACAATGCTACGTAAGTTCCTAACTATACATCATCTTATATATAGAGGCTACTTCATCCTAAATAGGTGCATTACGTGTAAGAAAGAAGAGGAAAGTGTCACTATTAACGTCACCATTCATCGTCCCCTTTATATTAGAAGTTCTATCTTCTCTAACTTCAACCTTCTAAGCTGCATTTCAAAGATTTTGTATTCCTAGGCTAATATGGCTGGTGTTTTTTTGTATTTTTTGGTGGTGAGCTCCTTTCTCACCCTTTTGCGCTTTGTACAAAGAGGTTCTTATAAAAAAAAAAAATAGCCTTTATGGTCGACCTCTTTGGCATGAAGACAAACTCGTTCTTTAATATTCTATTTCTTGTCTTAGTCTTTGCTCCAACACTGTCTCCCATGGTTTCATTGTGACCATAAGTTTGCTTCCACTATAGTTGGTGCAATTTTGTACATCTCCTTCATTCTTGTATTACGATACTTTTCCTCCATTTGGTCGACATTTTTTTAGTCTTCGGAATATTGTTGAACAATTTTTTATCTAGGACAATCCAATATTTTCCACACTTCAAATATCTATTGGAACATCGTCTGGACCCAAAGCACCTTTCATGTCTCCATCCATGCGGAAGCCTTTTTTTCTTTCTCGTACTATAATTTTCTGGAGGTTTATATGCCCTCTTAGAATCTACATCTCCTTCTAATCCTAAGTCCCACAAGTAATCTTTATTTAGTGATTCTAAAAACATTTCTTCCACCTTTCCTTAATCTCCTCTCAAATTGTCTGAGTGCCCCTCGACTTTCATGTAGAAATGGATTTTGTTAGTTCATTGGTATATTTTTGTTATAAGGTTATGATGAAATACACAGTGGATATTTTAAATATTTATTAACAAGAGCATGGCATGTGCAAAGTATGAATCTAATATTTTACTTTCCATCTAAAAGCTTTCAAATGATAAGGGTGGATCTTAAGTATATATGTATATGTTTTGTAAACTGTTCAAAATATTTAAACAATCTCTAAGTGCCACAATGAAATTAGATAGTTTCAGTCTGTTGGAATCCTTACACGTGTTTGTGGTACTCACCTTGTTTAAAATGCTTGCAACTAGGTTTTATTAGATGCTTAACAATTGATGACTAGCATCAAATGGGAAAAATAGGAAACTCAGATGGCAATTAGAGAAAGTCGAACCAAGTTATACTATTCAGTTGACACTACTTGTTACTATTCATGCCCTATTTATACGCTCGTGCTTCTAGGTGTTAGTAGTTTATAAATTGGGTTTAATTTGGAAAAAAAGTATTCGATTGGTATGATCTTTATATTATTTTTTTAGTAAGTTGTTTAGGTGTTTTCAAAGCCAAGTTAGATTTAGACTAGAAGTCAAAACTTTTTAAATAACTATGTTCAGGTTTTGTGATATTGTGAAGAGAAGAAGCTTGTTTTTTGTGATTTGTCAATCTTTTGTGCGGTGCTGATTCCGTAGATACCTTACTCAACTACTCTCTTCCTTTAGATATAATGTCACGCCCATAGTTAGCAAATCTCTGTTTAAAACCCGACTTTTTGAAAAAACCTCATCTTATGAAAAAATGTTTCAAGTCATGTTTTCGAAACATCACGAAAAACACAAAATATTCAATAATCTGAAACAACCCTGTAATTTTAAATTTTTCAAAAAAAATCTCATGAATAAATCTCATTCTTGTTTTAAAAATTAGTATTTTTTGTTTAAATAATATGCCACCAATTTTTATGTTTAAAAAATATTTTTAGAAAAGAAAGTAGATTCCTATTCATTTGGAGACCTTGATAAATGATAAATATTTTTGGAAATTATTATTGTTACTTATATTACTTAGATTTTAGGGAAATATCATATGGTTTCGGTTCTATTATACTTATATTACCATCCAATCTATATACATTATGGGCATATGCACATATGTATACCTTTTTTAGATTGCGCAATTTTAGACAAAAAGTATTAAACCCGAAGTTCTCACTTATCGATCTTTTGATGTTCTCGTCTTTTTGATCGTTTTTTTAAACACAAATCATTTTAAACTCGCATTTTTCAATGGGCGAATTTTTGCCGCTTCACGATTTGCTAAACTAACATTATGATCCCAGGGGATCTAGGACCCGACCCGTGACCCGACCCAAAATCATGGGTAAATCCAGTTTGCGATCTATGGATCGACCCGAGACCCAGGGGTTTAGGAGTGAGGAAAATGCAGAAAAATAAAATCTCAATTTCATTTTAACAATTTTATTAATTATTATAAACAATTTTAAGACTTTTTTCGTGAAGACGCGATGGAAATTTTTACGTTTACCATTTTTAACATGGATTTCCAAAAATTGAAATCAACCCTACACTTGCTGGACATGGGTTGATAAGTTGAAATTAGGGTTTTCTAACAATTTTATTTAAATTTTTATTAAATATAAAAAAATTGTAAGATTTTTTTTGTGAAAACTTGAAGATTTTTTATTAAATATTTTTAAAGTTATATGCAAAAACAGAGATCAACCTAAAATTTCAGGGCAGAGTTTGACCATTGTCTGATTCGGGAGTCATAACTCCCAAATTCGTTGTCCGTTTTGGGTGTACCACACCAATATGGAAAACTAACAAAGAGACCTATTAGGGAAACCTACCCTATTGTCCGACAACTCAACCTAGGTCAAAATTCGAAGTTGGGCTTTTGGAAAAACTATCGAACCTCTCTACTGTGTTTTATTTTTAAAACATTCATTTAAAAGCTTTTGGGGGCCGATGACCCAATTTGGAAAGCTAACAGATGAGGGAATCACCAGAAAACGTTTGAGGGGGGGTACTTATAGAACAAAAATGTTATGGAAAACCTGCGAAGTCAGATTTGAGAATTTCCTACAACCCAAATTTGTCTGACAATTTGTTAGTAATTCGGACCTACAGGATTGCACTGATCAAATTTAGGGGTAATTCCATCCAAGGTTTAAAAAGTCTAGTTTGGGTACTGAGGCAGTTTGCCTACAAAAGGCGAGACATAGCCTCGAGGCGGTGCTGAAGTGTAAGCTTCATTTTCAAAAAAAATGTTGCTTGAAAAATTCTTGAAAAAATATAATCAATTTTGGAAAAATTAGAAACTACCTACTATGTGAAAAAACCTAAATAAGCATAAAAGTTACTGAGGCTATAGCTTTTACCTTAGGAGTGACACTGTTGGTTACTTGAGTTGAAAGCCTGATGTGAATATCAAATCTTAAAAAACATAAATCACAATTAAATTACCAAATCTAAATAGTTAATAAGCTAAGTCCACTAACAAAGTATCAATGCTAACAAAGTAACTAACAAGATAGAGCTAGCAAAGTCGTAGAGCAAGTCTATAATGCTTTGATTTGTTGGTTGAGCTTGGTGAGGTTGCTCACAAGAAAACCATAGGAAGTGACGATATCAAAATCTGATGAGATTTGAGCTCTCTATGAGAATTTCTCTCAAGTGGAGAAATTAGGGATGCAAGCTTTGATTTAGGGTTTCTCACAAAATAAAAAGGTTTTAGATAACAAAATTAAGACCTTTTAAGGTCATTTTTATCATAAAAGATTATTGGGGAGGGTATTTTGGAAAAAAAGAGTGGAAAAATTAAAGAAATGAAACATAAGGGATTACAGTTTCAGGTTTTAACATGTAAAAGTGAGGCTATAGCCTCATGTGCGCCTCTAGGCTATAGCCTCGATGGATAGAGGCTTAAGCCTCATAAATGACCATTGAAGCTATAGCCTCAAGTCTGTTTCTTAAAGCCTCAAGACATAGCCTCAAAAAGCCTTTCTAAAGTTTTAAACCATGATTCCATCGACATTGGAAAGCTGACTTAAATTCCCATAGCTTTATATTTTGCAAAAATTCTAAAAACGAAAGCATGGGCTTTGTTTTTGAACCAGACACAACTTCGGGAACCCCCGAAAAATAGTAATAGAAATTTCGAATTCAAAAAGATGAAAAGGGTACCAAGAGTGTCTGTTTCCTTTGAAATTTTACAGAGGTACACATACATCAGTTAGCAAGCCATTGGCTTTAGCCTTGCTTGATTTTGATAGTCACTGGATAAGATATGCATACAACACCATCATAAGGTACATCAAAATCCTGAAAATAGTAGTAATGAATAAATTCTGTGAGATTGCAATCCTTTCCACCCAACCATGTAAACATTCATCCATTATTCTCAACTACATTAATTTCCTAAATAACCTTATTAAATGTTCTGAATTAAAGTAAAACATAACTAATGGAAGAAGACCGTAAAACTCCGTCAAAGCTTTTCTTTCTTCCGATCTGGCTCGAGTCCTCTCATAGTATCAGAAAATTTGAAGGTATGAGCTACATGCCCAATAGGAGTAGATTTCCTCCACAATTACCATCCAAAACAGATCATGATAATCATAACTAACAAATAACACATACTTTCATCATAGATATAAATTTCTTGCCATATATGCGATGCAGAACTTAAGAGAAAAGAGAAAAACCCACCCAAGGGGTATAATACTTGCTTTTGGGGCCTTTTCATCTATGGAGAATCCCTGATGCATTTAGGGACTTGCGTCGACGGATACTCGATCTTAATTTCTTTGGGGAAAACAGCCATGACTTTTCTGGGCCTTTTCCGATCTTGAAAAACCTCCCTAGAAGAAGAGGATGGCTATGGCTTCCCCTAGATCAGGGTGTTCCCAAGTGAGGGGAGAGAGATGAGAAAGAGAGGGAGGGACGGCTAGGGTTTTCTTGGTGTCACCAAATGAGGGGGTCGATTAGAAGAGAGTTTAAAAAGGTTAGGGTTTTGTCAGAGATCTTCTTGAGGTTTAATTTTGAATTTCCTTGATTAGCTCAATTTCCTAAATCTTTTTCAAAATATACTGCAACTAATTTGAATTTTGAATTCAAATTAGATTTGATTGTTAAAACTTTCTTTAATTAGGATTATCAACATTTAATGCACAAAATCCCATGCCTTTATTAGTTCAATGATTTCAGCATGTTGGGTCCACATGCCATGTCATCCTACATGCTTTAAATGCTCGATTGGAACTTTTAAAAAAGGGGTAATACTCTCCCCCCACGTTTGAACCGATTAATTTATTAATTAATTCCCCCTCTCCCCCCCTCCCCCCACCCAAGTGTCATCAAGTATGCTATACCCAACATGGAGTGTGTAATAGCCTTTAATGGGCCTTAATACCAATCCCATCAACTAAGTATTTAAAAAACACAACTTATGGAATAATTACTCATATGTTATTCAAAATGAAGTGCACTCTTCGCACACGTGGGACCACCCCATGTGTGCAAAAAGACAAAAATATCTTTATGGGGTGAAATTACCAAAATACCCTTAAGTTTGAAAATTCAGGGTTTTAGACATAACCCTCGAATCCCTCAGCTTTCCTGATCTCTCTGCATCTACATGCTAGAAAAGATTATTTATGAGATTAATTGTGTAGATAGCGCATTGTAGGACATGTCATGAAGGCTCCATCTAGGCCTCATTCTTAAGCTCTTATGCTTTTGATGCTGACATGATGCCATGCTAGTTTTTGCCACGGTAGTGCTTTGCTGTGAGCCCTGTCTACGCGGCAGGCTAGATGTCTTGCCTAATGGCCACATATATTGACACTTAGCTCATGTCCGGATGTCCCACATTACACCACTCTCTCTCTCTCTCTCTCTCTCTGAGGATTCCTTATTCCCTCTCTCTATCGTCAACCTCTACCCTTCTCTGGTCGTATAGTTTATTCCCTCTTTCTATCGTCAGCCTCTACCCCCTCTGGTCGTATAGTGGTGACAGAATGGCCATGATGTGGTTTAGGCGGCCTTTGAGCCATCTCTTCATTCTTAGCATAGCTATCATCCTTAAGACCAGCAATAAATTGTCATTTGGTTTTTTTTTTGTTGTTTTCCCTATTTAAGCCTTACACACCATTTACACCCTGTTACACATTGTGAGTGTCACGTTCTTCCTAAATGTTTACGAGTATTAAGGGAGTAAATATGTAAGTATTTTATATCTCATGCACTCGGAAAATGAATTGCCATGTTTTAGTCCTTTCCCCGTGTCTCTGCCTCAGCCTCCCTCACCTCTCCCGTGCACTTAAAAATGATTTCTCATTCTTCGTATGTCCTGAGTGAATATGTAGCTTGCTGCACAAGATGCATCAAAGTAGCTCTGTCAGTCAGAGGCATATTCTTATTATTAAAATCCATTTTATATTTGTTGTGTTGCATTTGTGGCATAGCCCGCTTGCACCATTAGGTATCTCAAACCTCAATGGTCAAAGATGAGAGGCACTTGCTCATGTGGCATTCAGAGCTGGCACAGGGGGGTGTTGATTGTTAGTTCGAGCACTATGGTTGATATCTCAAACCTTTGAGTGCTAGTTCTTGTTGGACTCTGGGCTTTGCACTCCTTGTGACATGAAAGAGTGCTGGAATGTTCTGCAGCAGTGCAAATGGGGCATGCTTGCTCCCTTTCTCAATTTTACTCAGCCCCTTGGCTTAAGGATGCTGAAGAGCGTGTTCCTTCAAGCCGAGCTTCATGGAAAAAGTTTAATATCAAGTGTAACACTTGAAGATGGCACTAATAATAGTTAATTGTCTCTATATTGGCTAATCAATCAAAGAGTAAGCTTACTAAAACCATTATCATCAGGGACCTTGTATCCGATCTTGCAACTGAGACTGTGCAGACTTATTATCACCTTTATGTGGTTCAAAGTTCAAACTATGCATAACGGATCAAGAAGTGCTAGAAACAGTCCGAAGAGCTTGCATTGTTTAGCGTCCTCTGGTTCAAAGCGCGGTTTCTTCTCAGCTCAAGGGATATGTGGTTTGATTAGCAAATATCTTCTTGTTGCCTGTTTGAGCATTTTGATTGCTATTCTTTTTTGTTATATGAACTGCTCATGCTAACTTTGTTCATACTACTTCCTCCCAACGGGGCTTGTTAATTACAAAGGAAGAGTTTTCATAATATATTAAATTGAATTATTATTTCAGTTAAGCCATATGTTTTGCAGGCAGCGGCAAAATGACGACAAGTGGGAACATGATCTTTTTGATGATGACGAAGCACGTAAAGTTTCAAGTATGGATTAATTGTGATACCATTAGTTGTGACCATATGTGTCAACTTTTCGTTAACATTCTCTTCTTTATGATGTTAACTCTGCGTTGATGTCATGTGAAGATCCCAAAGTTGGTGCTAGAGATCTTCGTCTGAAGCTCCAAAAGAAGGTTTCTCAGCAAGGATATCAAAGTGGAAAGGACTCCGTTGCAGGAGGTGTCCGGGATCTACGTGAAAAGCTGTCTGGCACAATGCACTCACAGCCAGTGAACACCGATGTGCCAAAGGCAAAGCCGGTGTTGGAGGTTGCTAAACCTGCCAGGAAAAGCGCTCCAGTTGAAGTGCCTGTGCCAGAGACCAAAAAAGTTGCCAATCCAGCTCCTCCGAGGAAGAAGTCTCAGCAAAAGGTAGTGGAAATGCCTTGGGGTTCTTTTTGATGTTAAATTCTTCTCTAACATTTTCCTTCAATTCATTGTGAGGTTATTTTCTGCTCTAATCTTTTCCATCTATTCTATTGTTATTACACTAAGACGTAAATTGCCAAGGTTGGTTACGAGTGAAGGTCTATAAGTACATCATGCCGTTATTCCTTTTTTTTTTTGGTGTTAGATGCACGAGCCTCATGAGCATATGCTGCTGGTGTTAAGTTTAGGTTGCTGTATCTTTAAAGGATTCAATTTATGTCCCTTTTTTGGGTTTTTATCTCTCTAATCGTTAGCTAAACAATAAGCTATTCTAGGTTACGTAACAACAATAAAAATCTATCTTTTCCCTCGTGAAAATGGATCGACATTTCTTTTTCATAATTTTTCTTAAATTTCTCTTTTTATTGAATTTATATAATTAATTTAATTGAGGTAGTTAGTTGAAAAACCCAAAAGTCCAGTCTAGAGGGATGGAAAGATGGGAATAGACAAGATTCATTTCAGAATCAGTACAAATAGAATTTGATCCCGTTTCATTTCTTTGTATATATCTTATTGTTGGTATTTATTTTTAATGATTCCAGAAGACTAGAAGGCATGGTATACAAAGGGGATGTATGGAAATTTATATATAGGGATGTTTTTAATAGTGGGATAAGTGAAGCCCTTGCGATGAATCCACTTTTTCTCTTTAAAATTGTACAGATTCTCATAAAATTTGAAAACTTATTCAAAACAGAACATTCGTTAAGAAAAGAAACAAAAATAACAAAAAGATGAAGTTGTCAATCTTCTAACAAGCTGCTGCGATTTGAGCAAGGTTTTAAATTTCACTGGCACGCCTGAAACAGTTTTGGGCTGTACTGTAATCAAAACTCAATAAATTTTAAAATTTTGGCCCATTATTAAATATTAATGGAAAAAGAGATAAGACCCTCTTTCTGTTTGGTATAAAAACAGACCCTCTTTCTGTTAATAAAAGCATAAATTAAGAATTAAGATTTCTTTGATATTAGGAAGATATAATTGAGAGAAAAAGATTGTTTCTGTAAATAAGCTGATATTAAGGGACTGTTTCCGAACGCCATGATTTCAGGCCCTAGTCCAACCCTAGTCCAGTTCAAGGCTATTTCTTAACTTGGTAGCTGTTAACTTTGAACAGGTTCTGGTTTTGATATTGTTTGGTCAACACTGTCCTGTATTCTAGTTTTGGTTTGTTTGTTGTTTGGTTAGCAGTTATCTAGTATGTATATTGTTTCACCGTATTATGTAATAAAAAGAGAGAAGGGAGCAGAGAAGAATAAGAAGAATTAGTGTCCTAACAAGCATTGTTTCGTGAAAACAATTTTTTGAAGCACCATAGGTACTAATCCAAAATTGAGAAAAAAGAAACAAATTTAAAAAAATAAAATCCTTATACACCTACAACAACCGCCGAACACCTATGGCTTGCATCTTTGTTCCTGGCTTCAATAATGCTTTTTTTATAGGCAAAAGATCTATTAAAAGGCCGAAGCCAAAAGATACAACCGACCAGGGGGAAGGTTGAGGTGACCTCCACAAGACCTAGGCAAGAAAGCAAAAAGAAGAACAAGACACTAGCTATTTCCTTCCCGAGTACATATATTCTCCCATCTAAAGACAAAGTCTTCGAAGAACAGCCCCTTGTACTCTGACACCGTCTTAGACCACATAAACAACAGCCCCTTGATGTTTAGGATTATAGAATTGAAGTTCGATTGCTTTCCTTCAAAGACCCTCTGTTCCTTCCAAATACCCCAAATAATCGCAAGAGGGGTCATCTTCCATAGCACATTCCCCCATGTAGAGAAGGCTTTAGATTTCCAACTGAAAAAGAGGTCCGTGAGAGAGGCCGACATTGCCCAACTTATCCCAAACTCTAATAAGAATGCTCTCCAAATTTTAGTAGCCATTTCACAGTGTAAAAGAAGGTGATCCACTGATTCCCCATTAGTTTTGCCCATCCAACAATAATGCACCAAAGTAAACCTTCTCGCCATCAAGTGGTCCACAGTGAGGATCTTTTCCAAAGCAGCTTCCCAAGCAAAAAAAGCTACTTTAGAGGGAGTCTTAGATTTCCAAACCAAGGATACGGTGAAAGGATCTCCTTCTGTTCTTTGCAACTCGTAAAATGATTTTACTGAGAAAGAGCCCCCTTTGGTTCAGGTCCAAACTCTCCTATCCTTCATCAAAGGATTGAGATGGACCACCTACAGTCTCAAGATTAGCCTAGCCAGCGGATCAATCTCCCAATCATGCAAATTTCTTCTGAGGCCCAAGTTCCACCCCCCTTCCTCCCCTTCCGTCTGATAGCAATCGAGAATAGACTCCCTCTTGCTTTCTGAAATAGAGTACAAATCCGGATAGTCTTCCTTTAAGGGCTTATCTCCACACCAAATATCTTCCCAGAAGCCGATTCTATCACCCGCTCCAACCTCAAAGCGCACCCCTTTGTCGAAATCTCTAGACACCTTCAGAATCCTTCTCTACACGCTGCAACCATAAGGGCTTCTAACTTCAAAACTTTTCCAATCAAAAGGAGACTCCATATTTGCCAGCCATAACCATTTTCCAGAGGGTCGTCGTTTCCTTCCCAAATCTCTATAACCACTTGCCCAGGAGAGCACGATTCATGGATTTGAGATGCTTAATGCCCAATCCGCCAATATCCTTAGGCATACATACCTTATCCCACCTCACCAGATAGATCTTGTGGTTTTCCGAATTCCTGTCCCACAAGAAATCTCTCATGATCTTGTCTAAGGTAAGAAGCACACTATTCGGAATAAAAAACAGGGACATATAGTAGATTGGCAGACTCGAGAGAGAACTTTTCATCAGCACCAACCTTCCCCCTTTAGACAAGTATTTGGCTTTCCATGAGGCGAGTCTCCTTTCAAAGGTATTCTTGGCTGTTTTGAGGCGGTCTCGGGTCTCCAGGTGAATCTTTCAAAAAGCAAATTGTTTGGCGTGGGAGGGGTTGAAGACTTGGAAGGATTGGCGACTATTCTGAATTGCCACATTGATAAATCCGGACTCTAAAGATCATTGGATCTATATGCTGCCCCCAAAGGGAGACCTAGATAAGTAGTTGGGAATTTATCAATGCGGCAATTCAGAATAGTCGCCAATCCTTCAAAGTCTTCAACCCCTCCCACGCCAAACAATTTGCTTTTTGAAAGATTCACCCGGAGACCTGAGACCGCCTCAAAACAGCCAAGAATACCTTTGAGAAATCTCACTTTAGTCTTCTCAGCAGCAAGAAAAATGAGGATATCATCAGCAAACTGGAGATGGTAGGCACCCCCGAAGCCACACAAAACCCCTCCATCTCACCTATGGACACGGCTTTAGAAATCAATCTACCTAAAGCCTCTGCTACCACAATGAAAAGAAAAGGAGAAAGAGGGTCGCCTTGGCGCAAACCTCTTGAGCTTTTAAAATAACCCGCTGGAAAGCCATTCACCAAGATAGAGAAGGATGCTGACTATATGCACTTCCAAATCCACTTTCTCCATCTGGGCCCGAACCCCATTCTCCCAAGAAGGTAATCAAGAAAGCCCCAACTGACATGGTCATAGGCCTTCTTCATGTCTATCTTGCAAACGATCCCCGGTCGTCCCGACTTAATTCTTGAGTCAATATATTTATTGGCAATAAGGACTCCATCAAGAATCTGACGCCCTCTCACAAAAGCTCCTTGATTAGGCGAGATCACTGAGGACATGGCTTCTCTAAATCTCGAAGCAAGGACCTTAGCAATAATTTTGTAGGTGCTTCCCACCAATCTTATGGATCTACAATCCGAGATGTTTTCAGCCCCTGTAATCTTGGGAATCATAGCGATAAAAGTACTATTGGATGGAAAGTCCAAAAAGCCCTCTTCTTGAAATTCCACCACCATCTTCATAAAGTCTTTGCCAATGATCTCCCAGCAGTGTTTATAAAAGGCTATGGAAAAATCATCTGGACCTAGTGCCTTATCATGGGCCAGAATTGAAAGGACATTCACCACCTCCTCCTCTGAAATGGATCTCTCCAATCGCTCTGTCTCTCGTGCTAATTTGATCAAATTGGAGCCCCTCCAAAGAGGGACGAAAGGTAGCCGACTCGGTGTACATTTTAGAGTAGTACCCCACCACTCCCTGTCTAATACTCTCTTCATCCTCCTTGGTAACTCCCTTGATACTAAAACGAGAAATATGGTTTCTTCTCCTATTGGCATTGGTCACCTTGTGAAAGAACTTCATGTTACGATCTCCCTCTTTGAGCCACCTAACCCTAGATTTCTGTCTCCAACTCGTCTCCTCCATCTTCACCAAGTGCTGGTACTCTCCCTTCAGATTAGTTCTTTCCAATAGCTCTTCCATAGAGAGATTAGTGTCTTCCTCCTTCCTGTCAATCAATGCTATCTTGTCAAGCACGAAGCCCTTCTTGTGATCGATACGGCCAAACACCTCCCGGTTCCAGATCTTGATATTCTCTTTCAACGCTTTGAGCTTGCGTCTGAAAACCACCCCCGCCTTTCCTTCAAAGGAAGAAGACCTCCACCACTCCCCCACCTTCTCCTTAAACCGGGGATTGCTCAACCACATATTTTCAAACCGAAAAGGAGAAGGCCTCGATCTAAAGCCCCCACAACCAAGCAACAAGGGAGAACGATCCGACGCCGATCTTGGGATCGCAACCAGGGAAGCATTCTGGAAGTGATCGCCTCAACTTGGGGAAATGAGATATCTGTCCAGCTTACAAAGAGTGGGGCAGGCTTGATTATTGGTCCACGTGAATTTGGCACCTCCCATAGGAAGTTCCATGAGGGCAGTCCTGTTGATGAAGTCCCCGAAATCCCTCATACCTTGGTCAGTCTCCCTCCACCGTTCTTCTCATACAGGTAACGGACGACGTTAAAATCGCCTCCTATACACCATGGATCGTCCCACAGACCAGCAATGTCTTCCAACTCTTCCCAAAACTGGACTCTGCCCCTACTTTCCGAAGGGCTATACACCCCTGTAAGAATCCACCATAGTTGCTCCCCCACACATCTGCATCTTATGGAGATCGAGAAGGCTCCGATCAGCACATCGTCCACTTCAAGGCAATTCCTGTCCCAGACAATAATAATACCCTCAGAAGTCTCTACTGCTGGGAGATCCTACCACCCAAAGTCCACCATCCCACAAATGTCCTTGATATCCCTCGTCTCCACCTTTTCAAACTTTGACTCTTGGAGAATGATAACCTTAGCATCCCACTTTTTGAACAAGCTCTTAGCAACAGTCCTTCTCTCTTTGCTACCCAACCCCCTAACATTCCACGACATTATATTAAGCTTCATTTATCAACGACTTGCTTCCTCCCGCTACGTCTACTCCTATACACCGTGGTTTCACCTGAATTGAATGGGTATGCCAAGCGTAGAATCTCTCTAGGGACCTTGGAGGATTTGGTCAGATGCGCTGGATCACTCCTGACTTCTGAGCCTTCAGCCTCAGGCTTCTCTCTGAGTGGGATTCCTTCTCCTGTCCCACCCTCTGCTCCAGTCTCTTCTGGATCAGCATGATTATAAACTTTATCTAACTTAGTAACCTTATCCATAAGGCATCGCAAACCCCTTCCCTCTTTGCTGCAACCCTTTTTCTTCGGAAACCTGCTAAGATCCTTGGTAATTCCCATGATGGACAGAAATAAATCTTTAACTTCTATTTCGTGTCCTTTGAAAGTTAAGCCCAATGATTCCCCAAGTTTGAGAATATTCCGTTTGTACCAAGTATTCAGTTCAGGTTTCAACGGACTAATTGAAGCGATAGGCCGAGAAATCCCATTGTTCCCAAACGAATTCATTAAGAACCTAAGCCCTTCCTGCTTTTTACCCGGTTTTCCCTGAGAATCTGCCCCCTTGTCAAGATCGCTAACCATAGAATGCCCTAGAAATTTTTCTGTCAAAGAAAAAGCCGCTGACCCCATTACTGGGTCCCAATCTATGACTCTGTCGGTTCGATTGGCCACGCATTCTTGGATTCCTTCCCCCAAATACCTCAATCCCTTATTATGGCTAAGGGCACTGCAAGATCCTATCTCCATATTCCCAAACCGCGAACTGCCCCCAAACAGGGCAGGCGGAAACTCAAAAAACCCATAATTAGATGGGGGAGGGGGAACAGAGATAATTTCCTTACCTTTGATGTGATCTCTCCTCGTACTACTCTTACAATGGCTTGTCTTCTGCCTCCCTGTGTTTCTGCAGTTGAGGGCGATGAAGGATGATCTCTAGTCAGAGAGCTAAGTCTCTTTTGAGAAAAGGCAGGAGAAGAAGTATTAGGGCTGGGATTTAAGTCTTTAAGGCGTATATCCCTCCTCCGATCCGATGAACCCGATCCATTATACCTTTTTTTACTGTTCTTACCACACCCACCTATCTGCACCGCCTTGATTTTAAATCTCTTTGCTCCCCTGTTTCATTTCCTACATCGGAACTCCCTGTTCTTGATAATCTCCGCCTTCCATGTGTATGATTGGGGGTTGCTCCTGCCTGACGACTCAGCTTTACGAAAGTCGTTTCGAGATTTAAAACTCGAATTCAAATTGCCTCTACCTTCTGTCGATATGCGTCCTTTCAAAGACACGTAGCTGGTCTTAGTTGGTTCAGAGTTCTTCTCCCTTGCGAAAACTCCCATAGCCTGTACGGAAGAGCCAGTCGCAGCAGCTCTGGAGTGGAGCTCCTCCACCCTCGCTGGAATCCTCTCTACCTTCGCCCCGAATTTCCCCTCTAGTCCTAGGGTTTCTCTCGTCGAGAGAACCCTGATTGTTAATGTTTTCCGGCCCTCTAACCGGAGGCCAGTTGTCGGACGACGTCTTGTCGAAGAGAATCTCAAGGCTCAGGGAGATAAAAAGTGTTACCGTCCTGCACGACGACGGTTTTAGGGATATCCTTCGCAGTACCTCCAACCTTCAAACGAAGGGCAGTGAAGTCTGTTCCTGTTGATGATGCGACATCCACATCCATCAAACCTCTCGTTCTGCCCCCAATATCTTCGATCGTCTTTCTATTCCAGAGATGGAAAGGCAGTCATTGTACCAGGATCCACACCGGAGAAGAGAACCAGTACGCAGGGATGGAGTTGAGCGAGGACCACCATCTACACAATAATGCTTGTGCAATTGAATTTCTTAATTTTGCAGCTTCACATCATTGAATGCGTTGGATTCGTACACTTGCCTATGACCTGATTCCTCCGTCCGTTGTGACATCTCACCAACTCCATTAGATGACTCAATATTGTCCATTGTAAAGGGTAAAAACATTTGCTCACGACGTGATGAGGAGAATACAAGGAATACATCATTAGCTCCCTTTCGGTAATGGAAAACAATAGCACACAAGAAAATAAGCTTTTAATGTCGAGCGACACCAATTAAGAATAGTTCTACAGAAGTCTTTCATGCAATGTCATCCAAAGGATATCTAAAGAGTAGCCACTGTAAAAATCTCATCAAACAGAAGTTCATCTTCTTTGATGTTACATGCCTACGTGAAGGTAGAATTGGAAGTGATCTTTGACTCCTGAGGTAGGTACTAATTAATTTATCAACAAAAAAGGTAGGTACTAATTAAGAGAAGGAAGACTTCGTTTTTAGGTGGGATCGCTTGATTTCCTAATTGCGGTCCTGTTCGGGGTGTTGGGTTTTGTTGTTTCTCTCTTGGGGTTTTTTGTTGAAGTTTCTCGTTGTATAGTTTTTGGGCCTTCTCAGCCCTCCTTTTAGTATAATCCTTTTACCGATAAAAAAAAGTGCCAGGATGAAAACCACTTCAAGTTGGTACTAATAAAAAGCAACTATACCTAAATGAAGCTGGTGCACTTTTCAAAATTACTGTTCCAATGTCCTCTATGCCGGTGCCCACAAATACCAGGTTGAAGACTGTTAGGTAGTTCTAAACCATGGCTAATGCTATGTAGTGACGGAAAGAGAAGGTAGAGAACAAGATCTCACCTTCCATTCGTGTAAAAACACTTGTTGGGTCTGTGATGGTGAAATGCTCTGATAATCAATAAACTGTGTTTTGAAGTTTCCGTTAGCTCCACGAGTTCATTCTTTATTACCAACAAACTTTTTCATACTAGAATGGAGGCTTCTAGGTCATATGTGGGTTGGGATTTTCTTATTTGCAGAAGTGCATTTTCCTTTGTGCCATATGCCACTAAACCCTAGCAAACATTACCTATTGGTTTTTTTAGAAATAAATGTTCGATACCTAAGGGTACCCCATGCATTCATCTAAAAGTCGACAAAGTAAACTAACAATGAATTACCACTAGCTTTTTCTCATATCCCTTCATTTTAATGATCTTCATAAAACTCTTTTATGCATAGATTTGAACCATGATAGGAAAAACATAACATAGAATTTGGATTACTATATATGAACTCCACCCATTAACTTCTGCAAAGAAAAGGTGAGTGCCATGAGATAATCGATACAAATTGTAAATAATGAAGTATTAATCGTATAGAGAATCTAAGTTTCTTCAAATTTTAAAGACCTAATCCACCTCTAGGGATTCTACTGAATTTCTCTATTCACTACTATGTGCCAATTTAGTTGGATACAAAAGCATTAAGGTTGTTGATCAAAGACATTTCATTATGTTACATACAACCCTGTTGAAGGCTTCTTCAAGCAGAGCTAGACCACTTGAAGGCTCACCATGGGCCTCTACAATTCAATGAGTTCCACTGGTTCTTTTCAAAACACAGTTTGTCTTGAGCATTCTCAGATTTCACCAGACACTTCTGTTCATCCTCCACATTAAACCCAACAGAATTGAAATTAATTATTTGGTTCTTTAAAACTTACAAATAAATATATATGAACCAAAACGTGAAAATCACTCTTAGCATATAAAATTTACAACAATTACAAGTCAATTATATCTGATTTTATTTTTCTAGCTTAAAAATCCAGATCCAAGAAAATACAAGCAATATCAGATTTTCTTCTATGATGGGAACTACAATATCAGTTGAAACCTTGGATCTGTAAAAGCAAAATAAAAAACAAATAGACATCCTAGAAGAGATGGTGGGTGAGACATCCTATAAGAGAACGGAGGCATCAGACTTTTGGTGAGCCATTGAACGTGAAGATGGTTCAGGTGCTGGTGACGGCGATGAAGAAGAGGTTGACTTGGTGGAGAAGCAACTATATCCATTTGCCAAGATTTGTTCCCACAATGATGTTGTGAAGAGAGGGTAGAGGCTGTGGATATGCAAATAGAGAGAGAGAGAGAGTTCAACTGCCATGGAGTTGCCCCTTTGGGAGTCGAGGGGAAGAGAGGAGAGTTGTTGAGAGAGAGGGTGTTCTCAATTTTTTTTGCCTTCTTTTGAACTAGTTCGGTGTTGCAACAAGTTTTATAAGAAGCTAAACCCAACCCAATTTTTTTTGCAAGAATTGGAAAAAGTGACCGTAAAAGGTGGATCCACACGGTTACGAAGGCAGAAGAATTGGATCGGGCAATTTGGATGGTGTTCCTTTTAAAATGTGGGATGGGTGTTGCCTTGTTCTGTATTCGACCTTGTGTTTTGGAAAAAAGTGACCCTAAAAGGTGGGCGCACACGGTTTCCAAGGTAGAAGAATTGGATCGGGCAATTTGAACGGTGTTAGTTTTATAAGCAGCTGAACCCTCCAATTTTTATGCAAGAATTGGAAAAAAGTGCAACGCTAAAAGGTGGGCCCACGGTGGCCAAGGCAGAAGAATTGGACTAGGCAATTTGGATGGCGTTCCTTTCAGAATGCAGGATGGCTTGGGTGTTGCCCAATTCTGTATTCGACCTTGTTTCGAGTTGGCGCACTTTGACCTTTTCTTCTAGAGGGCGAGTGTTATAGCGCTTGCTCCTTTTTGCAATTTGTTGGGGGTCTCTAGAGAGAAAGGAACTTCAGAGTTTTCGAAGGGAAGGAGGAAGAGATGGCGAGCATTATTCTCAATATAAAAAGGTTTGATGTATCTATGGTCCAAAACCTTTATTGAGTGTCGTGGTTTTTTTTTTTTTTGAGGATTCTGTATTTCGTTGGGATCTTTTGTGTTCTAGAGAAGATGCTTAGTCCAGGTTTTCTGTTTGCTGGGTTGGTGTGTTTTTGTTCTTGAGTTTTGCTCTTAGTAGGTCATCTCGACCTCTTCAGCTGCTTATGTAATTTTTGGTGTCTTTTGCCTTTAATAAATTCTATGCTTGTCAAAAAAGAAAAAAGAATTTCATCGGGACTGACCTTGGCTGGCCCTGATTTTTACGTTTCCAAACAGGCCCTAATCTTGCCATTGAGTTTTTTCCAGGATTTTGGTTTCAATGTGGGCTGAAACCTAGTCGAGATCGGAATTTAAATCCTTGGCTTCGTGAGGTTAGAGAAAGTGAAGTTTCTGACTATACAGAGTTCCCTGTATTTATTTTTCATTGTAACTTATATAACTATTCTAAGTAGGAGATGTTTTCTAAATGAAGTACCCAACAGCTAAACCTTAGAACGAGTTACTTTTTAATCAAAATTTATTCCTTGTTTGTACATAGGGTACTCTCTTACCAAATCTTCTTCTGTGCCTTTCATTTACTATAATACCTTTTACTTTCTTATTAAAGAAAAAACTTTGTTTTCCACTACATGCATTTTTGTTTCTTGTTTGTGGGTTTAATTTTTTAGCATGAAGCATTTGTTTTGCATAAGACACCTGTTATTGTTTCATTTTCTTTCTAAATCACGTATCTAACTTTGCAGGCTGAAACAGTGGATGGTTTGCTGCAGTCTCTGGGTCTCGAAAAGTATCTGATTACATTTCAGGCAGAGGAAGTATGTGATTTCCGGACTTGCTTCTGTATTTACTGTCATTTTAAGGAGTTTCTTGTATTTAGTTTAACATCTCATATTGCATCAACAGATTGACATGACTGCTCTGATGCACATGACTGATGAGGATCTCAGGGCTCTAGGGATTCCAATGGTAAACTCAACAAGACTCTCTTAGTTACTGCCTACGTTACCTGGGTACGGCTGAGACATGAACATGATACGTTAGTGAGACGGCATTTATACTTGAAATAAAAAATGAAGTGTCCGACACGGGTACGGCATGTCCAACAGTAACAATACTGCGCATAATTCTTATGTTTAAACATTTTTAGTGCTGATAAAAACTGCTAAATATTGAAGGTTGAATTTTTCTATTAAAAGAACAGATTCTGTTTGGGAAGGTTTTTGGCATTCTTGGATTAGTAGTGTCACCAAATGGACGAGCCAGCTGAATCTTACAGAACAACATCCCCTTCCTATCTTTGGCTATTTTTTACATCCCCGTGCTCCTTTGGGGTCTGACCATTAATGCTCTATATTTCCTCTACTGTGACCCTTTTGTCTGCTCTCCCTCCTTTTTTGATCAGACATTCTTTTTATCATATTTTCAAATTCTTTTGTGTTAATTTTGGTGATTAAGGATTTTCACACTTTTATCAATTTTTTGATGAGTAATATGCATATTTGTGTTAATTTTGGTGATTAATGATATTTGAAAACTCTTTTTAGATACCCGATGCCCATTGCTTTAGAACTTTTGCTTCATATTAGATGGGTTTTTTTTTTTTGTTTGTGATTTTTAGTCTTTTAGACCACTTCCATTTGATTTGTATTTTTATGCCTTTTTAGAATATTTGTTGGCTGTACTACAACAATTTCTTCATCATTTGATTATTATTATTTTTATTATTATTATTATTATTATTTTTTTTTTTTTGGTAGGCTTCATCATATTAATATGAGCATTTTTTTAAATGATACATTGTGTGTGAGAGTACAAAATTAGATAAGGCACATCCCCATGCTCAAAGTATGTCCATATACACCACTCTTGGCTAAATATTCCTCCATCTTGTTGGCGTTTCCCCCATAAAAGCTTAGATGGGTCCAAACGATCTTCAGTTGCATTCTGAATATGATGTTTGCTTCTTTTTCTTCTATTTTTTTTGGGTTTGGGTGAAACAACTGAATGCTTCTTGAATTATTATGAATTTCCTAGATTGATTGTTTCCCACACTTCTAATATTCTGCCTGAATATGACATAATAAATGCAATGATAGCCAACAGGTGATGGTTCCATTCTATTTTTAGGGGCTGACAGGTTTCATAATTTTTTTCTTTGTTTTGAGCTATGCTACTGTTACCTGTAATTGTGAAAAGACCCTGCTGTGTCTCTTGAAGAAAACAAGCCTAATTCAATGTTGTTTAATGATGTGCTTTACTGGTACAAAATATTAGTTGTGGTCAACAATGCCAATGTCTAAACCCAAAGACTGCTTCTGGATGGCGGAAAAAAACGAGCTTGGGAAGAAACTTTCTTGAAAGCCTATTTTCCGTGCATTTGGTTTCGCTGGGTTAAAAATACCTAGGGAATGTAGAGACTGCAAAAGAAAGAAAGAGGGGTACATAACAGCTCAGTTTTATTTCAGTATGTTGATTTCTGGGTTCCACTTTTTACATCCTATGTTGCCGGGTATGGGTACAGGCGTCGGACCTTGTTCACCCCCAATTTTTTGGTACTTGGAGTCTTCATAGTATCGTAATATTTTTTAATATTATAACAGTACCGTTTTAACATTATAACAGTAATATTTTATATATTAATATTATATCATTCTTCTTCTTACACATAGGTGCATGACAGAAAAACTGAACCTAAATTTATTACACATTTGAAGGACCTGACAGATCTTGTACCCATACCTGTGTCATGTCGTGTCAACATGGGTATGGTGGGGTAACATGAAGGGTCCAGTTATCACAGCTACATCTGGTGGTGGGACCCACATGAAGATCATATTTGACAACCTAACTGTACAGTGAGTTGTCCATAAGGTGAGGAGACCATCCTAACAACAAAGTCTATTCGGACATTCCTAAGTCTGATGCCTCAGCCACGGGGCCCTAAATGGGGGGGACGGAAATCTGGTTAGACAAAGATAGGCATATTTTCACTTTTCCCGGAAATAATCCATTACTACTATATAAGTACTCTCTGTATTTTCATTATATCAACAGCTAGTTGGATACTATGTAAGATGCGAAAGTCATAGTTGTATTCTTGGAACTTGGATCTTTTGTTAAACTCAATGCAGGTTTTGTCCAGCCTGATCTTTTGCCATTGCATTTTGTTCTCTCCCAACCTTTGACAGCAGGTTTTTGATTCCTTTGGTGGTTTCAGGGTCCCAGGAAGAAGATACTTTTAGCCTTGGATTCCAGAGCCTAAAAAATCGGGTGCACTCGGTTCTTCTTGCTGTTCATCCCAGAGCTAGAGACAATACTCATTAATGCACAATCGCAGGCCCATGTTTTTAGCTGGTACGAGCCCTGCATGTAACCTCATCTTTTTGTTTAGTTATTCAGTTGTATCACGGAAAGTGGCTTCAATGGAACTTACTGCATTGCTATCAAGCCAAATAGAAGATGGGTCATTTGGGCCAAAGACTGGTTCTTAATATAATGAATTTACTAGTATCTTCTGCGTCTAGTTTCTCTCCGCTCATCGAAGAATTCCATTAAATTCCATTTGTTCCCGTTGTCAAATGCAGGATTAATATTCACAACATATAATTACCCTTGGAATTGAAAGAAAGATTCAGATTTCTCAGTTCTATTTGATATTGGGAGATGGGACTGTTTTCAGAACAAGTGAATCATACTCTCGTCGTTATTCATATACATGGTTTGAACAAGTGAATTATATAGCCTGTATGTTTATAGAACTTTGAAACTAAGGTATTGAATTTCAATTACTTGGTATGGACTGCGACCATATCCGAAAAAGTGGTCTAATGACTCGTCACACCATTTGATGGGGGTTTTAGCCACCTGCATGGGGCGTGGCCCGAAATTACTAAATTTGATCCACACCATTAGCCATACTTTTCTTTGGCTGTCCAAATTTCAACTCCTGATAAGATAATTTGAAGTCTTAACTTCTGATTTTTGGCTAGACCACCATTTGTATAGCTTGAATAGATAGGTTACTTGGCTACTTGTTGCATGGTGTGGCAGGTGGGACCCATGGAGGATGTGGATGTCCGGCCCATGACCCTTGGAGAAAAACTCTAGCTTTAGCAAAGGAAGGGGCACTTAAAGGATGGCCACAAAGGAATAAGGATTGCCTTTGCACAAATAATTGAATCTTTATTTTAGTTCCACCTTTGCCCTTTTACTATTTAAAAGCAAATATGGTAAAAAAATTCTGTAAGAAATAACCAAAAGCGCAAAATGGGACCTTATAATAAAGGCAGCTAAAAAAAATATAAATAGTGTATCTTGCATACTGGCGAACGCTTCCAAAGCCGCATTTAACAAAAAGAATGGCAACTAAAAGTAGGATTTAATCTGCAATTATTTATTTAAAGGCAAATCTTTTAAGCAATTTTCCTCGAATAAAAAAAAAGAGGAAAAAAAGTGACTACTTTGAGAAAATGGTTCAGTGTGGGAAAGTTTCCCTGCTGTTAATTATTTTTAAACCTTAATTTTTCGGGTAGAACTTAAGTGGTATCTCTAATTGTGTTGGGAAAAGCCATCTTGTGGAGCATCGTTATTCCCCCAGGGTTCTGTTCTGATCCTGGCCTCCTGGATTAGGGCTTACTGACTCTTCGGTTTACAGGGGTAAGAGATGGGTATCCCAAAAAAGGAAAATGCCAGTTTTGTTCATATATTCTGCTTAAAAGAAGCAATTCCAAGATGGAAAGAAATTGGTTTTTAATGTTTTGTAAATGTGGGGCGCTTGTCCCTGTAGCCAAACATGCCTGTAGTTCCGAAAGTAACCCCCTCTCCTCCCCCCCCCCCCCCCCCCCCCCCCTCTTTTTCCCTTTTTCCAAGAAATAGTTTACCAACTGTTTGTTGCGATCATCCAAAGAATTTGTTTAATCATCTGATATATTAATGTTTAATCATCAAAAAGAATTTGAATGAATTGTTTGATAGCTCAAATCATCTTACTGTTGCAGTCCCAACAAACCCGGCCTATTTCTTGAACATTGGATATTTTGGTTTTCATGACCTTGGGTCTCATTTGATGATAACTATGAATTTTTTTTTTTTTTTTTGTAATTAATGATAACTATGAATTGTGTTTGAACAAATTAGACTTGGAAAGGTTTTATGGATTGTACGCATTGTGCGAAACATTAAAATCTAATCTACTACATAAAACCAAATCAGAATCCAGATTCCTAAGAAGTTTTATGCAAGGTTTAAAGGGGACCGTTATAACGGTATAACGGACTGGGGGCATTACCATTTTTTCCGTTATAACGGCCGTTATGACAAGAAAAAAAAATGCTCAGGGGCAAAAACAAAAAAAAACGGGAAAATAATGGAAAAAATGGCGCCGAAATTCAAATTTTGAATTTTAAAATTTGAATTTCAAAATTTCAAAAAATGGAAAATAACGGAAATAAATGGAATATAATGGAAAATAATGGGAAAAAAATGAAATAACAGCCATTTTTTCCAGAAAATAATGGTCGTTATTCTCTAGGCATTTTAACAGTCCATAACGTAACAAGGTAGGTCCGAATCCGTTATAACAGCCGTTATTTTCGTTATAACGGCCGTTTTTTAAACCTTGGTTTTATGCATGGTTTATAAACACGGTAACAGTAACGCTAAGTTTAGTTCAATCTGTCATTTTGAGAGCATCTAACTCAGTGATCATTTCAAATTGAGGCACGACCTGACGCTAGTGCAATAATCTCACTGAAAACCAAAGTTTTGATGCATGTAAGATCTGAAAAAGAAAATGAACCTGTCCATCACTGATTATCGTAAATCAACCTCAGAAAAGTAGGGATCATCAAGGGGCTCTCGAAGGTTGAGTTTGCACACAGGTTAGAACTAGAGGATCTTCTATGCCAAAAATCAACCTACTTGAAAGAATCCAACTCTTATAATCCTCGGCTGTTATAATCCACCTGTGTTATGAGAGTTCGCATATGGACAATGATCACCCGTACATACCATATGCAGTTTGCCTCATTTGTAAACTATCTAACAAACATTGTACTGAATTTTCCCATTTTCTCTATCTTTATAAATATTTTACACTAATAAAAAGAAAATCTAATAATAAGCTTACCAACTGGTGAAGAATAGACCCGATTGAGCTCACCGGGGCAGAATTAAGGGCTTCTGGAACCATGAATGCCCAGTAACTACCATTTTGACTTTACAATGGCCGAGGTGTCCTTGTAAACTAGATTCCCCCGTTTGTAGCAATTCTTCTGAGTTCTCAACCCTATTGAGATGTGCCCCATGAAAACATGAGAAAGGAGCAAGATGACTAGGAATCTGCTTTTGCTTTGGCGTTCCATGCCAAGTACTTTGCCCGCTCTTGCTTGTACCGTCTCCATTCTTTGATAGCTGCTAGAAGGACGTGCAACGAAACTGGCAGAAAGAAGGGCTGCGGAAAAAACATGAGAATATATATGAGATAAAACTCCATAACATTGAATTATTGGAACATACGTATAATCCCCCTACATGTCATGTTTTGGATTGACATTTATTTACCATTCCTATGGTCTAAAGACGTCGGGAACATAGCACGTTAGCCTGTCAATGAACAAAAAATCAAAACTACTCAAACAAAATCCCACAAGCCTCAAGTTTCATGATCACAGGGTATTGTGAAATAGACACTGATGCGAACACATTCAATTGTATTTTTTGGGTTGAAGCACACTCAACTAAATGCTGCTGCCTTTAACAAATGCGTTAAAAAACAATTCTAATTCATATCGAGGAAAAAAAAAAGATATTGCAGGTGATGCTTCTCTCAGACAAATTTAATTGTCACGTTGGACTGCGTCCACACACCTATTCGAATGTAGCACAGATCTTAATTTTTCTTTTCTTGTTTTAAATTATCATTTTCATACTCTATTTACATAATTTAAAATATATGGTAAAATTCTATGGATTTTAAATTTTACACATATGATCTAATATTTTATATAATATTACATACAATTTAAAAATTATCAATCAGCAGTTAAAATGTGCTAGGGAGATGGATCTGCCAGGATCATTGTCTGATACCTTTATCCATGGGACCCACTCCCCCAACACATACATGTATCTGACCAATACGAAGAATGTGATCAATTGGATGGTGTGGTTCATATGGTTTGATCACCAGTGCAGTTCTCTTGGGTGGGAACTCTAGAATAGTAGTGCCATCCCTGCTGTGCATCATTACCCAATGTTTTGATATGCAGTCAGCATATCAATAATATCTGGATATTTCAACATGCTTATCATACCCTTATTGGCACAATATGATACCGATATTGGTACCAGATACTACATGAATACTTCTACAACACCATTTTCTCATTTCTTATTATACTACTGTGTATTGTCTGAACTCCAAACAATTTTCTTATGTTTGTCACTCCGAAAATATAAGTGTACTATAACAAATTTTGCTACAAGATAGTTTGCAAAGAGAGAATTTTTTGCTGCTAACGATTAACAGAGAAATTGAAATTGACACCCCAAAAAATTGACGCAAGGCAAATAAGACAAACTTGGGTTAACCGAATTTAATATTTTACGTCGACTTTGTTAGGTGGAAACTTTTTAGGTTGTTAGCATTGATTTTCGCTGCTAAACATTAGCGACAAAAATTTTCTACTTTCCAAATTTAAAAGTTTTATTACATTTGACCTGATGTGAATATTTAAAAAATGATAATTAACTTAAAAATCTAAACTTAAAGCATGAAATCAACATATTGGATGGGACCAATGTTTTAAAAAGTGCAAGGCAAATATGAAGCTCTTTGCCTTTGTGAGGCGAGGAGTAAGCCTTAAGGTAATATAGAGGCATAGGCCTCAAATTTATTTACAAAAATACATAAAATCATTAAAAAAAAAATCAACTAAAAAAATAAAGGAAAAGATAAGAAAGAAAGTTAAGAGTTCTTCTTTTTTATGATATACCATAAAGATCATCTCGAGGCAGGATTTTTAAAAACATTGACTAATTATTATGAGATGTCTATTACGCAAAAATTCTCATTTTATCATTTGAAGGCCTTTATTACTTGTTAATGTATCATATTTTCTATTTAGTAGCACATATGGTATTGTCCCTCAATTGGTCAGCCAAACAAGTAAACAAGGTACATTTTTAGCAAACATAACGACATTAGCCATCACTGCGAGTGAAATGACTTTTTTGAGTCAATTGTTTTTTGATAATTTGAGTCATTTTGTGTTAATCTCAGAAATTTTTATCCTTCTCACATAAAGCTCAAGTTTTTAAGAGTTTGATTCTTTAAAGCTTTTGGTTCTCTAGTAGAAATATAGTCGCTATGAAACACTTCCAGCTAAACCTGCCAAAACCATATAAGTCACATTTACTAGTATAAATAAGATGAAGAAAAAGATTTAAATCGTCTTATTAGGGTTGTTTCTGACATAGAGGATAAATTGGTGGAATACTTTAGGGAAAGGAAAAAAAATATAAAAATAATTTTCATATGATTGGCCCGTGGATGTGCTTGTATAGTCGAGGCTTACGCTCATGCCTCGAGCCTTGAGGCTTAAGTCGAGGCCAGGATCTTGCACCTCACCTCGAGGCGTAAGCCTCATGTGCTTTGAGGCGCGATTTTTAAAACATTGGATGTGACAGCTCCATATCCATGTTCAGGATTCAGGAAACGAAGAGTTGTATCCTTGTTTCCTGTACCCGTGATTGAATCCACATCTGATCATCTTAGATGCTGTCCTTGTGGTCTACCCAACAGGTATCCTAGATCGGCTGAAACTTAGAAAGAGGGGCACTTCAGGATAGAGGTGTCCAAGTTGCATTACTAACCATTGATGTGAATGGTTGGTAATTGATGGGAAGAATGTGAACAATTGGATGGTTCCAATAATATGGTCTCTTGGATGGGATCCATTGAATGGTGGTCTCACAACACCCATCCCAGTTTGAAAGGAGTATTTATGTCAGTAGACTCAGTACAAATCTGTCTAAGTTACAATTACTAACCGTATAGACAGCAAAGCAATGCTCAAATGAGTAGTAGCTGATTGACATGATGGATGGATGAAAAAATGCATCCTCTGCTAGAGCCCTTGCTTGCCTTGAGGACACTGAAAAGAGAAGAAACCAGTATTAGCTACTTGTTTCCAGTATTAGCTATTGTTTGCCTTGCCTTGCTACAAGAAATGCACAGGCAACAGTTTAAGCTTCACAAGTAGAGTAGAATCCAATTTTACTGTCAAGGTTTTGGAGTTGAGAGAAAATGTACCAGCTGAAGCATCATAAATCCCAAGAGAGGCATTGCCTTGAGCCAAACTTGCAGCCTCAAGCGAAAACTTCACCTGCCAAATCAGATACAAAGAGAATCAAACTACTGCTTTTACTCTACCATTTGCACAAAAGTTATGCCTATGGGATCAAGCTTCCAGAGCAAGAGTTTGGAAATACTGATCTCACAAGAAGAATATAAATCATCTTTCATGCATGGGGCAGGTTTTCCTGAGGTACAATCCAGAATTTTTCTGTAAAGGGGTGGGGTTTCTTTACATGCAGCTTAGGGGGGCAAATTTCAGTTCAATAGCACCCTGCAAAGTCGCAAAAAGAGGCACATTTGTTTTTTTATTTAAAAAACAAAAGAAATTTCATGGATGCAATTTGTAGAGGAAAATACAACGCAAGGTAGGGTATAGGCATGACATGGATAAGGAAACCATCCATGTGGCCTATTCAGAGGGTAGTCTATCATACAGATGGTATGGATTGGACATCAGCCCTCCACAAGGCAAGAAGACCCCACACTATGGTGAAGAGTTCTGGAGGGTAGGTCCAGGAAAAAAATTGCCTTCAAGTGTAAACAAACCTGGAATTACAACTATCATCTCAGTTTTACTAAAAAAAACCCGAAGACTGAATAACATCAACGCCAAACAATCTTCTCATTTTGCAATAGGTTAGTTTTATTTAATTCCCAATAAATTTTTTGTAAAATTTCCGACAACAGTAATCTTCACAGATCAAATCTCATTTTGCAATAGGTTAGTTTTATTTAATTCCCAATAATTTTTTTGTAAAATTTCCGAAAACAGTAATCTTCACAGATCAAAATTGTGGGTGTGTGGGTTTGCCTGCTGGCTTCCGACGGCCATAAAAATCTTCAAGACCTATAGACAAGATGTTTTTCCACTGAAAAAAAGATAAGTAGGGAACCATGAATAGTCATCAAATAGTGCATTTTATGCCTGTGTCAAGATGCATATTTTTTCTATAACAAGTAAATCCAAGACTACAGACTGAGTAAAAACAAGAACAATTTAAGCTACAATAGAGGTGGCAGTGAGTTGGGTCGGGTTGGTTGAAGCTGAACCTGGTTTTAAGACATTGATCCAAAACCAAACTGGGTGGAGATAGGTCAACCGTATCCACCTTGCGGGTCAGAAACCTCCAACCCTAACCTGTAAAAAACTGGGCAGGGTGATCAGGTGTTCGGCTATTAATTGGGTCAGGTCAATTCACTACAACCCTGCACTTCCAGCCTCAACCCAAATTCACCTTGATCTGAATGAAGTTGAGGTCAACTAGAACTTGACGTGCAGGATCAGACACACCAACACAGCCTGGGGATACCCAGCGGGTTCAGGCAGGTTGAGTCAAGGATTGCTGTCTCTAACCAACAGTGATACATGTGGAGCATATGCAGGGGTTAGGACCCATCATTTGATTGTCCCAATTGATTTGAGGTGTTGGTAACAATCTGTTCCGTTCCGTCACATTTTTTGAATGGTCAAAATACATAGAGAACTATCCAAAAGAAAGTTCTACAAATGAATCCTTACAATCATTTTATGAGCTTAATCTTATCACATGAGATCACCTAGGCACCTAGGCAGCAATAATCAAATGATGAGCCCCACTTCTGCATTGGTAGACGGTCTACCTGATAGGTAACTTAGATTTTTTTCCAGTTGTTTGAGACAGTTCAGATATGCTAACTTTATGTTGAATGTAAGACTTGTAACTGACTGGTAATGTTATTTTTACACAGGGCATGCATTTTTTACACATAGACAATTAACACACTACATTTAGAGATAAACAATCCAAGAAAAACTGTAATCTCAACAACTAACCTGTTTTCCAATTTCATCCATGATAATCATCCTTGGAAGTGATTGAACCTGCAAGGTGAGTTCTGTCATAATAGAGAAGCGCAATACGGAAGGTAAATAAGATTATGGATGCATGAAACTAGATATTAGTCTAGAAGATGTTATAACTTACCAATCTGGAAAGAGATCCAAGGGTCGTGACACATGAAAGAATATTGAAACATGTATGGTGCCGAGACAACACATCCAATTCCCTACAAAAAATAAAGTATTAAGCACACAATTTTAGTGATCACGCTCAACTCAAAACCAATCAAAAGATCATAGAAACATTATATTTATAACTTAAGAAGCCTTAAAAGAAGAGACCTTATAAAATAAAGAAAAAGAAAAAGAAAAATAATTCATTGAAAATGAACAATAAACCTTCTAAACAACTAAAAATCGCTTGTTCTGGACTTAAGTCCACAAGTTATTCCGCTAAGAACTAGGGTAAGAAATGGGTCATATCCAGGTGGATCCGGTCTGGAACCAACTTTACATGTGGCAAACCAGATCCAGATTTGATTTGGCTTCATCTAAGATGCCCAGATATGGATAAGGACACTGGTATGAGAAAGGGGGATATGACTCTTTATTTCCCAAAATCTAGGACAAGAATAGAGATACAAGTATCCCATCCAATATGTCCATATCATGCTTCGATTTTTAGGTTCTTTTCCCAAGTATCATTTATTTGGTATTTACATCATGTCAAATGTGATGAAACTTCTAATATTGCAAAGATTTTTACAGTAAAATTTTGTTCCAATATACTTCTTATACATTTTTGCAGGCAAAACAAATGATAAATTTTTTTTGAACATAACCAATAGAAAAATAAGAAAGTTATAAGCTATAGAAACCACGTAAGATTTTGTTACAATTTACTTTTTACACATTTTTGCTGGCAAACGAATGATGAAACTGTTGAGTTAAGAAAATAACCAATAGTAAAATAAGAAAGTTATAAGGTATAGTATCCATGTAGTACCCGGTACTAGTGTCAATATCGTATTGTGTGGATACAGGTACTATGGGCATATTGAAGTATCTAAGTATCATATGGATCCATGTCACATAAACATAATCCATATCCAACAAGAGATCTGAACAGATTCGTCCGTGGATTAAATACTAGGTCAGATCTCAGTGCATGGAACCTACTATCTTGGGTGCTGCTCCAGCTCCCAAATTGTTGGGAGCACAGTTTTTACTTATCGAAACAAATGGTTCACCAAACTTGGTGTCAGCTCCCTCTTTTTCTTGGTAGTTGAACATCAAAACCTTGTTTGGTGGAAAATTGATGCTTTGTGTTGGGAATAAAATTCCTGTAAAGGGATAGTGGCCATTATTGCAATATAGGACAATGGTGAGAATGGGGAAACCTAAACTGTTGCTGAAACTACAGACATTCACAGGAATTGAAACCCCCTAATTGCAAAGGGTTTTTTAGCCTAAGAAAAAAGCTTAGAATGAGTAGTCAATATCAATCAAGGATGGTGGTGGCAGTGGCTGGTCGAAGGTTGTGAGAGTGATGGTTTGGCAACACTGATAATATTGGCTAGGTTGTAGAAAGGGTGAGCAGAAAAGCATGCAAGCTATGAATGTGGGTGGTGGAGATACTGACTTGGTGGACCTACCCCTAGCTGGTTTGTTCTATCACTTGGTCGAATAACCAAGAAAATTCTATCATGAGCAAACTAGATATGTTTTTGTTGTCGACCAATTGGGAAGAGCACTTCCCTAATGTCGCCAAGAGGCAATTCCCAAACCAGCATCGGACCAAACACCCCTACTATTCCATAGTAAGGGCTTAAAGCGATCTCTATCATCATTTTTAGATTTGAAAATATGTGGTTAGAGGAACCAAACTTGTGAATTCTGGGTGGAAATCTTCCGTATTCATGGAAAAGCCGGTTGTGTATTTGGTATGATTCGTATGAAGTTAAAAGGCTAAAATCTTTAAAGAACAAACTTAAGAGAGGGAATAAGGTGTTTGGAAAAGTAAAAAACAAAGAATAGCGTGTTGAAGAATATTGCAACTATTGATAGGAAGGACGAAGGAGGCCCCATCTCTATTTAAAATTGGTTGAAAAGGTAGGCAACGAAGGAACTTTTATTTTATTTGGTCCGGATGGAAGAGAGAAGTTAGAAGGAAAAGTCAAGGGTGATATGGTTCAAAGAAAGCGACAAATAGACAAAGTTTTTCATTGCATTGCGAACGCAAGAAGATATAATGCCACTCTCCTTTAAATAAGCAACTTGGTGATTGAGCAGGATGAAAGGAGTCAAGACAAAATCGTAGAATACCAATCTCTACAAGGAATCTACGTCATAGAATACTATACCAATCCCTACAAGGAATCTTATCTATTCAAACAAAACTTAGATGGGTTGCCTTTTGACTAGATTTCAACAAAATCTTGTGGTTAGTTGGAGAGGCTGTTTCAGAAGAACCCTAAAGCCTCGGGAGAGTTGAACAGGGACTGTACCCTGAGCATGGATGGATTTTCTCTAGCTTTTTACAAAAAAAATGTTAGATCATTAGAGAAGATGTCTTAAAAGTAGCTTCCAAAGTTTTTAGGAGTCTAAATTCTATGTTTATGGCTTTGATTCCAAAGAGAGGTGGAGTGAAAGGGCACAAGGACTTCTGGCCCATATGCTTCGTGAGAAGTGCTCATCAAATTCTAGCTAAAGTTCTTGCATCAAAGTTGAGAAGCGTCTTGGATCCTATCATTTCCCCTTTACAAAAAACTTTTATTTAAGGTAGAAAATTCTTGATGGGATCCTTATCTCCAACTAAAGTATCAGCTCTAGACTTTAAAGTAGAGATCCGGGCATAAATTGACATGAAGGCATACAACCAAGTTAATTGGAGATTTTTGGATACTTGTTTTGGAGGATGGGCTTCAGTATTAAATGGAGAAAATAGATAAGGTGTGTATATCCATAGTTGACTTTTTGGTTCTTGTGACCGGTTCCCTGGTTGACTTCTTTGGGAGTACAAGGGGGTTTTGACAAGATGATCCACCCTTTCCAACCGTTTTCATTATAGCTCGAGTAGATTAGTTCAAAGGGCGGAAGATGGCTGCGTGATCGAAGGTTTTTAAGTGGGTAGGGCCAATTATTTCACACCTTCAATTTGAAGATTATGTTTTCTCTTGCAATGCCTCTCATGAAATTATTTGAGGTGCACTCCATTGTTTTAAAGCAGTCTCTGGGCTATAGATAAATCTAAACAAGGTGAATTTTTTGGAGCAAGTGACGTGGAAAACGTAGGACAGCTTTTGGGGTGTATGGCACAGGTCATTTCCCTTTTTATCTTGGGCTGCCCATTGGAGGTAACTATTGGTCCATATCCTCGTTGGATCATGTGGTGGAACTCTTTGAACGGAAGCTTTCTTCTTGGAACATGGGTTTGTATTTCGAAAGGAGGCAAGGTCATACTGAGAAAGACGAATAGAACTATATTGGGAAAGTGGCTTTAGAGGTTTGGGGAGGAACATGAAAGTTTTTGGAGGAAGGTTATTAGAAGCAAATCTGGGAGTAGAGACTTTGGGGGGTTTGATCCACGATAAGGTTTGAGTTGACCTATCTCAAAGCCCAGCTCAGGTTCAGTCAAGATCACAAGCACCAGGTTGGACTTTGACTTGACATGGCCACACCTATACACTAAGGGTACAGCCAGATCTAAAACCAGGATTCCACTACCCCACTAGGAACCAATAGTGACTTAGACGCAATATATGCAATCAATCCAACCCATTTTTAAATGGATCCTATTTAAAGAGCCAAACCCACCAGATTGGATATAGATAAGTTTGGAACTCAGATCCAACCTGCTCCACTTCATGCTCTATGAGAAGTTGAGAACTAGTGTGAATAAACCAGTGAGAACTAACAACTCTTGGGTACTTGATATAACATGGTATCTTTTAGCTTCTAATGTTGGAGTGTGATACTCCCAATTTAATATATTTTTATTATGAAAATAAGAAAAAAACTAGAGCTTCTCTATAGCATGTGAGGTTGTCATGTAAGTTATGTAACATTACTTTTTTACTAGACTGTACATGAATGGGCTTTTCTGATATTGAAAAAAGGGGCTTTTCTTACCATTCTGTAAAGCCTCTTTCACTAGCTAAAAAGTTGGAGATGCCTGACTCAGCATACAGATTGTCTGACATAAGACCAAAAAGTTGCCGAAGCTGCCCCATGAAAACTTCGAAGACCTTTTGAAGATCCTGTTTCAAATATGCAAGATTAAGTCTTTGAGAAAATAATTAGAAGCCATTTACAATAGTAGGACATGAGGATTTGTAGTCATTTTATTTCCAGAAATAATTATATGATTAGTATGGAACTGCGAGTTTTCCAAGACAGCCAAAATGATGATAAAAAAAATGAGGACACAAATTTGAAAAGCAGATAATTTTTTTTTTGATAAGTATAAGCTTTATTAAGGGCCTAAGCCAGGAAAAAACAGCCTTAGCTAGAGAGGTCGAGATGACCTACACACTAAACCAAGACGAAACAAGCAAAGACCAAGCCAGAAATACAAAGAAGACCTACAAACTCCCATCCCGAGTACATATAAGATCCCACCGGAAGACAAAGTCTTCGAAGAACAAGCCTCTACACTCCGTAAACATTTTGGACCACGAGTACATCAGCCCTTTAATGTTTCTGGACAAAATTATCTGTTGGATGTGCAAAGTTAGCGAGGAATCGGTAAATCATCTTCTTCTGCATTGTGAGATGGCTAAGGAGATTTGGAGCAGCTTTCCGCATGACTTTGGGATGAGCTGGGTTATGCCGGCTACTCTTAAGGACCTCTTCTTCAGCTAGAAATCCAAAGCTTTTTCTGATAGAGGGAACACTTTATGGAGAATGCTTCCTCTTGCGATTATTTGGGGCATTTGGAAGGAGAGAAATCAGAGAATCTTCGAGGGCAAACAGATAATTTTGTCCAGAAACAATTTTTTTAAATGGTCTCACACTTTTAAAAACTGGGGTCTTAAAGACTTACGACTAGGAGGAGATTGGGATGGAAATATATAAGCATATGGACACAAGAAAAACAGAACTTAAAATACCGGAATTGGATTCCATACTCATTAATGCTGTAAAGTGTAAACTAGTACAAGAAGTTTACAGTGTTACGGGCTAGGTCATGTTTATATTTCTCTCACACAAGGGTGGTTTTATCTTTCCTTTTTATGTTCTCTAATCATACCTAATGGCAGGGATGTAATTTTTTTTTTTTTGGATAAGTATAAATATTATTGAAAATGAAACCAAAGCCAGAAACAAACGCGAAGCTAGTGAGATCGAGATGACCATCACAAGGCTAATAAGCTCACCAACAACTATTACAAAACAAAAAAAAACGATCAATCATCTCTAATACAGAGAGTATCCCATCTAAACACAAAGTCTTCTTCAAAGAGTCCATAACAATTTAGACCACAAGAAAACCAACCACTTTATGTTCAGAATGATCGAAGCCAGATATTCGCTATTGCCCTTCAAGACTCTCCAGTTCCTTACATTCCATAACCCCCATACGATTGCAAACGGAAGAAACCTCCAAAGGATACACCCTCTAGATGAGAAAGCGGAAGAACGCCAGCTGAGCAAAAGATCCATAAAAGACCCCGGCATGACCCAGTTCATCCCAAATTCCAACATGAACATATACCAAACCTCTTTGGCCAAGTTACAATGCAATAAAAGGTGGTTGACGGTCTCCCCATTGTGTTTGCACATACATCAATAGTCCATAACAAAATAGGGATGTAATTATTCATTGTCATTGGATTAAATAGGGGTGAAAGGTGTTAAGTCAAGACTGTTGACTAACACTCTCAAAATCCTATTCCTCTATTCTTTCTTTCTTTCGTTGTTCTTCTTCCCCTTTTAAGTCTCTTCTTCTTATTTTTTCCTTCTTTCTTCGATCATAATCAATCAAACCAAGTGGGCAAATTAGCTTCCATTTTATTTTTGGTGTTGACATCATCTCGTCACTACTCGTGTCATTTTCCCATGTAGATGACATCATCAACCATACATCCAATGACCACTGCTCTTGATGAGACTCATGTCTTCCAGCAGAGCTCAATTTACATGATGTTTAATGATTTTGAATCAATTTTGGTTTCCCTAAAATTGACATCATACTAAAGATGTGTTTGGAATGCGAGACTTGGGGGTAGGAAATTCCAAGTCGTGTGACTTGCTGCTTTTTGGCAGTTGGTAGCGCCAAGTCACATGATTTGGATTTTCCAAGGCCACCACCGGCACAGTACCGGACCAGACTATCATCGGCAACCACCACCATCGCGGGTCTCTCTCTCCCTCACACACACACACATACATTAGGTCTGAAGGCAAAATGGATATGGCGAAAGCCATCACCTTAGCTGCCAATTTAACCATTCTCCCCAACCCTTCTACCGAATTCCCATTTTGACCACCACCCCAAATGACAACAAAAATAACCATTAATAATTTGTTATTGTTTACAAGAATATTTTATTTTACCAATCTCTGTTTCTTCTCTCAATTTCCCTTTTCGATTGTTCCTCATTCATGGCTTCCTCTCTACAATTCTTTAACCGATTTCCTTCAATCTCCATTGTTTTGCACAATCTCACCAGTTTCAAATCTCTTGTTCTGGCCTCTAGTTTTGGGGAACTTGAGATGAAGCTCTTAATACCAAGTCAGCCATTTCCATCTCCATACTAGGGTTTTCTTTAATCGGTTGGAGGAGGGGTATAACATAAACTTTTTTACTTATAAAAAAAAAGATTAACTTTTTCCCAACATATCATTTCTCACACCTTTCCCTAAAAGGAAATTTTACAAGATAACAATAAGACTTGTTATGCTATACGGAGCACGATGTTGGGCAATCAAGAAACAACATGCTCATAGAATAATTGTAACATAGAATCCAGAGATGAGGATTTTGGGTGGAACAACTACAAAGGACGAAATTAGAAATAAGCACATCCAAGGAATCTAGGACTAGGAGTATCCCCAATCAGAGCTCGAAGTCTTGTTCTTGCAACACACTGAGACTAATACATTTCGACATGTATCATATCGTACCAAAATCCTAATTTAAATATCATTTTTACGGTATACATTTATTAAATATATTGTAATATTTTTAACTCAATTAAGTATTTAAAATTATTTGATGCAATGTATATTAATGATATAGCTTAGTATCGTTCCATCTCATTTGAGATATTTTATTCTATCAATTTACCAAGATGCTGAACGAGACAGATTTTTAAATTTTGGTCTCAATAGGGCGTGCACCGGGGGGGGATGGAATGTTGAGATGGGGAAATGTACAAAATGAAGAGCAATAATGGAAGTAATAAGGAGTGCTTTGGTGCAGTTTGAAGGCTCTAAAAGGGAGAGAGGATAGCCAAAAAGGACTGGGTTAAGATAGTAAGAAAATACTTCAAGATACACCTTAACAAAATATATGACTCTTGATCTATGTAACAATGATAAGGACACGTTTGTCAGACATTGACGCGGTAAATGGTGTCTGACACAACGCCTTTAAGAAGCCCGTAAGACAAACATATCCGTACTCATGTGTTATAATATATTATTTTAGTTATTATTTAACCCAAATTTTTTTAATAAAAATAAGGAAATAAATATATGAAAAGTAAAAGAAAATATTTCTATATGCCAAGCAGCTATCCAATAATATAATAAATAATAAATATAAGTAGATTTATAGGAGGGAAGATTGTGGAACACACCAACTCACTTTTAGAAATCAGTAATTTAATAAAAAATCATTAAGAGAAAGGGTGACATTGTCGTATGTGCCAAGATGTGTGTTGGGATGTGTTTTCTTTTCGGATATGGTTTTTAGATTTAAAGCTTTGTTGGCTCCATAATTGGTTTATTGTTGAGCCACTTTTGTTTCCCTTTTGTTTTCTTCTTGTACTTCGAGATCTTCTCGATCTCCTTTTAGTTTTAATATATTTTCTCTTGACTTATCAAAAAAAACAAACATGTGTATCCATATATCAACATGTCCGACACGGCAAAACGCACCAAAATTGTCATGTCCTTGTTACATAGCTCTTGAAAGTAAGAACTCACTTTTTCTACAGCTAGATATTAAAAGACACTGCCCTAAAATAATAGATAGATTTCTCACCTGAGGGGAAAATGTATCCCTGACAGGATGCCTGCTTTTGGAATTTCTCAAACAGCTGGGAGGATTCCAGACAATAACACCTCCCCACATCTATGCAATGCAATAATTAAAATTTAGTTACGCAAGGACATTTCACAATGAACAATGTTAGTCAAAATCAGGTGTGGAGAAGCTTAGGACTAGTAACTCACTGGAGATATAAATCCGTTAGTCATGGAGATCTCTCCATTTGGAAGTTGTAAAAGAAGTGGGCACTCCTCTGCAGATGGTATATATCTGGTGAAATAGAGAAAGAAAACTCATGTTGGAGGTTTTTTAATAAAGATAACTTTTAACATTCTTGTTTCGAAGTTTTAACCACAAAATAGTTACTTAAACATGACGAACTTTAAGCAGATTGAGTGCACCTTCTCTTTCCCCAAACAGATGAGATATTAATGCTAAAATGGAAGAAACAAACAGGTAACCTTCAAGGGGAATTATGATGTAGGCATATGATTGAAACCAATGAAATAAATTTCGTAAATTTGTGGAATATTTTGCGATTTGGGCCCACCGACAGGAAAAATAACATGCATGGAAAGTTTGCATTATTTCCACAAAAAAATTCGATTTATTTCGACCAACAGTACACTGTAAAATGTATTGTCCCCAATCCCATATTTACTTAAATCAATCCCTCGATTCCCTCCCCGTCAATTATTTGTCTAAAAACAACAACTCCATTGAAGATTACTTGGTGAACTCTTTAATCGATTGTGAGGACAAATCAAAGCCTGCTTTGGGATTTTTTTCAAATTCGAAATCTATGTGAAATTTCTTGTTATAATTTGAATTTTTTTGTTGTTTCTTGCTAAATAAATAATTTAGGTGTCAATTATGGATCTACGAAGCATTTACACCGTATTTATGAATGGATTCAAGATGCATGCACGATCTATGGACATTCACGTTCAAGAATTGATGAATCTAAAGAAATGCAAGTGTGAACTTTAAAATTGCAACATATATGATTACAAAAAAAAAGAAGAAGTAATATTCTGCTCAAGTTAGTAATATGATACGCAGATTTTTATCAGCTTGAAAATATATTTTAGTAGTAATAAAATTTTCGAAATCTTAAATAATTGAAGTAGTTAAATTTCACTTCATGAACCCATGTGAGATAGTTGATAAAACATTCTAAATTAACTCGAAAACAACCACAAACCTAACAATGAGAAGATTAAAGAAACAAAGAAATGAAGGATAATGTGTGAAAGAATATACACCACAAATTGCAAAATTTTTGACCGCCCACCAGCAGCAATAGAAGTATCCAAGTGCCACTCATTTGAATTAACCTGTCAAATTCCCCAGATTGTATTAATGAGAACTCATCAAAATAGTTTGAGATAGAATGAGGAAAACACTATCATTTCAAGAAAAAATTCCAAATTCAATTATTCAACAAGTACAGCACTGAAATATTGTGTGGATCAAGAAGCATATTTGTAATCATGGAAAAGCCCTTAGCATTCATGACATGATTAGCAAAGGCAAGCGCTTTGGAATTCCAAAGGGAAATTTAGCAATAGGACTATTTTATTTGTTCCACTACATTGATGAAGGACAAAAACAATACAAGAATAAAAACTCAATCGAGTGTGAAGATAATTTACTGAATTGGTTTCATTAGTATTGTCCGAATCAAGTACATGGTTATTAAAATTTCATATCAGCCAATATCAACATGAATCCCACTCCAAAATCCCTATACAACAGAATCTTGCTAGAATTTTCATGGATCGACTAGATTGTGGCCTTTAGGGTTCGAATCCTATGATCGAATTGATCCAGATCCCACTTTGATAAGTGAAACTTTATTGAAGGCAAAGCCAGAAAAAGAGACAAACGAATCAGCTTGTGAGGTCGAGGTGACCTAAAAAGCCCTCTACATTCTGTGTACAGTTTCGACCATAAAAATACAAGACCCTTGATGCGATGAATGATCGAGACCAGATCTTCACTCTTGCCTTCAAAAATCCGCTAGTTCCTTTCCTTCCACAACCCCCACAAAATCACAAAGGGGAGTAACTTCCAAAGGGTACGACCACTTTTAGAGAAAAGTTGGATGGACACAAGAGAAGGTCCATAATGGAACCCGGCATCACCCACCTTCATCAGGGAGAAGATTATTTCTGGGGAGGTGTGCACTACTTTCGTGCGGATAGATGAGTAAGTTGCCAGTGTCTTTATCAAGGGGGTCCCTAGTTGGAAACTTCACCAGTGTCTTAGAAGTTGGGCATGCGAGATATCTATGCACCAACTAGAGGGGGAGTGTTATCATATATGTATTTATACGTTTTCTACATGTAAATGGTAGCTTTGTAAATACATCTCAGTATGTGGAGTATATTTGTCTTTGTATGGTCTTCATATAAATAATACTTTTGGGAGTCATGTGAGCTAAGCATGACATCCTTTTCCTCTCTTCTCTCTCTTCTCTTTTTCTTGCATCTTTGAAACCCTAACCCTAGAACACCATTTCAACTTGGTACCAGAACCTTAAGACCTGGGAGGTTGCGGGTTCAAATATCCAGCGGAGTGTATTCCCGCTGAGGGGGCCGTGTTAGCGGATGGTGTGTTCCCACGCACATGTTGTATTGGCCTGACGACATTGGTATACATAGTTGTTTCACCTTTCCCATATAAGTCGATCTTTTGGGGTAAATGGTTGTTTGACATCAACGTGTCTGACACTTCATATCAGTGTGGAACACCGACGCAGGTGTTCGTGTCTTTCACATAAGTTATTACGGTCTCTTAATGTTACCGTTATGACAGTTATAATAGGTTACATCAGTCATGTCTAAGTAAAAAAAAGGTCAGAATATTATTTTTTTATTTGTCTTAAAAAACTTCAATAACAGTAAAAAAATGTTTTTTTTTTCGGTTTTGGGTGTTATAACGAGCAAAATCGTAACGGGGTTGGGGCATTACCAACGTTTTTTAAACCATGCTACAACCTATGATTCACATATTTCTATGAATCGTGGACAAACAACAAAGAAAACATAAACAAAAAGTCCCATAGTATAAACAATGATTAGAAAGAGACAATATGCTAACAATTTCTTTTAAAATTTCATTATTGTATAGTAAATGCTTATACAATAATAATGATGATGATAATTGTTTTATCAATTTGGACCAGAAAATTTATATGGCATGAAGAGTGCTGGAACAAAATCCGGCAATGTCACAGATATCTAGTATCACTTGACCTTCAGATGCAAGGTAGTCTAAAAACTAGGTTGAGAAGCATACAAAGAAAGGGAGATCCTTGGTACTAAAGACGTAGCTGGACAACTTCTCATCCCAATAAGAAAATGATGACTTTGGCGTATGATATAAAACCTGACCATTAGCAATAAAAATGTAAGAGAACCATCATGTTATAACAAATATAACCAGAATCGAAATAGCTGAACAAAATTTCAAATACTTGAATGCAATGAAATTAGGCATCTGCATGAGAAAGGACAATCTATTACCTGACTTTCCACAGTTATGTTCGCTACAGGTGCCAAAGCCTCTACTACAGGGGCCAACAGAACCTCATCTATTTTTAGGAAATCCCTGCATGTACAGGGAAGCATGAATTGGCATAAAAGAAATAGCTACTTTTTCAATATAGCATTTACATGTTCGAGTAGGTAATGCATTAAATAAATGGATCTCTTTTTATTAGGAGAGCGTTGGCCTAAATTTACATCCAAAACTTAAGGCTTTTGATGCAAGAGTGAGAAGATTTATAATCTCTCCTACAGTTAACACAGTGAAAGTGTAGCAGGAGGGGAGGGAAATATTGATAACAACAATGGAACTAGAACTAGTACATATGCCCAAAAACCAAAGTTGAACTGCAATTCAGAATATAAACAATGCAAAAATAAGAATCAAACTCACGGTTTACGCTCAACAAGGGTCTCGTTGAAGCACCAACTAATATACTCTAATATCCACAAGAGAAATCGGGAAGATCTTTTATTAGAATAAATCAGGAAAACATTTTTCTATAACTAACAATAAGTTTTATAGAAGAAAATGAAAACAAAGATAAAACTTTAGGGTCTATATACAAAGAATTCCTCGGTAACCTTGTTTAACAAGTGAGTTTGCCAAGTCATTAGCATCCCTCAGCGTGTGAGAAACTACAATGAACCATCCCCTAGACAACGGGCACCACTAACCACTAGTCTCTCATTTTGCCCAATGAATGACATTAGTAGAATAACCTCACCTCCCAATGGCCTGAAAAGAAATCATTAAAAATGTGAAGCCACTGAAGAAGAGCTCTAGCTTCTGCCTTGTTTGAATCTGCAATACCAATGGGTCCTAAAGAGACCTTAAGGATAGCCCCTTCTTCATTTCAGAACTCCTCCCTATAACAGCCATCCTGGATTACCCAATGAGCTTCCATTAAAGTTCATCTTTATGCTACCACAATTCGGTGGCTTCCAATGGGACTAGGGGCTCTCCTTCTTAACCCATTTAAGATGATATTGTGCCAATTTTTATAAAATCTGATATCCTAACATCTCAGAAATCATCAAGCACAAAAGCCCTTTCTACTAAGAGTACTCAAACGGCGTTGCAAACATCCGAGTCCAACCTAGAAACATCTTGAAAGATTTTTCTTGTTCCTCTCCGTCCATAGTCCCTAACACAAAGCATGTGGGAGAAGTCTACACAAAATTCACCCTCTAGATCCACCCGCGAGAAAACATTTGCCATCTCTTTATGGAAAACCCAATCCATCCCAAAAGACACTACAAAGAAAGATCACACTTCTTTTGTGAAAAAATGAGGAACAAGGGGTTCTCCTTCTTAACCCATTTAAGATGATAGTGTGCCAATTTTTTTAAAATCTGACATCCTAACATCTCAGAAATCAAAAAGCACAAAAGCCCATTCTACTAAGAGTACTCAAATGGTGTTACAAACATTCGAGTCCAACCTAGAAACGTCTTGAAAGATTTTTCTTGTTCATCTCCGTCCATAGTCCCTAACACAAAGCATGTGGGAGAAGTCTACACAAAATTCACCCTCTAGATGCACCCACGAGAAAACATTCGCCAGCTCTTTAGGGAAAACCCAATCCATCCCAAAAGACACTACAGAGAAAGACCACACTTCTTTTCTGAAAAAATGAGTGTCTGATTCATTGGGTGCGTGTCCGATATTCCACACTCATTTTTTTCTATTTTGGGTACGCACCCAATGAATCAGACACACCCATGTGTGGCAAGAAGAAGAAGTTAGGGCTTTGAGTGAGAAAATAAGTAAAGTGTTATGCTTATATATAAACAAAGAAAATGATAACATATATCCACACTTGGACATACGTGTCCAAGTATTGTCTAAGTACCCCAAAATTTGTGGGTCGAGCAAGTCAAACACTTGGACATGTACCATACACAGGTTACAGGTAACATAGTTGACACTAGCAATTGGACATGTACCCATACCTGGGTAACATAGTTGACACTACGACAACCATCATCCTGGTTACTGCCACATCCACCTCAACTTTTGCCTCGGATCTCCGCCTTGCCTCTTACTCCCCCTCCACAACTGCCACATCCACCTCAACTTTTGCCTCGATCTCCGCCTTGCCTCTTACTCCCCCTCCACAACTGTCGCTGTAGCTTCCGCCATCGCCACCACCACCAATTAAGCTCTCATGGTGATTGAACACAAATAGAAACATGAGTGTGAGAGAGAGAGTTCCCCGTTTGATGGTCGGTGGAAGAGGAAAGAGATGAGAGAGGGTGATTGAAACTCTAAGCTCTTTCTAACCATTATACTTAGGGCAACATGATGAAACTAAATCCCAACGCTTCATTCAACCTTTACAACTTTTTTTTTGATAAGTAAAAGCTTTATTAAGGGCTGAACCCAAAGGAAACAAGCTGCTTGTGGAAGGTAGCTTTATTAAGGGCTTTACAACTTTTTGGCCTTCCATTCTTAGAAATATTTTGAAAATTACAAAAAGCACCCTCCACTTAATATGTAATATATACAAATATATGAAACAAAGGTTGAGCTCGGGTTGCCCACCCAAGCCAAACCTGATTTTTGATTGGGCCTTGAAATGTCAACCCAAGCTCAGGTTGAGCCCATCGAAGTTGCACCCTGAGCCACATATTTATCAATTTCATACCTAGCAACCATCTTTGGAATAAATTACACCACAAAATCATGCCACCAATTCTCTCAAAAAATTGATTTTATCGTTCTTCCTTACATAGCCACTAACCATTCATCCTCCTAGAAACTAATTCTCTCACCACCACCCACCTTAAACCTGACACCCTTATTGAAATCCCAAATCCTTTCATAATCCCTAGGAAGGCTCATGGCGAACCAATCGCGAGAGGTAAAAGGGCTATCGCACAGCACAGGTCCAGCATCTCAACATAGAAAGGAGGGGGTAAGTGTTAAGAGCTTCAGATAGACTTCTAGAAGTGGAAAGGAGTTGGGGGGAAGGTCCTGATTGCAGTACATGTTGAAGACGACTGGAATTCAGGACATCCCAAGGCCTATTGAGTCCCCGAACATAGAGGATTGGATTTTGAAAGAATGGTATAGACGCAACATCATCAAGTTGGGGAAATCTCTGGGGTTGTCATTCGAAGGGCAAGAGGAGGAAGTCGGTGATTTACTCTTGTCCATCCTAGGGATTCCTAAGGTAAGGGTCAATAGTTCCAAGATTTCATGTACTTGTTCGGAAGCTGGAGAATTGGCTCACATAGGGAAGCATGGGTCTCGTATCGCCACTACTCAGAACCAGGATGCAGCTGACGAGATGGGTGGGACTGACATGCCTGAGGAATATGATTATGCCGGAGAGGGGTCTAGAAATAAGGAGGCGGATGATAATTGTGGATCATTGCTCATGATTAAGCCCTGCAAAGTTCCTAGAGAGATTCAGAGACTGAAATGCCCGTTCAACTCAGGAGAGACTCTGGTGTATAGCATTTGTAGAAGTGGGCGGAAGCAGAAGGTGATTAATGAAGCTTAAAATTTTCTCGAGGAACATCCAAGGTCTGGGCAATAGGGACAGAAGATCTGTTGTGAAAAGCGGGGGTCAGTGTGTTAGTGTTACAAGAAACTAAGCTGGAGAAGGTAGATTCGATTCTTGTCGGGGAGTTGTATGGGGCTGGAGATTATGGTTGGCAGGATTTACCAGCGCTAGGGACTTCTGGGGGTATTGTGATTGTTTGGGACCGGAGGATCCTAGAAGAGGACGATGTTTTAATTGGACCTTACTCTGTGTCCATATGTAGATGTGTGGGGGAGCAATTTTCTTGGGTTTTTACAGGGGTACGGGCCTTCTGGTAGCAACAGTAGGCAACAATTTTGGGATGAGTTGGAGGATATTGCAAGCCTTTGGGAGGATCCATGGTGTATAGGTGGGGACTTCAATGGGGTCCGATCTCCGAGCGAGAAGAATGTTGGGGGCTGATTGACTAAAAGTATGACAGAATTCGGCGATTTCATAAATATGCACTCATTTATGGATCTTCCCATGGGTGGAGCCACATATAAATGGACCAATAATCAAGCTTCTCCCACCCTTTGCAGATTGGATAGGTTCTTAGTGTCCTCTAATTGGGAAGATCATTTCCAGGGAGTTTCGTTGGTTGTGATTCCTAAACCCGCATCGGATCACACTCCATTGGTGTTAGATTATTGGGGATTCAGATCTAGACCTATTCCATTAAGATTTGAAAACATGTGGTTGAGTCACCCTCAATTCAAGGAGAAGATTGATGAGTGGTGGAATTCATTTTCTTTTGATGGCAAGGCGGGGATCACTTTTAGATGCAAACTTAAAGCGCTCAAAGATAAGATTAAAGTCTGGAATCGGGAGGTGTTTGGTCGAGTCGATCTAAGGATGGGGTTGCTGCTAGATAAAATAGTCATTATTGATAAGGAAGAAGAGTGCACTCTTTCCTTCGAAGAGCAGTCAAAGAGAGTTAATCTGAAGGCCGAGTACTGGAATATGGTGAAGTCGGAGGAGATATGTTGGAGACAAAAATCTCAGTTTAGATGGTTAAGGAAGGGGACAACAACACAAGTTCTTCCATAAGGTGGCTAATGCCAATAGAAGAAGAAACTTTGTTTCCAAACTCAAGATTAGGGGTGTCTTGAAGGAGGAGGAAGAGGAAATCAGAAATGGGGTGGTCAGCTTCTACAAAGATCTTTATACTGAGACGGCTTCCTTCAGACCTTCACTAGAGGGTCTTCAGTTTGATCAGATCAGTGAGGCAGATAGGGAGAGGCTGGGGAGACCCATTGAGGAAGATGAAGTGGTGAAGACATTATCCGCCCTAGCTTGTGATAAGGCCTCGACGACTTTACTATCGCCTTCTACAAGCATTGTTGGGGGATTATTGGAGCGGACTTTATAAGGGTAATGGCGAAATTTCAAAAGTAAGGCTTCCTAGGTTACACTTCCAATAGTACTTTTATAGCCAGAGGAGGATCTATCAGATTACTGACCCATTAGTTTGGTGCGTAGTACCTAAAAAATTATCGCAAATGTGCTTGCTTCGAGGGTAGCGAGGTGATGCCATCTGTGATCTCAAATAATTAAGGCGCCTTTGTGAGCGGGAGCCAAATTCTTGAAGGGGTTCTCATTGCCAATGAATGCATCGATTCAAGAATTAAGTTGGGGAAGCCAGGGCTAGTTTCCAAAATTGACATGGAGAAGGCCTACAACCATGTCAATTGGGATTTCCTGGATTTTATGCTAGGCAAAATGGGCTTCGGGACTAAATGGAGAAGGTGGATCTTGAAATGCATCTCTTCAACCGCCTATTCTATTCTTTGTTAACAGCTCTCTAACAGGTTATTTCAAAAGCTCTCGTGGGTTGCGTCAAGGGGACCCATTATCCCCGTTCCTGTTTATTATGGTAGTGGAGGCCTTAGGAAAAATGATATCTAAAGCGGTGTCGTTAGGGGAGTTGGAGGGGTTTGAAGTTGCTCTAGGGAGCCCCTACCATCTCTCATCTTCAGTTCGCGAATGATACTCTTATTTTCCTTGCTCCGGAGGCCTCCCAACTTAGACTTCTCAAAGGCATTCTCTGTTGTTTTGAAGTTGTTTCAAGGCTTCGAGTTAATTACTTGAAGAGTAACTGTATGGAGTGGGAGAGGTTGAGAACATGTCAGGCCTGGCTAGCATTTTGGGATGTGGTATTGGTAGCCTTCCATCCACTTACTTGGGTCTTCCTCTTGGGGCAGCGTACAAATCCAAGTCTCTTTGGGAGCCGGTGATTGATAGCTTCGGGAAGAAACTTGTGTTGTGGAAATCTAGATATCTTTCCAAAGGAGGAAGAGTGGTGTTGATTAATAGTTCCCTATCGAGTCTTTCCATTTATTATATGTTATTGCTCTTGATGCCGAGGAGTGTATCCCTTTCTTTGGAAAAGATTATGAGGGAATTCTTGTGGAAAGGGAACTCAGATCAACACAAGTTTCATCTGGTAGGCAGGGATAGGATTTGTAAGGCGAAGGAAAAAGGAGGATTGGGCATTCAAAATCTTAAAGCTATGAACTTAGCTCTCTTGGGCAAGTGGCGGAGGTTCCGAGAGGCTTGTGGAGGGTGATCACGGCAGGCAAATACGGGGTTTCTTCTTTTATTGGGTTAGCCAGGTGGTGAGAAGCTCGTATGAGTGTAGTATTTGGAGGGGGATTTTAAAGGTTACCAATGACTTTGATAGAGGAGTTCGTTTTGAGGCTAGCTCTGGGAACATAATCAGATTCTGGGAGGACAACTGGTGTGGGGATAACCTTTTTTGTGCAGATTTTCCAAACCTTTACACTATTTCCAATTGGAAAAATAGGCCTATCCGAGAGTGCTTTCAGAATGAAGGGGAAGATGTCGGGTGGAATCTAGGTTTTAGGAGAAACCTTAACGATTGGGAAATTGTACCCTTATCCATATTGTTATCCAAATTACAGGATATCCACCTCCGCCCTTCAATTCAAGACAAGAGGGTATGGAACTGGACAAAGGGAGGGAGGTCTATTCTCAATGAGATCTTTTTATGAGGTGCTTTTAAGCTCAAGGGTTTCTGCTTTCCCGATTTCCCTGGTTTGGAGGTCGAAGATCCCCACTAAAGTCGGTTTCTTTGCTTGGGAGGCAGCTCTTGACAAAATTTTGACAGTGGATCATTTAAAGTCAAGAGGGCTCATCCTGGTGGATTACTGCTGGATGTGTAGAAAAAACGTGGAATCAATAGATCATCTTCTATTATATTGTGAAATGGCTAAGGAAGTCTGGAGCTCGTTTCTATCTGAGTTTGAGATGAGTTGGGTTATGCCAAGTTCTATTATGTCCCTCATGCTTAGTTGGAACTCCAAAGGCTTATCGGCCAGAGGAAGAGCTCTTTGGAGGATGCTCCCCTTGCTATTATTTGGGGCCTTTGGAAGGAAAGGAATCAGAGAGTTTTTGAGGGCAAGCAAGCCGATTCGCACGCCATCGTTATTAACATCAAGGGCCTGATGTTTCTTTAGTCTAAGGTGTTTCCTGTTTGCAGGGGATTGTTCTTCGAGGATTTTGTTTTTCTTTGGGAACTTCTTTGTACCCGGGATGGTAGTTAGTTGGGTTTCTGTTTGTGCTTGTATGTGTAGCATGTGCTTTCTGTAGGTCATTTCGACCTCTTTAGCTCAGGCCAGCTCTTTTTGGCGTTTGGCCCAATAAAGCTTATACTTATAAAATATATATATATATATATATATATATATATAATCATATTCCTAGACTTTGAAAGAATCCCAACCCAAATTCCTTTTTAACTCAAACTAACATTACTTCCTTGACTAACTAATTCAAAACTCCTCCTAAAACTGAAACTAAAAGTACTTTTAGCGTTTTCCTCTAGTGGAAGGGTATTGTTGCGGCTGCTTCCTTTTGTCATTTGTTGAGCGTATCTGGAGAGAGAGGAATCTCAGAGTCTTCGAAGGGAAGGAGAAAGATCTGCAAAACATCGTTCTCAACATCAAGGGACTGATGTTTTTTTTGTCTAAAATTTTTACAGAGTGCCAAGGGTTGTTCTTTGAAGATTTTGTCTTTCGATGGGATCTTTTGTGCTTTAAAGAGGGGGCTTAATGCACGACCGGAAGCAGCTTTTCTTGAGTTCTTGTTTCTTTTTGTTTTTTTTCTTTGAGGATATTATGATTAGATGGTTAATGCAGGGGCATTTTCACACCGGGCTCGAGCGGGGCAGTCTACGTAAATGGGGCACACTCGGGGTGGGATGACCCGTGTGAAATGGGACCCTTGAAGGAGGGTTCGACCGAGGGCCTAGATTTGGGCTATGAGATAAAGGGATTTAATCTCACGCTACCAACAGTCGCGACTTTTGGGGAGTATTGGTTAAATGTCCTACATCAATGGTCATCTCAACCTCTAAGCAATCCTAGTATAACCTATCAGCTTTTTGGCCCTTTATTAAATATTATACTTAACAAAAAAAAAAACTGAAACTAAACGTTTTAAAATACTAATCCAATTCAACAGCACAAGTTACTATATTCCCTTGGTAAACTGAAATACATGGACTACTCATAGAACCAAACCTTTCACGTGTTGCATCAGTATTCTACGGAAGTTGATAATTGTTTGACTCAACTTGCTGAGTATGCTATTACTCTAACCATTTGGTCAGTTGTCTCAAGTAATGACTGATAAATATTTTTATTGACTAAGTAAAAACTGGAGCAGATCAAAGTCCACTACCTGAACAAATATTAATGTGTGATATAAAGAGGGCACGGGTAATTTTAATGTGTCTGTTTATACTTTATTAAACAGATAGATTAAAACTTTAATGAACCTCTTTAATCTTTAAATTAATGTGCATAATGTCTAGAAATAAAAATATGATTAAAATGAGTTGTGATATTTACGATGATCATTGTAATTGGCTCATCATGGTTAGGAATTATGATAAACATTACACATTGCCTTGCAAGTGTGAGACACTAAGCAAGCAGAACAAAGTCATAGATTTCTATATTAGGTTAGAGAAATATCCCAATATATAAAAATTTAAAACACAAAGCAACAGGGTCAACATGAAGAAAAAAAATTCCACCCAGTAGAGTGGTATCTTAGTGAATCAAAGACAATAAGGAATGTAGAACCTTCTCTTGTCCTATCTTAATGTATCCTATTCAGCTTTTGGTTTTTCCTACTTGTGCAGCAAACAAACTATTTGGAACTGTGGTTTCACATACGAAAACAGAAGAGATTACAATTTCCGGAAATGCGTGTTTTGTATTTTCCCATTCTTATTTCTCCCTTCTTATACCTACTAAAAGCAGAAAAGTCCCAATTGATATGGTTTGTTCTATGCCATACAGGTAAGGGTGTAAGTAACGGAATCTAAAGCAGGTTCCAAGCCTAGCACTTTGTGGTCTTGAAAAATAAGATTCAAGTATTTTCTGAATACATTCTATTGAGAAGGAGAAAAAAAGAAGATCAAGCTTCGTACCAGTCATAAATCCAATCTTGTGGATCAGCATTCAAAAGGCTGAAAGAAAGAACGACTTTTCCATCTGCACCCACAGGCATGAATTCCCCTTGAACCAACCCTTCCTCCTTCCCACCATTCATAAAGAACTTCACGAAGATATTCGCAATCACTGAAACTGAATTCATCTCCGAAACTTTCCCCAGCATCCAAGCATGCCGATGCTTTCCAACCACAACCCTAGTCTCCTCATCCCTATTCATCACCACAACAGTGTACACCTTCCCACCGGAGTCCAAACAACCCTCATCTCTCTGCAGAACAGAGTCCAGCATTTCGTCAACGGCCTCGTCATCATCCTTCAAATTACCACCAAATCGAGAAAAATCCATTGCCCCACAACGCCACAAACACTCAGTTCCAGAATTCCAGTTCCGAATGCAATCTGCGCCAGACTCGATTGTCACCGAAACTGTGTAGTTCTTCCCACAACCGCCACAGATTGGATCCTCACCTGTCAACTTTCTCATCTTCTCTAATATCATAGAACCTAGTTTCTCCACATGAGATTCATCAGCACTTTCCTCGCGATCAAAACCTACAAATACTGCCTGGAATCGGCAAGGAAGGTACAATGGATTCGATTCAACACGGTTCGATAAGGAATCAATGGCGCGAAAGGGGAGAGGAGAACGGTAGATCTCGATGGTTTTGAGCAGAAACGGGAATCCTACAAAAAAGAGAAATACAAGAATTTGAAGAAACCTAGAAAATTAGAAGAAAAGAAGAGAAGAATTACGTACCTATGATGAAAGAAGAGAGGACGGTGAGGATGAGAATCAGCCTCTTGAGTCCTGGTCTCGTTCTTCGCATGGTGTTCGGATCGAATTCAATAACTGGTTCTCCTCGTTCAGAAATCCCTGATGTTTCAGAGTTCTTCTTGTCGGGAACTTCGGAGATATCAGTCGCAGCAGTTTGTGGGGTCTCTGAGATTTCCGCCATTGTTGCAGGTTCTTCTTCGAGGTTCTTTTTTTTCACTCGGCTTTCATTTCAGAAGAGCCAACTTACTGAGCTTCCATTGCCAGGTGAGGAGAAAAACGGCAAAATATTAACATAGTAGATAGATGCAGAGGAGGTGTAAACGGGCCGGGTCGCAAGCCCAATTCCAGGCCCGGGCCGGCCCTTAGGTGTTCAAATATATGACCGTTCGACACAAAAGGGAGGGGGAAAACATTATTTCACTAGCGGACCGGGCTGTGGACCCCAACTGGATGGGCCTGGCTTCAAAATGCAAAGCCCAGGCCCGGCCCTTAAATGAGGCAGGACGGGAGCAGAAAAGAGCCGTGTGGGCTGGGCCGCAGGCTCACAGGCCAGAACTACACCCTTAGTTGTAGGCCATGTTTTTAAACCAGGCCAAATCATCAACCTGGTATTGGCGCCGGACCAGCTGATCTGGTTCAACTAAAGCTTTCTATTTGACTCGTGAGTTCAGCTGATGTGATAATTATTTTTTATTTAAAATTAATAATTCTAATCTATATGTACTTAATATATACTAGGGGGATGCCACGTGCACGTGCACATTACGCGTGGTAGCACCTTACACGTGGCACACCCTTAGGGACCACTGACCGTGCTAAGTCTTTTTCTTTTTTTCTAAAAATGAATTTCTAGCAGTATTTGGGGTACACAGATTCAAAGGTTAGAAATCACTAAGCATGCTTATTTTTGTTACACAAGTCTCTCTAGGGATGGGCCAAACACCCATATGGTCAATAGCCTCTATTAGTGTGCCACGTGGCTAACATTGTGGGTCCGTCATCGACTTTGATGATGGACACCATCATCTAATTTTTCCAGGGATAGAGTTCAGGTTACAACATGTGTTAAATAAATGATTTTCACAATTGAGTTGAAATGTAAAAATGTTTATGACCAAAGCACCCTTATAAATTAAAAATGACAATGTATGACAATTTAAGGAATTTGGGGTCATAATAGGAATAAATATTTTTTATTTTTTAATAAGAGAAGGGCATTGAATGAGTTGTAGGGTGTCGTGTGCTTGTAGGGGTAACGTGTTTTATACCAAAAAGACCGAAGAGCCCCTGCCATGTAAATAATTCAAATGAATCAAATAAAACAAAAGATGAGTATTTTGAAAATTTGTCTTAGTAATGCAACTAAGGTCTTCACTCTTTAATAAATAGAATAAACAAAGCGAAACAACATTTGCTATGGTCACTTGAAACCAGATGTTTACTCTCATTGACCATTGGATTCAAGAGATCCACGGTTCACTAGGTAACAACAGCTAAGGGTTTTTTTTTTTTTTTGTAATCAAGATATTCATATAAACGGAAACACAAACAAAAGAAACTCCACCCCTAAGAGGGAAATGCTCCTCATCCACAATCAAGGCTTCAAAAAAGCCAAGTAGGAGAAGAGACTGTCCAAATTAAGGGTGAGCCAAAGAGTTTTGACCGAGAGGCTATAGCGTGAGCAACAAAGTTAAAAGTACGACTAATATAACAAAAAAAAAGAAAGATAAGAATAAGTGGGATAAAATAGTTGTTGCCTCATGGACAATGAATGGGATAAAACCTGTAAGGAATATTTTCATATTCAATTTGACAAAGATTTCGTTTGACATAAAAACATTCTTGTAACTGTTCTTACGAGCACTAGTGTAGTGTGGAGATGTCGTATTACACATACTTTGCCGACTACTTGAAGACTAGAAGACATAGACAGCAAGAATAAGACGGTTAACGGCAAAAGTCATTTGAGTAACTGCCCATTTGTCAGTTAAAGATCATGTACGTTCGATTAGGAAGGTAAGTGACTTAGTGGCCATATGAATTTGTTAAAATGAATAAAATATAATGGTCAAACCTAGTCATTGGACAGACCCGAGTCTGAGTCAAAGATATTGACTATTGGGATAGTCAAATTGATTGGACATTGATACCCAATCGATTGGACATAGCCCAATCGATTGGAGGACTGTGTAATCGATTGGAAGCTACGAAGCAGAAACTTATTCCAGCTCAATCGATTGGAGACTCTGTGAAATCATTTGGAGTCTTCGGGATAGAAACTTAGACTCTGTGAAATCGATTGGAGCTTTAGAGACAAACTTATTTGAGTCAAATCGATTGGAGACCTCTGTGTAATCGATTGAAGCCTTCGGAACAGAAAATTTATTGAGCCCAATCGATTGGACCTAGAGTACAATCAATTGAACTATGCACAGAATTAGTCTTTCTCGTATCCGAAATTTTTAGTTCCATTATCCCACGTTCTATACGACTCAGGGTCATGGAATTCTATAAATATAACCCTTCTATACCTTTTTTAAAAACACACAGAGTGACTCAATCTTCAAGAGAGAAAAGTAAATGTTTTATTTATTAGAGTGTTCATTCGAATAACAATAAGCCAAGTGCTTTATCCATTCCTCAGGTAACCTTGACTAATGTGGACCTTAGGTAACCTTTGTTTCGTTTAAATTTTTAGTTAGTGATACTTTCCGTCTGGACGTGGTCCCGTAGTTTTTCTTTGGCTAAAGTTTCCACGTAAAAATCTCTTATCTTGTGTGATTGTTTGTTTGTATTCCGCAATCTATTTTGATTAGATTAAACGACGAAAAGAAAATATGCCACGGATGTATATTCGATTTGAGTCGGTTGTGATAATTTTTTTATCAAACAACCAAAGCATGTAATTTTGTTCCCCTAACATAGACCAGTAAAACTGTGTAGGTATAATTAATTTTAAATACTTATTTAACCCCGCCCCCCCCCCCCCCCCCCCTCTTCTATGTATATTGGATTAAAGAGAACGGACCGGTGAAATTTCAAAACTCAACTCTCAATTGATTTTAAAGCAAATCATTTGAGTCAGAAGGTTCCTTGGGTCAACTACCCAGGTTGAATGATTCGTAAAAAAGGGTCGGGCTCAGGAGCCCCCCTTTTCTACCCCCTTGAGAGTCGTGTTCTCAGTCGTGGATTACGAGAATCCAATGGGAGTTGATAGCACTGAGTTGGCATCGCTTTTTTCACTTTTGGCGGCGCTGTCAATCACCGTTGGATTCTCGAAATCCACGACCGATAACAAGACTCACGAGAGGGGGCAGAAAAAGGGGGGCTCTTGAGCCTGAGCTTGTAAAACTAACATCAATTTTTTCATGTTGTCCAAGTTGATTTTCACCAAGCCCGATTAAAGGACAGTTCACCGGTTCAAGTTCAACTGACGAGATCAAGCCAAGTCTAAAACACTAAATGCGGGGCATTTAGTGCTAGCCTCCTAGAAATAGGTCAAATTAGTAAGTTTTCCATATACACGTCTTTCCATGGTGAATGGAGAATTTGTTAATGCCATGTTTGGATAATGTGAGTTCAAAGTCATTGGAGTTGGTAACTCACACGAGTTGTGAATCTTGCGAGTTTTTAATTCGATTGTGTGGACAAAACAAGTGAGAAAAGGGTTTTTGGCAAGGGTATTTTAGTAACACCCGTCACCCGTTGAAATTTGAAACTAATTAGTGATACCCCCCTTATACTTTCAAACTTTAGGATTACCCCCCTTGACCTAGTTTAACCATCATTTGACTAATGTTTTAACATAGTATGCATCATGCGCCTGGTAATGCACCTATGAAAGGACCATAATTAGGGGTGTCAACGGGTCGGTTCCAGTTCGGTTCCTAAGGTGCTCGGAACTGGAATTGATATTGCGGGTTCTTGTCGGTTCCGGTTCTCAAAATGATGGAACTGGAACCGATTATATGGTTCTTCTCGGTTTCGGTTCCGGTTCCAAGTATATTGGTATAAATCTTAATAAAAGTATACTTTTAACACTATATTTATATATTGGTTCCGGTTCTTATCAGTTCGATTCCGGTTCTTTCGGTTTTGGGTCCAAATATAACTACCCAAAAACCGGAACCATTAGTTTCAGTTTGTTTTCTGGTTCCGGTACTTTTTTAATCGGTTCCCAAAAATATGGAACCGGTGTTTTTGGTTCGGTTCCGGTTGATTTGGGTAAAATTGACACCCCTAACCACAATATTGTGAATACAACACTAAGGAAGCATGATTCTCTGTTTTAACTTAAGTCAAGGGGGATAATCCTAAAGTTTGAAAGTATAAGGGGTATTACTAATTACTTACAAATTTTAGGGGGTGTTACTAAAATACCCTTTTGGTAAGCTTTGTTACTTGTTCTATTACCATGGGGTGGTAAAAAATGTCGCAACTTTGATTTCACGTGGGTGGTGGTGTGAAATCTTTTTCTGAAAGAGGGCCGGACTTTGAGTTTTTGCACAAAACCAAAGTCAACTTTGGATGAATTCCCTGTCCAAGCCCGGAATTCATTTCCGTTCCACAAGGTGGGATTTCGTTTTCATGCAAAAATACACACTCATTTTCTTACCATTCTTTGAAAGTACAAATTTACTTTGCACCCCAAAAAATGTGAAAGCACCCCGAGAGTAAAACTTCACGAAGACCACCCCGATGACCGTCCACAATATGAGCCATGTGGAACACTTTTAGAGGATGCTGACCATATGGATGTTTGGCCAATCCGTAGATGAACCTACAAACCAAAATTAGTCTGATTGGTGATTTTAAACCTTTGGATCCTTGTAAGCAAATAATGCTCAAATTCACCTATGAAATTGATAAAAATATTGTGTACTGATTTTTTATTTGTAGGCCCATCTATAGATTGGCCAAGCATCCATACCGTCAGCGTGCTCTAAAAATGTGCCACATGGTTTCTATTGTAGGCGATCATCATGAGTGGTTAACAAAGTTTTAATCCGGTGCTTTCACAATTTGTGGGGTGCAATAAAACAGCCATTTAAGGCATTTTACCGGATGTATTTTCTTGAGAAAATTTACCAAAGGAAAAAAGGCATTTTCTCAGAAAATCTTTTGTGCAATCAAGCATGCCCTTCATTACGGGTCCTGTCAACATACTCGGGTCTCAAAGAAGATATATTTGGACCCATTGGCCTCTATGCAAGAAAATGTGAGAATGCCATGACAAGGTTAAAATGCTGTATATGAGTCTATCTTATGGTTGATACACTCTACATAGGCTCATGAAAATATGGTCCTAATGGACCCAAGATCAACTCATTGCCCAGGCTTACTTATATGGTCCCAAGGATCCAAATTGAACCCATTTTTAGAGTCAAATTTAACCTATACTCGGGTTCATCAGTTTTAGTTCATTTTGGACCAAACCCAGCCCATTTCTAAGCATATTAAAATAGGGCTCAGGCTCCGAGGACTCGTCTTTTTCTGACTGTTCCTTTCACTTTTATCCTCGGCTGTGGATTTAGAGAATCCAACTGTGGTTTTGCTTTGGCAAAAAGTGATGCCAGCTCAGCACTGTCAACCAGCGTTCGATTTAACCTATGCTTGGGTTCATCACTTTTGGTTCATTTTCGACCAAACCCAGAATTTTAAACTAGGACTCAGGCTCTGAGGACTCGTCTTTTCTTGACTCATCCTTTCACTTGTGTCTTCGGCCGTGGATTCCGAGAATCCAACCATGATTTTGCTTTGGTAAAAAGTGATGCCAGCTCAGCACTATCAACCTCTGTGGGCTTCTCAGAATCCATACCCCAGAACATCATGAGTAAAAAGAATAGTCCCTTGAACCCGACCCTTAAAATAGTCCTAATGGACTCCGGTTGAGCTATTTATGATAGAGCTGATAATAACTATCTATACTATTATAAAGGGTTGCCACCCATGTGACAATTAAATTAGGCCTCTCTATTTAAAGGCAAAACCTTCCATCATTAAAAGCTTCTCTATTCTAAAGACAAAACCTGAGTTGGAGTCCGCCCCTTAACAGTTCAGGTTGTCTAGCACGCTGACGTTGACAATAGTATAAGCCATGTGGCACCACTGACCGTGTCCCATCATTTAGTAGACCTATATACCAAATATTAGCCTGATTAGTGATTTCAAATCTTTGGATCTGAGTACCCCAAATAATGCTCGAAATCCCCAAATAATGCTCGAAATATACGGTTAAAAATCAACCCATGAGAACCATTCCAATCAAATCCTTAAAAATCACTAATCAGGCTGATTTTTTGCATGTAGGTCCACCTAGGGATGGGCCAAACATCGATACGGTCAGTGATCTCTATACATGTGTCATGTGTAAGGTGCACGTGGCTTTCCCCTAGTATAATTATTCCCAAATCTAAAGGTTGACTTGCTCCAAAATTGATGCTCTTCAATGTGACTATTGGTGGGGCCAAAATAAGCCTGGGAATGGACTTCATCTCCTCTTTGTAGTAGTGGACACGGACACGGACACTAAGGTCCACATTAGTCAAGTTTCTTGGATTCCTCGCAGACATGAGATCCATCTTCGTCAATGGATCCCTTTCACATTGTACATGTGAGTTGTTGTTGACTTACTAACTCAATCCCATTAATTGTAGCCACCTTTTCGGCGAGACATAAATTAGATTGAAAAGATGATCATGATCTTAATTGACTTATAAGATGATCGTAGCCATCCAATTATCTACAAGATTGTAAGATCGAATAATTTTACTTTTGCATCTGACGGCTGTAACATTTAATTAACTAGTAATGAAAGCCCGTGCTAAAGCACAAGTGGAAATATAAAATACAAACTAACAACAATTAATTTTTATTTCTATATCTAATTGTAGTAAGAAATAATATAAAAAATTGCTTAACTATTTTCTTTCCCTTCATTATCTCTAAACATGATAAAAAAAAATGAAAAAAAATTGCTAACACCAAAAGAAAATAAAAAATAAATTTTTATAATCTTCATTTTTACATTGAAGCATCACACAACAGTACATCCACTATGTCCATAATAGTGACGACCCTTTCATCAGTTTTTCCTATCTTCATACTATTTTTATTCACAATCCTCTCTTTGCTATCTTCAACAACATCTCCTTAGCCTGTAAAACATGATAAGAAAATAAAAAAAAGGCTAACAGTGGGAGAAAATAAAAAAAATTCATAATCTTCGTTTTTACCTTCAAAGATTTATATAATCTTAAAAAATTGAAACCCTACAAATAAACAAACAATTATTCTATAGTCTAAACATAAACATGAATGTAAATAATTGAATAACAATTCTTTTAGAGGCCCAAATCAAGTATTCAGCAGAGACGACTCATTGAAGAAAAAAAAAATTTTAGAAGTGATGGTAAAGATATCGAACCATATTGGCTTTTCTCCTACTTTTGTGTCTTCGTCATTCGAAGAAGCTCAGTTGATGAGAGAAAATATGAGAACCCTGCCTAAACCCTAATATTTATATATGACCGAATTAATGGCTAATTAAATGGATATTTCTTTATTAACGAAATATGGAGAGACATTAGATGTCAATAATAGAAGTGATGTTAATGGGAAAAACGTTTCAATTGAAACAAAAATAGAATATTGTGAAAATTGAAGAAAGATATGGAAAGCCATTAGAAGGCCATAATGGAAGCGGTGGTAATGGGATAAACGTTTTGATTGAAATATAAATAAAATGTTGTGAATGTTATGTTTTGAAAAATAAAAGGGTGTTAAGAGACGTTGAGAAAGACAAATTTAAGAACGAAGGAATAAATAATTTAAGAATGAAAGAGAGAATTAATAAATAAATAATTAAGATTTTAAAGAAAAATAAATTGAGTTGGTTAGAAAGTCTAAAAAGTCCTTAATGTTTAAGGTGCATTACTTAAAGTGTCAATGGGTATTTTTGAAAAAGACAAAAAAGATAGGTAGAGTCAAGTGGATGAGAGAGGAAAGAGAATTTTAGATTGTTGACATGGCACTCTGCATGAGGAGAGTGCCACGTCAACTTGATGTGGAGGAGAGAGAACGACGCTGCTCGCTTCTCTGCTATAATATAGATATATAGATGTTTATTCAAAACAAAAAAAATGTAGGGAATTGATATTTTCATAGAAGCTTTTGCTTCTTAAAAGCCACCTCTCTATGATCTTTCAAAGCTACTGCTTATTTGCCATGATTTCTAATTTTACCATTTCTGTTTTCAAAAATACCCCTACAATATCCAATGCATGGTGTATAAAATAAGGGCATTATGGTCACTATAATACTCAATTCCATAAAAAAGCTTCTCCTAATTTTCTTTTAATTAAACATGGCATCCCCTATGCCTCTCAGTTATCTATCTGTTACTACTTTAAAGCAGTGTTTGAAAACTCGACTCGCCTCGAAAGTCTACCGAGTTGAGTTAACTCGAAGACTCAAACTCGATTCAAGTAATATACTAATATTATATACATATATTAATATTAATATATAAATAACATATTTTATAAGCATAATTTATAAGATTTCGTTGAGTTTGTGTTGACAAGGCGTTCGAGAAACTTATTTGATGCAGTCGATTATTAAACAATGTACTTGGTGCATCATTTTTAACATAAAAACAACGCACCGAGTCTGTTGTTTATCCAATTCGAGTTTATTTCAAGTCGACTCGGCCGAGTTTCGAGTTGACTCAACGAGTTTTAAAACACTGCTTTAAAGCCAACACTTGGGTTGCCACCGGACGATAACTATTGTTTATTAAGAAGAAAATGATATTTTAGTAACACCCCCTGAAATTTAAAAGTAATTAGTAATATACCCCTTATACTTTCAAACTTTAGGATTACCCCCCTTGACTTAGTTTAACAGTGGTAGACTTGAGTTAAAAAGGACTTGAATCACACATTGCTATCATTGGAATTGCAATAATGGTCCTTTAATAGGTGCATGATGCATGTTACATTCTAATGTTAGTCAAATGGTGGTTAAACTAGGTCGAGGGGGGTAATTCTAAAATGTGAAAGTATAAAGGGGTATTACAAATTACTTTAAAATTTTAGGGGGTCTTACTAAAAATGTTCAGAAGAAAATGAAAAAGGCAAATATTAGTTCATTAAATGTCCTATTAACATACACACCCATTCTAATGCTATTAATTACATTTTCAATACAACTCCTTCGTAAATACTTAATTACTTTTCATGCCATAATTCTAATTTTCAATGCATTCCTTCAATCTTTGATAATTAAATTGTACTTAAGGGCCATAATTAAATCATATCTATGGCAGGATTTCAAAGTGGAAAAGATATTGTTAGCCTAAAGGTTGGTCCTTGGATTAGTAGAGAGGGAATAAATTTTTTACAAGGGATCACAGTATGAGCCACATGGCATACACTTAGGGACCAGTAATTGCTCGGATGTTTGGCCCATCCCTAAGTGGACCTACAGGCCAAAAATCAGCATGATTTTTTATTCTTTTTCATGAGTTGATTTTTAATCGTGTGATTGGAGCATTATTTTTTAGTCTTTTTCATGGGTTGATTTTTTTTTGTATCACGAGGTATTCGGGCCTCTTAGAGCACCTGACTAAGTCTCCGCGGACATGAGTAAGGCCACCGTCCACTCTGCGTCGTTTGAACGCCTGGGCAAGCCCAGCTAGTGGCTGGCCCCAAGGGGAGGCCCGAGATTCAAACTCAGGACTGCGCTTCTTGAGGCGTAGTCCTGGGCATCTGTGCCCAACCTTGGGGTTTTTCATGGGTTGATTTTTAATCGTGGGATTCGACCATTATTTGGGGTACTCAGATTGGCTGATTTTTGGTACGTAGGTCCACTAGGATAAGCCAAACATCCGTATGGTCAATGGTCTCTTAGGGCCTGTATGGTAACGCACCGCGGCGGGAAAATAAAATATTTGCGCGCCCTAATATTCGCCCGGGTGCGTTTGGCAGCACTTGCCCTCGGTGAATATTTAACTGGGCCCACATATTTGCCTTCCACGGTGGGAAAACATTTGATCACCTCCCCTCCTGTGTAAATATTTTCACGCCAATTATGCCTTGGTGAGAAAATTAAATTTTCTCGCCGGAAAAATCACTATTTTCAATAAAAATTAATTTTTTAATATATAAAAAAGATAAAAATGAATTTTTTTTTATCCTTTGATATAATGTGGTTCCTGCACTCCCCCAACCTATTTTGACTTACTTTGATATGTGGGACCCACTCAAATTGAAAGAAAATGAAGTAAGCTGAAGTGAGCTAGCTCATACGCGTACCAAACATTGTTAAATATTGATATGAGCAAATATTTAGCCAAATAATATTCACCTGGCTAAATATTCGCTGTCGAAACTCTTTTTCTCACGTACCAAACAGACCATTAGATTATTCCACGTGGCTCATACTGTGGTCCACTCCGTCGTCAAAGATTTATTGGCAAAGTGGTTAGTGGTCATTAAGGCAGATTTTCAACCCTGAAAATCATGATGTTAACCTAAGCGTCCCGTTGGATGGTCCAGCTAACAGCGTAGGCGTAGTCCTTACGACAACATCGACATGCCCTTTAAAAAGAAAAAAAATTCGCTGGCCCCGGAGAACTTCAAACTTTGATGTCCCCCTCCCAACATGTCTGACAAGTACCCCTTCTTAACCACTAACCAGAGACTTAACACGGGTTGAGTTAAGGGATTGCAGTACGTGTCTGACATTTTGGGTGGGGGACATCAAAGTTTGGAGTAAAACTTGTGTCACAAGATGTTGTGACGTAAGCCGGTCACAGCATTCAATATGAGCCACGTGGCATACTATTAGAGGGAGATAACCGTGTGGATGTTTGGCCAGTCCCTCGGTGGACCGGAACCCAACAAATCAGCTTGATTAGTGATTTATATCCGATTCAGTTGAAGTTATTTTTATGGGTTGATTTTAACTGTTGGAATCTGAGCATATTGAGCGATATTTGGGTGCAAAAATCCAAAGGTTGTAAATCACTAATCAGGCTGATTTTTGGTTTGTGGTCCACTGAGGGACTGGCCAAACATCCATACGGTCAACGCTGATCGTATTCCACGTGGCTCGTATTGAGTGCTGTGGCCGGCTTCCGTCCCATCATCTTGTGACACAAGTTTTACTCCAATGTTTGAAGTCTCCGGGGGCAATTGAATGTTTTCTCCCTCTAAACCCTTCCCTAGGAGGATTTTGTAGGCCTGTAGCATCGTTGTCTCGTGTGTTACCCATTACGGAAAAAGATGTAACAAGGTATGCCTGAAACTGTTTCATCAGCGGAAGCGGCTGTTTTGGTAGTCACCACTATCATCTGGGCCCACTGACCGCATGGATGTTTATCTCACCCCTTGGTGGATATACAGACCAAAATCACCCTGATTGGTAATCTATAACCATTAGATTTTAACAGTTTTTAGCACTTTTTAAGGCGTTCTTATAGCCGTTGAATGAAACCATTTTTTGAGTACTAAAACCAACGGCTAAAAACTATTAAACAAGCTGATTTTTGGTATGAATGTCTATTAAGGGGTCGGCTAAACATCCATGCGGTCAGTGGGCCCAGATGGCAGCAGTGACTACCATCTCAGGTATACCTTGTTACATCACTACCATTAAATGCTCTTTGAAATTTGTGTACTTGTCTTTGGGATTCGTGTAATTGGAACAGGATGACCGCCCACGACTGGACTAATAAATTCACGTGCAGTTATTAGAAATCAAATGAGACCCCCCAAAAGTAAAACTTATCACATGTCATGGTTAATGCAGCTTCTATAAAATACCCAAATAGCTGTTTTCCTCAATAGAGTTCATTAAACAAGACAACCAATGTGGACCCCACATGGAAGATAGATTTTTGGTGAGGATGATCTCCTCACCGTATAGATCACCCCTAAAAAAACCAGCCCAATCTGAAATTTCTAACCCCATCAAATGTGAGTTTCAAGTTAACGGTAAAATATAGATGGTCCATAATTCTTTAACTTTTAAACCAGGCTACGAATATCTGAATGATTTGAATTTTTGTTAGGGTGATCTCCTCACCAAAGAGACCACCCACATAGAAGATGAATCAATGGTTAATTTTTGGTGGGGATGATAACCTCACCGTATAAATCACCCCAACAAAAAATCAGCCCATTCCAAAATTTCTAACCCCATCAAATATGGTTTTAAGGTTACACAGTAAAAATCGACGGTCCATAATTCTTCAGCTTCTAAACCAGTAAGAATATCAGAATGATTTGAATTTTTGTGAGGATGATCTCCTCACCAAAAATCAGCCATTGATTCATCTTCTATGTGGGTACGCCGAGATGGGGGGTCAGAAATGGGGTCCCTTGAGCCGGACCCTTTATATATTGGCCCCTGCCAATTTTTTGGTGTGAAACTTTGCAGACCGACCACAATATGATTATCATGCTTCTCATCTAGAAACTATGTACTATTTTCTCTGAGTAGAATTTTGCTGACCAACCACAATATGAGTCACATGGCATATTCTTATTAAGGCTGATTTTTGGTATGTAGGTCTACCTAGGGACGTGCCAATACGGTCAGTACTCTTTTCTTCTTTTTTTTGTAAGCCATACGGTCAGTACTCTAAGAGTGTGCCACTTAGATCACACTGTCGTCGGTCGTCAACATTGATGATGGAGATGGACCTCCGTCATCAAAGTTCTGCCCTTGTAGGTGAGCTCGTGTGAACGTCGTGTAAAGGGCGTGCCCCACCCCAGTTTGGCCATACATCATATTGCGGTCAGTCAGCAAAGTTCTATTCACATTTCTATTTGTGGGCTTGCCAAAGCCCACCGTCCCACCATCTCCTTTATATCATTGAGTGCTGATCATATGGTCCGGGGTCCATGTGGCCCCCAACAGGTGGCACATTTTGATTGTCATTGCACTATTTTTTTATTATATTTGAATAGCCCAAGGTATATGCAACACCAATCAAAATGTGCCACCTGTTGGGCATCTCATGGACCCGGGACCATATGATCACCAATCTATAACATTTGGTAGCTGAGCCAATGCCAAAAAAAGTAGAAACTCAATCAATATCCCTTAATTCCATGTCCTATTACACAACCACCCATATGTCTATATATCACGACACATTGACACCTTCCGGCCACCACATTTTTAAGCGGATGGAGATCTGGTAAAGCTAGCAGACGGAATACAATGGAGGACATGATGAACGTGAAGTTAGTCGAGAAACTCGTAGTTCTTCCTGAGACACCAACGAGCCGTCGCCGTCTCTTCTTGTCGAACATAGACCTTACGCTTGTCGCTTACTACGAAACCGTTTCATTCTTCGATCCACCAACAAGCGATATCAAGTTCAGCGAAGTTTGTCGAAGCTTATATCGTGCACTAAGCCGGATTCTTGTGGTTTATGACTTTTTAGCCGGACGAATCGAACCGGCCGCTGCTCAAGGGATGAACGATAGGCTCGAGATAGATTGTAATGGTGCAGGTGTTGTGGTCGTTGCTGCGACTACTAGTAGTGAGATGAGTCAGCTTGGTGAGCTTAGAGCTCCTAAACCAGCGTTTAAGCAGTTGGTTTCGTTCTTGCATGGTGAGGATGAACGGACATTGGAGCTGAGAGAGAAACCGCTCTTGCTTTTACAGGTTGGATGATCTTAACCATCAAAATTGTAGGTTGTGGGAACCACCATTTGATATAGATCTTACTTATCTTAACCATCAATTTTTTGACTTAATTGATGAAGAACAAAAGTCTGTAAGTTGGATGGTTGAGAGTATACGATCGAATTCAATATTTGGTCTAGGAGGTCTCATAGTTGGGACCCATCAAATGGTGGATATGTTGGGTCATGTATTGAACAAATTTAGTCTGTGGAGCTATGGAGATCATAAAATGCACCATCTAGTGTACTCTTTCCGACATGATTGGCCCACCCTTTGATGGGTCTATACGCCAACAAGCAGCCTGATTGGTGATTTCTAGCCGTTGGATTTGAACTTTTGCATACTCGAGTGAATGGCTATGGTTAGAGATCACCAATCAGGCTGATTTTTGGTGTGTAGGCCCATCTAGTGGTGGGGCCGAAAGAGTGTGCAGGTGGCACAATTTTACGAGCTCCACATAAAAATTAATAACTATTTATTTATTTACTTCTACCTCCCTGCTTTGAGTGTAATTAAGAGCCACCCACCTGAAATTTTTTCACTGATAGGGTGTCATAGTTGTCACCTTTGGACATTTTGCTTTAAAAGATAGGGCAGTTGGTAATTTCCATTTATATTGAGAATAATTTCACTTTTTTTTCCCAATATTCTTTTATTTTTTTTGGTTTATCAATTCATTTACTTCTCTTACTAATAATAATTTGTGGGTATTTTCGTAATTGCAGTCATTTTTATAATTTGGGTATTTTAGCAACACCCCCTCGAAATTTGAAAGTAATTTGTAGTATCCCTTTATACTTTCAAACTTTTGGATTACCCCCTTGACCTAGTTTAACGGTGGTTGACTTATGTTAAGACACACACGCGGGTAGCATTGTACTTGCAATATTATGATCTTTTCATGGGTGTATTAACAAGCCCATGATGCATGTCACGTTCTAACGTTAGTCAAATGATGATTAAACTGGGTCAAGGGGGTAATCTTAAAGTCTGAAAGTATAAGGGGTTACTACAAATTACTTCCCAATTCTAGGAGGGTGTTGCTAAAATAATTTTGGTTGTCTTAGTTTTTACCAAGGTTTAAAGGAGGCCGTTTTAACGGTTAAACGGACTGGGGGCGTTACCGTTTAAACCGTTTAAATGGCCGTTAAAACTGATTGAAACGGTCATGGGCAAAAATGAAAAAAAAATGGGAAAAAATGGAATTAAACGGATTTTAACGGAAAAAAACGGAAAAAGTGGCGCTGAAATTCAAATTTTGAAATTTGAAAATTAAAAAAAAAATGGAATTTAACGAATTTTAACAGAAATTAAACGGATTTTAACCGAATTAAACCGTTTTAACGGCCTTTTTTCATTTTAATGGTTAAACCGTTTTAATGGTTGTTTTAGTTTTTACCAAGGTTTAAAGGAGGCCGTTTTAACGGTTAAACGGACTGGGGGCGTTACCGTTTAAACGGCCGTTAAAACTGATTGAAACGGTCATGGGCAAAAATGGAAAAAAAATGGGAAAAAATGGAATTAAACGGATTTTAACGGTTTTAACGATTTTAACGGAAAAAAACGGAAAAAGTGGCGCTGAAATTCAAATTTTGAAATTTGAAAATTAAAAAAAAAAATGGAATTTAACGAATTTTAACGGAATTAAACCATTTTAACGGCCTTTTTTCACAAAAATTTTCGAAATTAAACAGATGTTTAAACGATTTTAATGGCCGTTTTTTTCAAAACCAATAAAACGGGTTTAAACTGTTTAAACGGAAACGGGCTTGGGGCATTACCGTTTAAACGGCCGTTTTTAAAACCATGGTTTTTACCAAGGTTTAAAGGAGGCTGTTTGAACGGTTAAACGGACTGGGGGCGTTACCGTTAAAACGGATTGAAACGGCCAGGGGAAAAAATTGGAAAAAATTTACAAAAAATGGAAAAAATGAAATTTAACGGAAAAAAAATGGAAAAGTGGCTCTGAAATTCAAAATTTGAAATTCGAAATTAAAAAAAAATAGAATTTAACGGAAATTTAACGCCGTTTTTTTTACAATTTTTTTTCAGAATTTAGCGACTGTTAAAACGATTTTAACAGCCGTTGAAAGGATTTTAATGGCCGTTAAATTAAACGCGTCAAAACGTGTTTTAATGGAAACGTGCTTGGGGCGTTACCGTTTAAACGCAGTTTTAAACGGCCGTTTTTAAAACCATGGTTTTTACAATTAAGCATAAGACCATGTGAAGGTTCATGGAGAAAAATGTAATGGCGCAATAATCACCACCAGATTTGGAGGTGGGGTCCACAACACTGGAATATTCTCCTATTAAATCATGTGGGTCCCACATCCATATATGGTGGTGATTATTGCTTCATTCTCTTTTGCAAGTTTATAGCACCAGCTAAAATTATCCAACTTTATTGAAGTCGTATTAACGCGTCATAAAGTATGACAGTTCATGCGTTGATCATCCACCAACCTTTTTGATGCACTACTAAGAGGCTCAGGAGCTGTTATACGTGGATTGGTTGTCTTGAATACTATAATTAGTGTTACTCTACTCTTGGTTCTCCTTAAGTTGCCGTCTCCACTGCCCACTGGGGTGGTTGGGTACGTACTTGACTCTTAGGAAAAAATCTAGGGAATTTTACTAGCACCCCCCTGAAATTTGAAAGTAATTCGTAATACCCCTTTATAGTTTCGAATTGTAAGATTACCCCCCTTTCTTAGTTTAACAGTGGTTAACTTAAGTTAAAACAGACTTGAATCTCACATCGTTAGCATTGTACTTGCAATATTATGGTCTTTTCATAGGTGCGCAGTAACAGGAGCATGATGTATATTGCATTTTAACGTCAGTCAAATGATGGTTAAACTAGGTCAAGGGGGCAATCCTAAAGTTTGAAAGTTTAAAGGGTGTTATTACTAATTACTTTCAAATTTCATGGGGGTGTTTCAAATTTCAAGGCCCCAGTCCACTAACCACAGATGTTTAGCCCACCCCTTGTTGGATATACAAACCAAAAATTAACCTGATTGGTAATCTCTGGCTATAGATTTTAGTACTTTTTAGGATTGATTCTAGCCATTGCATGGATTCAAACTTTTTTTTGGGTAGTAAATCCAATGGCAAGAAATCATCAATCAAGCTGATTTTTAGTGTGTTTATCCACCAATAGGTGGGCTGAACATCCACGCAGTTATTAGGCCCAAAAAATAATCTATGTAGGGCCACGAGAGTCCTCTGCATCTAAATTTTTTTCATAGCTTTTGATTATCATGAATAGTTGTTAAATAAAATATTCTATTATATATATCAGGGGACCCCCTTTTTTCTGACCCCTCTCGTGTTCGTGTGCTCAGCCTGTCGGCCGTTGGATTCCAAAAATCCAACGGTGGTTGTCAGTGCCGAGCTGGCATCACTTTTTCACTTTTTGGGGCGTTGACAACCACCATTGGATTCGTGAAATCCACAGCTAACCGTGCAAACACCAAGAGGAGTCAGACAAAGGGGGTCCTCGGAGCCTGAGCCATATATTAATATATTAAATATAAAATATGCCTTGTATGAAATTTTCGCCTTAGGACTCAACTTGTGTCGAGACGACCCAGTCCAGACCCTAGTTAGTAAATTCACGTATTAGGCCCCTTCTTGGCTCCGCCGATGCTCGGCCGTTGGATTCAAAAATTCGACGGTGGTTGTCAGTGCCGAGCTGGCATCACTTTTTCACTTTTGGAGCGCTGACAACCACCATTGGATTCGTGAAATCCTAGGCCGAGCGTGCGAACACCGAGAGGGGTCAGACAAAGGGGGTCCTCGGATCCTGAGCCAATATAAAAAAAAAGGCCTTATATGAAATTTTCGCCTTAGGACTCAAGTCGAGACTACCAAGGGAATCTATCACTTACGAAAAACAAAGCATACAAAAGAAAGAAAAGAAAAGGAGAAAACTGGTTGGCATGGTATCTCCCTTTCCTTTTAAGCACACATGTCATGACTTCATTAATGTTGGACACAAGTTGGATACTACAATGGTCACCATTGTACAACAGTTAGAAAGGGTTGAATGCTTTAGACAGACGTGTTGCAATATTATTGGTGCATGTTGAACTCTTTTTGTGTCCAACAATGTGATTGATGTCCAACTAACATTCCCTTTGGTTTTTTTTGGAATGGCTTTGACACAGCTGACTAGGTTTCAATGTGGAGGCCTAGCACTAGGTTCACTATCCAACCACTGCACCTTAGACGGCACAGCAATCAGAGACTTCGTCATCAACTTATCCTCCCTAACACGTGGCGAAGATCTAGTAATCATACCAAACCCAGATCGAACATTCTTCAAATCAAGGAACCCACCAAGAATCACCCATCCCCACTTCGAATACTCAACACCCATCAACTCAGACATCTCATTTTCCATCCGTGGAACATGTGGTTACACTACCAAACAGCCCCTAAACCCAACTCTTAATCATCTTGTCTACATATCACCAGAACGAATTGCCAGTTTAAAATCCATGGCACTCAAGGATGGACAATTGACAAGTTGCACCACTTTCCATGTCGTCGCGACGAAGATATGGAAAGCGAGGAGTATCGCGATGGAATTACCGGACGAATGTACGTCGACGATGTTGTTTCCTGTCGACGTTCGACAAAGAATGGCGCCGAACGCACCACATGGCTTTGCGGGCAATGCAGTTGTTCCTGGATACGCACGTTCGAGCGTGCGCAAGCTTAAGAACGACGAGTTCTCTTTCTTTGTAGGGGAAGTTCAGAAAGGAGTTGAGAGATTGGATGATGATTATGTTCGGTCTGGTATTGATTGGTTGGAGGTGCATAAAGGGGTGCCATGTAGAGATGATAGCTTCTCTGTGGTGGCTTGGTGGAGATTAGGGTTAGAGGGGCAGGAGTATTGGTGGGGTAAGGTCAAGTTTGTTGCTCCTGTTGAGATTAAACCTGGACTGGTCATTCTGTTGCCTGGGGACAAAGATGAGGGAGGGATCAACATTTGCCTGGAACTGCCTTCAGAACAAATGAAGGAGTTCTATAAATTAATGATGGAAGATTGATTTATGTGTTGGGTTTTTAATGTTTGATTTCTTTCTTGATGACCTAACAACTATGAAGGTGTTTTGCTACATTTCTATTAAGTAAACTTGATATATACATTGATACAAGTATATTGATAAGTTGTAATGAAACTTGTGGCCAAACCTGCAACACTAGGGCCTGTTTGGAAATGTCATGTTTTTAGGGCCTAGTCCAGTTCTAACCCATTTCAACTTTGAATTGATTTTAGTTTCATATTGTTTGGCTGGCATTGTTTGGTATTCTTATTCTAGTTTGTGTGCTATTCAGTCTATATATATAGAGTTGGAAATTTTGATTTCAAAAACCTTTCAAATCAACTCCAATCCAATGCTTAAAAAACACTAATCAGGCTGGTTTTTGGTTTGTAGGTCCACCTAGGGAGCCAAACATCCATACGGTAGTGTCCTCTAAAAATGTGCCACATGGCTCATATTGTAGACTGTCAGTGACTGTCGTCGGTCAGCCAACTCTTACTCGGGTCATTGTCACTAAGTTTGCAGTGACTGACCTTCATATTTTCTAAAACGACATTCATGGGGTTCACTCCCTAGGTCAATATGTAGGCCGCTTGGACTTGTAGGACTCCTCCGGTCTATCCTCAAGGCGATTTTTCTCCTGAACTCTTTCAATATTATACGTATTTATAGGGAAACGAACAGGGCTGCTGATCTTTTGGCTAGTCTGTGTACCTGTATTGATTTATCTTGTTAGACCCTCACATGTTCCCTCCAGATCTTGCTAGGTTTGTCAGTGAAGACGATGCTGGATGTTCATACAAAAGGATGTAATCTTTTGCCCTTTTAATACAGCTGGTCGGGGTCCTGCCTAACCCCAGCTTACCTACCAAAAAAAAAAGACATTGCGAGTTCAAACCCAACTTACCCATGTAATGAAAATTACAACAAAAAACAAAAAGGAGAATGACTTCATGTAATAGAATTAGAAAGCTACACTGCCAAACATGGAGCGTCCCTTTTATTGATTCAAACACTCTTGGTGGCTCTACAACAAGGAGTATCACTGGTGCTAAGTGCTAACTAACATGGGGAGTGGCTCCACCCTTTTTATTGATTCAAAGACTCTTGGTGGCTCTACAACAAGGAGCCTCACTGCTGTTAAATGCTAACCAACATGGGGGGTTGTGTGTGTGTGTGGTGGGGGCAAACACAAAGACATACCAGCAAAAGAATCACTCATTTCCCATCACCCTCCATCCTTCTTTGCAAACACTACATGTAAAACTTTCTTGGATAAAATTACGAAGGCACAAGCTACCGTGACCTGGCCTTTTATTACAGGCTCACGGGACATGCCTTGTCAGGTGTGGATTCCAAAAATCCAACCGGTGGTTTGCTTTGGCAAAAAGTGAATGCTAGCTCAACACTATCATAACCGTTAGATTCTCAGAATCCACACCCGACAAAGGCTTGTCTCGTGAGCCTGTCATAAATAGCCGATCACGGGAGCCCGACCCAATTACAAATTACATGATGAATTACATTGGTGATATACATCATAAGCATTTGCTGTAGATCATCCCAAGGCCTGTCAAAACCATTGGATTCTCGAAATCCACACCTGACAAGGCTTGTCCCGTGAGCCTGTCATAAAAGACCGGTCACAGGAGTCCAAACCAATTACATATTACATCTCGTAGGGTCCAATCAACTTGACATGGACTCCAATCGATCGGACATGTCCAAACGATTGGCCTGTATGGAACAGAAATTGTCTGAAGTCCAATCGATTGGACTATTTGTCAAATCGATTGAACTTTCCCCAGAGTCAAAATCTTCACTAGACTCCGGTCTATCCTTTGACTCAGTTTGACCATTATATTTTATTCATTTTAAAACATATTTCTATGGTCACTAAATCATTTACTTTCCTAAGCGAGAGCACACGATCTTATATTGACAAATGGGCAGTTACTTAGATGACTCATGTCGTCAACCGTCTGATTCTTGTTGTCTTCGTCTTTTAATCTTCACGTAGTCGACGAAGTATGCGTACCACGACATTTTCAACACTACACCGATGCTCGTAGAGATGGTTACAATAATGTTTTGTGTCACACGGAATCTTTGCAAAACTAAAATATGAATTTATTCTTTACAATATACACCATAAGCATTTGCTGTAGATCATCCTTACTGAGAGCACAGAATTCTAGGTAGGATCAGCTTAGAATAACCCACAAGGTAACCTGTGAAATGGAAAAGTGGACATAGTGTCATAAGAAAAGCAACCCCACATACAGTTTTGTAAGCAAAGTTTAGGAGAAGAATTTACCTATGAACAAAATTAAAAGCTTCAGAAATTGACCATCTTTCTGAAGCTTAAGAGATTTGGCAGCTCCTGGCCAAGTAAAGCTCCCGAGTCAACCCCAATTGGCTTCACTCTCAGGTACCTGCAACAAAATTAATTGTAAATAGCAACATAGTTCAAAGTGAAATTGCGGGCATAATATAAAATGTATGTAAACAAGAAGGTTTTGCCTGCTCTTTCCATCGAAGGTCTCGCTGATCAGCTGATGTGATCAATGAAATTGAGGTCCCCCCTTACAGAAGAGAACACATGGGACAAGTCCAAAATTAGAAAACAAAGGATGAGAGAGCATAACTTTTGAAGAACAAAGGCCACGTATATACCTGGAAACGAGGAAATGCATAATTGAAAGGACAAAAAATTTAAAGTAAATGGATTCTTGCGGTGTTAATTAGTTGGAATTTCTCATGGGTATCAAAATGTTGAACAAGTCAGAAAACAAAAGCTCATAAAATATAAGATAATGCCAGTGTCCATCTCAAACTCGAAAACTTAATAGTGGCAGGGTGGCAATGAAATGGACAATATAATACTAGACAAACAAAAATAGCATTTGAGAAATGGTGTGATCATCACTATATACTACTAACGCTTTTCATGGCCAGTAAAGAGAAGTTAGCACCTTTACATTTAAGTACTTTTGTTATCTTAAAGAGCACAAAATATACAAGATAGAGTGAATCTGAAGGTTGGAATTAGGAAGCATATTCTCGTATAGGGCTGCAACTCGGGCAGGTTGGGTCGGGGTTAACCCGAGCCCAACCTGAGGTCGGACCTACCCCAACCCGACAGGGTTGATCACAATTCGTGACGATTCCAGTTGCGTCAGACAAACATGAAAAAAAATCAACTGATTTACATACTGTCACTTATTGTGATGACTCAAATCACTAATTTACATTCTCTGTCAAGTATTGTGATGATTCAAATCAGAGTTACATTGCACATTACTCCCAACAGGTAGAAAATTTAAACCAGGAACACCATCTGGAAATTCGTTTGACCCCATTTGATGTATGCTGGACAGAACTTTCACATAAAGAATCAAGATCCCATTCAGCACCAGCAACTTTGACATTAACTTCATGAGCATCACCAACAGCGCCCGGTGAAGATTGAAGACTAGGTTCATCAGGAGAGTCCAAGATAGATTTATTTTCTGCCTCAAGATTATCCTGATGAGTCACACAGGAAGTTAAGAGAAATTTTGTGTTAGGAGCAGATTCCAGGAATTTGTCCCGTGATTGGGAGTTATAACATGCACATGCAGTTCCCTCTCCGGGACCATGCAATATAGGTCCACAAGGAGCATCTAAAGGATTACTTACAGCATCTTAAGTATCATGTATCAAGCCACCAGGAGCTTGCAGACCAGTTTCAACAGCATCAACTTTACTGCTTATCCCACGTGCATGACGGACAAGACCCTCATCAGAAGCATCGATGTCATGCCGAACAAAAGAACCCATATCAGATTTATTTGTCACCTCAGGCACAATTTGATGATTGCTTTCGAGTTCAATGACCTTCACAACTACAGAAACAACATACAAAGTCAACCACAAGTGATTGACAAAAGAGCAATCCTGAACCATTAGCTTCATTTCCTTCAGTAACATTGTGCCTCAGTAGTAGCTTCTGTCACAAATCTGTACTAGGGAATACTAACATATTCATGGACTTCATTTCTTGCTTGTGTGATTCCTCAAGGGGCTTGAAACCAAAAACTACAGTCCATGTGTGCACGAGTTCCGAAATAGTAGGTGTGATCAGTTTCTCAACGTTGAGACAGCAGAGACCCTGAAAATAGGTCCAGTACAACTGTATAAGTTATTCCCAATAGCAAAAGCAAGGTCAAAAGTGGGAAACTTGCAAGGGTAGAACAAAAACTATCTCATGTTAAACTAATTCAACAAAATCAGAACCTACAGTAAGTTGTTTATAGGTTTTTACCATCCTTTCAATCATACATAAGCTTACTTTCAATCATGCATACAGTAACTTTCTGCTTAACAATTCAAATACGCCAAAGTGGTAACATCGTGAACAAGTGAAAGCTGTCGATAATGGAAGTCCAACAGATGAGTGTTGTGTAATGTTACCTTTGGAACTCCTTATCAAAAAAAAATGTTACCTTTGGAACTGCTGCCTAGAAAATAAAGGTTATCTTCAAATGAGCAAGCATATACATGTGATTGACATCAAGGTTATCTTCAAATAAACCTCCACTGGATATGTGAACTCCGGACATTTCATTAGTCAGATATATGCATAAATTAGAATGCATAATTGGATAAAAATTACAATTGGTTCTGCACTCTCTCATTTTATTGGTAAGGACTGCGTACCTAAAGACCCCATCACTCAACTAACTTTGTTAGTTTAAAAAACATGCTCCAAGATAAAGTTACTAGCTTCCAAAAGAGGAAACTTGAAGAAAATTTTCTGCATAATATGCCAAAATGTAAAGCAAAGTATAACTGCTGCAGATTTCAGTATTGAAGTTGAATATCCTTCTAATCCATGGGATATGGTGTGACTGTGAAATATGTATTGCATACATTGCCTTTACCTGTTAAGCAAATAATATTGTTCATAATTTTCAAAACAGACCATGTAACAATTTCTTTCATTATATATCAAAATTACAGCTCTTAAAGAAATTAGAAAAACCAAGAAGAGTATTTTCTTTCTTTTGTAGAATTCTTGTATAGAAAAGAATATGGTTATAAAACCAACCCAGAATGGCCTACACTGCACAGCTAAAATCTACAACCTTTAAGCAAGGATACTTTTACAATCGATCGAAATACACTGACTTCACATTTTTTTCTTTTGAAACCGTGAGTATCACTATCCGGACCTCTTAGAGCACCTGACTGGTCCCCCGGGTCATGATAGTCACCCCTTTCACATATCCATGCAAGACCATATTCAATCTGAGGCAGAAATTATAAGGAACGGTGAATTGACACAAGTTGTCTTACATCATGAATGGCAAACTGCAATCTTAATTTTCAATTGACAAAGACATGTTCATATAAGATATCTGTAAAGAAAAAAAAAGAAAAATACGCGAAGCAATAGCACACCTGCGTTTCAAGACATGTAGACTCAACTTTACACATCTTTGTCTAACCCAAAAAATCTACACACGTTTGAAGCAAACGGCATGTCAGCCCTTTTTTCGAAGATAAGAAGAAGATATACTAAAGGGAGTGAGGAATAGAAAGTGATTTAAGTACATTAAAACTTACAAGCTTTCTAGCGCTTTATGTGTATTTAGTTTCTCATCAATGACTCTCAGTAACTCCTACAAGAAAAAAGGAAAAAGAATATAAAACCCCAACATCGGGTTGAGCCTGCCCAAGTTGCAGCCCTAATCTCGTACATGCAGTTTTTGTATTTCAGATCCTAGGTAAAATCACAAAAGGAAATGGCTATTGATTTTCTTCCCACATCAACCTTGTTTGCCAGTACTACAAATGTCTCACAACCACAACCATATCCACAACCACGCGTAGATATGACATGATAACTGTAGTACCACACCAAAAGCACTGGGTCTATTCCTGTGCCACAAATCAGCCCTCAATGATAACCATTGACTGACAAGATATAATAAAAAGTAGGTAAACATGCCAATCCAGTAATACTTGTCTGGCAAAGGAAACCTAAATGGTGAATTCTCCTTGCCATAGGATCAAAAATTAGATAGGCTCATTTCCCTTCAAATCAATACCTCCCTATTGAATTGATAACCCACATAGACAACACAATATTGTTGGTTTTCTAACTGAAATGATACTCATTATGATGTCGGTTTGATCTCTCAGGGCTTCTCTCAATCTGTTCAACATTTCACCAGAACACTATCCCCCCGTTAATTTGTTATGAGGTTCAAAAGACAAAGGAACAATTGTCTACTTTACATTATTGCTGGAAGCATAAATTTTGAGAATCTCACTTGTGCAAAACAGTAGATAATAGTATATTGAAAACCAAAAGACCATGTCAACAGTTGAGAAAAAAAAATTTGCTAACACGAATTTGGAGTAACAGAACAATTCTGACAGATGGAAATTCTGTTTGATCTGGAAAAATCGAACGCAAACACATAAAGATAGTATTTATCTTCAAACCAACAGAAGTATCTCCTTCTACTCATTCAATATCATCAAAATCATCTAACAATAGATTCAAAAGTTGTGGCATTTTGCCCTTATAAAAGCTTGACTGTGTTTATACATATTGCAAATCGAATACCTAATTTAGCAACTTTGCTTATAATAATAGGTAGCTGTGGACCTGAGAAACTTTTGGGTCTTGGGTCTGTTGTAGATGTGTTGAGCATCTCCATTCAGCTAAAGTTGGCAAGGTATGCTCATTTCAAGCAGAAGAACATGCTTCCATCTGTTCATCCATCTACTTGTTCTCTTGCCGCATGAGATGGTGCTAGAGACATGAAGGCATTGGGGTGTTACAGGGGGGCAGCGCGCCCCCTGTCCAAAGGGGGACATCGGGGACATTGCCCCCGAAATATTTTTTTGGAGAGGTCTTTTTCCCTTATGGGCGTTTTCGTACTTTTACATAGAGATACAAAAAACCTAGTTTCGTCTTGGGGTTATATATACCTCGGTTGATCAGAGACGATCATTCATTGTATTGTGAGTGTTTCTTTTTGCCTCAACATAGTGGAATCGGTGTGGATCCGTGGACGTACCTCAATCTATAGGGAAGTACGTAAATCTATGTCGTGGGTGATTGCATCTTTGTTCTTTTGATTGTTTATTGTTCTTTCTTCCCAACAAGATTGTGTGACGAGCTTGTATCTTCTAAGGCCACTGCTAGAAATACCCCCAAACACTTGGAGAGAGACACTGAGAGAGATCTTCAAAGTTGCTTCAGAGGACAAATTTAGAAACATTTGAGAGGTGGGTTCAGGCGTTTGGAGATTTGTGTACGTGTGAGTCAAAGAAGGAGAATGAAGAAGAAAGATGTTTTGTGTGAACTGTGCGGTAACTAGAAGCCGCTTAATTAATTGGCCCATTCCTAAACCAGTTCGATGACGCAGTCTTTTCAAAAGACCAAAGGTGGTCCAAATTTTAGACTTGACCAACAAAGTTATGACACTAGGGTTAACCTGAACCATCCACTACTAGCCCCATGTTTTGCATTTCCAAACAACCCCTCGTATGAATAGTTTGAACTAGCTAATTTATTAGCTCAATCAGGTTTTACTTCATGGGGGTTTCAGAGAAAACTTGGTAACCATGATTTGCCATTAAAAGATCTTTTTAGCTTGGTCCTTTCAATCTCAAAAAGCATCTTCATACTAGTTATTGTTACACATGGATCATTTTCCACAAAGATTAATATAAATTAAAAATGATGTGAATTAATAAAATATTCTCACCAAAAGCGTCACCAGTAATCCTCACATGTGCACACCCCATCCTTGAAACGATGGAAGCGCTTTATATCTCTTAATATGATCTCCCTCCGACTTGTGATACTTGCATACTTCATCAGAGAATGGCAATCCCCACAAACTCTGAGGTTCTTCACAATCCTAATAGCCATCCCACCAGGGTACTAATGAGACCAAAGGCAAGAGCCAACTTCTCACTATGACTTCCCAATGCATCTTCCTTCTCTTCTTCCTCAATAGTATGAAGCACCCACTTAGTGTCGGGCATGTATCCTTGTTCCCTTGTGCTTACTGTTAGCTCCTCCAACTTTGCGTATATTTCTTCTGAACACTTATGGGCCCGATCACCTGCTACAAAACCATGTACTAGGCCCTCCACCTCAATGTAACTCCAGCCCGGGGGGCTTTTCGATACCCCTACTCTTCATTGCAAATCTCACTCTCTCTACATCTTCCCATCTCCCAACCCCAGCATAGATGTTGGACAAGAAAACATAGCTCCCAGGATGCTTAGGTTCAAGCTGCAGGAGCCTCTCTGATGCTAATTCTGCCATTTTGATGTTCTTGTGGAACCTACATGCACAAAAGAGTGCTCCCCATATCACGAAATCAGGCTTGATCGACATGCTCTCGATAAAACTTAGAGCTTCTGCTAACCAGCCTGCACGACCAAATAGATCCACCATGCATGTGTAATGCTTCACAGTAGGCTCGATCAAATAGTCAAGCCTCATGCTGTTGAAAAAACTAAGTCCTTGATCCACCAGCCCAGAATGTGAGCATGCTGTTAAGATGGCCAGAAAAGCAACATCGTCTGGGTTAATTCCTGCAAATACATGCACATTTCAATCTCTTAATTAGTTATCTTCAAATCAAATTATTTTTCACAATGAGATATATGATATCTTACCCGAAGCTTTCATCTCCTCAAAGCATTGAAGAGCTTGCTCAGAGCATCCATGGATTGCCCAACCTGATATCATAACACTCCAAGTAAGAAGCTCCTTCTCTTTTATCTGGCCGAAAAACCCGACTCGCACACTCAATCCTCCCACATTTCGCGTACATATCTACCAAAGCAGTCCCTATTGCTCTGTTCAGCCGGAACCCATTTTGCGACACATACTTGTGGATCCGAACTCCGGCTCTTAGAGCTCCAATCCTTGCATAAGCTGATAGAGTGGAGACAATAGTAAGGTCATTAGGCCTTGCCCCCTCCTCCAACATCCTACAGAACATGTCCAGAGCCTGTTCATGATCCCCATTCTGTGATAATCCGGCAACCATAGTCGTCCAAGAAACCACATTCTTCTCCGGCATTCGATCAAAAAGCAACCTTGCCTGCTCCAAATCCCCTTTTCTCAAGAACCCGTTAATTAAACTATTCCAAGAACTAACTTTCCTCTCTGGCATTGCCTCGAAAAGCTCACTAGCCTTCTTCAAGTCACCAGCTTTGCAACCCCCATTAATCAAAACATTCCATAAGAGAATACTCGCAAGCTTATTTCTTTCAGGAGTTTCGTCAAACAACTTCAAAGCATGGTCCAACGACCCAAGTTTCACATACATATCAACTAAAGAAACCCGAACAAAGGAGTCAAGCTCAAGGCCAAGCTTGGTGATGTGAGCGTGGAGGGCTCCGCCAAGCCCGAATGCAAGCAAAGATGCGGAGGATTTAAGGACAAATGGGAAGGTGAGCCGGTCAGGTGGTACATTAAAGCGTAACATGAGGACAAGATGAGAAATTGAACTCCCGAATTGGGTATTTTCAGAGAGGGCCCGAATCAATGCATTCAAGACGAATGAGTTGGGTTCGCGAAGATGGTGGAAGATCGAAATAGCGTAATCCATGGACTTGAATGAAGAACAGGAAGATATGACCTGCGTGATTACCCGACTACTTTGCGAGAGGTTGTGAACGAAGAGCTGGGCATGAATCTGTTCGAGTTGTTGGGTGGTTTTGGAGGCGTGTATGATAGATATAAAGTGGTTTTCCAATAATCGAAAACCACCATTGGGGTGGTTTTTTAGAACTAAGGTTTGATACATTGGAAAACAAACATAAAAACGATAAAAGAGGATTAGGGTTTTATTTCGTTTTGTAGAGCATAATCCTTCGAAGCTCTTTGATGGCGGACCTCTCTCTCATACGTGAAGTTCGTTGAAGAAGCTCAAGAACACGCAGAGCTCACTTCTCACTCCATTCCAATGAGAGAAAGTTTGGACTTTCCCCAATGCACTATGAGATATAGCTTCAAATTAATGTACCTGAGTTGCATTTCGTTCATCTTTTTCTTCTTTAACAGCGTTGGCATTCTCCAGACGTGGCCTTCTCTTGATTCCGGTGCCATTGAATTCAGTTATTACTTATTTGATGATCAATGCTTTCTTGGTCTCCTAGGACTCGGAGAAGACCATTAGAGGGTGTTTATGGGTACCCGAGGTTAACCGATGCCCGACCCGGTAAGAAGCCTTACATGCTTTACTTCGAATCAACAGAGAGTTTCGAGTAAACTGTGAGCGAAGCCAATCACAGCCCACAATACTAGCCACGTCACACATAGTGGACGCTGACCGTATGGATGTTTGGCCAATCGGTTGACCTAAAAACAAAAAATAAACCTGATCAGTGATTTCTAAGCGTTGGATTGAAGTTATTTTCATGGGTTGATTTTAACCGTAGGAAAATGAGCATTCTTAAGCGTTATTTGGGTGCAAAGATCCGAAGGTTGTAAATCACTAATCAGGTTGATTTTTGGTTTGCAGGTCCACCGATGGACTGGACAAACATCCATACGGTCAGCGTCCTCTAATAGTGTGCCACGTGGCTCGTATTGTGGGCTGTGCCTGGCTCACTGTGACCGAAGTTTTACTCCTGAAATAGAGTTGATGTTTTGACAAGGAAACCATCGAAAGCTCTCCCCAACTTGAGATTTGACCGTAGAAGGATCGGATACATTGATGTTTTGATAAGGAAATCATCGAAAGCTTTCCACAAATTGAGATTTGACCGTAGAAGGATCGAATTGTATCCGAGGAACGGGGGATATACAAAAAAGACTACCTCTATCACTACTTGAACCGAAGCGGATAAGAGCTGAAGCCAAAGCATATAATAGGGTCCAGTTTTTGGGTACACTGGTACCTGGGCCAAACCGGAACCAAAATTGATATACTAGAACTGGTTTATATAATAACTAGGGGAACGTGGCATGGCAGCACCTTACACGTGGCATATTCTTAGAGATCATTGACCGTATTGATGTTTGGCTCCTCCCTAGGTGGACCTACATGCAAAAAATCAGCCTGATTGGTGATTTTTAAGGATTTGATTTGACTCATTTTCATGGGTTGATTTTTGACAATAGATTTCAATCATTATTTGGGGTACTCAGATTCAAAGATTTGAAATCACTAATCAGGCTGATGTTCGGTATCTATATAGGTCCACCTAGGAATGGGACAAACATCCATACGGTCAGTGGTCTCTAAGAGTGCGCCTCATATGGTCCCTCATCAATGATGATGAGGAACGTCAGTGTGCTCAACAACCTGAACCAAGCCTGAAGGGGTGTACCTCCAACCCAGTTTTGGCTTCAAAATAGAAAGGCGTTTAATGAGGCAAGATTTTGGCTTAAATTAGAGAGGCATTTAATTGAAGCCCGCGTGGATGTATAACCGGTTTTGGCTTTATAATAGTATAGATAGATGATGCTAAAGAACAAACTTGATCTTGATTCACTCAGCTTGAGAGAATACCGCGTAGTAACTCCTTTCGTGAACACTGATCCACGAATATTTGACCCAACCCTTGGTGAGCTTAAGCACCAAAAATTAGCCTGATTAACGATTCCTAGTCATTCAATCTGAATAACCCCAAAAAAAAAAATGCTTGAATTCATCATCTGGGAGAACACAACTCAATCCAATGTCCAAAAGTATACTTTGGATGATTACAACGAAAAGGGATACAACATTTTGAACTTCATTAGTGTTTGTGACAGGGCATGTTGGCCATCAAACCAGAATTGAACATGATGGATACACTGGTTTACACACAAAGCTAAGGAACGAAATGTCCCAAGTTGACAGACCAAGCTAATCTCAGAGGATACAGTGTAAGAGACGAAGCTTGGAAAATAGCCCTATAGACATAGGCTACCTCCTTATAAGAGCATCATCTTAATGATATTTTTGAAATTAAGAGGACTGAACTGATAAAGGATATCAATCAGTCCCTTTATAGAGGAGCAGCGCACAGCATATAAAATTATTGTATTAAATCTAACATTTCAGCCCTACTTGGTTCAATCTACATGGATGCACCTACTTTGCCATGGTTTTGGGATTACAAGTGATTGGTTGGGGGCGTGCAAATGAGTTGATGTGCAAGTGGTTGACAAGCTCTTGCAAACTCTTTAAGAAAATGGATGCAAGCATGTGATGCCCAAAAACCATGGTAATTAAGTGACCGCAATGCAACTAATCGCATTTGGCTTTTAGTACAAAATGCATCCCAGTGCTGCGAACCAAGCAGAGCCTTCATGTACTATAAGTTGGTTCTTCATTATAATATATCTACCATTTGTTGATTTGAATGTTCAATGACCTATATAGAAACTTGAAAAAAGCCAGTCAAGGTTAATCTAGGTCTAGTTATTTTGGCTTCTGTTTGATAATGGTGCGGAGCTCGCACATTGAGACCTGCTTTCCTATTTTGTTCTTAAAACGGGATCGAAGTTTTATTTTTATTTTTATAAGATGTTGCAACATCGATTTGTCCTTCCACCTTGAGCTAGGTTAGTCCATGAAGACATGAGCTTTCTAAGTTCTAAGAGTTCTAACGATGCTTGAGAAACCCAGATTTGAGGGATGCGGGGGTTAGCATTCGGAGACTTGAGAAATCCATGATGTAACACACACACAATCAAAAGAACAATAAAATGTTGTAGGGACTAAGGAGTGACAACTTTGGAAAAAACACATGAGTAAAAAAAAGGAGAATAAGAAGATGAAAAGGAAAAGCAAAGAAAAACTTGCCTGGCATTTGGTATAACTTAAATTTAGCACGGAAAGATTAAAGTGATTAATTTAAGTGCTAAAAACTTAAATGCTTAATTTTTGTAAATTTAAATCGTTTTGGTTTGAAAATATAAGACAATTACATATTGGATGTTTTAAAATGTTTATTAGGATATTCTTGTAAGTCAAGGAAAGCTTTGATACAAAAGCATATTGGATTTTTAGATAATCTTATAATCTTTTTAAATATTTCATCACTTACCGTGCTTAGCCAAAATGTCTTACTGCATTTAGTGGATATGGCGTGACTTAAAAAAAATCACTAAATTTCAATGATATTAAGTGGTTGCCAAACGGTGTGAATGTCCCACTAAGGTCTCAATTTCAGACATAAGGTATGCAATTAAGTTTTACCAGACGCCACCTTACTCTTGGCCTTGAGCTTGAAGAACTTGCCATTGATACAATAGCATCACAAATGTTGGTTTCGGTGGGGATAGCTCAAGCGACAAAGAAGTAAAGGAGGGACTTCCATGTAATGGAGGAGGAGAGGAGACCGACGAGTCCGTTTCTAATTGCTCAAAGATGTTGTTGAGGCAAAATGCTTAACAATGCCTCCGCACCGTTGGGTACCCCTAACAACACTACTTTTATAAATTTTGAAAGTTACATTTTTTTAAACAATGTTGTAATAGTTGTCAAGGGTATCAGATGGATGAGCGGTTTCATTGAGCAAATGTGGGCTCGAGATCAAATGAAGTGCTCGTTGAGCTACGATGTCGCCAAATTGAACCCAAAGGTCGTAGACACGGACCCCAAGTCAAGCTTTTGCTCTTCTAGGGCACCCAAAGGTGCCATGTCGTGGTTACTTCAATATTTTAAATGCAGCAACCTTAAACCTAGACTAGGGATAAGAGATCAGTTGCTTTTGCAAATATCTTATTGAGGCAATCGTATTCGTTTTGGTAGATATGCTCTCCAAGCACTTGAATCCGTGTGGATCGTATTTAGGTAGATAGAAATGGGCGACGGGGCGTACAACACTTTTTGAAATATTCTCTTGTCAAATCATATATACACATAGGGTGGTGATTCCTAAATTTTGTGAGACAACTCTTTGCAAGCTTATTATTTTCTACCCATCCCTTAACAGTTTTTCGAAGTCTATTATTGCACCACTCATAATTTCACTTGTGCTCTCAGGCATGGATTCCGAGAATCCAACTGTGGTTTTGCTTTGCAAAATGCGAATGCCAGCTCAGCACATCAACCACTGTTTGATTCTCAGAATCCACGCTCGAGAACATGAGTGAAATTAGGAGTGCAAAAAGGCGAGTCCTTGGATCCTGACCTTTTTTTGCCCTTTTCTTTGGCTATTCAGTGGACGATCAAAGATCATCTGTCTGGCTAATGAAAGAAAGAAAAAAAGAAAACCATGTGGTGAGGTTGATTTGTGATTCAACGTCCCAGATTGATAAGAATATGCACTACTTGGGTACTATGGCCCACTAGTCGACTCCACCTTGGATTTCTGTGTCCTCTTTATTCTTTCCTCACCATTGAGGCAACGAAAGGTATAAATATTCGAATCAGTATTTTAAAAAGAACATCAAAGCGAAAAGGGGGATTAGGGTTTTTGTTCATTCTGCAGAGAATCATCCTCCGAAGCTCTTTAATGGCGGGCCTCTCTCTTAGATGCGGGGACTGTGGGGCCCTCTGAAGTCCGTAGAAGAAGCTCAAGAACACGCTGAGCTCACTTCTCATTCCAATTTCTCCGAATCGACCGAAGCCGTCCTCAATCTCGTCTGCTCTTCTTGCGGAAAGCCCTGTCGATCCAAAACCGTATGAGATTTTTATTTTGTCTTTCTGAACTGATTTTTCGGCACTTTTCTTCTTCTTTGTGATCGTTGGTGTTTTGGGTTTTCGAACGTGAAGGAAAGCGATTTGCATACGAAGAGAACTGGGCACACTGATTTCGTCGATAGGACTTCAGAGGCGGCGAAGCCTATCTCTTAGAGGCTCCAAAGGCCACTGCCGATTCTGAGGAGGGTGTTGTCGCTGCTGGGAGTAGTGAATCTGAAGGTGACTTTACCAAATTTTTTGATTTGTGTGTGTGTGTGTGTGTGTGTGTTTATTTCTGTTGTATTTATCTGATTTGGTGCAATACGTTGCTGATGAGTATCTCCGTGATTTTGTGCACGTGAAGTATATCAAAATCGAGCATGATAGTTTTGATTTTCCGTTTTTTGTGTGATTATGTGGAGTCGTGGATTAATCAATTTTTATTCCATATTTGGTTGCAAAAGATATATAATTGGTGATCTTTTTTTTTCGTTTTTGAGTGCTATCAGACTAAACCGAGTAAACCTTTGCTCACACCTGTGTGTGAGCAAAGCTGATCACACACCACAAAATGAGCCACATGGCACACTCTTAGAGGATTCTGACCGTATGGATGTTTGGCCAGTCCCCCGTTGGACCTTCAAACCAAAAATCAGCCTGATTGGTTATGTCATAACGTTGGATCTAGTATCCCAAATAATGGTCAATAATGCTTTAAATTCTACGGTTAAAATCAACACACGCAAATGACTCCAATTCGATGCTTATAAATCACTAATCAAGCTAATTTTTGGTTTACAAGTCCACCGAGGGCTAGCCAAACATCCATACGGTCATCGTCCTCTAAGAGTGTGCCCCATGGCTCATATTGTGATGTGTGATCGACTTTGCTCACACACAGGTGTGAGCGAAGGTTTTCTCGACTAAACCTGAGGCCCACAACAGGGGGTGCAGTCCTTTGATAAACTCCGTCCTCGAGATACATGCCATCTCAAGCACTTACCATTGGATTTGACCTAAGGTCCTCAACACCTGGCTGTGGACCACTGGTCCACTTAACATTTTTTCCCTTGTTTCTGGCTGTGCAATATGGGTTTTATTTTTTATTTTTTTTATAGTTATATACTATTTTTGCGATCACTTAATTTCATCTTTTTATCTTAATTCAGAGATGGCTGTTCCGGAGGTTGACAAGAAATTGCTCGGGGAACTTGAATCAATGGGATTCCCTATAGCCCGAGCAACAAGGGCACTTCATTACTCTGGTGAGACCATTGCTATGAAATAGTATATTTTTCTTCTTCTCATACCTTGTTTACCACAAAATGTCATCAATTCCCTTGTAGTAATAATAAAGCTGCTTTGATATGTATCACCTACAAGGTTCCTTTTGAGTATTTGGTGGCTGTAATATTCTTACTGTTTCAAGGCCTTGAAGATCAATAGACTTGCCATTGAATTTCTAAGCATCCTTGTGCTGAAAATTTGATTTTTATGTGTTTCTACTTCAGTGAGACGGAAGAAAATTTCAGTTTATAGACTTATTTGGTGATTCTGATGTTGCTAAAAGTTCCTTCTCAACTTTTGCATAAAGAAATTAAAGACTGATTTTATATGTCATCTCCATATGCCTTCCCTTTTATGGACCAACCTATGTTGTCTGTTGGTTGAAACGTCTCTATATATGGTCTGCAGCATGCCCCTTGGATTTGGTTCTTGACCAACAAAATAATTTAATATGATAGTTTAACTTTGACAAGGTTTGACCACTATTTACTTGTACAAGATAACACTGCTCAAGAGACCTTATTTTGTTTTTAAAATTATTCATGCATGACTTTCCTGGGGCATCCCATAGTAGGCCACCTCGAGATAAAGTTGGTATTCCGGACATTAATAGTATCTGACTTTATGATTGTTTGTAATTACTAAATTCTGAACAAGAGGACAAAAAGCTGTACGTGTGGCAAACATGCAATGGGGTTGTGACCCACCTACTGGATCTCCTTGTAAAAACCTGTTATGATGTGAAGATCCTAAAATCTTCTTTCTAGCCCCCATGATTCTTTTTGTATACAATACTTTAGTTGCTCGAAGCAGGAGTGGGTGTTATATATATATGGTCAGGATCGGAGACAACATTTTTTACAACAAATTTGACAACAAAAACTTGGTGCGGGCCAATATATAAATTACAAGCTTTGGAATGGGATGGTTTTTGGCGAGGATGGTCTCTATGGTGAGGAGATCACCCTCACAAAAATTCAAATCATTCCCATATTCGTAGACCGGTTTACAAGTTGAAGAATTATGGACCATCTATTTTTATCGTTAACTTGAAAACCACATTTGATGGGGCTAGAAATTTCAGAATGTGCTGATTTTTTGTAAGGGTGATCTATATGGCGAGGAGATCATCCTCACCAAAAATCAGATATTGATTCATCTTCCATGTGGGTACGCCAAAATTGTTGCAAAACTGTTGTATGAAATTGTTGCCCCCCGACCCTGACCCCTATATATATATATTATTAAAGAGACATAAATTATTTTAAAAGGATTTACATATGTATATTATTTGTCACAGATCCAAATAATATGATAAATTAATGATTAATTAATTTTATTTGAAGTTTATTATGTTACTATTTTGGTAGAATACACAATCTTCATAACTTTTTTAAGTTCTTCACAACATAAGATAATCATTGAGCCTTATTTGCAATATTTCCTGTCAAATACTTGTTGTTTGGTGAATGAAAAGTCCATCTCAAACAAATTCAGGTATGTGTATACTTAAAACTGCAAGTCCGAAGCGCTCCCAAGCCAGAAGCATGGTAGCGCAGTTCTAGAGTGGGAGCATTACCCTACATTGGAGTTATAATACACCAGATTATTACGATCGTCTAATTGGGTTGGACCAACTAGGTGGAAGTGGGACCCTTGGATGGTGGTCTCAGCCGACTGCATGTTCGCTATGTTTTGAGGTAGGGGAGAGAGCTCTTCCCTTCTTGCTGTTGTGAACTGAGTATTCTCCATGCTCTTAATTCTTAAAAGTGCCGGTTTTAGCAAAATGAATCGCGTTCCCCATCATACACATTTTCCGTTAGTCTGTTCTTTGTGGAATTCTATTCTTACATGATAATTCAGCTCTTTGTGGCAGCTTGATTCGTAGTTTGCAAATGTTGCTTCTTTATGTTATATTCACATGTGTGCATCTGATCCTATATAAAATGCAGTTCAGGGACTCTTTGCATTGAATTTGAATTTGGGTTTTTCCTTTTCTCAGGTAATGCTAGCCTTGAGGTTGCTATTAATTGGATTGTTGAACATGAGAATGACTTAGACATTGATCAAATGCCATTGGTATGATTTCCTTTCTCATGATGGTGGTCTCTGCTGTGTTTGTTGATTTTCCAGTTACGATCATTTAAGATCACTCTCCTTTTTGGGCAGTTATATATATATATATACATATATATAAAATCTACAACACAGTTCCTACTATCCATAGTTATTCATCTCTTTTTGATCGCTAATAATAATGTGGCAATGCTCAACAATTGTTGAAAAGTAGAACTCTCTGACTTCCCACTAAAGAGTGAAACAGATAGTGATCTAGTATTCCTTTTCTTTTTTGATCAAATCTAATCAATTATCCGATAGGAAAGCGATGGTTCATCTAACTATAATGATCATTAATCCAATGTGTGCAATTAGGATCGTTGATTTCAAATAACCAAGATCGTACAGTCAAGAGTAAAGATTCATTCAAAGGGTGTGTTTAATCGTTATTTATCTTTGCAAAGAAAACAAATTAATGTGGAATTACCTGTTTGTTTTTATCTGGTGTCTGTTTTAGAAAAGTCACGAAAATTCACTAATTTACTGTCTTGCCATTAGAGCCTAAACATTTACAATTTTGCCATTGTATGATTCTTTTGAGAAAAGGCACAAATCCTTACAAAAGGTCACCATTTTTTTTCTATACAAGGGGTCATTTTTCCCCATTTTTCATCATAAGAATCTGATATTTCTTCCTCCTCTTAGAGCTGCAAATTTTCTCCTTAATTTTTATATTTTCTTCTTTTTTCTTTTGTGGGAATTTAGGCTGTTGAGGTTTTGAGTCTAAGTTACGAATCCGGTATTGCAAACCAATGAATGATAACAGAATGAGTATTCTGAGTTGACTTTGGAGTTAGTGTCGTCAGGGACCATTGCGAACAACTGGGTGGCATAAACATTTTCAATAAGTGGCATTTGCGGCATGCCTCTAAGCCATTTGATTATGTGATAGTCATATATTTTGGTGACCGTTTTATTACATCATACAGTACCCGTTTGAAGTATTTAGGCACCATAGTCTATGTTTATGCAATTAAATTGCCATTCTTAAGTGCATACAGGTACCTGTCAACATCAAAGTTGAGGCTTCTAAACCATCTCTTACTCCAGAGGAAATGAAGATTAAGGCACAAGAACTAAGGTTCGTCTTTTAACAGTTTGTTTCTGCCTTTAACTTTGTTGTTAATAACCATGTTATCACTTCTTGTTCATCTTGGGGGAGACAACTTTTGCTGGTATTGGTAACAAGTTGTGAGTTCAACTAGTTTCAATTTTTTCTTTTTTGAAGATACGTCGTGTATAGACATTCTTTATGATTCTTTTATTTTGCTTATTTGTTACCCTTTATGTCTTTTCTAGTTCAATCCAGTCTGCTCACCATTCATTGAGGTGTATGAACCTTATTTTGGCTGACTTATTTCATTTAAAGGTTTTAGCCCCCATTACACCTTACTTTACTATGGGCTTTCAACTTTTTTTAATAAGTAAAGATAATTACAGCAAAGAGGTAAAATCCCTGAAGAAGAAGTAACATACAGATAAAGAAGGAAGCTCAAGAAACAAACCTCTCTAGAGAACCAATACCAATATATACAAAATACCCCCTTGAGTTATCTCCTCGGACAAAATCCCCATCCTCAATTTGAAAAACAGCTGCATACGAGGCTCTCTTAAATTTTTTAAGGATGGAGCTCCAAAAATTAACTTTTGATTCAACCTTCATCACGACTCTATCTTTGTAATCATACTTATTTTCAAAGATCATGTGTTTCTTTCCTTCCAAACTATCTAAGAAATTCCAAAGGTAAGAAGTCTACAATACATGGCCCTGAACTTGAAATTAGTTATTGTTGCACACTTAAATGGGCTTAATTAAATTTGTAGGCACTACCCACTGTAGACCAAATACCTCGAGGAAGTGTTGTCAAATGTAAGATGTGAAGGCACAATGACTAAGATGATCTGTCGTTTCACCACAACTTTTGCACCGTGATTGATCAAATGATCCACTGTTATGATTTATTGAGAGCGAGCGGCTGTCAATAGAAAAAACTCTTTAGATGAAAATGGATTACTCCATATGAATCTTGCCGAAAAAGAACAGCCGTTTGAACCACTAGATTCCATTAGTGCTAAGCAAAAGTCTGAACCATGAACTTGTCTTTAGATTCCCACTTCCAAATGTGACTATCCTCCGCATTATCTGAGGTTGGAGCTTCCTCTAGGTGAGCAAGTATTCTTGTCAAACTGTCCAACTCCAAATCGTTTAAGTTTCTTGTAAATGATGGTTTCAAACGCGTACTCTTTTAAAACAACTAGAAACTTGAACCCCTCTTTGACCGCTATAGCATATAAATCCGCAAAAGACGATCAAGAGTCGCATCATCACACCATAAATCTTCCCAGAATCTAACTCTTATCACCCACTCCAACTTTTATAAGAACACCTTTAAAGAAACTATTTTGTTGTTCCCTTCCGCACACAAACTCCATATGATCAACTAACCATATTGCTGTCCGATCCCAAATTACAAGCTACTATACTTACTATCAATGACTCCCCTAAATGCTTGATGCTTCCTCCTCATTTCTCCACAACCACTTGCCCAAAATCGTCATATTCATCAACTTCAAGGGTCTAAAACAGAGGTTTCCTTCTTCCTTTGAGCTACGGCTTTTTTTTTCCAGTCGGATGAGTGGTTCTTTATTTCGTCTTCTTTACCATTTTAAAGGATATCTTCTTCTTTACCACTCTAAAAGATATCTCACTCTAATTTTTTAATCAGCCATCCAAACGAGTTGAAAATAAATATAAATGGTGAAGTTAGTAAGCTTGATAAAGTGCTTCTAATTTGGATAAGCTTACAAACTTTTAAGAGATAAGTAGGTATCCTTTCTTCCAAGTTGACCTCCTCTCAAAATGTTCATAACCAGGTCCCACTTGGCTTTAGACTGACAGTGTGCACTGAATCACTGATAGGAAGGCCAAAATACGAAAAAGGTAAAACCCACCTTGCAACCCAATGCAGCAGCTAGCCAGTCAATGTTGTCAACCTCCTACTTTAATGACCTCACTCTTATGGAGATTACTATGTAACCTTGAAACCACTTGAAAACAACACACAATAATCCTTAAGTAGCAAAGTTGCTCATGGCTAGGCATGCAGAAGATCATTGAATTGTTGTGAACTGGAGATGAGAAATAATTGGCTCACCTATGCTTGTAGAGAATCCCTCAATCATGCCAGTTTCCACTTTTCAACCTTTTCAGCTTCATAAAGAGGCAAAATTTAGGCATTTATATGGTGTTTGATGACCATTGTTCTCAAGCCATATTGATTACTTCGAATTAGCTCATATGAGAAAGGTCTCTTATGTTTGTCTAGTGTGTCCATCATAGGGGCATATGATCCAAGTTAGCAGGGCAGTGTATGGTTATCCTGGAGTGCCTCAAAAACATTTCTCCTCTGGATAGAATTGATGTCAAACCAACAATGATGTTTGACTTCAGAAATGTGTGGGCTACTTTGGGTTCAGTTAGTTTTCTCTTATACTTGGCTTTTACGTAATACTTTCCTCACTATTATGTCACTATTATTCAAATTTCAGGATTTAATATGCTGCATGCTTCCCTAGAGTCACAATCACACTCCATCTCTTCTGTTTTCTCCTATGTATCAACTACACTCCATTTTTTAAGAATATGCCGTGTTAGATACCATGTCGTACTCACATGTTAGACACATGTTGACACACTCTTCCAAACAAACCTTAATCTATTCAAATATTTTGTTTTCATATGTTATTTATATATTGTTTATATGATTTTAGTGTATATCAGCTTATTTCAATACATTCTTTTTGTACTCTACTTACCGTGAACTAAAGTATTTCTAAAAATATCTCTCGACATATGAAATTAACTATATAGACTTGTTAGCTTATAAGGTTTGTGGGGTTAGTGTGTTTGACACTCTGTATCCGTGTTAGGCGCTGATACACGTGTCCATGTCCTTGTCACATAGGTTTCACTTTCTCATAGGTATACGTAATGGTTTTTTTATTCTTTTGTACTTCAAACTGTGTTCCAGCTTCGCAAGTTACTTTTTATTGGACAGCCAGCTGATCTCTCTATTTGGCATTGTAATTTTAGTTTGATGATACGTAGATCCTTCAGATCTCCCGAGGTACCATGTTGATATGACATGGCTGGGGATGTATCAAATTGAATATTTTCTATAACAGTATTGTTAAAAAAAGTCTAGAAGTATTCTTAAGATTAGGGAAACAATTACAAATTTTGTAGAGTAGAAACATTTAAACATCAAACTATAATTAGTCATGTGCAATGTAAGATATGGGAATTGAGCAGGTTCTCGACACGCCATAACATACCCAAGTAACTGTTAAACAACCATTTACCCCAAAAGATTGACCTATTAGGGAAAGACGAAACAACTATGTATACCAACGGGTCGTCGGGCCAACACAACACGTGTGCGGGAACACAACATTCGCTAACACGCCCCCTCAGTGGGAATACACTTCGCTGGAGACTTGAACCCGCGACCTTCTAGACCTTAAGGCTTTGATACCATGTTAAACAACCATTTACCCTAAAAGATCGATATGTTTGAGAAAGGTGAAACAACTATGTATACCAATGGGTCATTGGGCCAACACAACACGTGTGCGGGAACACAACATTCGCTAGCACGCCCCCTCATCGGAAATACACTCCGTTGGGGACTTGAACCTGCGACCTCCCAGACCTTAAAGCTCTGATACCATGTTAAATAACCATTTACCCCAAAAGATTGACCTTTTGGAGAAAGGCGAAATAACTATGTATACCAACGGGTCGTCGGGCCAACACAACGCGTGCGCGAGAACACACCATCCGCTAACATGCCTCCTCAGCAGGAATATACTCTGCTGGAGACTTGAACCTAGGACCTCCCATGCCTTATGGCTCTGATACCATGTTAAACAACCATTTACCTCAAAAGATTGACCTGTTAGGGAAAGGCGAAACAACTATGTATACCAACGGGTCGTCGGGCCAACACAACACGTGTGCGGGAACACAACATTCGCTAACAGTAACTTTGGATTGCATTTAGTGAAGTTTAATCCTCCTTTTCACTTCGAATGCTTGGAGTTACTTTCTTTATGGTTGGATCATTTGGCATCTTCAACTTATATGTCCTTGAATGGCTTGTGTTATGAAGCCCTTAACGATTTCTTGTTTTAGATTGGAATCACAATGCTTGCTTCGATGAGATTTATTGATAGAGGGATGATTTGTTTCAAAAGACCCAAGTTTATTTGATCGATGATCAAGTTGTAACTATGCATGTTTTTTAAGAACACATTTCTTTTTTCTTTTGGATTTTGTGGCAGCAAGGAGAAAATACAAGAAAATCCAACCCTCAGGATTAAATAATTAGTTATGTGTTAACCTTTTTTTTCCATATGTACAAATTCAAAGTTTTGTTATGCGCTGATTTAATCTCCTACCTCTTAGTCGTCCCCACTTTTATTTTTCCTCTTTTATCGTTACTAATCTCTTGCATCCTTTCAGGGAGCGAGCTCGTAAGAAGAAAGAAGAAGAAGAAAAGAGAATGGAAAGAGAAAAGGAGAAGGTATCACTGATTTATCTTTAATGATTTCCTTATGTGGTGTGGGTCCACTTACATTAATAGAACATATGGGCCCAACACTCTACATAAAGCACAACTATGTAATATAAACATAAAAGAAATAAATTAAGAACTCTAGCACTCCCCCTCAAGCTGGAGCATACAAATCAAACATTCCCCGCTTGGTACATAGAGTAGAAAAGGGATTCCTAGGCAAGGCCTTTTTAAGAACATCTCCCAACTGATCTGCTGACTTGATATGTGGAGTGATGATCCATTTGTGTAACACCATGTCACTAAATAAAATGACAATCAACCTCGATGTGCTTTGTTCGCTCATGAAACATTGGATTGTTAGCAATAAAGCTAGCAGCCTGATTGTCACAATACATATGCAGAGGAGAAGGAACCTCAAATCCCATCTCTTTAAGAAGGGACTGTACCCATAACATCTCGCACGTAGTATAGGCCATAGCCTTGGATTCTGCTTCGGCACTGGAGCGAGCGACAACATTCTGCTTCTTACTATGCAAGTCACTAAATTACCACTAACAAATGAACAATAACCTGAAGTAAACCGGCGATCTGTACGACTACCAGCCCAATCAGCATAAGAGAAACCGATAATAGCTAAAGTTTGTGATGGTCGATACAACAACCCTTTGCCCGGTGACCCTTTCAAATAACGTAGAATCCGGAAGACTGCATCCCAATGTGGCTATTGTGGGGCATGCATAAACTGACTAACTACGTCAACATCAAAGGTGATGTCTGCACGAGTGACAGTAAGGTAAATCAACTTACCAGCTAACCGATGGTAACGACCAACATCAGCATAAACCTCCCCATGTTCAGCGTCAAGTTTAACAATGGGATCCATAAGAGTATCAGTCGGCTTAGAGCCTAGCGTACCTGTCTCAGATAAGAGGTCCAACATATATACTTGCGCTGAGAAAGGCTAATACCAATTTTAGAACGAGCAACTTCAATGCAAGAAAGTAACGGAGAAGACTCAAGTCCTTAGTATGAAACTGCATAGACAAATGAGTTTTCAAGTTTGAAATACCACAGGGGTCACTTCCTGTGATAATGATGTTATCCACATACACAATCAGAACAATAACACCGACGGAAGACTATCTGACAAAAGCCGAATGATTGGAAGTGGAGTGTAGAAAACTATAACCGAACACAACTGAACTGAACTTATCAAACCAAGCTCGAGGCGATTGCTTCAAAGTTCAAACCATAAATAGCTTTCTGCAGACGACAAACCAACTGAGTCTGACCAAAAGGAACATACCTAGGCGGTTGCTCCATAGTCCATAAAAACCTCTTCCTGCAAGTCCCCATGTAGGAAGGCATTCTTTATATCCAGCTGATATAAAGGCCCATCACAATATACTGCCACAAATAGAAGAATTCGAATTGAACTCAGTCTAGCCACCGGGGAGAAAATCTCAAAATTATCCACACCAAACGTCTGAGTATATACCCTTTTGCGACCAACCGCGCCTTTAAGCGCTCAACAGATCCATCGTGAAAATACTTGATGGTGTACACCCATCAACATCCAACATTCTGCTTCCCTAGAGGACGTGGAGTAAGATCCCATGTACGATTATGAAGAAGAGCAGCCATCTCATCCATAGCCAATATCCAAGCAGGAGAAGACTGGGACTGCGTAAGAGAAGTAAGAATAGAAATAACCGACAAGGAGAAAGCAAAACTTCTTAAAGTAGGAGACACACGATGAAGTGAAACAAAGCCAGCAATGGAATGTTTAATGCACGTGCAAGTACCTTTCTTTAAGGCAATCGGTAAGTCGGCAACGGAAATCGGGGAGAGAGCAGAAGTAGGAACCTCAAGTGAAGATGATGATGGATCATGGGCTTGAGTAGCAGGCAAGGTTTAAAATTTTGTTTTGAAGGAATGTCTCGGTCAAGTGAAAAACCGAGACAAACTCCGAAATGAAACGAAACGAAACATTGGAAAAATGGTGAAACAACGAAATTTACGGAGCATTTCTGAAACGTTACGAAACATTCCTGAACATTTCGAAATATTTTCAAAATCATGAAATCCTATTTTTTATTTTTTTGGATTGTATCGGATTGTCTCGGTGAAACAAACTGAAACATTCTGAAACGAAATGAAACATACGAATAATTAATGTTTCGGTTTTCTTACGAAACGAAACATTCAAAACACTCATAAATTTTAAACCATGGTAGCAAGACGTAGACCCTGTCCATAAGGCACAATTGCACACAATGTGGTACGCTCATAAACATTGATCGAAGCATCTAGGGAAATAACTGGTATAACAGTAGGGACTGTAGTAGGTAAAGAATTGGTAAACTCCCCCAGACAAAGAGACAAGATCCGAATCATAGGACTCATGAGACGAAAAAAAAGGAATAAAATAAAAAGGTAACATCATCACTGACATAATAACGACGAGACGGGGGACAAATAACAATTGTATCCTTTCTGAGTACGAGAGTAGCCCAAAAATGTACTTTTAATAGAGCAAGGAGAAAGTTTGTCATGACCAAGACCAAGCACACGAACAAAGGACACAACCAAATACACAAGGCACATTAAACGGATTGACATTAGGGTATAACAAGGAGAAAGGAGAACAACCATTAGGGTATAACAGCATCATCCCAATAGGGCTCGGGACATGCGTATGAAACATAAGGGTACGGACAACATCCAACAGATGGCGGTGCTTACACTCCACAACACATTTTGTTGGGAGGTATGAGCACAAGAAGTCTGATGGATCATGCCTCGATCAGAACAAGAGGTTTGGATAGAGGCTTACATTCATTCAAGAGCATTATCAGAATGAATTATTTTAATAGGCTTGCCGAACTGAACATATATCTTATTATAAAATGTGGTAAAAACACGGGGGGTAATTCAGATTGATCTTTTAACAAAAATAGCCATGTTATTTTCAAAAAAAAAAAACACAACAAAATAATGAAAACCATATAAACTTTTTATTCTTGAAGGACCCAAAATATCCATGTGGATTACATCAAAAGGATTGGACTTACGACTCTCAATACGACACGGAAAGGAACTACGGCGATGCTTGCCTAACTGACAAGCGTCACATTCTAAAACAGACATTGGACTCAACTTAGGTATGACACGACGTAAATTAGACAATGAAAGATGGCCCAAACGAAACTGCCACTGAAGTGGCGACATAGTTGCACTTATTGCAAATGCAGGTGTACCAAGATCCAGGTAATATAAACCGTCATTCTCATGCCCCAAACCAATCACCTTCTTCGTCTTGAGATCATGAAAAACACAAGTAGGAGAAAATGTTATTGAGCACTGTAAGGATTTAGTGAGTTGACTAATAGATAACAAATTAAATGGAAAGTTATGTACTAGCAAAGAGGGCAAAAAAAAAAAAACAGATGGAGTATGGTGAATATCATCTTTCCCCACAACTTTACGAGTGGACCCATCAACTAAAACAATATAAGATCTAATGGACTGAAAATTAGAAGAGATGAAGGGTATACTAGACATATGAGCACTCGCCCTTGAGTCGATGACCCAGGAGGAAGAAGACTTGGTAGCCAAATATGCAGAATTACCTATATATGCCATAGTGGCAGTAGGCGGTGAAGAACTGGCGGTCAACGAATTCAACTTCTGAAGGAACTGGCTAAGCTGAGCAGTATACTCAGAAGGAACACCAGTGGGTGCCTGAGAGGGTGGGTTTGTAGGTGGCTGAGAAGACTCATCAGACGCTTGATTGGCCCAAGCGGGCTTCCCTCACTTATTCCAACAATATTGCTCTGTATGTCCAGAGTAGCCACAATACGTACACTTCATCTCACCACCCCGATCGCCACCACGACCACCATGAGAACCAGAACCATGGCCACCCTTGAGTGGCATGGCTTTTAAAACCACTACGTTCACTATCACCACGACCTCCACGACCACGGGAAGACTCAAACATTATTCGAAACCAATGCAGAAGATTCCTTGGGAGAAGTCCCATTCCCAAGGGAAGCACGTTGAAGACGAGAAAATGCCTACAGTTGGAAGAGATTCACTAGCCAAAATATGTCCCTTAATCGAACTGTTTGCATGATTCAAGTTGGACAAGAACAAGGCAACCTGAAATTCTTGCCGCTGTCGTTTCTGTTGCTCCAGATCAGTGGTCAAGGGTTGATACGGCTGAAGTTCTTCCCACATACCTTGGAGTGAACTATAATACTCACCAAGAGATTTATCTCCCTGCTTCATACTAAATATAGACTCAAACAATAAATGCGGGAGACGTTCCGCTCTTGAGAGTACATCTCTCGAATTGCAGCCCAGATCTGTTTGGCAGTATCAAGATAGATGACATTAAAAGAAACTGACGGCTCTATACTGTTCCACAACCACGTCATAACCATGGAGTTTTCACTTTGCCAATCTTCATACTTATTATCTATCGGTGGTGGATCTTCAGGGAGACACTTCAATTTTTCTTGGCACATAAAAACTTTAATAAAATGAGACCATGGAAGATAGTTGGTGCCATTCAACTTCGTAGATGTAATCTGAGCACCAATACCATTCCACACAGGAGACTTGCCATCAACAAAAACAACCGAAGCACTCGAACTGGCCATCTGGAGGATATAAAAAAATCAACTTTTATATGGAATGTCAAAAAATCCCAAACGTGAGGCAAACTATCCCTAAAATCAATTTAGGGAGGGCGGCAACGGTAGGTAGACACATGCTTGTGGTTTTTGAAAAAATAAAAAACCCAACAAAGTTTCAGGAGAGAGATATGGTGGAAAAACGATTAACTTCAGCTCGGAGCATCAGAAAATTCCCAAACCAGCTTCAAATAACTCCTAAAAACAAGTTGGTGTGCTATGCTTGACAAGATTCGTTCTATGGAGAAGCTTTCAAAACGCGGTCTTCAAATCCTTAGTAGATGCATCCTGTGCCGTCGTAATGAGGAGACCACTAATCATATGCTCATTTATTGTCTCGTGTTTAAGGAGATTTGGGACCTCCATCTTTTCGGGGTCTCTTGGGTTTTTCCTCAGTCAGTGTTTGATACTTTTGTTGGATGGAGCTCCAAGGCATTTTCAGCAGGAGGTCATACGCTTTGGAGGATAGCCCTGTTCGCTATTTGCTGGGAGATTTTAGAAGGGGAGGAATCGAAGAATTTTTGAAGATAAAGAGGCAAAGATCGAGGAGATTGTGATGAACATAAAAGCCTCTCTATTTTTGGGGTTCGGCCATTCCCGAGTTTAAGCATTTCAGATTTGAAGACTTTGTGTTCCGATGGGATCGTTTTATGTCTTAGCTGTTTTCTCTTGTTTGGGCATCGGGGTTCGGCTGTAATCTCTGTTTGGGTCTTTTTTGTTTTCGGCTGTACAGTTTTTTGGGCTTCCTCAGCCCTCCTTTAATCTATATCCTTTTACTGATGAAAAAAAATGTTAGGAGGGGCGGTAAGGGTAGAACACTCCACCTTCAAATCTTGGAGAAACACAAAAACCTAAAAAAAATCTCTTCCGACGAGCAAAAAGTGAAAACTACACCTTAGGGTTTCAAAACCATATAAGAAAGCTTCGTGACCTTTAGAAACACCAACAACAACACCAAACAAACCCTAAATATACATCTAGGTATAAACAAACTTCAAACAAACAATTTCTAAAGTTTTATTTGTACCAAAAACCTCAGAAACTTTATTCTCACTTGAAGAAGATGAAGGAAAAGAAGAAATGATGGGAAAGAAAGAAGGAATAGGGTTCTTAGGATCAAATATGCTCTGATACTATGTTAGAAGTGAAGTCCTAGGGTTTGAGAGAAGAAAGAGAAAAGAAGAGAAGTGAGAAAGAGAGTCACAAACTTAGATAGTTAGGCCTCCTCATTGTGATATATATACTAGTCATTTAAGTGGTGTTGGCCCACTTACATTAATAGAACATATGGGCCCAACACTCTACATAAAGCCCAACTATGTAATATAAACATAAAGGAAATAAACTAAGAGCTTTAACAGGAAAGTTTAGGGAAAATTTCCAAAAAATTCGATAATTAGGGACGTTTGGGGAATTACCACAAACATGTATGGAAAATGCACCGATATTTCAAGAAATAATAAAACAAACATGAAAACTCACATGTTTTCATAACTCATTATAAAGGGACGATGTTTTTATGGTCCATAGTGTTTTTGGAATGTAAAGGCTTATTCTTTGAGGACTTCGTCTTTCATGTTTTATTAAGACTGTCTGTGTTCTAGGGACAGTTGTTAGGTGGATGCTTTCCTTTTTTTTTTTTTAGCTGTTTGTTTTTCCTTGGCTCTTGGCAGGTCACCTCGACCTCTTTAGCTGTGGCTTTTGTTTCTTTGGCATTGCCCTTCAATAAAGATTATACTTATAAAAAAATATTAAGATTAAGAGAGCGAAATTAAATAGTAAAATGTTCAAAGTCATGTCTAAGTACATAAAAGCCAAAAACAACTTACTTATGACTTGGGGTGGGGGGGTGGGTGTCATAACCATATGGATCTATGATCTGATCCCTTTGTAATTTCCACCCAGCTAGTGCCCCGATAAAACTGCTGTGCAATGTAGCTGCAATACTGAGCCCATGACAGGATGGAATGTTACTGATTGGTGTAGTCACCACCATACTCCTCGTAGTAGATTGGATGTTCATAACCCTGGGTTGTCAATCAGGATGCCTGGGACTATGTGTTCGTGACTGTACGAGTAATATGCCTGTGACTACATCAATTGGTTAAGTTGTGGATCCAATACTACAGCTACATTGTACAACAGTTTTATCAGGTCCTTGGCCAAGTTAATGATGGTGAGGGGATTGTAAATCTATGTAGTTATGATCAATGTCGTTTCTTACATTTTGCAAGAATTCTCTACATTTCTCTAATTATTGATTTTGTTTCCACAACTTCTTGTATTTTTTTTTATAAATTCTTATTTAGAAAAAAAATTTGAATTGTACAGACTTTTACTGAATTATATGAATTAATTTGGTCAATTTTTTGTAAATTTTCTACTCTTTACTTTGGTCAATAAAAATTGGATCTAATTCTCTCGAATTTTGCAAATAAAATCAATTTTTAATCATGTGTTATCTTTATTGCAACTATGAATGGAAAGCCACTATATCAATTTGAGGTAAGACTGCCTTCTTGCACGGTGACCTACAGGATGGAGTCCCTACTTCAGGGAATTCATGAACATGTCCTTTGTCAGTGATATTTTGTAGAATGATTTTGAAAATTCGACATAATCCTTAAAAAATTCCCAAGGGGATTGATGCCCATGACTCCATGAAATCACTAGAATATCTTTGTTTAGATACAAGACATTGTTTTGATTATTATAGGCATGCTATACGTATATATAGCATAGAGAATTTCAAATTTTTATGGGTATCCGGAACCTTGATTTTTTCCCTGTTAAATGTGTCTAAGAGGGGATGTGTGATCTGTTACCACTTTTAAGTTAACTAGATTTACATAGGGCATGTGAGCACGTCAAATTAAACAAACAACATAAGCAAAATGTTAATGAGCATACTACTAAGGTTTAATAGTTTGAAGGCTAATGCATGGTGAATCCCTCAGCTTTATGGTTGTTAAGATGTAGTAGCTCCTTAGCTGGGTTTTGTTGAAGCTGACTCTAATGGGGTATGCTTGTCTCTTGGTTACTCAGGTTCTTTGGGTGGAATATATCCATTATATGTACTGTACAAAAGTTGTGGGTGTGATCCTGCATTTAAGTCGTAAACTTTTGCATTGTGCACATCAAAGTTCCATATTTGTGTAACCTAGATGTAACATTTATTGTAGGAGAGGATTCGTGCAGGTAAGGAAATTCTTGAAGCAAAGAGAATTGAGGAAGAAAATGAAAGAAAACGGTTCGTCTCACTCTAGCTGTTTTTTAGATGTTGTATTTGCCCTTCAGTTTTGCCTGTTACCTGGTTTCAGCTTAGTATATATTTCCTTAATCAAAGATGCATCCTTTTCTCTTGCAGTATATTGGCCTTGCGGAAGGCAGAGAAAGAGGAAGAGAAAAGAGCGAGGGAGAAAATCCGACAGAAATTAGATGAAGATAAGGTATTTGTTGAATTCTGAGAACCTTATCTTGTTTTGTAAATTTGTAATTACAGTTGATGAATGATCTGCATTTTGGTTCATAGTAGGTTATAATCTGCAAATGGTTTTCATGTATTTGTTTTCTAGCCATTTATTTTACACAAAGAAGGTAATTTCTATCTTCAAATTTAGAATCCAGTTTAAGATATATGTTTTCTGTAAATCAGCAACTTAAGCATCCTGCCATCCCCAAAAAAGAAAAATGTCAACTCATAAATATTGCAGTTTCTTGATCGTTACAATTAGTTGACCATACCAACTTCTGATGTATTAGATCTCCTAGTTAGGACTCATCGAATGGTGGCCTCCTTTATGTTCACTACATGTACAATTATGCCCTTGGTAGACTCTATGAATTTATATATGTATGTAGTTGTAATGAAACTTCAGAAACAAATCCTTCTAAAATTATTGGAACCTGTTAATTACTACCATAATCAAGGGGAATAAGATTGTTTTGAGTTTGGCCTCCTGATGGTATACTTGCTTTTAGTGCTAATTTAAAGACATGGATTGCATAAATATATTAACTGCATGAGTCCAAATTAACAGAAAAAGATTAGGATGAACATTTGCTGAAGTAAATTAATAGAGGGGGGGGGGAAGAGAGAATATGAAAAGTTATTATAAGTTACTATTTAGTATATGGGGATGACCTAAGGTTTGCATATAATAGTAGGCATAGTATGCACATGGAAATAGTATTTAGTTGATCTAGGTTTCATGGCTTACGAAAACTTATTCAACAACTTAAAGATCTTTATACGGTTGTGCATAGGATGGGATAAAAATATCTGAATACAAAAAAAGACATAATAAACTAGTTTTTTTCCCAATACGAGGTTGGCAGCCATCAGGGTTTTAAATTTCGGCGAAATCTTCGATTTCGGTTCGAGGTTGACCGAAACCAAAATCCCAAGAATTTTGGCCCTCTCTTGATTCTCTTCTATATTCTTCATCAATTACTAATTTCAGGCCTTATTTCCTACTTTAAAGGCAACAATTAAGGTTCTCTTCTAATGGGAGATTATGGAGAGAGAAACAGATAAGATTTCCTAAACTTTTTCTAGATTTTTTCCAAAATAACCTAATTTTTTTCCAGATTTTCCTCGAAATTTCAGGCAAAATTCCGGTTCGGCCCTCACCGAAATGGCTACTGAAATTAAAATTTCAAACCTTGGTCGGCATGTGTCCTACCTGACAACTTTATAAGAAAGAAAATTTAATGTCCTTGGTTCATAGATTAGACTTCACATGCTTTACTTTCAACTGATAGTCTGTACTCTATGCTCAATTCATGTATTCACATATTTAATATATGCATGATTTGCTTGATAAAAAGTCTTGCTCTAATGCTTCAGCGTTCAGGAACAGTAGTTCTTGCAATGAATGAGTGTGGATCATGGACTCACTGAGATGGAATGTGGGCACAATGCTTGGGAGCTAAGTTCCTCATGGATGTGTGTTGTGACCAATAGCACCCAGCATTCCTTAGAATAGGAACATCTCTATTATTCTGCTTGTGTTTTCTTACCACTACTCGGATCAGAAGTCATGTAGCTTGTGTAAGCAATAAAAAAGCCTTTTCTCACCAGATTACCACTATAGGAAGGTATGAAAATCTTTTGGTGAGTGCTTCGGTAGGTGGTTTTTGTTGTTAGGGTGTAACCTTTATGTTACAAGGGACCCTTTTATATTGTAAGGGCATTTTAGTCCATGTAAAGTTTTTACATATTTAAGAAGTTTAGAGCCGTGTTTACACATGCTCTTCTTTTCTCTCATATTTGTTCTCTACTGTCTCCTCTCCCTCTCTCTCTCTTGGAACCCTAGAAACCTGAACCTAAATGCAACTTGGTATTAGAGTCTAAGATCAAGAGTAGAGCCTAAGATCACGAGAACCTGCCGGGGATCAAGAACGGGAGGTGTTGGTGTCATCAGGCCGTACGTCAGCAGCCGTACGGACACGCATCCTGAGGTTGGCATCTGAGGTCACCACCTGCTAGAGAATGATTTTACGGAGTTTCTTGTTTCTTGGATCTAAAAGAGGGTTCTTGCTTGAATTGCTTCGTTTTGGCCCTCTACATAAATTCTGATGTCCTGAAACAAACATTGCTAGATTCCGTGGAGTATTGAAGGTTTTGGAAGGAAAACTTCCTACCTATATTATCGCCAACCCCTATAATAGGGCTGTTTGGCTGTTTTTTGGGTTTTCAAACCCACTCATTCCTCTTTGCCGCATTGTTTGTCTTCCTGATATTTATGCTGGTTTTTTGGATGATCCCATGAAGATGTTTGAGTTTCTGTTGATGGAAACCCCCCTTTGCCTTACCGTCGGCCTACTTTATGCCTTTGTTTGGAGTGTTCTCGGGTTTTAACCCTCTTTAATCTTGGTTACAAGCTGTTTTTAGGTCCGTGTGTGTACATGACCTTTCTCTTGTGTATTGTTTAAGTCTGTGGAAGTAGCTATGTTTACCGAAGGGCCGCCGAAAGGATCCACAATGAGCACAGAGGCCACCTTGAGCAGTGCGGGGGGTGGGGGGCTGAAGTAGGTTTTGAGAATCTCGACTTATAGATTACATTTGTTAAGTTGAATGGAAAAAATTATTTGGAGTGGTCTTGGACAGCTAGGATGTATATCGGGGGTCGAGGAAAACTATGATACATTACCGGGTGAGTTGCTACGCCTCAGACCGTGGAGGATACCCTGTATGAGAAATGGGAGACATAATCTCACCATCATATCATGGCTTCTCAATTCCATAGAGCTTCACATCAGTCGGGGTTCTTATTTTTGAACACAACTAAATAAATATGGGACACGGCTTCTCAGACGTATTCCCAGCAGCAAAATTGAGCCCGGGCTTTCCAGCTTCGACAGAGTATCTCTCATCTCCAACAGGGGGATTAATAGTCCATCTGACTATTTTGCTAGAGCATCTGGGAGGAGCTAGATTACTATCACACTCATCAACCTGATTGTAGTGGCACACTGTGTGTTGCTCGTTACCAGAAATTGATTGAGAAGACACGGATTTTCGAGTTCCTCGCAGGGCTCAACTTAGAGTATGAGTTAGCCCGCATTCAGATACTTAGCGGCCGTGACCCACTTCCTTCTCTTAGTCAAGTCTACTCCCATGTTCAGAGTTAGGAGAGCTGACGTAGTGTTATGACACTAGCCTCCGTTCTAGACCGATCTACACTTGTGTCTACTCCTGCTCTTGCTCCTGCTCCTGCTCAGCCACGCTTTCAGAAGACCCATCTCTTCACTCCTATGGCACCATTTGCACCTTCTCCTGGAAAGTTTTCTCATCGTGAACGACCCAAGTGTGAATATTGTGGTCGTCTTGGGCACATGAAGGCTAAGATTTGGGAATTGCATGGTCGTCCACCCCGCTCAACAGTGGCTCCTGTAGTTCTTAATGTCACCTCAGAGACTCCGGTTAGTGCATCTCCAACACATCCCCATGACTGTCTCTGCCTGTGACTACTCAGTTCTCCCTCTATTATGCCAGTTCAGCCGTCCGAGATCGACAACCTATGCCGATTCCTTGCTCAGCTCGAAGGCCCTTCTGGCACTTTCACCTTTTCCTTTGCCCAATCAGGTACCATTCAAAATGCCCATCATGTGTCTACTACTTCGTCCAGTCCCACTTGGATTACTTATTCAGGTGCCTTCGACCACATGACGGGTATGTCTTCCTTTTTTCATCTTATTCTGTGTTCGGGTAGAGATAAAGTTGGGTGCTGATGGTGTTCTATCTCCTGTAGTTGGGAAAGGGACTGTTAATCCCTCTTCCCAACTTTCCTTATCCCATGTTTTACATGTTTCGAAGCTCACTTCAAATTTATTATCTATCAGTGCCCTTACCAAACCCGTATTAGTCACACCATTCCTATAAACTACCAATTCGTGTCGAACATCATCTACTCTTTGAATTTTATCACCTTCTTGCTTATTGAATGGTTCTTGTTGATGGCTACAAGCAACTTATGGACTTCTTCTTTGTGTCCATTAAATGACATCCCCAAAAATGGCCCAAACTCCACGACCTGCATGGCTCGCTCAGAAACTTCATCTCTTGTGTAATCTCCACTATTCATTCCCCCATTGCTCAATCCCGGTGCCCGAATGTTAAATCCATTTTCTGACTATAGTCATCCTCCTCACACACTTCATCTGCCCTTGACACTTTCTTTCTCCCCAATTTTGTTCTATTGTGACACTAGTTTGGGATGACAACAAAAATGGGGCTCAAATCTTCTTCAACGAACACCATTGATCTATCACCTACAGGAATAAAATCCCCCCTAGCCGCTTCATCATGTTTATCATCACCAAGACTTTGATGAGCAGGAGAGTGGTGAGAGGAGGGGCAAATAGCTAGAGGTAGATACTCGTCTTTAAGGGGCTTACCTGTAAGCTCTTGATGCTATAAAGACAACTAGTTGATCAATTGTGAATCCATCTTAAAGATATAAAACTCAAAAGAAGGCAGGGGCCCTATATTTGAGTAACCCTCTGTCGTACACTTGTTGGCCACTTCGTCATCCTCATCCGAGCCCTGAAGAACCATGTTAGTAGAGACTTCTCCATCTTCTTGCGTACTGGCATTAATTGGATCCTTGGAGGTGCTTCGCTTCGAGCTCGACTAAGAGAACAAAATGGCAGAATCACATCCTCAAACGAGTTACTAGATTCGGATAAGGGTACATAAGCGACTTCTTTCCCTTTAAAAACTCCTCAGGGTTTCTCGCATTTGGATACGGGTCAGGTTTCTACCTTTCGAAATCTTGATTCCCATTGGTTTAATAGCTCCACCCACTGAATAAGGGTTTGCGCAAACTTGAGAATCTCCCACAAAAGAGGAGCCATATCTAACACCGCATGTCTGCACCGCAGAGCCCCTTGTGTTTAACATGGCTCTATGTGTTTTGCGAAGTATCTTAGCTTCTCCCCTTTGTATTGATCTTCCAACCGTTGAAGCCTGTTAACTTTATTTTGAAATTGTTTAGGTGCAATTGACACGTGGCTAGACTGACCAGAGAATACTTGGGAGGGATTGAGCTGTGTTGCTCTGGGCTGTTGACGAACACGATTAAAACTGCTCCTTGCCATCGACAACCTCCTATGTATCTGAGTTGGCAAGGGACCCATACTGTTGAGATTCATGTTGGCCCTGGGCTCCCAGTAATGCCAACACTGCTCCGAAGAATCTCCACCCCCATCCTCTTCAACCTCTCGTCTATAAAATGCCAACGGATTTGTACTTCCTCCCACCCCATACTAATCTCCCATGAGGCGAAAAGATCTAACGGCTTGGGATTTCTCAGTATTTTATGTCACCCTAGTGTCCTTCGATGCCACCCTCACCCCCATCATGGGTAAATCCTCTACCCAGATTTTGACCACAAATGCCATAGACCTCGCCAACAGATTCGCTGATGCTGGAGTCTCCTCCTAACCTTGACTAATATCCGAGCCCATTCAACGCACTCGATGGCCCTGCTGTAGTAGGGTATAATTTGATAAAACCTTCACAAATGTCTTTTATGGCCTGGAAAGCACTCTTTTTTGGTAGGTGAACATTTATTATTCCCCCTAACCCCCCTAAAGTAAGAACGGGACCAAACCCAAGTCTTTGTGAATAACCCCCCAAAGACTCGATCCCAGGTCTGTGGGTACAACCCCCCACAGCCCGACCAACTCAACTATTGGACCAAACCCAAAGCGGAGAGACTCTAGAGGTGCAGAGGTAACCCAACGACCCTAATCCAACGCTGATTGCAACTCTCACCTTCATCCAGACATTGAGCAACTGAAAAGACGACCCCCATCGTTCTTTTGCCCTTCTTTAGAATCTTGCGGGCTTTGACTTTAGAGGGAAATCACTCAAAACCCCGGCCAGTAAGCTCCAAACCCTGTTCACCCAATCTTGGATGCTCTTCAGATCCTCATCCTCCCTATCAAACCTACTGACCAAGTAGGATTCCAAGAAACTAAGTCTATTCTTCGACCCCTTTAGCATCAAGTGCGACAAAGAGCTCCAACCTCCTACCTAGTATGGTATAGCCACTGCCTAAGGGCCATTTCTTCAGTTCCGCCACCTTCTTGTAGCTCTTTCTGGGATCTATAGAGGGCTGAGATAGATGACAAATCCAAGAGTCAAATCCTCTAACCTAATTCGAATGAGGGGAAGTCCTCTTGCCATGAAGAAACCTTCTAGGTTCTTTGAAGCTATCATGACCTACTTCTCCGATCCTGGTGCAATAAGAACCTCCGACATCAAACCGCAACTCATTCTGATGTCCTCTAATTTTGCCTCTCTTGAAACTCAGGTCATCGGAACCGGAAGCATATTGTAACCAAGGCGACAACATCAATGCGGCAACATGCATTAGCAATATGAGCCCCATGATCAATTATCTTAATCATAACCAAATGGGCCCTTAGCATATGTTTGTCCATCTTACCATATTTGAAAACAAAAATGGGGTTCCTTATATTATGTGTTGTAAAAAGTAGTATTATTCCATTAGACATCATATTTTTAGCTTATTTAAGATTAAACGTAATTTAGTGTAATATATATCAGCATATTGGTACATATTGGTGAACAAAAGTGTGATTCCTTTTGTTACATGGTTATAGGATAGTTTTATTGCTTTAAACATCATGTTAGATACCAATCAGAAAAATAAAATAAGAATCATATTTTTAAGTTATTTATGCATTGATGCAAGGCATCTAACCAATACTCCCAAAAGCCGCGACTGATCGGGGTGTGAGATTAAATTCTTATATCTCATAGCACAGATCCAGGCTCTCGGCCGAACCCCCCTCGTGGGTCCCATCTCACACAGGCCACCCCACCCCGAGCATGCCCCTCGTCTCTCACGCAGGCCGCCTCCCACTCGAGCCCGGTGTGAAAATGTTGTCAGTATGAGGTAGAATATAATATAAGATGTATGGTGGGTGGAGATATGAAAGTGGGTGTAATTGGTTTTAACCTAATGATATAAATAATATTGTGGGACGTATAGAAGAGTGAACCGGATCCGCACGCAAGCTTCAGGGGTGAATCTCCCTACGTCACAGACTTTCGAGAGGTGACCCTTATCGCTGACGTCATGCAGCCGTACGACTGACGTCATGCAGCCGTACGACTGACGTCATGCAGCCGTACGACTGACGTCATGCAGCCGTACGACTGACGTCATCAGCCGTACAAACAGGTTGCCCATGATAAAAAAAAACCCCACCCTCCAGTAGCTTGCATTTTTCCAGGTATTTTGGTGATTTTTTGGGAATTTATTTGGCCCTTTTTGATCATCTTATGGTTCTTCGAAAAAATTGAAAAACAGCCCCGTTTTGGTTAGAGTTGATTTGCGATTTTTCGTGGAGCTTTTTGGCTTGGTTGTTACATCGTTTTGGTCCCCTCTATTATTATCTTCATGCCTATGCCTTTTTTTTGAAGATTGGTTGAGTATTGTGGCTTGGGGATTGATTTCTCCCCCTATTTCTTATCACCGGCGGGTTTGTAACCCTTATTGGGCACTACGGCTCCTCTTCAATCTTGCTGGTTGGCTCTCTTTATATCTTCAATCCTCTTTTGGATGATATTTTGGAACTTTGGGATGCTCCCATCGCTCCGTTGCTTCTCGGTTATTGTCGCTCGAGTCATTTAACTTGTTTCGACCCCATCTGCAGCCTTGTAGTGCCTTCGGTATGTTTCAGATTGTGGTCGCTATTTTTTTGGTGGTTATTTTTCTCTTATTTGCTTGCCATTTGCTATTTGTGACGTGGCAATGTCGACTTCGGATGAGTTCGGGGCCTTGGATGTGGCTTCCAGGCCTACCGGCCCTCCCAGGCCTTCCGACCCTCCCAGGCCTTCCGTTTCAGCTCCTACTCTGTATGAGAACCTTGTGTTGCAAATTACCACTATCAAGTTGGCTGGAAAAAATTATTTGGAGTGGTCTAGGGCTGCCAAGATGTTTATTGGTGGCTGTGGGAAACAAGGATACCTTACTGGCTGTTTAGTACCCTCTGCAGAGGATGACCCCGAGTTTGAGAAATGGGAATCGGGCAATTTGACAGTTATGTCCTGGCTTCTTAACTCTATGGAGCCTCACATCAGTCGAGGATTCCTATTTCACACCACTGCAAAGGAGATCTGGGATTCTGCAGCTCAGACCTATTGTCAGTAAAAGAATATCGCTCGTGTGTATCAGTTGCGCCAGAGCATTGCCACTCTTCGTTAAGGGGACTTGCTTTTGGCCGAGTACTTTGCTAAACTTCGCAGCATGTGGGAGGAACTTGATTATTATCAAGTCTTTACCCCTGCCTGTACCACTGATGGTAAGACATATCGCACGTTGGTGGATCAGAAGAGGATATATGAGTTCCTTGCTGGCTTGAATGCTGATTTTGAGTTAGCCCGTGTTCAGTTGCTTAGTAAAGATGATTTACCCTGGCTTAATCAAGTGTATGCCTACGTTCAGAGTGAAGAAAGTCGCAGAGATGTCATGTCTTCTCTTCCCAAACATGCAAAGTTTGCCTTGGCGGCAGTCTCATCTTCACAAAAACCATCACAGAATCGCCATCCACCTAGTGGCCCTAAAGGCCCCCCCCCCCCCACCTATTTGTGCTCATTGTGGCAAGAAAGGCTACAATCAAGATAAATGTTGGAGCCTTCATGTGTGAGGGGTGTGGGAAGAAGGGACACAGCAAAGAAAAATGTTGGAACATTATTGGACGACCCCTGCCATCGTATCTGCTGTCGTCGCGTGCACCTTCCACTACCCACAGCATTGCTATGGATGCTCCTATAGGTTCATCACTTTCCTCGGACATGTCACCAGTTACTATTTCTCGAGAGGAGCTCGAGAATATACGGCGCTTTATGGCTCACTTGGAAGGACCTTCGGCCACTTCCACATTTGCCCAGTCAGGTACCATCAGTTCTGCCCATCATGTTTCCGCCTCTACTTCTTCATCACCCTGGATTATTGATTCGGGGGCTTCAGAGCATATAACGGGTATGTCTACTTTATTTTCCTCTTACTCTGTGGGTTCTGAGGTTGATAAAGTCCGCATCGCAGATGACACACTTTCCTCTGTTTTTGGGAAAGGGTGTGTCACGGCTACACCCGAGATTCTTTTATCTTTTGTCCTTCACGTTCCCAAGTTTGATACTAACCTGCTTTCTGTTAGCTCTTTCACAAAAACTCTGAATTGTTGTCACTTTCTTTCCTTCTCATTGCGTGTTCCAGGACTCGGTCAAAAGGAGGACAATTGGCACTGGACATGAAGTAAATGGTCTCTATCTCCTGGATGTAGCTCCCTCAGTTCCAACAGCGTTACAGTTTCGTAGTCATAATAGTAGTTTCAATAAGGAGCAGCTGCTGTCTTGGCATGCTCGTCTTGGTCATGTGTCTTTTCCATATTTGCGTCTCTTATTTCCTGCATTATTCAAGTCTGTGTCGCTGTTTGAACTTCATTGTGAAGTGTGTTCTCTGTCCAAGCACACTCGTTCTGTTTTCCTACCACGGGGTAATAAAAGTAATGTTATTTTTGATTTGATTCACTCTGATGTTTGGGGCCCGTCCCTGGTTACTTCCATTTTTGGTTATCACTACTTTGTCTCGTTTGTGGATGATTTCTCTAGGTGCACATGGATATTTGTTATGAAATCTAAAGATGAAGTGTTTTCGGTCTTCAAGAACTTCCACAAACTCATCCTTACTCAGTTTGGGAAGTGTATAAAAGTCCTCTGATCTGACCAAGGGGTAGAATACATGTATGGGGGGTTGAAGTTGTACCTGGCAGAGCATGGTATTGAGCACAAAAATTCGTATGTGTTCACCCCACAACAAAATGGGGTGGCTGAGAGAAAAAATCGACTTCTCCTGGAAGTGGTTCATTCTCCCCTGTTGTGGTACAATGTTCCCAAAACTTTTTGGTTTGATGCCGTGTTTCTTGCTGCTTTCCTCATCAACCGTATGCCTTCTCGTTCTCTTCAGTTCCGCTCTCCATTTCAGCTCCTCCGTCCATCTAGCTCTCCCTTTGCGGTTCCTTAAAAGATCTTTGGTTGTGTTTGTTATGTTCATATCCTTGGCCCTCATCGGACAAAATTGGACCCTAAAGCCCTTAAATGTGTGTTTCCTGGGTACTCCTCTTCCTCGAAAAGGGTACAAATGCTATCATCCTCCCACACGGAAAATGTTTGTTATTATGGATGTCACATTTCTGGAATCGACTCCCTATTTTTCCGCTGCTAACCATGCCGGTCCTCAGTGGGAGAGTAGTTGGTGTGAGGAACGGCATGTGACCCCTGCTTTGCCTGTGCCATTAGATGACCCAAGTATTGATACTATTATGCATGACAGAGACACTAGCAAACAGGGGGAGTTGCAAGTCTATACTCGTTGTAGGCTAAGGGAGACAAAGACCATTCCTGCATGTCAAGGTCAAGACTCCTTGCTGGATCCAGGTAATCCCTCATCTGGTTCCCCTTTGATTTCCCCTTCTTTATGTGATAATGGTTCTGATCTTCCTATTGCCCTTCGGAAAGGGAAGAGATCTTGTACTCAACACCCTATTGCTAGCTTTGTCTCCTATGATAACTTGTCATCATCCTACAAATCTTTTGTTACTTTTCTGTCTTCTGTTATTCTTCCTTCTTCTGTCACAAAGGCTTTGGCACAACCCAGATGGAAAGAAGCAATGATTGAAGAAATGAATGCGTTGGACAAAAACAATACATGGGAACTGGTTCAGTTACCACAGGGCAAGAAGCCGGTTGGATGTAAGTGGGTTTATACAGTGAAGTGCAAACCGGATGGATCTGTGGACAGGTACAAGGCACGGTTGGTGGCTAAGGGCTATTCTCAGACATATGGTATTGACTACAAGGATTCACTCCTGTAGCCAAATTAAATTATATCCGAGTTATTCTCTCAAGTCAGTCTTGGCCACTATTACAGCTCGATGTTAAAAATGCCTTCCTTCATGGCGACCTGAAGGAAGAGGGTTTTCGGGTGTCAGATGACATACAGAGTGTGTAAGTTGAAGAAAACTATGTATGGTTTGAAACAGTCACTGAGGGCATGGTTTGAAAGATTCAGTGGAGCAGTGAGACAACTGGGATACAGCCAAAGTCAGGCAGACCACTCACTCTTTATCAGACGAGTCGGGGGAACTACGACCATTCTGAGTGTGTATGTGGATGACATTATTGTCACAGGGAACTGTGCAACAGAAATTTCCAGAATTAGTGACTTCTTGGCAACTGAATTTGAAATTAAAGATCTGGGCACCTTGAAGTACTTCTTAGGCATTGAGGTTACACGATCGAATGATGGAATATACATTTGTCAGAGGAAATATGTATTGGATTTACTACAGGATACGGGCATGTTAGGGGCACGACCTGTGGATACCCCGATTGAAGCAAACCATCGATTAAATCGCCAATCAGGGGAACCTCTTGAAGATGCAGGTAGTTTCCAGAGACTTGTGGGACGTTTCATCTACCTAGCTCACACACGATCGGATATCGCATATGCCGTGAGTGTGGTGAGTCAGTACATGCATGCGCCTCACACACCACACCTGGAAGCTACTACCCGCATCTTGAGATACTTGAAGTCATCCCTAGGGAAGGGATTGTTATTTCGTCGTCATGGGCATATGAGGGTTGAAGGCTTTACTGATGCAAATTGGGCTGGTGCTCAAGATGATAGACGGTCTACCTCAGGCTATTGCACGTTTGTGGGAGGCAATCTAGTAACTTGGAGAAGCAACAAGTGGTAGTTCGGTCAAGTGCGGAAGCAGCGTTCCGATCTATGGCTCATGGTTTATGTGAGCTACTATGGCTCAAAATTTTATTCAGAGAGCTAGGGTTCCGATTGAGGGATCTTTGTTACTATATTGTGACAACAAGGCGGCCATAAGCATTGCACATAATCCTGTGCAACATGATAGGACAAAGCACATTGAAGTGGATAGGCATTTTATTTGTGAGAAAGTCACATCGGGAGTAATCTGTATATCGATCGTGCCTACATCAGAACAAGTAGTGAATGTTTTCACCAAAGGTGTTGCAGCTGCTCCATTTAGGGCATGTTTGGACAAGTTGGGTATGATCGATATCCATGCACCAACTCGAGGGGGAGTGTTGTCAGTATGAGGTAGAATATAATATAAGATGTACGGTGGGTGGAGATATGAAAGTGGGTGTAATTGGTTTTAACCTAATGATATAAATAATATTGTGGGACGTATGGAAGAGTTTACCCTCTCCAACGTTTTCCCCTTTCTCTTCCTCTCTTCTTCTCTTCTCTCCATTGAACCCTAAACTTCAACTGAAAATGCCCCTGCATTAATCACCCCCGGTGAGGAGTCTCGAACACGAGACCTCCTACTCTGATACCACTTTGATGCATGACATCTAACAAATCCTCCCAAAAGCTGTGACTGATGGGGGAGTGAGATTAGATTCTTTTATCTCATAGCCTAGATCCAGTGATGCAGGACACTTAACCAATACTCCCCAAAAGCCGCGACTGTTGGTAGCGTGAGATTAAATTCCTTTATCTCATAGGATCTATTTAGGTTCTCGGTCAACACGACCCCTCGTGGGCCCATATCACACAGGCCACCCCACCCCGAGTGTGCCCCACTTATGCAGGCTGCCCCACTCGAGCCCGGTGTGCAAATGCCCTTGCATTAATCACCCCTGGTGAGGAGACTCGAACATGAGACCTCACGCTCTGATACTACTTTGATGCAGGACATTTAACCAATACTCCCCAAAAGCCGCGACTGTTGGTAGCGATTGTTGGTAGCGTGAGATTAAATTCTTTTATCTCATAGGATCTATCTTGGTTCTCGGTCGACACGACCCCTCGTGGGCCCATATCACAGGCCACCCCACCCAAAGTGTGCCCCATTTACGCAGGCTGCCCCACTTGAGCCTGGTGTGAAAATGCCCCTGCATTAATCACCCCTAGTGAGGAGACTCGAACATGAGACCTCTCGCTCTGATACCACTTTGATGCAGGACACTTAACCAATACTCTCCAAAATCTACGATTGTTGGTAGCGTGAGATTAAATTCCTTTATCTCATAGGATCTATCTAGGTTCTCGGTCGACACGACCCCTCGTGGGCCCATATCACATAGGCCACCCCACCCCGAGTGTGCCCCATTTACGTAGGCTGCCCCACTCGAGCCCGGTGTGAAAATGCCCTACATTATCCAGGCACTCGGCCAAACCCCCCTTGTGGGTCCCATCTCACACAAACCACCCCACCTTGAGTGTGCCCCTCGTCTCTCACGCAGGCCTTCCCACTCTAGTCCGGTGTGAAAATGCCCCTGCAATATGCATTTAACACAGTTTGGAGTATAGTAACGATGTATCTTTGTGTTTCAAAGCGTGTCAGTGATTTTTCCAGTGCATCGCTAATGAATTGTTACCTATTGCGGTATGTATTGGGTTTTCAGCTTATCGATACATTAAACAATACTGATATTCTAAATCTTGCTTTTTAAGTATTCTGTATTTTTCTTTACATTTTCAAGCAGTTGTGGACTTTTTCTATTATAGAGCTTAGATCACTTTCAATATGTTGTTAACAAGCCAGATGAAGCTTTCTACTACTGCCCAATGGGCACCTGTATAGAGGTAGGTTTTGCTAGGAGAGGCAAAATTTAAAACAAAATCAATAAAATTGATTCAGAATGCATGTGCGTCTATAACAAGTTGGCAAGGCAGGATCTCTAATGTCTTCTTTTGCATGCATACTTTATTTTCATGAGAAGATGGTTGGGATTGATGTAACAAATCAACAATCTAGTAGGCAGACTGTGATTCAGAAGGTCAATGCCAAATAAATCAATGTATGCCTAAAAAGCAAGGAAGAGCATAACTTCTCCCGTTGGCAACCTCCACCACCAATTAGATGACAATGTAGGGGTAGGACAAAGACAAATAATGCAAGGAATACAACCATATAAAATGGGCCATGACTTAGGAGAAGAATCTAAACCCCAAAACAAGGGCTTAAAAGAAACCTCTATTCAACTATTCCGCTTTTCTTGATTCATGCTTAAAACTTCAAAGGGAGTCCCTTTCCTTTGGATGAATAGAATTTTATTATCCATTGTTGATCTTAGCACTTACAAAGAACTTTGCGGTTTTATTCTTCTATTATATATCCCTTCACTTAAACATCTCTTTTATCATTTTCAACAAATTTAAATAGTTATCAAGATTTGATTCTGATTTAAGTAAGATGTTCTAGTCCATTAAATTTATCTTCTTTTGAATTTAATGAGTTTTCTTCTTTTGAATTTGAACTCCGACTTTCTACTCATCAGAAAAAAAATTGATGTCAAGGGTGGGTTGATGAGTCCAAATTGCAGTTGTCTTGTATTGTCGAAAATTCCTTATTCTTTGGTTGTATCTCTTTTTGTGCTCAACGAATTCCAGTGATGGTTGAAAATAAAATGGTGTATGCTGAAGTCTCCTTGGATTAGTGGTGATCTCTATTTAAACCCCAATTGTTTATGTCAACTGTTTATCTTTAATCTTTACAGGCAGAAAGAAGGCGCAAGCTTGGATTGCCACCGGAAGACCCTTCAGTTGTAAAGCCTGCCACACCAGTTGTGCAGGAAAAAAAGGTATAGTTTTTCTGAATAACTTCTATAATCAAGGACTCTGGTATATCATGCAGAATTTGATTGAGATTTGTTTTAATAAATATCTCCCCTCCTATTTAAATTGCAGAGCTTACTCCCTGTTAAGCCTGCTACAAAGACAGAGCACATGAGAGATTGTTTGCGATCTCTCAAGCATACTCACAAGGTAAACACTATTTTTAATCTTGGACTTGATTTGAACTTTACTTCCTCTAGTGATCTAGCCATAATTGTTTTTTCATAATAAAGAACTTAATAAAATCAATGGGGAATACATGACTGGATAAGAGATTTCTGTGTATACAAGATAGGTAAATGTGTTGGTGGATGGTGTGTTCCCGTGTTGGCCCGACATAGTTGTTTCACCTTTCCCCATCAGGTCGATCTTTTGGGGTAAATGGTTGTTTAACATGGTATCAGAGCCTTAAGGGGCCTGGGAGGTTGCGTGTTCAAGTCTCTAGCGGAGTGTATTCCCGCTGAGGGGGAGTGTTGGTGGATGATGTGTTCCCGTGCATGTGTTGTGTTGGCCCGACGAGCCGTTGGTACACATAGTTGTTTCACCTTTCCCCATCAGGTCGATCTTTTGGGGTAAATGGTTGTTTAACAAAACGTACACCACATATAGCCAGAAAGTCAGCTAGATGTTGTTCTGAGGATATGGACAAAACTATTGCAAATCTTGGTGACGGTCTAAATGTGGTCAATTAGGTATTCAATTTCCGAGGACCTTCTGCACTCTTGATGCCCATGGAATAATGCTAAGTAATGTTCTTAGGAAACAGATGGTTTTAGAAAGAAATATTTGAATTTCATGAGGTTGTGCCAGTGGGCTCGTTGCTCTACTACTTTGGAATATACCTCGCCTATCGCCCCAAAGAAGACTTCAAGAGTCGTCCTTTCATTGTTCTTAGGAACTCTTGCCAGTCTGAGATTGCCAATGGAACTATGTACAAAATTAAGCTTGTTCATCGAAATTGAAGATACTGCCAAACATTACAGGCCTTGGACTTTGATGTGCACTCCCAACGTCTTTCAGAAGCCATCATATTGAAGTGCCATAAATCTTACAAAATGGCCCATCATCATCTGTATAATAAAACCCAACATGTATTGTTAGAATGGTTGTCTCATTCAAAGGTGCAGATCGTTCTCATTGCAACTCCCAACCAAGAGCAAAGGTGAAATATTCTTTAGACTTACCATAGCCCCCAAAAGGAGTCTACCAACTTTTTTGGAAGCACTCAATGAATGCTGAAAGGGAAGCAAAAGCTTCTAAGTCTCTCGTACTACTTTGCTATGAGTAAAGAGCATCTGCCTTACATATTACAAATCTATTAGGCAGAAGACCTCTGAATTAGGTGGTCAACTGTGAGAATCTTGTGCATCCAACTGTCCAAACAAAATCTGCCACCCTAGGCGGAACGTGGAAGCCACAAATCTTAGAGGGTAAGGACTCATTCGCCAAATTGCTGTTGGAAGAGTACACACCAAAAAGTTCCTATGATCTACCCACATACATGGGAACTTGGAAGCAACATTTTTATGGTTCAGGAAGTTTTTGGGTACCTGTGGTTAGATTAGAGATATAGAAAACTTATGTACTTAAAGCACGGTCCAGTGTATTCATATGCTTTATTTAGAGGAAATATGGAGTGAGAAGTGGACCCACCAGGGATGGTGGGGCCTCACCGCTCCATTTACTAAATGGTGCATGTGCTTATTGATTAGGGACCTATTCGTTACCCTCCTCCGCACGGACCATAATCTGAAAGAATCATAGATTAGATTGTAACTGGTTGATTAAGAATTTCTGGTTTGGTTGAAGCACCAAATGTGCTTAATAACCTGTCCAAAATAGTGTCTAATTAGACAATTAGGATTATCCAGTTTGTGCATATGTTCTTTTCGGCTGTACCCATTCAGGAGGTGCTTCACAATTGGATTCTCATTTCCTTACGAGAAAAAACAAAAGGATTCTCATGATCAAATTGTGTGTCACGGATTGCAGTAGTAAGGGTGCTACTCGATGGATAACTGGACAAAAATATGTCCGGTTGAGTCCATTGACCATTGGATTCAAGTGATCCACGGTCCGCGAGGCAACAACTGCAAAGAGTAAAATAGTTGTTGCCGCTTGGACCGTGGAATGTGGATCTCTTGAATCCAATGCTCGAAGGACTCAACTGCACATTTTTGGTCCGGTTATTCGTGGGGTAGCACGGCTATTTCCTTTTCTATCCAAGGCTTCTGCAAAGGAGTCTTAGATTCCTATATAATCCTGACGGCAAGTGCATGGTCCTTTATTTTCTAATACTGCCACATCATAGCAATAATAGAACATGTTAATGAGATTAGATATTTCTATAGACTGGCAAATCTAAAAGTGTAACCCCTTGATTGGACAGTTCAGATCAGTGAGTATTGGTTAGACAAGTTGTCGCAGTGTTCATAGTGTGTTGCATTACCCAACCTCACCCCTTAAAGAAAGGATCAACAAGAATCTTTTCCTTTGTTTGCTAACCAATAGTGCTCTTTTATATTTAACATTGCACAATATTGATGTGTAAATTATAAATTGTATTCAGTAACCTTAACTGTGCTTTATTTCTTTTGGGGTAGGATGATGATGCCAAAGTTAAGAGGGCATTCCAAACTCTTCTGACATATGTGGGTAATGTCGCAAAGAATCCCGATGAGGAGAAATTCAGAAAGATTCGACTCGATAACCCATCCTTTAAGGTAGGGAACATCCTTAAAATTAAATACAGGTCATGTCAGAGGCATATGTTGTTGTTAAATTCCATTTTGAAACCTATAATGCTCATAGATAGCAGAACTTAGTTTAAATCATTATGTACTTACAGTAAGGGTTGGTGGCAGGCCCAGCTTTCACTGTTTCCACCATCCTAACTGTCCATTCACTTTGAGGTTTCAGAAACATGACCAGCTATTATTTTGAGTGTCAAAAAGAATGTGACTAATTCTGATGGTCATCGTCAGTGGGCTACACACCCTTTTGTGGGTAGAAATTGTTTATACACCCATGTTGTATATATATTTTTGCATTAAAGTTAATATGTACCAATCTGCTCTCCATCCACAGCACCTCACCTGGCACATACACGCAGACATCCACCACGCCACCAAATATCTGTTTTCTTTGCATCTATACCTTGCTGGATAATGTCATCCTCTTCTTTCTAAATATGCTTAACAGGATAGAGTTGGTAGTTTGAAAGGAGGCGTTGAGTTTCTTGAGCTGTGTGGATTTGAGAAGAGTGAAGGGGGAGAGTTTTTGTTTCTTCCTAGGGACAAGGTGGACATGGCAGTGCTGAACTCAGCTGGGTCTGAGCTGAACTCAGCTATAGTTAATCCCTTCTTTGGCGTTCTCTGAGTAAAGGGGCATCTTTTATCATAAACAAGTCTCATTATGTTATTTTGGATTCATGGAGTTAAAATGGAGATTAAGAAAAGATGGAATGGATGTATGGAAGAATATCATTGAAAGTAGACCCATTTAAGAATTTCCATGTACTTCTATAACTTATCAAGGTAAAATAGAGATCATGCCGTAACTCACACTTGGGGCCTTGTAAGTGGATGTGCTATCGAATACAAAATGAATTCTTCAAGTGGAAAATAAATGTAATATTGATATTTTCATTTCTTTCTCCAAAAGATTCAGCCTCTCTGATGGGTTAATAAGTAGATACTGTCTTCATTTTCGGTTTCTATGATGTTCAGTGTGAGTTTAAAAAATGTCGTTCTTTTCTATTTTGCTTTCATTACAAGAACCATAATTGACATGTTGTAGATTCTGACCGTATAGAAATGTGAATAGCTATACGGGCAGTATATTGCTTTGGAATTGAAAAACACTGGATGGCCAGTTCAATGACTGGTCCGGGTTTTAAAATATTGCATTTAACTGAATTTTTTCCTCACTCATTTTCGAAAATACACAAATTTTCAAAACAGTCTTGATCGCCAAAATTTTCAAAGCAGCCCCTGCTTTTAAGATTTCTAATATACAAGGGTAACTAAAAATACTTTCATTACTTATCATAAGGTGCATCACACATTGACATGTATATGCTTAACATGGATCTTAACCCGGCAATGTGGGGTCCACTTGGAGATTAGTTTTTTTTTTTTTATAACTAAAGAAAATTTATTGAATATAGGCTTTTAGAGGGGCCTACGAAAAACCAAAACAAGTTACATAGGAGTCGAAAGCATCAATCAACAAACAAAAGAAATCTAAAACACCCAACAGGCTTCCACTTCTACTCCTAACTAGATCGGACCAATTGAACAAGAACTCCTTGAACAAAATGCCTTTCCCTTCCTCTTACAACTTCACACAAAAATACACCAAAGCCTTGATCTCCAGCGTAAGCTCCAGATGAAGACTTTTGTTCTGGAGTACCCTATTATTCCTCTCCTTCCACGAGCCCCAAATAACCACTAATGGTGTAATGCAGGGGCATTTTCATACCGGGCTCGAGTGGGGCAGCCTGTGTAATATGGAGCACACTCGGGGTGGGGTGGCCTGTGTGATATGGGCCCACGAGGGGCTGGCCTGTGTGATATGGGCCCACGAAGGGTCGTGTCGATCGAGAACCTAGATAGATCCTATGAGATAAAGGAATTTAATCTCACGCTACCAACAGTCGCGGCTTTTGGGGAGTATTGGTTAAATGTCCTGCATCAAAGTGGTATCAGAGCGGGAGGTCTCGTGTTCGAGTCTCCTCACCGGGGGTGATTAATGCAGGGGCATTTTCATACCGGGCTCGAGTGGGGCAGCCTGTGTAATATGGAGCACACTCGGGGTGGGGTGGCCTGTGTGATATGGGCCCACGAGGGGGTGGCCTGTGTGATATGGGCCCACAAAAGGTCGTGTCGATCGAGAACCTAGATAGATCCTATGAGATAAAGGAATTTAATCTCACGCTACCAACAGTCGCGGCTTTTGGGGAGTGTTGGTTAAATGTCCTGCATCATGGTGCCAATGTCCACATCTTTCTTCTGAATTTTCCAAGCCCCTTCCCTCTACAAGTAAAAAATAGCTCATTAATCGACCTTGGAGCTACCGATATCACCCAAACTGACTCACATGGAGATTAGTTAAAGGTTGAGTTCTGGTGAGGTTGATATCTTTACTATATATGGATGTTATTCTCACAAAAAATCAGCTCATTTGATGTTTTTAGCCTTGTGAAAAGTGGATTACAAGTTTAAAAAATCTTAATCCTGTATTTTATCATTAACCTTTTAAGTCCACAGTTGATAGGGTTAACAATTTCAGGATGGGTTTTTTTTTTTTTTACGAGGGGGATGAAACCAAAATTTGAATAAATTTTTAAATACGCATATCTAGGTCATCAAAAATAAACAAGGATAGATCCAACAATATAGTAACATGTATTCAATTCAGTGAAAATACTCCATGAATCATTATTTTTCTAACAACCAATGATGAAAATATCATAAAGAGGCCGTTCTTTAAACAAAATAAAATTTTTAGATGAGTAGTTTTGATTATGTTCTATGGGTTTTTTGAATTACTTCCCTGGGTAATTAGGCAAATTAAACATGTCTCCCTATATATATAAAATTTAGATTTGCCACCTTTGGCTTTTCTGCCCCCTCTAGGGAGTCGTGTTCTCGGTTGTGGATTTCGAGAATCCAACAATGGTTGGTAGCACTGTGAAAAGTGGAAAAAGTAATGCCATCTCATCGCTATCAAGCATCATTGGATTCTCGGAATCCACGGCTGAGAACAAGACTCCTGAGAGGGGGCAGAAAAAGGAGGGTTTCCTGAGTCTGACCCTTAATATGGAGAGAAGCAGAATAAAACAAGCTCACGAGGGTTAGCTAGATAACACAAGAATATATATAATCTCAATATTTACGTAACCAAAATGAGAAATCAGACATGGAATATAATCTAAATTTTTACATAACCAAAATGGGAAATCAGACATCCAGGGGTCTTAGAAGAGCCTATCCTCCCAACCCTTCGAGTATAGGAATATAAGTCCAAAATGTTGATAGTTTAATTCCCATCACGACGAAAAAGAATAAGCTAAAGTCCAAACACCTAGATACAATAGTTTTAACATCATCAAACATAGAAATAGAAGTCCAAGAAATCAAGGATGAAATGGAAAATCAGACGTCCAGGCCTTAGAAGAGCCTGTCCAACCAGCCCATCGAGCCAATGTGGGTTGGTTGATTCCCATCACAAGGAGTCCGAGATAAACAGAAGTACAAAACTGAGACAAAATAGTTTTAACATCATCAAACATAGAAATAGAAGTAGAAGAAACCAAGGATGAAATGTCCGTCATGTAGTACGCGCTTGCTTCGGCCTCGGCCTCACCCTCCACTTAGCTGCAGATCATGTGCAACATTTACTCCTAATGATAATCAAATGGTTAGTCCCCGTACATTTTGCCCGTGTGTGCACTGCATACTTCTAATGTTATTTATACACCCTTTTATAGTCTGTAATGTTGGCACTTGAGAGAGAGTCTTCTAAGCTAAAAACTTTGGTTTCGTAATTTTGGAGAGAAAAAAGTTGATATCCATCCCAAAACTTCCACGTGGCACGTCATGCTTTTTCAGGTTCATTGACTCATGAATATTTGGCTTATCCCTGAATTGGACCTACGCAACAATTGGATTTATTAATTTTTCATTGATGATTTCTAGCTGTTGAATTCTATCATTTTTTGAACCACTCAAACCCAACGGCTAGAAATCACTAATCAGGGTTTATTTTTGGTGTAAAGGTCACTAAGGGGTAGGCCAAACATTCATGTCTCTGTAGGCCATGGGATGCCACATGGCATTTTGTGGTGGACATAAACATCAATGTTTTTCTCGTAATGTTAGAATATTAAGAAGAGAAGGGGAAGTTTAAAAACAAAAACAAAAAACAAAAAAGGAAAACGATAAAAAAAATTGGATCTCTAGACAAAAAAAGGAAAAATGAAGTACAATTCTTTGAAGAGAATTCCTCACGGATTGTAAGCAACGTCGCACATTCTTAGAGACCAATGACCGTATGGATGTTTGCCTGACACCTAAATGGACTTATAGACCAAAAATCAAATCGATGGGTGATTTAGCCATTGGATTAAAGTCCTTTTTCATGAATTGATTCTTAACCGTAGGATTAATCCAGCATTATATGGGGTACTCAGATTCACTGGATAGAAATCACCAATCAAGTTGAGTGGGCAATACATTAGTCTATGAGAGTGTGCCACGTGGCTAATAAAGCAGTAAGAATTTTCCCAGACGTCTGAAGCAAAATAGTACTTATCACATGGACTTTGTGATAGCACACAGTAGTGTCGTTTTGTTATTGGTCAAGTACTGGACTTACTTTTTAACTAAAAACTTTGAACAATTTTTGGCCAATGAAAAAATGACACTACTGTACACAACGGAAAGGAGAGGGTACGCAAGAAGAGAAAGAAAGAAGAGTCTGATAAGTTTAAGATCATACGCACCATCAAATGATCAAAGAGCCGAAGACGATGAAAGGCATGGGAGAGTAGCATTGTTGATGTTGATGCACCTCATCTTCAAATCCAGGAGACCACCACTCCATCCACGCCTTTCTCTTGTTGATGTCGATGATTCCGCTGATGATGAGGTGATGATGATCTCGAGGTTTGGAATGTGAGCTTTAATCTTGTGCCAGTCCTCACCCCTCTCTTCCTCATATCGTCTCTCTAGATGAGGGCATTCGTGAATGTATAGAGTTTGGAGGGCAGTGAGGTGTTGAAGTCCTTCCGGCAAGGATGTTAGATTCTTGCATTCCCTAATCCACAAAATCTGAAGCGATGTGAGATTGCCAAGCGACTCCGGCAAGGATGTTAGATTCTTGCATTCCTGAATCCACAAACTCCGAAGTGATGTGAGATTGCCAATACACTCCGGCAAAGAAATCAGCTCAGGCAAGTTATATATCCCCAAATTCTTAAGGGCTGTTAAACATCGCAACCCCTTAGACGGAGACAGAGATGTTAGACTATCACAAGATTGAATGTTCAAATCTACGAGAGAGCTCAACCCTTGGATCCCCATCTCTGGCAAAGAACTTTGACCCTCGCAGCCATAAATTAAAAAGGATTCGAGGGAAGTGAGGTAATTCAATGCCAACTTTTTTAGTGCGGTGAGATTTTCCAGTTCCTTAGGCAAAGTCTTAAGCTTGGGGCAGTATTCAATTTCCAAAGATTGTAAAGCAGTAAGGTTTCGAAGCATCCCTTGTGGAAAAGACATTAGCTCCCTGAAAAATGAAATTTGAAGGGAAGAAAGATGAGAAGGGAGTAGGGGTTGTACCAATGATCTTAGTATCATTTCGTTGCAATCGAATAGTCCTAGATGTTCCAGAGACGATGGCAATAGGAATGTTGTCATCAAGAGGGGACATTCAGAAATGATCAGCTTCTTAAGACAGCAAGGGAGTGGTACCGTCTCCATGCCTTCACCATCAATGTATTTAATGTTTGCACAGTTCCCAAGTTTGATTTCAACCAAATTTGGGAGCGATGAAAACATCCAACTCGGAAACATCTTACCTCTGTACCCCTTTATATCCAACCTTTTTATATTTGGGTGAGGCTGGAGGCCTTCTAACACCCCTTCGCTGTTGTCATCACCATCTGCATTTGACCAATTCAAACTTAACGAGCAAAGACTTGGCTTTTCTATCAATTTGGCTTTTCTAGCATCAATTGAATTTTCCACATGCTCAAGCCTTTTTATTTTTAGTTCTCCTCTTAGGTTTAGTCCTTGCAACTCTCGAATACCACAACCACTCTCTGGGCCCACAATGAACTTGCTTAATGTTTGGAGGCAAGTCAATTGCCCAATCCCACTTGGCATGTCTTTTATTAATGAACACTGAGAGATGTCGAGGTGTCTTAGGCTCCTCATTTTCCTCATGTCTTTGGGCAACTTTTGCAGCTTGTTACAAGATCTTAGTTTCAAGATCATCAATTTTTTTAGGCTGCATATGGATTCAGGTAATACTGTGATATCAGTGGAAGAGAGGTTGAGGTACCTCAGATGTTTCAATTTGCATATTGAGAGTGGCAGTGTTGTAATCTTTGATGGATTACAATTATCTCTTAAATCTAACACTCGTAAGCAATTAAGACTTGAGATGGATTGCAATGAAAGGTATCCACTCAGTCTTAAAAACGAGCGCAAGAACGGTTGAGGCTTAAGTAGAGACTCGAGAGTGGTTGATGATAGCTGAGAGTCGAAAGCTAGTGACAAATGACGAAGGCCTTGAGGAACAGTCTTTGTGGCCTTGTCATCCTCCATGATTAAACATTCATTTGCCATAACAGAACATGCGAGGTCATGCATCAAGTCATGCATTTTGCACATCACTATATTGTCATACTCATCTTTCACTGTGTCTTGGAAGAAGGACCTCCATAATAGATCATTGAAAATATCATTTCCGATATCTTCTAACTGCATTACTCCTTCAAATCGAACAAAAAAACCATTTGCCATCCATAAATGAATCAGCTCTTCCTTTCTAATTACACGATCTTTCGGAAATATGGAGCAATAAGCAAAACATTGCCTCAAATGTGAAGGCAAATGGTTATAACTCAATCTCAAGGCAGGTAAAATGTCGTTTCCTTGGTCTTCTGTTAGACACCAAGTTTCATTGTCTCTCACAGACAACCAATAACTTTCATCCCTTTTGAAGCGCATCAAGCCTCCTAGAGCCTTTGCAGCTAAAGGTACGCCTCCACACTTCCTTACAATCTGCTTGCCGATCTCTATCAAGCGTGGTTGCTCTTCTCTCCCATTAGCAAATGCACGTTGCTCGAACAATGCCCAACAATGGTCTTCTGATAGGAATGTCAAGCGATGTAGGGGAAGTGTTTTTGTTTGCATGATTGATGCTACTGTTTCGAGACGAGTGGTTACAATAATAAAACTGCCTTTAGCTCCACAAGTCAACAAATGTTTCAGTCTTTCCCACTTCTCTGCATCTTCATTCCATACATCATCTAACATGAGCAAAAATCTCTTCCCACTCAATACCTCTCGAAGTCGTTCTTGCATAGGATGCAAGTCCACAAGATCATTTGCATTTCCACCAGAAGATTCTATAATCGCTTTGGTAAGCCTTTTCACCTCAAAATCTTCAGAAACACAAACCCAAATTTTGAGATTAAAATGATTTGCAACCCTCTCATCGTTGTAGATGAGTTTAGCAAGGGTGGTCTTACCAAGACCACCCAACCCAAGTATGGGAAGGATTGAAACATTTTCTTCAGGATTCTCATTGTTAAGCAATAGTTCTACTATATTTATTTTCTCCACATCTCTCCCATAAACTTCTGATTCACTTAGATCGGCACTGGTCTCTCGGTCCCTTCTGAATTCAGCTTCGCTGTCTGCAACTCCCTCTCTCAAACCAAACTTAGACATTTCTTCCGCAATATATTCAAATTTCTCCCTAATCTTTTTTATTCTTATCCCCATCTTACAACGAAACCAATATTGTTTGAAATCGAAAAAAGATACGAAAGAGTCACTCACCTGCTTGGTGCAGCTCTCATTTCTGCTTTCCAGTGCTACTTGCAGACCTTCAGTTTCAATTGCCCACTCATCCAAGGCGTCGTCCGCATGATAAGCCGCATCCTTAAGCTGTTTTAGCCAATTGTTAATTCTCTTATTATTGAACTGCTGCGCCTCTGCATCTTCAAGTACAGCCTGAATCGTTGATAATGTTGTGGACAGCCTCTTCACGTCTTCATTCACACCCGATACGAAACCATATTGCTTTTGGATATGATCGATGAGCTTCTGATCGACTGCTTGAAGAAGGGGAGACACTAGTTGAAGAACTATCTCTGCCATCTTGTCTGAATTGCGTGGGTGATCCAGGCGTTTGTGTTAAAGGAGAGAGACAGAGGGAAAGAGGAAGAGGGAGTAGCTTCAAATCCAATCACTAGAGCAAATGGTTATTGGTCCATGAAGACGTAGTTGATACGTCTCGGGTGGGGACACGAACTGACTCTCACTGGATAAGTCGGTCGTTTGGTTCCCATTGTTAAAAGCAACCCATGAAAATAACTCCAATCCAACGCCTAGAAATTACTAATCATGTTGATTTTTGGTTCGTACATCCATCTAGGGATTGGCAAAACATCCATACGGTCAGAGTCCTCTAAGTGTATGCCACGTGGCTCAATGTGGACTGTCATGGGCTTTGATGACAGTCTACTGATCAAAGTTTTGCTCGAGTGAAAAACTCGCTGATCTCGACTGCAGCGCCATGTGAGCCACGTGGCTAATGGGCCAATCCTTAGGTGGGTCGACAAACCAAAGATCAACCTGATTAGTGATTTCTATGCATTGGATTAGAGTCATTTTCATGGATTGATTTTTTAAACGTGGGAGTTTAAGCAGTATTGGCCATTATTTCGGGTACAACGATCCAAAGGTTTAAAATCATTAATCAGGCTGATTTTTGGTCTGTTGCTCCACCTAGGGATTTGCCAAAGATCCAAAATGTCATGCTCATATTCTGGGCTCACGTAGTATGCAACCGTAAAAGTATGCGAAACAGTGTCGTTACGGTTGGATGTCCCTTGGAAAATGTGTTATTTCAATGTTTTCAAAAAAAATATTTTATAAATTAAAAACACACTTTTGGTGGATAAACATACCTAGCCATTAGATTTTTAGTACTGTTTAATGCGTGATTCTAACAGTTGGATTTAACTATTCTTTGGTGCTGAAACAACGGCTAAATTCATCAAACAGGCTGATTTTTGGGAGTAAAACTTCCGTCACAACAAAGTTGCAAATCACACAATCACAGCCAATGAGTTCTCGGCACGTACACCTCAAAGAAAAAGCACATGGGTACGTGCCGAGAACTCATTGGCATGTGATTATGTGATTTACAATTTGTTGTGATAGAAGTTTTACTCGATTTTTGGTATGTATGTCTACGAGCAAAACATGCCTGACCACCCGTGGAAATTTATTAGAGGACACTGACCGTATAGATGTTTGCCCAATCCCTAGGTGGACCTACAAACTCAAAATCAACCTGATCAGTGATTTCTAAGCGTTGGTTGAAGTCATTTCGTTGGTTGATTTTAGCCGTAGGAATTTGAGCATTATTTACCATTACTTACCATTATTTCCGTATAAAGATCCATCAGGCTGATTTTTGGTTTGTAGGTCCACTTACAGATTGGTCAAACATCTATACGGTCAGTGTCCTCTAATAAATTTCCACGTGGCTTATATTGTGGGTGGTCGGGCAAGTCTTGCTCGTATGTCTACCAAGGGGTGGTGGGTAAACATCATTTCAGTCAGTGGGCCCAGATGATACCGGTGGGTACGTAACAAAAATCGGAGTAAAATTGAGTAAAACTTCCATCACAATGGGATTGCAAATCACACAAAACACAGCCAATGAGTTCTCGGCACATACACCTAAAACACAAAGCAATCGGTACATTGCAAAACACTTGTGTACGTGCCCGCCCGAGAACTCATTGGCTCTGTTTTGTGTGATTTACAATTTCGTGTGATGGAAGTTTTACTCAGTAAAACTATGCCCACTGTTGCAGTCCACTGACTGCCCAGAATATGGGACAAATCTAGTATGCAACCGTTTACATACTTACAAGTATGTAAACAGTGTATCCACCATTGAATCTCCTTGAAAAGTGTGTTTTTAATTTATAAAATATTTTTTTCGAAAACATTGAAATAACACATTTTCGAAGGGACATCCAACTGTAACGACACTGTTTGCATACTTTTACGGTTGCATACTAGGTGAGCCCAACATCCATGCGTCTGTGTACTGTGTACCCAGAGGCCATCGGTAAGTTTTACTCGTTAAACCTCTCTGTCACAACGGATTTGCAAATCACACAATCACAAGCCAATGAGTTCTCCGCACGTACAAACATGCGCTTTGCTTTAAGGTGTAGGTGCCGAGAACTCATTGGCTTGTGATTGTGTGATTTGCAAGAAGTTTTACTCAAAGGTTAATAACTCAAAAAATGAGTAGGGCTCCGTTAACAGCCCTACAAATGACAGGATTCTGTACATGACACAATATAAGCCACTGATGTAACAAGGTAGACCCTCCATAGCCATATTTGTTACTCACCGCTTCCATCTGGGTCCACTGACCGTATGAATGATTTTTAGCCGTTGGTTTCAGTACCCCAAAAAATGGTTGAATCCAATGGTTAAAATCACGACTTAAAAAGTACTAAAATCTAATGGCTAGAGCTAACAAATCAAGGTGATTTTTGGTATGTACGTATATCCATCAGGGGTAGGCTAAGCATCATGCCTTGATTTTAGGTATAATAGTTTCAATTGTTCTTGCCTATATTTGGTAACAGTATGGGTCTCATTTTGTGAAGATTGATTCTTTAGATATTGTCCTTAAAACGAGACTAGAGTTGGTTTTATAGAAAGGACTTGTAACCAAGCTTTTAAAAACGCCCATTATATTATAATGTTATAACGGACAAATAACATTACCGTTATATCTATTACACATCATGGTCAAAAAAGGTCAAAATAATATTAGTTTATTGCTCTTTATTGCATGAGTGCGCATGCTCTCCAATAGTTAAAGCAAGGGGACCCACTGCTTCACAAGTCCGTCACTCTGTAGGGTCGGACTCCAGGGACCCCCATTTTGGCGGATCCACATAGAAGATGAATCAATGGCTTATTTTTGGTGACGATGATCTCTTCACTATATAGATCACCCCTACAAAAAAAATCAGCCCATTCTGAAATGTCAAATATGGTTTTCAAGTTACATGGTAAAAATCGACGGTTCATAATTCTTCAACTTCTAAACCAGTCTATGAATATCAGAATGATTTGAATTTTTTGTGAGGATGATCTCCTCACCATAGAGACCATCCTCACCAAAAATCATCCCTTGATTCATCTTCTATGTGGGTACAAAGTATGGGTAAAAAATGGGGGTCCCTTATACATGTCTTGAATTATTAGAGGAAACTAGTAATGAAAGCCCGTGCTAAAGCACGGGTGCAAATAGAAAATACAAACTAACAACAATTTATTTTTATATCTACATCTAATTGTAGTAGGAAATAATACAGAAAAATTGCTTAACTATTCCCTTTCCTTTCATCCTCTTTAAACATGATAAGAAAATGAAAAAATTTGCTAACACCAAAAGAAAATAAAAAATAAGTTTTTATAATCTTCATTTATATATTCAAGCATTGCACAACATCACATCCACTATGTCCATAATAGTAACGACCTTTCATCAGTTTTCCCCATCTTCATATTATTTTTATTCACAATCCTCTCTTCGTTATCTTCAACAACATCCCCTTAGCCTATAAAACATGACAAGAAAATAAAAAAAATGGCTAACAATTGAAGAAAAAAAAAATCATAATCTTTATTTTTACCTTTAAAGATTTATACAATCCTAAAAAATTGAAACCCTACAAATAAACAAACAATCATTCTAGAGTCTAAACATAAACATTAATATAAATAATTGAATAACAATTCTTTTAGAAGCCCAAATCAAGTATTCAGCAGAGACGACTCATTGAAGGAAAAAAAAGTTTTAGAAAAGATGGTAAAGATATCGAACCACATTGGCTTTTCTTCTGCTTTTGTATCTTCGTCATTTGAAGAAGCTCAATCGGTGAGAGAAAATGTGAGAACTCTGCCTAAACCCTAATATTTATATATGATAGAATTAATGGCTAATTAAATGGACATTTATTTATTAATGAAATATGGAGAGACATTAGATGTCAATAATTGAAGTGATGTTAATGAGAAAAATGTTTCAATTGAAACAAAAATAAAATGTTGTAAAAATTGAATGAAGGAGATGGAAAGCCATTAGAAGGCTATAATGGAACCGGTGATAATGGGATAAACGTTTTGATTGAAACATAAATAGAAGGTTATGAATGTTATGTTTTGAAAAATAAAAGGGTGTTAAGAGACGTTGAGAAAGACGAATTTAAAAATGAAGGAATAAATAATTTAAGAATGAAATAGATAATTAAGGAATAAATAATTAAGATTTTAAAGAAAAATAAATTGAGTCGGTTAAAAAGTCTAAAAAGTCCTTAATGTTTGAGGTGCATTATTTAAAGTGTCAATGGGTGTTTTTGGAAAAGACAAAAAAGATAAGATAAAGTCAAGTGGATGAGAAATGAAAGAGAATTTTAAATTGTTGACATGGCACTCTGCATGAGGAGAGTGCCATGTCAACTTGATGTGGAGGAGAGAGAACGACACTGCTCGCTTCTCTGCTATAGTATAGATATATAGATAAGGGAGCCGCTGCTTCACAAGTCTCACCGTTCACATGTCTTGAATTATTAGAGCAAGTAAGGGACCCACTGCATGGAAATTTTAGGATAAACATAGATATTTTGATCACTACAGGACTATTTCTTAGCTGCAAAAGATTCCCTTTTTTATTTTTTATTGCATTGATGTGCCTGCTCTCCACTAGTTAAAGCAAGGGACCCACTAGTTCACAAGTCGGTCACCATTCAGATGTCTCGAATTATTAAAGGGAATATAAGGGACCCACTATGTGGAAATTTTAGGGTTTGATCCTCTAAGATAAACAAGGACATTAAAGGGAATAAGTTTTCCTTTTTCTTCTTTTTCTTTTTTCACCGCAATGATAAGATTTCTCTCCACTACGTAAAGTAAGGAGTAAAACTTGTGTCACAAGGTGTTGTGACGGAAGCCGGTCACAGTACTCAATACGAGCCACCTGGCATACGATCAGAGGGTGCTGACCATATAGATGTTTGGCTAGTCCCTCGGTGGACCTACAAGCCAAAAACTCAGCCTGATTAGTGATTTACAACCTTTCGATTTTTGCACCCAACCCTTGATTCATCTTCTATGTGGGTACAAAGTATGGGTAAAAAATGGGGGTCCCTGGAGTCCAACCTCACTCAGTATACATGTCTTGAATTATTAGAGGAAACTAGTAATGAAAGCCCGTGCTAAAGCACGGGTGCAAATAGAAAATACAAACTAACAACAATTTATTTTTATATCTACATCTAATTGTAGTAGGAAATAATACAGAAAAATTGCTTAACTATTCCCTTTCCTTTCATCCTCTTTAAACATGATAAGAAAATGAAAAAATTTGCTAACACCAAAAGAAAATAAAAAATAAGTTTTTATAATCTTCATTTATATATTCAAGCATTGCACAACATCACATCCACTATGTCCATAATAGTAACGACCTTTCATCAGTTTTCCCCATCTTCATATTATTTTTATTCACAATCCTCTCTTCGTTATCTTCAACAACATCCCCTTAGCCTATAAAACATGACAAGAAAATAAAAAAAATGGCTAACAATTGAAGAAAAAAAAAATTCATAATCTTTATTTTTACCTTCAAAGATTTATACAATCCTAAAAAATTGAAACCCTACAAATAAACAAACAATCATTCTAGAGTCTAAACATAAACATGAATATAAATAATTGAATAACAATTCTTTTAGAAGCCCAAATCAAGTATTCAGCAGAGACGACTCATTGAAGGAAAAAAAAGTTTTAGAAGAGATGGTAAAGATATCGAACCACATTGGCTTTTCTTTTGTGTCTTCGTCATTTGAAGAAGCTCAGTCGGTGAGAGAAAATGTAAGAACTCTGCCTAAACCCTAATATTTATATATGATAGAATTAATGGCTAATTAAATGGACATTTATTTATTAACGAAATATGGAGAGACATTAGATGTCAATAATTGAAGTGATGTTAATGAGAAAAACGTTTCAATTGAAACAAAAATAAAATGTTGTAAAAATTGAATGAAGGAGATGGAAAGCCATTAGAAGGTTATAATGGAAGCGGTGATAATGGGATAAACGTTTTGATTGAAACATAAATAGAAGGTTATGAATGTTATGTTTTGAAAAATAAAAGGGTGTTAAGAGACGTTGAGAAAGACGAATTTAAAAATGAAGGAATAAATAATTTAAGAATGAAATAGATAATTAAGTAATAAATAATTGAGATTTTAAAGAAAAATAAATTGAGTCGGTTAAAAATTCTAAAAAGTCCTTAATGTTTGAGGTGCATTATTTAAAGTGTCAATGGGTGTTTTTGGAAAAGACAAAAAAGATAAGATAAAGTCAAGTGGATGAGAAAGGAAAGATAATTTTAAATTGTTGACATGGCACTCTGCATGAGGAGAGTGCCATGTCAACTTGATGTGGAGGAGAGAGAACGACACTGCTCGCTTCTCTGCTATAGTATAGATATATAGATAAGGGAGCCGCTGCTTCACAAGTCTCACCGTTCACATGTCTTGAATTATTAGAGCAAGTAAGGGACCCACTGCATGGAAATTTTAGGATAAACATAGATATTTTGATCACTATAGGACTATTTCTTAGCTGCAAAAGATTCCCTTTTTTATTTTTTATTGCATTGATGTGCCTGCTCTCCACTAGTTAAAGCAAGGGACCCACTAGTTCACAAGTCGGTCACCATTCAGATGTCTCGAATTATTAAAGGGAATATAAGGGACCCACTATGTGGAAATTTTAGGGTTTGATCCTCTAAGATAAACAAGGACATTAAAGGGAATAAGTTTTCCTTTTTCTTCTTTTTCTTTTTTCACCGCAATGATAAGATTGCTCTCCACTACTTAAAGTAAGGAGTAAAACTTGTGTCACAAGGTGTTGTGACGGAAGCCGGTCACAGTACTCAATACGAGCCACCTGGCATACGATCAGAGGGTGCTGACCATATAGATGTTTGGCTAGTCCCTCGGTGGACCTACAAGCCAAAAACTCAGCCTGATTAGTGATTTACAACCTTTCGATTTTTGCACCCAACCCTTGATTCATCTTCTATGTGGGTACAAAGTATGGGTAAAAAATGGGGGTCCCTGGAGTCCAACCTCACTCAGTATACATGTCTTGAATTATTAGAGGAAACTAGTAATGAAAGCCCGTGCTAAAGCACGGGTGGAAATAGAAAATACAAACTAACAACAATTTATTTTTATATCTACATCTAATTGTAGTAGGAAATAATACAGAAAAATTGCTTAACTATTCCCTTTCCTTTCATCCTCTTTAAACATGATAAGAAAATGAAAAAATTTGCTAACACCAAAAGAAAATAAAAAATAAGTTTTTATAATCTTCATTTATATATTCAAGCATTGCACAACATCACATCCACTATGTCCATAATAGTAACGACCTTTCATCAGTTTTCCCCATCTTCATATTATTTTTATTTACAATCCTCTCTTCGTTATCTTCAACAACATCCCCTTAGCCTATAAAACATGACAAGAAAATAAAAAAAATGGCTAACAATTGAAGAACAAAAAAAATTCATAATCTTTATTTTTACCTTTAAAGATTTATACAATCCTAAAAAATTGAAACCCTACAAATAAACAAACAATCATTCTAGAGTCTAAACATAAATATGAATATAAATAATTGAATAACAATTCTTTTAGAAGCCCAAATCAAGTATTCAGCAGAGACGACTCATTGAAGGAAAAAAAAGTTTTAGAAGAGATGGTAAAGATATCGAACCACATTGGCTTTTCTTCTGCTTTTGTGTCTTCGTCATTTGAGGAAGCTCAGTCGGTGAGAGAAAATGTGAGAACTCTGTCTAAACCCTAATATTTATATATGATAGAATTAATGGCTAATTAAATGGACATTTATTTATTAATGAAATATGGAGAGACATTAGATGTCAATAATTGAAGTGATGTTAATGAGAAAAACGTTTCAATTGAAACAAAAATAAAATGTTGTAAAAATTGAATGAAGGAGATGGAAAGCCATTAGAAGGCTATAATGGAACCGGTGATAATGGGATAAACGTTTTGATTGAAACATAAATAGAAGGTTATGAATGTTATGTTTTGAAAAATAAAAGGGTGTTAAGAGACGTTGAGAAAGACGAATTTAAAAATGAAGGAATAAATAATTTAAGAATGAAATAGATAATTAAGGAATAAATAATTGAGATTTTAAAGAAAAATAAATTGAGTCGGTTAAAAAGTCTAAAAAGTCCTTAATGTTTGAGGTGCATTATTTAAAGTGTCAATGAGTGTTTTTGGAAAAGACAAAAAAGATAAGATAAAGTCAAGTGGATGAGAAAGGAAAGAGAATTTTAAATTGTTGACATGGCACTCTGCATGAGGAGAGTGCCATGTCAACTTGATGTGGAGGAGAGAGAACGACACTGCTCGCTTCTCTGCTATAGTATAGATATATAGATAAGGGAGCCGCTGCTTCACAAGTCTCACCGTTCACATGTCTTGAATTATTAGAGCAAGTAAGGGACCCACTGCATGGAAATTTTAGGATAAACATAGATATTTTGATCACTACAGGACTATTTCTTAGCTGCAAAAGATTCCCTTTTTTATTTTTTATTGCATTGATGTGCCTGCTCTCCACTAGTTAAAGCAAGGGACCCACTAGTTCACAAGTCGGTCACCATTCAGATGTCTCGAATTATTAAAGGGAATATAAGGGACCCACTATGTGGAAATTTTAGGGTTTGATCCTCTAAGATAAACAAGGACATTAAAGGGAATAAGTTTTCCTTTTTCTTCTTTTTCTTTTTTCACCGCAATGATAAGATTTCTCTCCACTACGTAAAGTAAGGAGTAAAACTTGTGTCACAAGGTGTTGTGACGGAAGCCGGTCACAGTACTCAATACGAGCCACCTGGCATACGATCAGAGGGTGCTGACCATATAGATGTTTGGCTAGTCCCTCGGTGGACCTACAAGCCAAAAACTCAGCCTGATTAGTGATTTACAACCTTTCGATTTTTGCACCCAAATAACACTCAAATTCCTACTGTTAAAATCAACCCATGAAAATAACTTCAATTGAATCGGTTAGAAATCACTAATCAGGCTGATTTTTTGTGTACCGGTCCATCGAGGGAGTGGCCAAACATCCATACGGTCATTGTCCTCTAATAGTATGCCACGTGGCTCGTATTGTGTGCTGTGACAGGCATCTTTCACAACATCTTGTGACACAAGTTTTACTCTTAAAGTAAGGGGCCCACTACTTCCCAAGACAGTCACCATTCACGTGTCTTGAATTATTAGGGTTTGATTATCTAATATAAAACACATATTTTGGTCACTATAGAACTTTTTTATACCTATAAAAGCTTCGCTCTTTTTCTTTTTTCTTGTTCTAATCCCTGTGCTCTCCACTAGTTAAAGTAAGGAACCCAATGCTTCACAAGTCGGTCACCAGTCACATCTTGAATTATTAAATAAGGCATCTAGTACATGAAAATTCATATAATCTTTTCCTGATGCTTAATGTGACACATTTGTTTGGGCCCACCTGACTCGTTGTGATTGTTTTTTCACATCCCTTGGTAGGTATACACGGCAAAAAATCAACGGTCAAACACGTGTTTCAGCCCTTTGCCTAAGGCAATAGATATTATACAAATAGACTTTTTTCCTCAAAATTGCATTCTTGTAGAGAAGAATATGGGAACTACGTATGGTAGCACGGTAAATTTGGCTCGTGGCCCGAAGCCCAACCTTCGGGCTGAGCCATGGGCCTCTCTTTAAGCCCGGCCTGACCGAACCTACCGCCTGTGCTTGACCCCTCGGGCTCTTCACTCTTGACGGTTGACACCCCTAGCAGGCTAGTCCTAACACCCCCACCCTACCTATCAGATGGTAGTATGAAAAAACAGCTGTGTATAAATTGTAAAACACCATTAGCTAAAGCTTCTACTAAGGTAACTAGCTACTTAATTAGTGTATGAAAACTGTAAGAAAAGAACCTAGCCTAAAATAAATCAAACTTTATTACAAAGATCTCTCACTAGTGAGATTTAAAACTAGTCATTTGACCAAGTAAGAGCCCAGCGAACAACTATAAGATTTTTCATAATCAAAGAAGTGTCATTTTTGTGGGTTAGAGATGAGATATTCAATAGATGGACAAGAGATAAAATCGCCCCAAGTTATATACAATTTTGAAGAAATTCAGTTAAAAGTGATATGGTAAAAATATTTAAATGCAAAGAAAAATAACATAAAAGAAATATTAAAAAATGCACTGGTAAAATTTGTCTCAAGGTCATCCATATATGTGTATTACAACATATTTTATAGATTTAAATTGGCATTTAAGTAAAATAATAATTAATTTTAATATGATTATTAATTGTCGAGGCTATTCATAATAATCTCACAACTTATAAAATTTTACATAAAATATTTAGTATAGTTTTAGATAATGCTTCAAATAATGATGAAGTTGCAAGAACTCTTAGTTTATAATTATGATCAAATAATGAAATACTTAGAAAAAATTTCATTTGCGTTGTACTATTTACATCACATTTTATTATTGTTAGAATACATACAATGCATAATTTTTAGAATTAAAGAATTTTTAAAATATATAAAATATTTAACAGCTAAACAACAAATTAAGATTAAATAAAGTATGTATGTTTCATAATTTATAACCAAGAAGAATAACATTAGATGCCAATGCTAGCATTGTTGGAATTTAGCTTATACTAAAAAAAAAAATTAAACCATACAGTTGCAATTAATAATTTTATAGATGAATTTTATTTTGGTTATATAATTACTGAAAATTATTAGCAAAATGTTTATACGATAAAAGAATTTTTTCAAGTTCTTACAGAATCAATAAAATTATTTTCAGGAACAAAATATGTAACATCAAGTGAATTTGTTTTCAATTAAGTAAGATTGTAATAGTTTTAAATGAAATCCAAAAATATTAATTTTTTAAAAAATTAAAAATAAATTTAATAAATATTGATTAGATATCCCTCTTATTTTAAGATTCCCTTCAATTATGTACCCTTGTTATAAAATGAGAATTTTAGAATTTTGTTTTTGAACGAATTTATAATTATAATCCTAATATTAGTTTAGAAAGTTACAAGAATATAACTCTAAATTATTTGAACTTTTTGAATGTGACCAATAAAGTTTAGACATACAACAATCTAATCTACCACCATCATCACCATCTTCTGCTTCAAGTAAATTTTCATTACATTATTTAGATACTAAAGCATTAGGTACCTTTCATCAAGATTAGAACGTATTAGAGTGACGGAAGGCCTACTCAAGTCAATATCTCATTCCTTTTGTAATGGCTCGAGCGATTTATTAATTCTATTTCTACGGTTGTATCAGAGTCGACTTTTGGTGCAGGTGGAAGAGTTCTAGATCAATACAAGAGCAACTTGAAATCAAATAGTGTTGAATATTTACTTCTGTTTAAAAGCTTGGTTTTTAACTGAAGCAGATATCCAAAAATAAGACATTCAAAAACAAATGTAAGTGAAATTCGAAGATATCAAACTTTATTTAATTAGTAGAATTAACTTGTAATTTTAAAGGTAAATAGCATATGATTATGGGGTAAGGGGTGCGAACCTAGTTGGGATGTCGTATCTCTCAGTAATGTTTTTTTCCTCCACTGTTTCAGTATTTCTCATTGTAATGACTTCTTTTCTTTTTTAATGTGATATTAGTTTTTTACCTTAATAGATTAATGTAATCTCCTTAGTAAGGAACTTGGGATGTAATGTAATTTTTATTTATGTTTATACAACAATTTTTTTCTTTATTGATCTAATTTTATCACTTAATATAATCTCTTTTTTTATAAAAAATAAGCCCCAAAAGTAGACCAAAAAGACTTGGATAAGTGGATAGGCCCATAAATAAGCTTGGCTTGAAGCCCGTCCGAGCCGGGCTTTGGGCTGGGCCATAGGCCTGTCCTTGAGACTTCAACTCAGTCTGAGGCCAGTCCGAAGGAAAATTAGGCTGCCCCGGCCCGAAGCCCAAAGAAAGCCCAAAATGTCGAACCTGGCCCAATTTACAACCCTAACCTATAATTCGGTACAACACTAGACGCCTCCAATCTGATCCCATGACCTCACCCATATAAGGGTTATTTACTAACTAGTTACATGGTGTTGTTTGCACCATGGTTTAAATAACGGCCGTCCGTTATAACAAAAATAACGGCCGTTATAACAGATTCGGACCTACCCCGTTACGTTATGGACCGTTAAAACGCCCAGAAAATAACGGCCATTATAACGAAAATAACGGCCGTTATTTTCCGTTATTTTTCCATTATAACGAAAATAACGACTGTTATTTTCTGGAAAATTTTGTGAAAAAAACAGCCGTTATTTTTGTTTTTTTCCGTTATTTTCATTTTTTTCTGTTATATTCCATTTTTTCCGTTATTTTTCATTTTTGAAATTTGAATTTCAGCGCCATTTTTTCCGTTATTTCCATTTTTTCCATTATTTTCCGTTATACCGTTATAACGGTCCCCTTTAAACCTTGGTTTGCACAATTAACACACAACCATGTGTCCCCATTATATATTAATACTATGAAAATTTTCCCAGTACCAAATGTTTCAACATATATGAGATTCTACTCAAGGAGTGGAGGTTTTTTTTTAGGCCAATAGAAACATGACATATAAGATCTCTATCGTTGTTATCGCAAGGAGTCGAGGGTTTGTTTTGGGCCAATGGAAACATGACACGTAGGGTCTCCATGGTTGATACCAAGGTTTAAAGGATGCCGTTTTAACGGTTAAACGGACTGGGGGCGTTACCGTTTAAACGGCCGTTAAAACGGATTGAAACGGCCAGAGGCAAAAATGGAAAAAAATGGAATTAAACGGTTTTTAACGGAAAAAATGGCTTTGAAATTCAAATTTTGAAATTTGAAAATTAAAAAAAAGTGAAATTTGACAGATTTTAACAGAAATTAAACGGATTTAACGGCCGTTTTTTTCACAAAATTTTTCAGAATTAAACGGCTGTTTAAACGATTTTAATGGCTGTTTAAACGATTTTAACGGCCGTTTTTTTCAAAACCGTTAAAACGTGTTTAAACAATTTTAACGGAAACGGGCTTGGAGCGTTACCGTTTAAACGGCTGTTTTTAAAACCATGGTTGATACCACAAGCCGTGCGCCTTCTGACTACCACCCTTTTAATTTACCCCCTAAAGTTAATTTGCCAAAAAGGGCATGTTTGACAGCAGAGTTAAGAGAGGAAATTATGTGGGTGAATTTCTCCTCAGCATAAAGAAGTGGCTGATTTTCTTTGGAACACAATTAACCACAAAATACAAGTTAAAAAGCATCATATTCAGATAGTGCACATCTCATTTGTTATTCCCTTCAACCTTTCAAGCCAAACGGTTTGTAAACTCTCATTTTTGACCAAGTCAGATCAATCCCTGCAGCCGTTTGTGTCCCAAATGAAACTGTAAAAATAGACATTTCCTGTAAGTTAAAAATAGTGAATCTGATGAGAAATGCAGCCAAACGTGGCCCAAATAAAATTGTAAAAATAGACATTTATGGTAAGTTAAAAACAGTGAATATGATGAGAAATAGGAATTACTATACTTCTTCTAGAGCTCCTCCGTTGTTTTTCAATTGTAGTAGATGAATAAAAATGGGAGTCAGATAATATGGGCGCCCTGGAAGAATAAAATGTGCTTTAGAATAGTGATTCCCATTTAGTAACAATAATTCTTTAAGGGAAATGATCCCCTTCGTTAGCTCTAAGTGGGTCGCTCTATGGGCAACCACGCCTTTTCTGCTGGGCACCCCACTTGGACCAAAATACCTCCTAACCCCTTCTCCTTCAGCTGGGCACCCACACAACCCAACCCCTTCTTCATTTTCTCCCTCTCTCTCTCTCTACTGTATCTCCCTCTCTACTACTCTCTCTCTCTCTCTCTCTCTCTCTCTAGGGCTTTTAGCCTCACGGTGCTGTGCTACTGTGGGGACTATGTAGCCCACGACTAGCCCCACGGCAGTTCAGCGCCGTGGGGGCTAAAAGCCCTAGAGAAAGAGATTGAGAAAGAGAGAGAGAGACAGATAAACAGAGATTGAGAGAAAGAGAGGGAGAGAGCACAGTAGAGAGAGAAACGGAGAGGGAGAGAGTGTGAGAGAGAGGAGAGAGAGAGGGAGATACATTAGAGAGAGGTGTTGAGTTGTGTGGGTGCCCTAGAGAGAGAGTAGTAGAGAGGGAGATACAGTAGAGAGAGAAGGAGAAAACGAAGGAGAAGGGGTTGGGTTGTGTAGGTGCCCAGCCGAAGGAGAAGGGGTTGGGGGGTATTTTGGTCTAAGTGGGGTGCCCAGCCGAAAGGCGTGGGTGCCCGTAGAGTGACCCTAAGTGAAAACCACCTCCCAACCCTGCATCCCCATGATCAACTCAAGGGACGTAGAGCTCATTTTCTTTTTGGGGTTGAACCTATCAGGCAATTGGTTCACCTTCTAAATCACAACCATGTGGTTGCAGGTACAATCCCAGCTTCCATACCAAAGGAAAAACTCGCTGATAACCGAAGATCCTTTTTACTTATCAAAGGCTCCATTGCTCAGAGATTCTTTGGCTATTTCTGCAATGAAGACACTTCTTAACCTTTGGCTCTGTGTATTCCAAATTGTCCAGCTTACTACTTTCACTGATATGAGACAACCTCACCATGGTGATCAATTGCTTACTTGTTCTCTGTTTCCCCTATTGCTTTCAACACAGATCGCCCTTCCCTAGCCAACGTCTTTTTAATTGATCAAGACAGCTGAGAGGTGCTTATCAAAAACAGACAGCAGAAAGGGTTTCTTTGTAGCATGGGTCTTGTGTTAATATATATGCTGACCCATCACGGATTCGGTCCATAGCTCAATTGATTGATGTTCTGCACCATAAACCTCAATTGTAGTATAAACACTTTTTAGCATGTTTTCCCAAAGGCAAACAGAATCATATTGCATCATAAACTTTTATGTACTAGTTTCTGTGATACTGATTTAACTCTTGGATCGATCACAATCCATCGTGAGAATGAGTTCCAGCAATATCATCAATTAATAACTCAGGAAGACAAAAATCATTGGATTACAATTCAATGGTACATCGTTTATAGACAAAAAATCTTCTTTAGGAAATACTAAATTTTGTTTCCATTTAAGCGTATATTGTACACGAGACATACCTTATTGGTTAGCTCTAGCAGTCATTCAAAATAATAATGCCAACCAACAGCAACCCCAGCCACTAATATGACTTTGAATATTAGCTTAAGGCCAAATAAGGATGATGGTGGCGACGGTGATCTGGGTGGTTCCTGTGGTCTTCTTCTCAGCTTGGCAGACAACTTGGATAGGAGCATAGGAAGCAGACCAGTTCTTGTGGCATCTGCAAGTAGAATATGAACAACCTAAGCAGCTAGATAAAGAGATACAAATTTGCAGAAGATAACTAAGGTTACATGTAGTGATTAATGAAGGTAGTCAGACATACCATTTTATGAACCAAGTAGATCTACTCAAATGAAAAATGCACAATTCTACTAAAAATGTATGATACGTTTCAAAAGTTTCATGATCCATTATTTATTTTTTTACGAGTAAAGATTTATTGAAGTGGAAACAGAAACTACAAAAGATCAAAGGAGGTTGAGAAGAACCTCTCGAGGAGAAAAGGACAACCAAAAAATCAAAACAAAAACCACGAAAAAACTACACGCTCCAAACCAACAGTGACTCCCACCTAAAAACAAGATCCTCAAAAAAGATGCCTCTACATTCCTTGAAGCAAATAGACCACTGAAACATGAAGGATTTGACACCTACTTTCCACATAATCGTCCCCAAATCTTTCCGAAATAAGATGAAAGAAATTTACAGCACTTAATTCGGAGTCCATTTGTGAAAGTTATGGTATTTTGAAAAGTTGGACAGATTCACGCAGTTCTCAGCAGTCAGATCGGTTTTTCACGAGTCCGGCAATGATCCATTACTTCTTTTTTTGTGAGTAAAGATTTATTGAAGGGGGAAACAGAAACTACAAAAGCTCAAATTAGGTTGAGAAGACCTCCTCAAGGAGATGGACAACCAAAAGAACCAAAAACCACAAACACAACTACTTGCTCCTAACCAACAAGGCAACAATGACTCCCACCTAAAAACAAGATCTTAAAAAAAGATGCCTTTACATTCCTTGAAGCAAATAGACCACTGAAACATCAAAGGATTTGACACCTAGAATAGTTTGCAAGCTGTCTCCCTCTCTTCGATCAAGCGCCCTACGATTCGTCTTTGCAAAGAGCCCAAACCACCACAAACGGAAGAATGATCACAGATGTCTCCCACATAAAGAGAAAGCATACGCCAACAACCAGCTGAACATGTCTCTCACAGAGCCTGGCATAACCCACGCCATCCCAAATAAAGAAATGAAAGGACACCATAGCTCCCTAACTTCTCTGCAATGAAGAAGCCGAGGGTTAATTCCGACTCCATGACCAAGAATCCTCCCTCGTGGGCTTTATAGGATAGTTCTTAAAACTCTCTCAAGCAAGTCCGCTACTAGATCAACCTCACAATCATTCAAGTTCCTTTTAAAACCAAAACCCCAAGTCAGATTATAATCTTCTTCTAACAAAAACTCACTCACCACTTTCAACCTTTTGTTACATATATTAAATAGCACCAAGAAACCATCCTTAAGAGAATTTTCATTGCACCACCTATAAACATAAAAGCAAACTCGATCCCCTTTCCCCATTTGAACTTCACTTCCTTGGAAAAGTATGTCAACAGATTAGCGATCCCCCTCAAACCATCCATCCGTACGAATAGACTAAACCGTTTTCCTACCCCAAAGATCCCAGCAAAAGGCATGATATCTACAACACTACCAACTTCTAAGACCTTGTTTTTAGCTAGATTAATGCGAAGCCCAGAGACCACTTCAGAACAACATAATAAACCCCTCAGAAAACCTAATTGATCACCCGACACTCCCAAAAACAACATTGTATCTTCTGCAAACTGAAGATGAGAAATAGACACTCTAATTCCCCACCAGAAACCCCTCCAACCTACCACCTGCCACCCCCCTCGCAACCATCTTCCCCAGGGCCTCAACCACCATGATGAAGAGGAAAGAAGGGAGAGGGTCCCCATGTCTCAAGCCCCTCGAGTTTGTGAAAAATCATGTTGTAACCATCACAGAAAAAGGAGAGAAAATACAGTTCCCCATTCATCTTCTCCACTATAAGCTGAAGCCCCATCCTCCCCAACAAATATTCTATAAAATCACAACGCACGTGACTGTAAGCCTTCTCCATATCAATCTTGCACACCACTTCCAGCACACCAGAACAATTACGAGCATCGATGCACTCATTTGCAACAAGCACCCTATCAAGAATCTGCCTACTCCTGACAAACACCCCTTGAGCTAGAGAAATGACTACATGAAGCACCATCCAATGTCTAGATGCTAAAGTCTTGGCCGGAATTTTGTAAATGCTCCCCACCAAACTAATCAGCCTGAAGTTGGTTATATCCTCCACCCCTTGTTTCTTAGGAATCAACGATAAGCATAGCCTAGATAAGCCTCATCCTAAAATTCTGCTATCGCACTAATAAAGTCGTTGCCTACCACCTCCCAACAGTGACTATATAAACGACTAGTGAATCCATCAGGCCCCGGTGCCTTGTCCTATTCTAGAGCTCCAATCAACTCTAGAACCTCCCTTCATCAAAAGATCTTTCCAACCATCCACTCTACTCCTACGAGATGTTGTCAAAGTGGGCTGTTAGGAGCATAGTCAGCAATTCCGTATACGGCAAAGATTGGAAACGGGAAAAGTTTGAGTTTAATTCGGTTTTGGGATAAAAAAAATCGGTCAAAAATTCGGTCATCGTTGAAATGTTATATTCGTTTAGCCTTAAAAAACTTGAATTTTACCAATTTTTTCATTTATGCGGCCATTTAATATGTTTTTATTTTTAAAAAACGTAAAATTCGTGTACTAAACGCGAATAATACGTGTTTTATTCGTATAGTCTTAATATTCGCGATTTTTTCTATTTTTTCTTTTATACGGAAGTATTAAACGTTTCTTCCAAAATCCAAAAAATTCGGGTATTTTTTTTTTTTTTTTGATCGGTAAAAGGAAATATATTAGAAGAGGGCCGAGGGAGCCCAAAAGCTGTACAAGAGAGAGCACAAAAAAGCACAAACAGAACCTCCAACAGCTAACTCAAGAAAACACGACTAAGATATTAAACGGTCCCACCGGAAAACAAAGTCGTCGAATCTGAACTGCTTAAGGTCAGGGATGACTGAGCCCCAATAGTAAAGGGAGGCTTTAATGTTCGTGACGATCTCCTCTACCTTGGCTTCCTTGTCTTCAAAAATCCTTCTATTCCTCTCCTTCCATATCTCCCAACAGATAGCAAAGGGGACCATTCTCCATAAAATACGACCTCTCGTGGAGAACGCCTTGGAGATCCATCCTACGAAGGTATCGAATACCGACGAGGGAAACACCCATGAGATCCCAAAAAGCTTAAGGAAATGCTCCCAAATTTCCTTGGATACACCACAGTGGATGAGCATATGATTGGTAGACTCCTCATCTTGGCAACACATGATACATCTACTGGGGGTTTGAAGGACACGTTTTCTAAGCTTCTCCATGGTATTAAACGCGTATAATACGTGAATTTACTAACTAAGGTCAAGAGAAGGTCTATAGGTGTGAGGCTCTTGATAAAGCTTGGAATAAAATTCCACCATCTCATTTCTAATAGTCGCCTCGTCAGACAAGACAGTCCCATGGATCTTAAGTCTTACCAAGTAGTTATACCTACTAAGTGCATTATCCACTTCCTTGAGCCATCTGATCGTAGATTTCTACTTCCAGCTCATCTCCTCCACCTTAACAAATTTATCGAATTCTCCTTTAAGATTCGATCTCGTACACATTTCATCTATAGACAACTCCTCCTTTCTATCAATTGCACAAATCTCCTCGAGAATACCCTTCATCTTCAGGTCGATTGTACTTAGCTGCTCCTTATTCCACACAATTAGCTTCTCTTAAGAAAGATAAACCCAGTGTTACCCTCAAACAAGAAGGAACTCGACCAAGACCCCACTTTCTCCTTGAACCTCTGAATGAGCAGTCACATATTCTCAATCTTGAACGGAAAAGGAAGCCTACGGATACCTCCACAGTTTAACAACAGCAGAGTATCGTCCGATGTAGGCCTAGGAACCACCCATTGCGAGACCCCATTAAAATGCTCCTCCCAACTCGCCAAAACGAGGAATCTATCAAGTTTACAAAGAGTGGGCTCCTCCTATTTGTTCGACCAAGTAAATTTACCTCCATAAAGAGGCAAATCCATGAGAGAGTGCATGAGGACGAAGTCCCCAAAGTCTTGGTAGTTTTTCTAACTTTACAGCATTTATAATTTATTCCTAGTTTTTCTATATTACCTAAAAGTAAAATAGCTTATTTCTTTAAGGCTTATATCATCGTCGTCATCATCAATGCCTTATCCCATTAAAATCTTAATTCTGTGAATTAGTTTGCATATTATAGTTGACTCTTACGATATATATGCATGCATAATATACATGGAACTGCCTACTTGACATTATATAAGAAGGAAAGACAGGTCAAGATTTTTCACCTTCTAACAAATGTGTTGGCATCTGTGATCTGTCTAACATGACAATTTCTTAAAAAATGGTGTCCCTGTCGCATAGTTTTCAATCTTACTTAACAAATGTGAAATTGGCATGTTCCAAGAGGTTGCTGCACAACACTTGTGAGAAGAAATGTAAGAACTTCAAAATGTGAGACTAGTTATCAAGTTGACACTCCGAACTGACTAGGCTTGACTAGAACCCATTACCATTCCAGACTCATACTCCATATATAAAACCCAAAAAGAAATGAAAGGGCAAAGCTAAGTTTTGCTGAATTGATTTTCATTAGACTAAGCTGAATTTTTTTTCAAATATCGGCCTCCAGTTGATTCAGCTCAGTCGAAATTTGAAGATCAACAGACCAATTTCAAGGAAAGTAGGAGTTTCTCAACGAACATTGACTAGCAGAGAAATACATACTATATTTCTTGCTAGTGGATAAAACTTCAAGGTTATTGAAAGAGTGCTTCCTTTCCAGTAATTGATTTTTGTAGTATTATTATAATAGAAAATAAACGAGCTAAAATATATAAATAAATAAAAAATGAGAGATAGAAAATAAATCTGCCTTATAGACCTTACTGTTAGGGTTGTCAACGGATACTATTCGGATTGAATACAGGCATATCCGAATCCGAAAAAAAATAATCCGATATCTAAATCCGACGAACATTGTAAATCAATATTCGAATCCGAATCCAATTAATTTATCAGATATCCGATAATACCCGATCCGAAAATTGGATATAGATAATATATTATTATATTTACATAATAAATATAAATAAATATATATATATATATATATATACATATAAAATAATTATAAATATTATATTTATATATAATAAATATTATTATTATTAGAATAAATATTAATTAATACGATAAATATACTATAATCTATTTATTACAAATATAATTATTAAATAATATATCGAATCAAATACATCAATATCTGAATCCGTATCCGAAAACTATTCAAATATTAAAATGATATCCGAATCCAATATCCAAAATTTTCGGATAATATCCGATTTTTTGAATACGGATTCGAATTTTCGACTATCCATTGACAGGCCTACTTACTGTTGATATAGATTATTATATATAAAAAAAAAAAAAAAAAAAAAGAGAAGACGATTATTCAAAGATAGGATGTCTGGCATATCATTTTGCTGTCTAAGAGCATGACATTTGAGCAATCAGCAATTAATAACTTTACAAATATATGCAAAGAAAAGAATGTTACATGTAGCATTTCTTGGTATGGTTTTTTTTTTTTGTAACTCGTAACGAGTGTAGCTTGGTGTTTTGACTTTCTACAATGCTTTTGGTTTTGGGCAGGTTACTTCTGTTTCAAGACATTTTTTAGGCAACTCAAAATAGCCATGATTAAGATCAACCTAGAATACCCAACAGCTGCTTCACCATGCAGCCATAATGAGACCATAGAAAAATGTGGTCCATGAAATGTTTACACATTAGATGGTTAGGAGCACCCAATCAGCTCAGTTTTTGGCCTAGGAGATCTTGGTGGGGGCTATTGGATGATAGATCCAAAAAAAAATTGCATGTTCTTGCAATTGGGTCGTTGCGATTATCGGTTGGATGTCTAATTGTCCAGGCAGTAATGACAGTATCTTGTACCTGAACCAGTGGCTCCCTTTTTCTAAGTAATGGGGAAGAGGACCAAAACAAGCATTGAAAGACTCTACTAAGACAAAGATGGGCTGTCAAGAACATAGAGGAGGTAGCAGTTATCTGAAAGAACATTGAAATTACCTTTGCTTTTTAAGAATCTTTCTTCCTCACCAACCCGCCTTCGCAATACATTGAGCAACGATCCGAAATATAAAGCAAAAATTGTGCAAGTAATTGTGATGACATTGTAGGGCATGCTAAAATCAGGAGTAGCCAAAGGCACGAGTAATACTTCTGTGTAGGACAGCACAGGATTCTTTTTCTGCATAGCATATCCAGACAATCAAGAGCAAGAATCAAGAAAAATATTATATCCAAAGGGAGATCTTCAGAACTAACCAACATGCTGGAAGTAATTAATACCTGAAATTTGAATAACATTGGTGACTTGCTCGAGGAGTTCTCTTCAAGAAAACACGTGCTGGCTTGGAAGTCGGGAAAGCTAATCACAGCCGATGGAATGTCGAATCCCTGATTAGCATCTGGAGGATATTCGTCGATGTGTAAAAAACCCTATAAAAATATTGCAATTTATAGTTACAATTTATAAATAAGAAATTTGCAAGAACATATCAAAATGGAAATGACTGGATGATTTGGATCATCTGATTGAGTCAACTTTTGGCCTTGGAGATCTTCCAAATGACACCCATGAAGTGGGGAACCCAAATATCCCACCACCCTCCTCCACATGTACCACTAAGTCATTGGTAGAATGTGAAATAAACCTTGAGACAGAATTTTGTGTCAAAAGTCGATACAGAAATCCCTCAAAATGCCACGTGATGTGACACACTCTTTCGGGTCCACTGACCCCATGATTGTTGGCCCCCACCCCTTGGTGGATCTACACACCAAAAATCTGTTTGATTGATCACTTTATAACTGTTGGATTTGAGCATTTTCATCATGGGCTTGGAACAAATTTATGGGCCAGTTCATGAAGCCCATAATAAAAAAAATGCTCAAATACAACAAATGGAAATCACCAATCAAGCTGATTGTTGGTGCGTAGGTCCACCAAGGGGTGGGCAAAACAATCATGGGGTCAGTGAACCTGAAAGAGTGCCACGGGTCATTTTGGGGGATTTCGGTATCAAACTTTTGATACAGAATTATGTATTGAAGTCAAACTCGGTAGAATGTCCTTATGATATCCCCAATGGATGTCATAGATTTCCTCCATATCAAATTAAGATTTCACAAACTAGATATATAGAGATTTAAGTAGGCAATGGATATTAAAGGAAAGACAGAGTTTTGTAGCAATCTCACAAGAAAAATGCATCTAGTTGATGCCTAATCTGTTCTGCTTCGGTATATAAGTAGGGCAAAGAACTGTTTCCTCCAGTAGAGAGTCAACTATTTGTTCCCATTGAGAGAATTTTACTGCAATTATTCTATTTGCGCAAGTGAGAAGAGAAAATGGTTGGTGAGTGTCTACTGGCTTAACTATTTCTATTATATACTTCTGTCCATTCTGTGCCCCCCCCCCCCCCCAAATTAAAAAAAAAGGGAAAAAGAAATGGACATTATCAAATCACTGTTGAGGATTAAATGGACACAGTCAGTTCCAACAGACCTGCCGGGGTTGAGGATGTCAACTTCCCAGCTGGAGAGGTCTCCAGTTCTAAGTGGGTTTGTAGAAATTTCCAGGCCAGTGTCTAAATGGACCAGCCAGAGGTCCAGTTCTCAGTTCGACCAGTAGGTCTGGACCGGGCAGTAAAACATTGACACGTCAAATGAACTACCCTTATGTGTATCCCATTCTGGATGTAGGAAATGTTGGGTCTTTCAGAGGTATCTGTGTCTGCATCAACATCTAAATGGGAATACATATGTAACAGTAACCTTTCATTTCTATAAATTGTCTAGTCCAAAACATACATTGAACTCTTGATTCAGCTACCCTTTGACCAGCCAGAGGTCCAGTTCTCAGTTCGACCAGTAGGTCTGGACCGGGCAGTAAAACATTGACACGTCAAATGAACTACCCTTATGTGTATCCCATTCTGGATGTAGGAAATGTTGGGTCTTTCAGAGGTATCTGTGTCTGCATCAACATCTAAATGGGAATACATATGTAACAGTAACCTTTCATTTCTATAAATTGTCTAGTCCAAAACATACATTGAACTCTTGATTCAGCTACCCTTTGACCAGCCAGAGGTCCAGTTCTCAGTTCGACCAGTAGGTCTGGACCGGGCAGTAAAACATTGACACGTCAAATGAACTACCCTTATGTGTATCCCATTCTGGATGTAGGAAATGTTGGGTCTTCCAGAGGTATCCGTGTCTGCATACATCTAAATGGGAATACATATGTAACAATAACACTTCATTTCTATAAATTGTCTAAGTCCAAAACATACATTGAACTCTTGATTCAGCTACCCTTTGACATGGATGTTAGGATGAAATCTTCATTTTATTTCTTTGGTTGTTTTATGGCATTTAGATACCAATTACATAGCATTAATGCATTTTTATCTATGCGTCTTCTGTTATATTCCAACTTAAATGAATTAATATTTTTATAATAATATATTTCATGATATTACTTGGATAATTGTGTCCATTGCATTTTGTATTGTTTTATCAAGTTACTGTGTCTGACGCATTATGTCCTATCTTATATAACCATATTCCAATCTCCCATTTGTTTCGGGGACATTTAGTATTTAAAGTTATGTGATAAAATATGGCATAGTTTCAAAATTCCAATCATGATGTAATAAATAAAGAAACAAAGGCACTCCTATTTCGTACTAGAGATATGCCTTACCATTGAACCATTGAAAATAAATACAAATGTTAAAGCGTACCTTATCAAACTCTATAGTTAAAGCAGCTGACTTCACAGTGCAAGGCAATCTCAGATCCATTTCCATCACCCCAGGTGACACCTTGTCTTCAGAAGGTGAGACATGTATCTTCTCTGCAACATTTGTGACCATCTCGACTTGTCCATCAACAAAAACTTGTAGAGTATGGAAATAAACTTTAACATACCAAGGCACAACTTGGAAAACATCAACCCGCACCCTACACCCATCTCCCATGACATCACCACCCATTAACCTTTTACCAGATTCCGTAGATCTCAAGGAGATAGCAATAGAACCCCTTTCATTCCCACTTCCCATTAAGAACCTACTAGCGTGGAATGGTGCTTGAAGACATGACCAAAGTACAGGAAGTTTCCACGTCAACCCTACATCAAATGACTCATAATCACTATCCTTGTTGATAGAGAATTCATATAGAATAGATGAGCTCTCACTATGCGAGCTATTCACCTCCTTAATCACCCTGTCTGGCGTAACAGACAACTCAAAAACTGGATTACTCCAAGGACCTTCAGAGCCTGTATCATCAACCCCAAATCTCCCATTCTCTGTTCCCAACTTATCGAGTTCCGAAACTAGACCCCTCTCGAGTTCAAGGAATACAGTGCTGGACTTTGCAAGAACGCATCTTCCACTGACTTTCCTTCCGAAGATTGAACTAATAGACCAACTTGGCTGTAGTAGTCTCCCACTGGAATAGGTCATGCTAGTTCTTTGGACACCAGGTTGGAGAACAATGGTAAGGGTCTGTTCAAGTAATATGCCAGGTTCCACCCCCTCCTCCGAACCAAATTCAGTTGAGATCAACCGCAACTGCTGTGAATGATAAAATCCTCTATAGATAGATGGTCTGTCCATTATTGAGGCAAGCCCAGCTCTGTCTCGACAAGGAAGCAACTTCAACCAGGGAGTCAGGTTCTCAGTGCAAACAGCCTCGCGGGGCAATGCACCATATCTCAAACTGCCTGAAATTGGACGGAAGCCCCAAGCAGGAGCAGCATAAGAAGTGGAAGACTCTAGAAAGTTGATCGAAGCACAAAAGAGACCCGAAAGAGTATGGGTCAAATTCTTCCAGGTTGCATCAACCTGATCAGGTGGGACATCAAGAACAGCCCACAGCTCAACTCCAGGAGGCTTGGCATTGCCACTTGACACAGGATCAAATCCACCCCAGCGTTCATAGTTCCAGCGACCTTGCGTGAATGACAGCTCCATTTCCCGAACTCGAAATTTCTGGACCTGATCAAGCATCATAAGCCCATTAGTCTTTGCTCTCTATATTGTTAGTGAAACCGTAAGTGTTCAGAGATTTCAGTTTCTACATTAGTTTCAAGAATCTACTGATATTAACAATTCAACATTGATCTGAAACGAACCAAAAGGGAATTGGAATCCCACCACATACTCTCATAAAAAAAATTGCAAACAGTTTATCCATTCAAAGTCCCCAAAGCTCAGTTTGTTTTACAAATTACACACCAGAAAAGGCAGAAATAAAGGTCACAGAAAGTGGGAAATTAAATAAAAAAAAGGTAACAATGAAACAAGACGAAGAAGAAAGACTAATCATCCAAACCAGATAGTTTCAGAAACTGGATGACTCAGTATAAGCAGAGTTACAGCTGAATCAAAAACTCGGCACTGGAAATAATAAACATAAAATGACCAAAATACCCTTGCCTTTGGGATAGGGAGGGCTTCTTATGCTGGTCTTGAATCTATGGCGCATGGCACTCTGGCATGACCTGGACCCATAAAAAAGTGGGCCACCTCTTGATGAAACCACAACCATATATCGTGCTGATTAAGTGATCTTATGAGTCGGATTGAGTATTTTTGTTCCGTGGGCCTGGACCCAATTGTAGAAAAGCACTCCAATTAGATGGCTATGATCAAGGTTTAAAAAGGACAGTTACAATGGCATAACGTTTAGCTGGCGTTACCATTATGATCATTATAACAGATCAAATTAAAAGTAAAAAAAAATTGAAATTCATTTTTCAGCTAAACGGAAAATGATAGTTTAAATACGTCCATTATAACGTTATACCAGACATATAACGTAAACATTAAGTCCATTATGAGGGCCGTTATAACGGGCAAAAATAGGGTCAAATGATATTATTATTTTTGGAAATAACATCGATAATTGTAAAATAACAAATAAAGGAAAAAATAACAGCCGTTATTTTCAAAATAACAGCCGTTATTTTCAAAATAACATCCATTATTTTCAATTAACTTCGATAACTGTAAAAATAACAAATAAAGGCAAAATAACGGCCGTTATAACTTTAAGTCTGCTTTTTTGTTTTGTGTCTTTTTTTGCAAATAACGTAATGGTCTTGAAGCATTACTGTTATAACGGTCGTTATGAACATTTTTAAAGCATGGTTACAATCATTAACGGCCATTTTTTTGTTATTTTCATCATAGCAGCATTAATGCCATATAGCATAATAGGGTTAGTATTACCGTTATAATGGCGTTATAACCATTTTTTTTAAGACCATTTGCAGGTCTAAGTGAGGCCAATGACTGCCAAGTGGCATAGATCCAGAACTAGCATAGGACCAGTCCCTATACATGAAGCTTCGGTTATGTTTACCCCATTTGGAAACAAGGTACACCAGTTTCAACAATTTTCTTGATAAAGAAACAAAACAACCGATTCATACTGCCCAATTCTAACCAAAATGAGTCATTGTGATGTGGGAGCATTCTACTTGATAGTCCCCAACTACGCTGGATCAATTAATATATTTTAATTAAGACTATTTATTTTTTTATTAGAGTTGTAATCAGTTTCAAATACTTTTAGAAAGTCTTTTAGTTTGATTAGGATTAAGAAAGTTAGAGCTTTATAAATAGGGTTGTAATCTTTGATTTTAGGAATAATGAATGAAGAGATATTTTCTATTTTGGAGTGATTCCAAATTTTCTGGGTGAGATGCCTGGGAGCGAAAAGTGATTCTTCCCGAAGGAGCGATTCCTTCAAAACTCGGAGTGATTTCCATCGAGTCTTCCAATCGCTGAACGGGATTCCCTTGTCCTACATCACATTTGGTATCAGAGCCAAAAAATCCTACCATTTTTCTCTCTTCTCCTCCCTTTTCTTCCCTCTTGATCTTTTCTTTTATCTTTTATTTTTTTTTATTTGGTCTCACAAGTACTGTTCACTGGTACCACGAGAAGAAGAAGAAGAAAAAGAAAAATAAATGGTGAAATTGAGGATATTTTCATTGTAGACATTTTGCGTTCTAGGTTGTGAACTTTGAACCGTTTTCAAGACAGACGTATATCTGGAAGAGTTATGAGAAACTCGTTTTTTTAAGCGATTTCCAAACAAAATTGCATAGTGAGATGCCTTGCAAGAAAGATTGATTCTTTCGTCGAATATCAAACAACTACTCCAAGTATTACCAAGATGACAGTTGATTGAAGACCTGGTGATATTGTTCCTACGAAAGGGATTTGGTGTGAAGCCAATGAGTGATTCCCAGCCATCTAAAGGCCCAGATCAATCTTCCTTCTCGTTGTCTGCATCCAAATTCGAGGTTGAATTCTTTTCAACCAGGAGGGTTTGATGCGGGCGCATTCTACTTGATAATCCGCAATTACACAAGATATTAATTTATTTTAATTAGGATTCTTATTCTTTGTATTAGAGTTGTAATCAATTCCAGATACTTTTAGAAAGTCTTTTAGTTTGATTAGGATTAGGAAAGTTAGAGTTTTATAAATAGAATTGTAATCTTTGATTTTGGGAGAATAGATGAAGATATATTTTCTATTTTGGAGTGATTCCAGAATTTCTAAGTGAGATGCCTAGGAGGGAAGAGCGATTCTCTTCCCAGATGAGCGATTTCTTCAAAACTCTCGATGGAGTGATTCCATCGAGCAATCCAATTGCAGAGCGGGGTTCCCCTGATTCTACACCAAATTTAGTATCAGAGCCGAAAAATCCTACCATCTCCTTTCTTCTCTTCCCTCTTGATCTTTTCTTCTATCTTTTATTGGTTCACGGTATTGTTGTTCACATGTACTATTTACGGGTACCACAAGAAGAAAATGAAGATGAAGGAAGAAGAGGAGATTTTCTAAAAAAAAGGAAAAAAGAAAAGAGGTGCAAATCCAAGTACATTTGGTAGAGTATGCAGAAATTTGTTTTTTTAGTATTTACCAAAAAAAGTTGCATGGTGAGATTCCTTGCAAGGAAGAATAATTCTTTCGTCAAAGATCCACAACTACTCCAAGTATTTATAAGATGACGATTGATGAAAGACCCAGTGATATTGCTCCTATAAAAGGGTGTGATGCGGGAGCATTTTCAAGTTTCAACTACGATGGTCCGCCGCTACACCAAATCTATGCCCGATAAAGCAAGTGGACCCCATTTTTCTATCTATAGTAAATCTCGTTTTACTATTATAGTAAAATCCCATTTTTACTATTTATAGTAACTTTTGATTTTACTATTTTTTTTTTATAAGAACTTTTGATTTTACTATTTTTAGATAGAGTTCTAGTTGTTTAGAAATTGATTTTTTGAGTTGTAATAGAATTAAGATTTTGAGAGATCTTATTTCCAATTAGGAATTTATTATTGCAAATTTGCAATAGTTGACTTGTATTAGGAGTTTCTAATTTCAATTAGATTAGAATTAGGAAAGTTCAAGTATGGAGTTATAAAAGGTGATGCACCCTTTGATTTTAATAATAAAAATGATGAATGAAGAAATAGAAAATCTTTTTGGAGAAATCTCTAGTGAAAGGAAACTTAATGTGAAGCCATCCTCTCTTGGTGCAAAGCCGAAGGTATCTTTCTATTCCTATCTCTTTCTCTTATTCTCTTCGCTTTCTCTATTTTTATTTTCTTTTTTAATCAATTTCTTACCTAAAAACCCAAACCATACCACATCCATCTCTAAACCCTAACCCACGAACATAACTGTGAATAGTGTCACGTGAATAGTAACATTCCTTCTTTATTCTGCCCAAAAATTGCAGAACGATATCTCGTCTTGCGTCAAATTTGGTATCAGAGCCAGGTTGAAAATTCCTGAGTGTGTTTTAGAAAGATGTCTCAGATTGGTTCGCGATCTTTGGCAACCATGTTAATTAAACTAAATGATGTGATAAATCATTTTTGAGAGCAACCTGGACAAGTCGGTCGATGCCCATAAGAAGGCCCTCAAGGACTTTAATAGAAGGATCTCCGTCGAAATTCCAATCCGCAACCGTCTTAAAAAGTCGTCACCGCCACCGCCTGCTTTCCCACCTCTTTCCGGGGAGCTATTGGAAAGTTTCACAGCAAAAAAAACCTTTAAAGAGGTCTCAAAGCAAGAAAAGCCGCTCAAAACCCTAGAGGAGCCTGACGAGGAAGCTCCTGCAGTTGAATCAGAAGAACAGACATAGGATAAGCATATTGATTCGCTTGCAGTTGTGGAGAATGAAAAGGTTGATAATTCCCCTAGTTCGGACGCTCCAACTGAAGATGGCCTAAAAAGTATAGAAGATCCCAGTCCGAAACCAGATGTTTCTATTGTTTTAGAACTAACAGTTGAAAATGAACTAGATGGAACAAATAGGGATTTCTTATGAAAAAAAAAAAGACCAGAGCTAAGGACACAGACTATGTTTCAAAAAATTTACACCTGTTGAAGATGTAAAAAAAAAAACTAAAGGGAAAGTACTCCAAACATCTCCTCCGCTAGAAAAGCCAACTGCAACATCTCAACTTGAATTTGAGGTCAAATTCTTTTCAACCTAGAGGGTTTGATGCAGGAGCATTCAATTACGATGGTCCGCCGCTACACCATATATGTGCTCGGTAAAGCAAGTGGACTATGTTTTTACTATTTATAGTAAATCTCATTTTTTTACTATTTACAGTAAATCCAATTTTTATTGTTTACAGTAAATTCCCGATTTTGCTATTTATAATAAACTTCCAAAATTACTATTTACAGTAAATTTTGATTTTACAATTTTTAGATAGAGTTCTAGTTGTTTAGAAATATGTTTTTTTAGTTGTAATAGAATTAGGATTCTGAGAGATTTTATTTTCAATTAGAATTTTATTATTGATTGCAATAGTTGACTTGTATTAGGAGTTTCTAATTTCAATTAGATTAGAATTAGAAAATTTCAAGTAGGTAGTCTTATAAAGGGTGATGTACCATTTGATTTTAATAATAAAAATGATGAATGAAGAAATAGAAAAACTTCGAGAAATCTCCTGTCGAGGGAATATTGGTGTGAAGCCAACCTCTCTTGGTGCAAAGTCAAACTAATTCGGAGCAAAGCCGAAGGTATCTTTCTATCCCTATCTCTTTCTCTTATTCTCTTCTCTTTCTACATCTCTTATTTCTTTTTGAGTCAATTTCTTACCTAAAAACCCAAACTATACCACATCCATCTCTAAACCCTAACCCATGAACATAACTGTGAATAGTGTCGCGTGAATAATGTCATGTGAATAGTACCGTGAATGGTAACCTTCCCTCTTTATTCCCCCAAAAATCGCAGAACGACATCTCGTCCTACGTCAGTTTGGTTTGAAGCCAAAAGAGATTCTCATCTATCTAAAGGTCCAAATTAGTTTTCCTTCTTGCTGTCTGCATCCGAATTTGAGGTCGAATTATTTCAACCATGAAGGTTTGATGCGGGAGCATCATGTCATGGTGGTTCCGTGCTACACCGAATCAATGAAGAGTATCTAAGCCAGTGGACCCCACAAGATTAGCTTAAGATCGTTGTATTTTAATTAGGAATTTCTTTTTTAGAAAGTTAATTATGATTGTTTAACTTAGTTAGAAATTTCTATTAGTTTCTAAAATTATATTCGAAAGTTTGCTTATTTTTATAAGTAGAATTTTAGGAGAATTAAGAAAGTTAGGATTTTATAATTTTAAAATAGGGTTGTAATATTTGATTTTGAGAGAATGAATGAAGAGATATTTTCTATTTTGAAGCGATTCCAAAATTTCTAGTTGAGATGTTTGGGAGGAAAGAGTGATTCTTCTCGAAGGAGCGATTCCTTCAAAACTCGATGGAGTGATTCCATTGAGCCATCCGAACGTAGAGCGGGGTTCCCCTTGTCCTGCATCACATTGGCTCCCAAGTCCTTTAAACCAGTGTTTTAAGACCCGGTCCAGCTAGTTGAACCAGTGAACCGGCCCCATGAACGGGCCATGTGAATTCCATGAGTTTGTTGTATATTTTTAAAACCGTTGAACCCATTGACCCAGATGATTTTTACTGACCGACATAGTCTCTTCAAAACTTTGAAAACCACTTTCTATTTTTCCTTTATACTTTTATGTGGGGCACTACATTTATTACTGTTTACTACTTAGAGTGAAGGCCATACAAGTTCAAAGACAACAATACGTTTCTACAGGACAGCGTTGCTATTCTTACTATTCACTATTTCTTTTTCTTTTTTTTTGATAAGTTCACTATTTCTCATTATTCTTACGATTTCAAACTGCTTATTAGTATTACTATTTCTTTCTATTCTAGAAGAAAGCACTACTATTTTTTTACTATTCTCACTATTTACTCTACTCTAAAAGAACGACACACGTCTTATTATTTACTACGATACAAGTATATAATGTTGATTCTTGATATCCCCAAAGCGATCTTAGAAATGCCTTGAAGCGCACACAAGTCTATAGCCTCACTTTACACGTTAAAACCCAAAATCATAACTCCTTAATTTTCATTTTTTTTAAAAATTTACTCTTCTTCTCCATCGTCTCCGTATAGAAATTCGACAGTGAAACCGGCATTTACGACGCTTCATCAACGACAATTTGTGCTTGATCAACGTCTCTCTCTCTCTCTCTCTCTCTCTCTCTCTCTCTCTCTCTCTCTCTCTCTCTCTCTCTCTCTCTCTCTCTCTCTCTCTCTCTCTCTCTCTCTCTCTCTCTCTCTCTCTCTCTCTCACATCAATGGCAATACATGCATCGTCCTACATGCATCATCCCTCTCTCTCCTCCACACTCCCTTTGCTCTTGTCACCAATTTCTAACAAAAACCTCCCTCTATGTGTGTGGGTTTGTGAGGTTTTTCTTTTTCCTTTTCTTTTTTTAAACTCGTCAACTGAAAGACTCGGGTGAAGGTTTTGGTCTTGTCCCTCCACTTGTTTTATTTTCTTTCTATATTTTTACAATTTTAATACATTTTGAGAAATTGCTAAGTTTCTTATCGGCATCAGAATTGGAAGGAATAAGTAGAACGCGATAGAGTCAGAAAGGTCATTGGAAAATAATAAATGTTATCGCTACCTGGATGACGAATCGTTCGACGCCTCATCAATTACAATCTGCGCTTGACAGTGGCTTTGGTGGCATCGTGGAATCTGACATCGCCCATCATATCGACCGTCTCTCTCTCCTCCGCACTCCCTTCCTTCTCTCGTCGCCAATTTCTAACAAGAAACTCCCTCCCTGTGTGTGGGTTTGTGGAGGGTTTTTTTTTTTGCTCTTCCTTTTTGAACTTGGCAAGTGAAAGATTCGAGAAAGGGTTTTGGTCTTGTCCCTCCACTTGTTTTAATTTCTTTATAACAGTTCTAATACATTTTGAGAAATTGTTGAGTTTCTTATCGCCATTAGAATTGGAAAGAAGGAGTGAAACGCAGTGGAATCAGTGCGGGCATTTGAAAATATTAAATGTCATCGCCACCTGGATGGCTGATCATTTAAGATCTAGGGGTCTACAAATCGACCGCACAACCGATTTCTAAGATCAATCTGGGGATATAGAGACTCAAATGTTTCTTCTGAGAAGGCAAATACCGGCATCTACTGTTGGCACAGGTCAACCAATTGAACCGGATTGATCTCGCTGGTGCCTAGGCGAGGTTTAAAAACATTGCTTTAAACCCTAAACTTAAAACTCTACACTCGAGTACCAAACACAATAATCAATCAGAGCGAGAAGAGAAAAACTCTAAATTCACAAATAAAATAAAATAACTTAATTTTGGCGTACCAGCTGATAAATGGCCTTGGGGAAGAGACGGTGATGGCGGCCATGAATCTTCGTAGAAGGGGCTCTGTTTTCGAAATGAAAATGAGCGAGGACCTTGCGATCGGGTAAGGGTTTTAGCAGTAATTCCTCTGAGAACTCTTCGTCTCCGTTCGATCGAGCAAAGTAACAGTGCGTTAACAGAACGAAGAACAGAATCGATTGCTGAAACGCCATTAATGGCTTCGGTGGAGGGAAAATATTTGCCACTACATTGGTCCCACTTTAGTTTACTTGAATTAACTCGAGCTAATATACTCTGAGCCTCACTCTCTCTCTCTCTCTCTCTCTCTCTGTAGTAATCTTTTGTCGATGCAAAGCTCGTCAAACACTTCACACCTCCCGATTCTCAGATTACTTCGCCGGAAAATCAGATTTTTTTGCCGAAAAAATCAATTATAGTTGGAATAATGCAGTTCAGTTGCCGGAATTTCAGTTGTTGGAGGTGAAAATGTCGGAGAATTGCAGTCCGAAGCTCGTCGTTGTTGTCGATTTCGAAGACCAGAGGCAACGAACAAAGACGAAGTTTAGATATCTCAATCCGCAGTGCGAGGACAAGCTCAAGTTCTAGTTCACGATCCCGACTCCAAGGACTCCAAAACACTAGAATTCAGCGTGAAGATCTTGGTAGTAGTTTTGCGAAATCGCGATCTGAAACCCTAGTTCGCAGACCATAAGCGATGCAAGCTTGAAGATCTGTTAAGTCGACGACGATCCAACGGCTACCAATGCGGACGCACCGGAGAAATCTGAACCGCCGGCCCAGGAAGCGAGAGAAGGAGAAGAAAAGACATTACAATTTTACCTAAAAAAAGGGGCAAATTTTGAATACCCCATCCAATTCTCTTGTTACCACTTAAACATAAAATAAAATGACATCTATCTTCACCCACCTAAAAATATAAAATGTCAACTTTGCCCTTTTGTTTCTCTAGTTAACTTGCCTTCTCCTCAACTATTACCATCAATGTTAGGAACGACTAATAAAGCCAAGGAGGATCCCAAGCAATGTCTGAAAAACTCTGACTATACTCAGACTTCGCTGAGAATATTGTTGAGATTGATCTGTAAACCCAGCCTTGCCATAACTGTTAACTTATATAAATTAAGAAGTAGGTTAAGGACACTTTTATAAATAATTCAAGAATTTCTAGTAATCTCGGCGGAACGATACAATGGGGGTTTATTTCTCATGCAGTCTTGGTCATGGTCTTTGAATTGATTGTTCGGACTGCTAAGTCCAACCAATACCTCACTGTTCGGACTTAATAGTCTGAACAGTGAAGCATTGTTCGAACTTAACAGTCCAACTCCGAACAACGACGAGTACCTGCGGAATTAGAGGTGCCTCTACTCTCCGGCTTGTCGAAGCTTTTCTCCAACGGTGCCTATTGTGGAGAACATAATTTCTCTACCGAAGCTCCACTCTGCCATGTCGAAGCTTCTCTGTTTTGGGAAATTTCTTTTCTAAGGAATGGGGTATTTAGATATTTCAATGGGGTGGGGGTCAATTAGAGAATATCAAAAATGGGTGGGGGAGATAAGAAATTGGGGGATAATAAGACAATTCGACAAGGTATCCAAAATTTGCCCTAAAAAGGGTGGGGATATTGGCACCCATGGGTTCACTCAGTATACCCACTTAACAAAAAATGATAAATGTGTCCCTTGTTTTTTACTCAAACCACCCACCCTAAAAAGTAGAAAAAAGAAAAGAGGAGGCTTCCGCTACCACACCGCCTTCCAAGGAAGAAAAGAAGAAATGAGGAGGAGGCCGCCGTTGCCACCACCATCACCTCTACCTCTCTCATTCTGGGCTACCGAGGCAACTTAGAACCGAGAGAGAGGGAGAAACAAAAAGAAAGATATATATAGAGAGAGAAGGAGGTAAAGCAAATGAGAGGGAGAGAGCAAGAAAGAGAGAGAGAGAGTGAGAGGGAGAGGGAGGGATAAAGTGAGAGAGAGAGTGGTGGTGCGGTTGACCGGCGGAGGTTCCTCCTCTGCATCTTCTTCTTCTCCTGTTGTGTTCATTTTTCAAAAGGTGGGTGGGTGTCAAGATACACTTGGGTTTAGAGAGTTAGAAGAGAATTTTATGTGGGTTTAATTTACTGAGTATGTGGGCATGAAGAGGGAAATCATGGGTGCCACTATCCCATCCCCAGAAAAAAGACAAGAAAGAAGAAAAGGAAAATGAGGGAGAAAATCAGAGTAAATCTATGATGACAGTGGGCTGTCAGTGAAGTTGCTGACTACCAAGAGTTCTTGATCAGCACGTACCAAGTAAAGTTTTTCTCTTAGACTGTACAGATACTTAGAAGGGGGTTGAATAGGTATTTAAATTATTAAACTATTATTAGCAACCTAATTCAATTACTGGTCTGGGTAGGGGTAATCTAATCGCATGTTAGGCAATCATGATTAATTAAACATATGATTATCTCAACAGAGTCTGATCGAATATATCTCTGTAATATATTATTTCTGTATTGTTTGATCTAATTTATGTAAAGTATGGAATATAAACAATCAATCCACTACACATGTAATTTTTACGTGGAAACCTTTCTAAAGGAAAATCACGAGACCACGTCCAGTCGTTAAAGTATCACTAACAGAAAGTTAATGAGTTATAGAAATTTACCAAGCAACACCATTTACTACAACATACAACTCAAGTTCATCCCTCAAGCTAGCTGCCAGTGCATCCACATCCTCTAATTACCGCGCACGAGTCCACGAGTGCGCTTTTACCACGATCCCCTCAACATTGTTCAGTTTGGTACACCCTATATATACATATCCTCAATCGGTACACCCCGATCTTATCTCTGGCCCTAAAAGCAAAGGATTCGGTCCAGCCCCAACTCCTCTACACATCTCGTATTGGAAATTTGAGACTCACACATGTGGTATTGTCTGTTAACTAGGTTTAAGATACTGGATGAAACCTAGGCAGATGATTTGATCAAGCTTTTGTAGAAGATGAAGATCTTCAAGCGATGATCATGGAGGAATGGTAAACCCTACTATGAAGTTGAATAATTATCTGGGTTTTGCTCCTCAAGGCTTTTTTCTCAAGATGATTCTCTAATGGTGAAGAGAACCCTAAACAAGTTTAACAAGAGAAGAATGGCTCTCTAAATTGATGACTTTTGAGTTCTTAGTTCTGGGTCCTCAATTCTAAGTTCTAGGTTTTAGAACCCTAGGTATAGCTTTTATAGAGTGAGCCACGAAACCTTAGCTTTAGCAAGCAGTGGGGGTTTCTAAAACTGTTTTTGCGGAGTGGGAGACTCGGTCGTTCGTCAGTCCGATCGATTGGGCTCAGAGTCTAATCAATCGGCCTTCAGCGTCCAATTGATCGGGTTGTAAAAATTAAAGTTCATGTATCTATCCAATCGATTGGCCTTCAAGATCCAATCGATTGGGTTTTGTTCAATTGATTGGACAGCGGCCCATTTCAATAGAAAGACCCTGATCCAATTTTTAAGCCTCTTAGGCCTTGAATCGGATATCCTTGCTATGTGACTTAGTTTTTAGGTTTAGAATATTTTAACCACATATTTTTAAGGTCTTTAATTCACTTACCATCCTATACATGTGTATGCGAATGAATCAGATAAAGGTGAGTCTTCAGATGAATTAGTCTTCAATCTTATGAATATCAATCTTCATCTTGTAGTTTTCAGGCAATCAGGAGTGATGCATACGGCTAACACACTCAAAGTCGAACTAGAACACAATAGGACAAGTACAACAATGTTTTTATGTTGTACGAAATTTCGCCAAACATAATATAGTTATATTCCTTACACCATGTGCTTTTACTTTTGTAATAAAAAAAATCTTAAAAAACACTCTCTTGGGTACATGCCAAACAACACTCGAGTACCTCCGATGAAGTCAATAAAAACTTCTTTAGCAGTTCATATACAGTAATTATTGTCTACAAGATTGGGTATGTTATACTTCTTTTCTCTTTTTTTCTCTTCTTTCTTTGTAATTTTGATGATTTGAAATGGTTTTGAACTCAAACCCAAACGTCTTTTTAACTATGTCAGTTAATTATCTGTTTTATTTTCTTAAATACTAGTTTCAAATATTTTCTCTACAACTTCGATGATTTGAACGGGTTTGAACCCAAACCCAAACCTCTTTCTAACTATGTTTGTCAAATGTTTGTTTTATTTCCTCAAATACCAATTTCAAACATTTTTTCCATCTGTTTTCTCACTCTGTCATCTGTTTTTACTATTTTTCTATCATTTGTTTTCTCTTTTTCCTGTTATCTGTTTTCTCTTATTCTATCATTTATTTTCTCATATCTGTCATCTATTTTCCCCTTTTTGTCATATATTTTATACTTTTTGCCATTCGTTGTCTTCTTGTTTGTCATCTATTTTATCCTCATCTGTCATCTATTTTCGCTTAGTCTAAAACTTATGTTAAATTTAAATAATTTTACTCTTATAACACAGAAACATGAGTTGACACAATGACCAAGTATCTTCTCACTAGAATAATTTTACCCGTTGTCCTTATTAGGGTCAACTTATTTTCTTTTCCTCGTAAGGCCTATAAGAACCTAGGTCTGCGAGGGAGCAAGGCTCTTCAAGTACTAAAAATAGAATAGAAAAAACTTAGTACAGAAAACCGGATACTATGATGTGTACCCAGAGAGCAGTCTAGGGCTGAGATGGACAAGAGTTTTGCTCTCATTTTCCGAGAAAAATTCTCAAGTGGCGGGATTTTTGAAGCGGCGATCAGGCACCCAATGATCGCACGCCACATATACTTGGGATTACGGGTCAAATGTGGCCCACAATCATTGGCACATGATCGCCGCTTCAAAAAAATTCTCTCATTGTCCCTCCTCCTTCCTCTATTTCTTTTGCTCTACACATAACCCCAACCTTTAAGGTTCTTGTAGTTCTTAGGTTATCTCATATAAGATTTTGACAACAGTTTTCAACCAATTTCTTGTCAAAGAATTGTTAGATGACTAATTTTTTAACCAAAATTTGGGCAACTCTTAAAGACACATGCATTATTGAGTATAGGCTAGTTGTATCACGAAAATAGTATTGTTGTATTTTCTAAATTACATGTGAGGTAAGATCCAATTATCTTCAAGATAGAAATATCTCGTCTTTAGCCCAAAATCTATAGACTTATATTTTATGTATTATTGTCTTCTACTCATAGAGAAAATAAAAATTCTCATGTGGGTTCTGTCAATCACTGCACTACCACAACCACAACCACCTCCCCCCTCCCCCACTATTGCCAATGATTTTTGGAAGAAGCCAGGCTAAGTCTGGACCCGGTCAACTCCAGTGAAGGGGGTTTCTACTCGTGGCACAACTGCTCAAAAGAGGAAACCTGCCTGTGTGTGGTTTGACCCCACGACCTCCCGAAAGAGGTGGATACACACCAACAATTTGAGCTGAAAGGGGGACATTGTCTAACGACATCAACAAGAAATGTTCTCATTGCTAATGAAAAGCAACTAATTAACTTAATGCTAACACCCTAAAAAATGTCATAGAGAAAAGAAAAGAATAGAAAAAGTGACTAAATTCAATTAACCCAAGGGTGTCTTCTTTGCCATGAGATGTGTTTAGCTGGTGCAATAATCTAAATAAGCTAGCAAAAGGTGATTGCGAAATAATCAGCACCACATATGTGAGACCCATATGGTTTGATAGGAGAATATTCTAAAGTGTTGTGGATTCCACCTCCACATGTGATGGTGATCATTGAGCCATTACGAAAGTTTTCTCGAGTGTTTACAGGGGTTTTAACATCAAGTTTGCTGTTTTTTTTTCAAAGACAAGGAAGATTTTCTCCATCTAATTGGGACTCAAAGAAAGCAAAAATTTTGACGCGGTGGGATTTTTGAAGCAGCGATCATGCGCCAATGATCACATGCCAAATATACCCATACCATGGTTTAAAAAGTTTTTAAAACCAAAGTCTAAACCATGGACATATGTGGCGCATGATCATTGGACTCATGATCGTTGCTTCAAAAATCCCGCGGCTTCAAAAACTTTCTCGATTGAGAACTAAGGTACTTTCAGAATTTCAAAAAGCTAAAAAAGGCACACTAACTAGTGTTTGGAAATGGACCCAGACTACCCACTTGCAAAAAAATATATAGGGAAAATTACTTCAAGTCGATATTTTATTTCAAATTTAAGTATTGAGCTGATCAAACTGGTTGAACTAACACCATTTTCATTAAATTAGTTGAACTAATAACAATTGTGAATCGGATGTCAAAAGTATTTCAAAGGGATTAAGTCTTTAAGCTTCGTAAACGAGGAATTGTACCATTGTCAATCAAGAATAAGGGCATTGTTGTCTTTTCATTCTTATTGAAATAGATTTAACATTAAGTAACCAAGAAGACTTATTGGTCCATCCTTTGATAATGCAATATTAATTAGTACTGAAAATTTTCCTACGGCTTGAATGGTCGAGTCGTGCGTACACTATGGGCTTTTTAGTACTTTATGCAAAAAATAGATCCTTCTTTGAACCACATCTCCTGAACCCCTAGTAAAATTTCGCTGACAGCTTTAGTCAGTGAAGTCGATGACAGCCCATATTTTGAACCACTTGGCACATTCTTAGAGGACATTGACCGGATGGATGTTGGCCAATCCTAAGGTAAACCTACAAACAAAAAATCAACCTGATTTGTGATTTCTAAGCGTTGGATTGGAGTCATTTTCATGGGTTGATTTTAACCGTGGGAATTTGAGCATTATTGACCATTGTTTGAGGTACTAGGATCCAAAGGTCTGAAATTATTAATCAGGCTGGATTTTGGTTTGCAGGTTCACCTAGGGATTGGCCAAACATCCATACGGTCAGCATCCTCTAAGAGTGTGCCACATGGCTCATATCGTGGGCTGTCAGCGAAGTTTTACCCTCCTAAGTCCTAAACCGAGAAAATTTTCGCTGCCCCGGGGGACTTCAAACTTTGATGTCCCCCTCCCAAAATGTCTGACAAGTACCCCTTTTTTACCACTAACCAAGGGCTTAACCAGGGTTGAGTTAAGGGATTGGGGTACTTGTCAGACATTTTGGGTGGGGAGATTTCAAAGTTTGAAGTCCCCCGGGCCCGCGAATGTTTTCTCGTCCTAAACCTATCCTTAAGGGCCATAGTTCCCGTGAGAAAAGAAAAGAAAAAAGGAGTGCTTGCATCACGCAGTCTCACATGCTACAGAAAAGAAAAAAAAATCTATGATACAAGACTGTATAAAACTTTCGATGTCCCTCTAATTGACATGTGGCACTCTTTCAAGCGCAATGACCTCATCAATGTTTGGCCAACAATTTAGTGGACCTATACACCAAAAATCAGCATGATTGGTGATTTCTATCCATTGGATTTGAGTACTTCTCATCATGGGCTTGGAACCAACCCATAGTTCTGTTCATGGAGCCCATAATTAAAAAAGTGCTCAAGTTGAGTGGCTAGAAATCACCAATCACACTGATTTTTGTTGTGTAGGTCCACCAAGAGGTGGGCCATACATTCAAGGGGGGTCGAAGGGTACAAAAGAGTGTGCCATGTGGCAATTTGAAGGACTTCTGCATCAAAATTTTGATACAGTTCTGTATCATATATAGAACGGCTCCTACAGCTCACACTTCCACTTGATTATGGGATCGATGTACGTAGCATTCTTCTTTCCTAAAATTAAAAAGGAAAATGATATTATATCCCTGTCCCTAAGTCTAGATCATTGGATGGTACTCGAGATTTGTGTGGTGTGAATCTAGAGGACCATCGTTAGTTCCAAAATAGATGATGTACCCTTCAGAGCGAACGGTTGTCCAATTTTAGACCAATTCAGAATCTACTTTTAGTCGTGGAGAATCGAGAAAAACTTTACTCTCCATCGCGTTCAACCCAAAAATACCATATGTTCCCCACCCCTTAATGCACCTACACAAAAAATCAGCCTGATTGGTGATTTCTAGCCATTGGATTTGAGTACCCAAAAAAAAAAAATGCTTGAATGAGGTGGTTGGGGAATTTTCATCCACGACAGCTATATGCGCCACATGGCAATCTTGGAGACCAATGACTGTATAAATGTTTGGTCCACAAATTAGTGGACCTACAGACCGAAAAAATCAGCTTGATTGGTGATCTCTGACTAATTGGTTTGGAGTATCCCAAATAATGCACAAATCCCACGGCTAAAACTCAACGTGGGAGAAGAATAGAATCCGATGGCTATAAATCACCAATCGGGCTTAATTTTGGTGTGCAGGGCCACCAAAAGGTGTGCCAAACATCCATACGATTAGTTAGTGGCCTCCAAGAGTGTGCCACATGGCATATACAGCCATCGACAGGAAAAATTCTCACACATTTTTGGTTTGAACTTTAAACTTTGCGGCAGAGAGCAAAGCTCTTTCTCTATTAAAGAATCGAAGGGTCCCTCAAGACCTTTTCGGATTCCAAATGCAATGAAATATAATTTTTTATAAAATTACTTTAAAGGACACAAGAAATAGTCCAACTATATTGCATGATTGATCAATTCTTTCTTTGTAGCAAGGCACGTCCATGATTGTAATCTTTTTTTTTTTGGTGGAAGAATTGGCAAAATAACGGCCATTATAACGGATTCGGACCACCCCCGTTATGTTATGTACCGTTTTAACGCTCAGAAAATAATGGGCGGTTATTTTTGTTATAACGGCCGTTATTTTTCCATTATAACGAAAATAAAGACTTATTTTTTAAAATAAACTGTTAAAATAACGTCCATTATTTTTCTTTATAGATTTTATCGAAAATTTGAATTTTAGCGTCATTTTTTTTCTATTCTAGATGTATAGTGGGTGGCCCATGCCGTTGGCACTCCCCTACAAAGCATTTTCCAAAATCAGGTGTGAATGGTTGAGATCCATAGTCCATTTGGGGGATAAGATCTCAGCCACCATTTGTGAAGCCGATAAGAGGGGTATAAGTGGGGAGACAATTTTTCTGTCAAATTAATCCAACCGTCTAAATTTTATTTTATGTAAGGGTTGATATGGGCCCTTGGATGTATGAAGCCTATAAGAGGGGGAGACAACTTCCCTGTTTTGTTATATAGATGATGGGCAAAAAATAGTCCCATTTGAGCAATTGTTTTAAGGCTCAGGCTCTGAGGACCCCCTTTTTCTGACCCCTCGAGGTGTTTGCGTGCTCAGTCGTGGATTTCACGAATCCAACAGTGGTTGTCAGCACCCCCAAAAAATAAAAAAAGTGATGCCAGCTTGGCACTGACAACCACCGTTGGATTCTTGAAATCCACGGCCAAGCACACGAACTCCAAGAGGGGTCAGAAAAAGGGGGTCCCTTTAGCCCGCCCCTTGTTCTAATAGTATAGATAATTTATCAGTATACGGTGTATGCAATGCGCATGATCAGGTAAAGATAGCATTTCAAGTCACTATTTTAACACATAATTACCAATGGGGAATGTTTTGAAAATTTCCACTTCTTTTTTTTTTTTTAATTATTTATAAGCATTTCGACAGTATTTAATAATGGGAGAGTGAAGCCTCGAGTATTTAAAATTGGTGGTATCCAAAATGTATGGGCTGTTTTGAAACTTCCAGCAATCAAAAGTTGTCTTAGAAATTTTGACAATCTCATGTTTTGAGAATGGGTCGGGGGCTCAGGGGATCCTCTTTTTTTCTGACCCCTCTCGGTGGTCCTGAGTTTGGCCGTGGATTTCAAAAATCCAAGGATGATTGTCAGCACCGAGCTGACACACTTTTTGGGGTGCTGACAACCACCATTAGATTCATGAAGTCCACGGCCAAGCTCGCGAACACCTAGAGGGGGTCTTCGGAGCCTGAGCCTTTGAAAATTTTTGTATGTATTTAATAATAAATAAATGAAGCTTGAGTTTTCTTCGATTCAAATAACTATAAGGGGCCGTGTTTTGGAAATATGGATGACATGGCACAGAAGAAATTATAGTCAAAATGATAATTTTAGAAATGTATTGGTAAGCGAAGTCTTGCAAAGTATCAGGTGAAGCCTCAAGTTTTCGCTTTAAATGGTGCAAGCCTTTTTATAGGATTCAATTTTGTTGAGTAGCGCTGATCAGCACTTCTCCACTTAACACATACCCCATGACAATCATTTTTTAATTTTAAAATTTTCAAATATTTAAAAAAAAAGGTTATCTGGTATACATGTCAAATGGAAACCTGGCCATGGGGGATAAAATCATTGAACCTGACCGCGAACTAAGAGAGAGTACAAAACAACCATCTATGGTCATGACTAAGGTTTATAGGAGGCCGTATTAATGGTATAACTGTCTGGGGCATAATCGATAAAACAGCCATTAAAATGAATTGTAACAAACGGGAAAAAATAGAAAAAAAACTGAAAAAAATAAAATTTAACAGAAATAACGGGGAAAAACGAAAAAAAAATGGGCGGTGAAATATTTGAAATCCAAATTTTCAAAAACGAAAAAAGGGAAAAATAACGGCCATTTTTTCCACAAATTTTTTCAGAAAATAATGACCGTTATTTTTGATTTAACGGACGTTAAAATGATTTTAATGGCCGTTATTTTCTAAGAGTCAAAATGGTTCCTAACGTAACAGGCTTGGGGCCTTACTGTTTTAACGGCCGTTAAAATAGCTTTATTTTAAACCATGGTCATGACGCAACAAATGTTTGTCCATTTTTTGTGAGGAAAAATCCTCAAGGATGTTTTTTTCAATGTCGGATACAACTTGAAAAACGTGGTTTCAAAATTTTGATATTTAAACTTTTTGAAACCATGTCAACACGTTTTTCAAGGTTAATATGAGAGTGAAGACAAGGATTTTTCCTCCCATTTTTGAGAAAAAAGTGGATTCAACAAATGCTAATGATACTGCTACTTGAAGAATTGAGATCATGTAAGCTAGTTGTGAGTCTCTTGGATTGCTACATGTCCTTTGTAAATACTTGGTTTTTTTTTTTTCACATGACAAATCAACAGACTTGGGCCCTACTTGGTTCACAGCAAATTGAGTGCAATGCACTCACTTGCCACAATTTTGGATTGCAAGTGATTGGTTGGAGACACGCAAATGAACTGCCGTGCAAGTGGGTTCCAAGCCCTTGCAAACTCTTTAACAAAATAGATGCAAGCAAGTGCAGCCCAAAGCCTGATGCAAGTGAGTGCATTGTATTAGCTCAACATTTTTTCTTCCAAAAAATAATAATAATAATAATAATAATTGTGATTATTTTTTTAATATTATCTTTTTTTTTATTTTTATTTTCTATTTTTTTGATATAGTTGGTCGGGGCCATCTAACCCCAAGCTTTCCCCTCAAAAAAAAAAAATAATAATAAAAACAACATGATAACAATAATAATTTTATTGTGCATTTCTTTTATAAAATTAAGAAATAAAATAATGCACTGCATTCTTTTGCAATGCACTACCAACCAATCAGCTAAACTTCGTTTGCATCTGTTTACAAGGCATGAACCAAACATTTGTAAGTGATTACAACGCAAGTCGCTACATTTGCACTACACGGCAAAATGCATCCAAGTGTAGTGAACCAAGCAGGGCCTTGGTGTTGGGTAAGTTACACCAATGCTAGGGACAAATCTAGTATGCACTGTTTACAGACTTAAAAGTATGCAAACAGTGTCAGTACTGTTGGATGTCCCTTAAAAAATGTGTTACTTCAATGTTTTCAAAAAAAAAATTATAGATTAAAAACACATTTTTCAAAGAGCATTCAATGGTGGATACAATGTTTGCATACTTTTACAGTTGCATACTAGATTTGTCCAATAGTAGGTGTACAAGATCTCATTCTCCTAAGGGCGTGTTTGATTGTTAAGTGGGGAAAATTGCATTTTCCTTGGGAAAACACAACTGTCAATTGTTAGATAGCCATTTTAAATTTGTATAATTTTTCCTACTAGGCCATTTAAATCTGGATATTATCTCTACTAAGCTAGGAATTCATTTCCCATCCAGGTAGGTGGGAATTCATTTCCACCTGAAAATACACTTTTATTTTCTCATGTGATTGAATTATGTGTTCTCATTGCTATCAATCAGCCATTTAAGGCATTTTCTAGATGCATTTTCTCCGGAAAAAATTCTGTGTAATCAAACACACCCTTGAGTGAAATGCCTAAAATGTCCGTGGAAGAATTGTGGGGAATAAAACAAAAAATATATGCTGATTCGGGGCCGGGCATACTATATTTAATGATTCATAAATAATATTTTCTTAATAATTCTAAGAGAGTAACAACTTATCTGACGAACCTTGCAGAGAAACCCTTAGGTTTTCGAGGTATTGGATTCTCACCAATGTTTGCTAGTTCATGCATTTCAGGCATTAGCTTACTACATCTTCATCTTTTCTTTAATTTTAATTTTTGCAATCGATTCATGCCACGTTTCTTTTTTTTTTTTTTTTTGAAAAATTTCTTAAATGAAAAATAAGTTTAAACTATTTACAAAAACAAAAAACTTTTAAAAATTTACAAAAAAAGGTAATTAGCTCTGAGAACTTAAAAAAAAGGTTGACAAACGCCCTTTAAAATGGCGTTTGCCCATTAAGAGTCAAACTTCTGTCATAATACGAACAGCTGTGACACACTCTTAGTGGACGCTGACCGCATGGATGTTTGGCCAATCACTAGGTGGACCTACACACCAAAAATAAACATGATCAGTGGTTTCTAAGCATTGGATTGAAGTTATTTTCATGGGTTGATTTTAACTGTAGGAATTTGAGCATTATTTGAGTGCAAAGATCCAAAGGTTGTAAATTACTAATCAGGCTGATTCTTGGTTTGTAGGTCCATCGAGGGACTGGCCAAACATCTACACGGTCAGCGTCCACTAAGAGTGTACCATGTGGCTCATATTGTGTCAGAAGTTTTACTCTCAATGGGCAAAAGGGCGTTTGTCAACTTTTTTCAGTAAGGAGAGAGACTTTTTCAGTTTGTCAGGGAGAGACGCCCTATGAAAGGGAGACTAGTTAATATTTCAATATGGGTCAAATGAGGGTTAAACTAGGTCAAGGATATTCCTAAAGTTTGAAAGTACAGAGGGGTATTACTAATTACTTTCAAATTTCAGGGAGATCTTACAAAAACACCCATAGCAAATAAGTCGGTTTAATTAGTTTATTTATTCGCAGTCTCTTCTTTTGTACCTCTTTTTGTGAGAAACCCTCCGTCTTTTTGCAGAGAAACCCTAACAGAGCTCTGAAAATGTCGGGAGCCGCTGCTCAGGAGGAAGATAAGAAGCCGACTGATCAATCGGCTCACATAAATCTCAAGGTCAAAGGCCAGGTAAAGATCTGTTCGTGGGTTTTTTTTACCTGGGGTTTTGAAGATTTGTTCTTTGAGATTTTTTTTCTGATGTATTGGTTTTGTTTAATCGTAGAATCACTGATGTTGTTTCTCGGTTTCATTTAATTATCATCGATCGATTGAGGTTCTGTTTGTATGTGTTGGTGTCAAGTGTTGAATCAGTGGTGGTGTAAAGTGTTTGATCTTTAGCTTCTCGTGATCAATCGCCCTTGAAAAATGAAGTTATGCTGATCTCCTGGTTTAGTTGAATTAGGGTTCATATTCTTGATTTCATTTGTTTTTTATCACTGCTGGCAAGATTGGTTTGATCACATACGTGTGTGTGTGTACTGTGTTTTACAATATACCCATGGTTCTCCATCCTCTATGGACTTTGAACCCAAAGTGTACACATGGCCCACCAAGCATTAATCCATACAATTCAACTGGGTTTACCACGTGTACAGTACAGAAGATAGGGTAAACTGAAGATTATGGATCTCAGGCGGATATTTCTCTGCATGGAGGATGTTGATAGATAGCAGATGAATAGGGTTCTCAGCAGCCTTCTTTAGGTGGAAATGAAAAGTTTGATGTTGGAGGGAAATTTACGTTGAACGAATTGGCCTGCTGGGCCATATTTGATAATTTAGACTGGTATTTTGTTATTGTTGGCAATTTGTGAACTACAGAGTTTACCTACTTAAGTCTCAATGATGGTACCAGTGAGAAGGAGCGCTTAGTGCATGGTTCAAAGTACACGGTATCGTTCATGAGCAATATCGAAACATATTGAAAGTATCGTTTGCTTTTGGAAGAAACTTCGTGAAACCGAAATGAAATGTTATTGCAAATTTACACATAAGATGAAGTATCGTTCGGTTTCGGACGAAACCAACCGAAACATATATAGCTTCGCCCTATAGCAAAACCAAAACGAAACGGACAAAATGTTTTGGTTTCGGCCGAAACTTTGAATCATGCTTAGGTGTAGTTCTAGGATCTAAATGACACGGTTTGAGGTAGTAAGAGAAGATTTGAAGACACGCCTTAATAGAATATATGGCTATGTTAGATCAAATGGCAAAACAGGATTTGTGTTGCTGATCCCAAAATTGGGGTAAGGCGTTGTCAATGATGAATGATGATGTCTGATCTGTGGTTTGCTACCCTATTTGGCACTCCACTTGTTCATAAAATACCCTCACTTTATAACACGTCTGTTGTGTTGATATCTTTTGTTAGACGTCAAGGTATTGATCATAACTTCATATCCAACACCAATTGTCACATATTTGTGTGGAGTTTGTTACATGTAAGATAATGGTGACAATGCCCAATTGTTTGTGGAATATTATACACAATGACTTGGAAGAGGTTCTTCGCAATTCTTTTGGTGGTTAGTACTTAATAGTGAGTGCCTTATTTTTTCTAGTCTTATTAGTTAAGTTGTGCGTTAAGAGTACTTTAATCAATTGTGAGTGTTCTCAAAAGAATTGAGCCTTCAATAGTAGCCAGTAAGATACCTGTACTCATCCAAAATGGTATGTAATTTTTGCTTGGATTTGTAAAACAAGCGGTGTTGTTTTTTATCCTATTAGTTATGACTTATCAACAACGAAGATATTCTATACATGATAGAATTTTTTTTTACATTTCCTAGCACCTTGTATGTTTCACTATTCAACTAGTCTATAACGTCTAGAAATGGTTCATTAAACAATTATGTACACTTTCTTATGAAGCATATGTGTCACTAGTAAGAACATAAGCTCCCAAGTGATGATCGAGATATTGGTAGTTATTAGATGAAGAACTCGTGTCCCCATTGCAAGTGTTTGTAACAACTTGATGGTTGAAGATACCATACCCACAATTAAAATCAAATATTGTCTTGTAGAATACTGTGCTTTGGTTACTAATTTGGGTGACCAATTGGAAGTGATAGTAACAATTCGACATTAGAAGAGACAGACGCACCCTACTCATATCTTGAAGAGGGTCAATGTTGATATAATGGACGTTGATGATCCTTTTGACTGTTGGATGTGACTTCTTAATACTTGCCTACTTAGTATTTTATAAAACTCTACACAGCCTTGTTTAGGCATTTTATGCTCTCAATTGATGCCTTGATAAGTATATTTCAAAATGGGTTTTGAAGTCCACAAACTTATCTTGGCTAGTGCTGGAATTGCTATTGACACCCACATGGGGGTGCTCTTATTGGGCTACGTCCCACTGCCATACGTGTGGTAGTAAGTTTGTGGGTTAATTGTGGGCCCACCCACACAACCCACGAATCCCTTTTATGTTGGTTCATGGGTTACGTGGGTCCACCCACTTAAACCATGGTCTCCTTTTTGTAATGGGGGTTTTCCCCCACTTCATATATATATTAGAGTTCAATCCCTCATTTTTCCCTCTAACCTCTTTCTCTCTAAACCCTATTCTTCTTCTTCTTCTTCATCTTCCATCTCTAACTCTTTTTTTACTCTCTCAATCTTGATATTCTGGTTCCAACCTAAAATACATGTTATCATAGCATTGTAGCTCTAGGGCATGTGTTCTTGTCCCCTAGAGCCACCACAAAGATCTATGAAGATTATGTGGGTGTCTGGAGCCGATGCAGGCTTCGGAGAAATCGCAGAGGGCATTCCTGGGATGTTTGTGGATCTATTTTGAAGCAAAACATCAGAGATCTGTAATTTCTTGGGAAGTTATTTTCATTTAGCAGTATCAGAGATCCACTGTCTACCTTTTTCTCAAGTTTTCTTTGAAAAAATGTCAATCGAGGTTTTTTGTGTTTTCTTTTTTCTCGAGATCCGTGTCAATCCAGGGGTCTCTACCCTTGCCGCTCCACTCATAGGACTCGTAGGGATCCACTGAACCCTATTTCATATTTTCGAATCGCCAGATCTTCGATTTCAGAAAATCACCTCAATTTCTCTCCCAGGAAAAAAATTGGGTTTTTTCCGTCTCAAAAATCATTGATCTCTGGGCTCACCTACCCTAGCCGCACCTCCTATAGTGCCTCTGGGGATCATCCGAACTTCATTTTTTATTTTTCTGATCTTTCGATCAATCGTTTGATTTTTTTTCCAGGTTTTTGCTGAGATGAGTTCTGAGTTTACATCTGTTGGTATTGGTAATACTCTCCTTGAGAATAGTTCGTTGTCACATGGGACTCATGGAGACCATAATCCACAGTTATGCATTACTACAGTGCGACTCGATGGAACGAATTATCTTGAATGGTAGACATCTGCCCTTATGTACATCGGGGGACGTGGTTAAAGTATCTTTCCGACGAGGCAATAAAACCTGAAATTACTGATATGACTCACAGGAAATGGGTTATGGAAAACTTCACTGTGATGTCTTGGCTTCTGCACTATGCAACCTCAGATCAGCAAATCGTTCATGTTCCTACCAACGATAAAGAATGTTTGGGTGGCCATATTTCTAACCTATTCACAGGTGGGAAACTTTGCCAAGCTATATGAGTTGAAGCAAGAGACTTTTTCTTCGATAGGGGAGATGAAGCTGGGTACCTATTATGCTTCTCTACGAAGCAAATGGGAAGAGATAGATCACTATCAGAGTTATTCCCTGGTTTGTGCGACTGATGTGAAGTCCTTCAAGGCTATGGTTGAACAGTCTCGGATCTTCAGTTCATTGTCACATGGGACTCACGGAGACCATAATCCACAATTATGCATTACTACAGTGCGACTTGATGGAACGAATTATCTTGAATGGAAGACGTCTGCCCTTATGTACATCGGGGGACGTGGTTACAGTATCTTACCAACGAGGCTATAAAACCTGGAATTACAGATAAGTTTCACAGGAAATGGGTTGTGGAAAATCTCACCGTGATGTTCTGGCTTCTGCACTCTATGCAACCTCAGATTAGTAAAGGGTTCATGTTCCTACCAACGACAAATGATGTTTGGATGGCTTTATCTCAAACCTATTCACAAGTAGGAAACTTTGTCAAGCTATATGAGTTGGAACAAGAGATTGTTTGTCTTCGACAGGGTGAAATGAAGCTGGGTACCTATTATGCTTCTTTGCGAAGCAAATGAGAAGAGATAGATCACTATCAGAGTTATTCCCCGTTTGTGCAACTGATGTGAAGATCTTGAAGGCTATGGTTGAACAGTCTCGGATCTTCCAGCTTCTTTTTGGCCATCATACAAGATTTGAGGAAGCACGTGTTCAGATTCTTGGTAGAGATCCTCCCCCCACTTCTCTTGCACAGGTTTATGCATATACTCAGGGGGAGGAAAGCCGTCACTCTGCTATGCAGTTACGGAGTTGGAGTGACTCTCAGGATCGATCTGCCCTTGCCTCTATGTCTCAGAAGGGTCCGAAATCAATTCCAAAGAAGTGGTATTTTTGAACTTCTAGTATTCAAAAAGTGACTACAAACACTAGTTAAAAAATTTGGCTTTTGACTTCTTAGTGAAGTGACTAAAAAGCAACAATTTAAGCGCATGTCGAATTGGGTTTTTAAGTGATACGTAGTATTATATTTGCCCCGCTAATCCTTCAAGAAAATTTATAAATGACAACTTCAACCTTTTTAATGACAAAAATATCCCTATAAGCCCTTAATACAATTTATAAACGGCCACTTCGTCCTTCCATACCAGATAATTTACTTTTTCTCCTTCCAAAATAACTTGATTTTAATGTCAGAAGTCGACATATTAACTTCTACTAGAAGTACAAGTGCTTCTGCTTCTCATTCCAAACAAGGCCTTAGAATAGTTAATTTAAGAAGTTGTTTTCGAATTTTGGCAACCCAAGTTTTCTCTTTAGGCATAGAGGAGGGTAAAAGTCCCGTTTAACATAAAGAGAGCGTTTAATAGTGGTAAGTGAAACTCGTGTGTGGAAGCCATGTTTTCGCTTTAAATGTCTCAAGTGTGCATTCTTTTCTTTGGACTGCAACTCATGCATGTATTTTATCAATTAAAACGACATAATTTTGAGGTTATACATCGTCTAGAAGGTGACTTATTGATTATACAAAGAGAGATTGATGACTAAGGGGAATATTCTCAATATGCCCAAGGTTGGGTGCGCCTTAGATGCATGCTATAATGTCTCTTTAAAGAATTGTTCCGATGTTCGTGATAGGTTGGGATTGAAAGATTAGTAACAAATTAGTAGCAAATAAAATTTGTTTTAAAAAATTAAGTTACCTTTTGAAACATGTATTTATTATTATGATGTGAGGGGCTGTTTTGGAAGTTTTGTTATTTTTTCAATAGTGAGTAAGTGCATCCTTGTGCGGTTAAGGCGTTGAAGCCTCAAGTTCTCTCTTTGAAATAGTACTAGTGGAGGGGCACATGCGATGCACATGATGATCAAGTAAGATTGTGTTTTAAGTACCCTTTTAAACTCAAAGTAGTTAGTATAATGGGGCACATGCGATGCGCATCATTATCAAGTAAGATTATGTTTCAAGTATATCCTTTGAAACACAAAGTAGTTATTATAATGTAAGGGGCTATTGTTTTTGGAAATTTTGGTATGTATATAATAGGTTAGTGAAGCTTGGTGCTCTGAAGTAGTAAAGCCTCCACTTTTTTATTTGATTCAAGTACTTATCAGAGTTTGCAGTTTTGGAGATATGGATGAAATGGCATGGGAAGGAATTAAGTAATTAAAAGGGGATGTTTTGGAATTTAATTTTGAGAGATGTTTCTAATAATGGGTAAGTGAAGCCTCGTAATGGGTTCGTTGAAGCTTCGAGTTCTCTTTTTAAAACAATGATGGATACATTCATTACCAATAAAAAAACCCGAGACTTTATTTAAAATGGGAAACTAACGGGCCACTCCTCTTCACTCAATTAAGGAAGGTATTATGTACTCAAACTTCTAGAAATAGGACTTAGATAGGGAGCTTAAAGGTTACTTACTGGAATTTACCCCAAATACAGTAATCTGGTTATGAATTTGCTCTACCCTTTTTGTAATTTGACATAACTCGCTCAAATCATGTCCGAATTGTGTAATCTTGGGCTTGATAGATAGTTAAGCCAATAACCTATTAACAATACCAAAATGGAGATATTCAAGCACTATTGACATATAAAAGATGGCAGCAAGTAAAGTGACAGGATTATAATCGCATTCTATCATGGATCTTGATTCCACTCCCATGGTGCTTCATGCGCCTACGCATGATCTCGTTCTTTCTTCCCAATTTTGGACTACGCAGGCTTCATCACGGGTTTTAATGCCCTCGATCTCACAGTACACAATGATTGAGTTGTTTGATATATGCATTACACTCCATCGGGTTTTCTTGAACCATATCCAATGGTGAATAAACAGTGCGCGCCCCATAAAAGTGTGCCATTACATATTGATGTAGGACGAGACCGTTCTGCGATCAGATAGGGTTTTGGTCATGATGGCTAGGGTTTCTAGGTCAGAAAATGGACAAAAAAAAAAGATAAAAGATGGAATGGATTAAGAAGAGAACAGAGAAAGATTACCTTGGCTTCGCACCAAGTTAGCTTGGCTTTATACCAAAAAAGGATGGCTTCACACCACAATTCCCTTCACAGGAGATTTCTCAAAGAGATTTTCTATTTCATTCATCATCATGAGAGAATTACATAAAGATGACTTAAATACTATCTCTAATAACCTTAATCTAATTTCGACCATCCAAAGAAACTAACAAGATCCAATGGTCTAAAAAAAATACTACAACTTAAACAACTAAGCAAAATTACAATGAGCCCCATTTATGGCTAATTGCTTAGACACCCAAAACTCAATAAAAATAAATACTAAACCTATAAAGCAATAAAAAATAAAATTAATTCTGATGTGGACTATCAAGTGGAATGCTCCTGCATCATATATTCAATTAATAGGACTAGTGGGCCGTATTGCACGGGAGTAGGGGCTTTTTTGGAAGAAGTGGCAAAATAAGAAAGTTTCAACCCGAAGACAGTTTGGAAGTTTAGTTTGGAGGGGTGAATCTGTATATTATGGCAACTCAAGGCACAATTGTAAAATCAAAATTCTAAAGTTGTCCGTACCTAGTTATTAAGGGTTTTTTTTGGAGATAAAGAAGTAATGACATAGAAAGTAATTAAGTTGTCAAGGAACTGTTTTGGAAATATAAAAATAATGGCATGTTAAGTAATTAAGTGGTTAAAAAAGGTTGTTTTGAAACTATGGATAAAAAGGCATGGTAAGTAATTTGTGATTATAAATGGACTGTATTGAAAATATAATTAATGGCATGGGAAGTAATTAAGTACGGTGAAGGGACATTTAATGAACTATTTCTTATTCGGTAGAAAAGATCTCAGAACATTTAAGAACTAATAGGTTAGCTACAAATAGGTGAATGTCGCGTGGCAACCCAACTTTTGGTTTTAAAATAGTAATAATAGATAGATATAATAGGTGCCTCGTTGAATGTGGTGTGAACTTCGTGTGGCAAGTGGCAACCCACGTTTTGGCTTTAAAATAGTAATAGATATATAACAGATAAATTAATTGTGTCAAGGTATATCATGTAAATAGACTTGTGTTATCATGTCTCAAACATCGAAGATGCGGGATCAACATTGTTTGAACCCCCGAGATCATTTGACAAGGTAGCAGAGCAGCTAATGGATGTTATCTTGTAACCTTAATCCTATCAAACTAAACTCTGCCTAAAAAGGTTTCATCTTATAAATGTTTATGACATCTTAAATACTTGTTAGGTATGCCAGTTGTATTATGTTGGTTAGTGATCCACGTAGTATGGTGTATGGGCCCACTGGTATTTGGTTGGATTAAAATTAAATAAAATCTTTAAAGTGCAGCAGATATATTTTCGTCGTTGATTTGCTGTTAATTCACATATGGTGGTAATTTCATTGATTCTGATAACATCATCCTTCATAAGTGGTGGTAATTCATATGTGCAGTAAAATCTTTTACTGTTTCTAACCTTTTTCTGTTCTGTTGTTATTGTTGGACTGTAGGATGGAAATGAGGTGTTTTTCAGGATCAAGCGCAGTACCCAGCTGCGGAAGCTCATGACTGCTTACTGTGACCGACAATCAGTAGAGTTCAATTCCATTGCATTCTTATTTGATGGCCGCCGGCTACGGGGCGAGCAAACCCCAGATGAAGTAATTTTTCTGTTATTTTAAAAAAAATGTTATTTATTTAGTGCATGGATTTAATGATATTACATTGACAATCCAAAGTTCATCTTTTATCATAATATGGTCTAGATTGCACAGCCATATCAACCTATGTGATGTAACACGGACATCAGTCTGATTGGATATTGTCACAAGCTGATCTTGGCCACTGTTGAATTCGAACAATAGTATGAACTGTTGAGGACATGGTAATTCTCTGCAATTTGGTTATTCTGATGTGTTTGATGTTGGGTGTAGCTTGAAATGGAGGACGGCGATGAAATTGATGCCATGCTGCACCAGACTGGAGGTGGCTATGGAGATCTCTGATTGTGAAGAAAACTATAATATGGTAAAGGGTGGGGAGATAGAGTTGATATAGGTGTCTAATTTTGGTTTCTTGTACTAGGACTTCCTGTAAAGAAAAAAAGGATCTGCTCTAGATGGCAGGAAGCCCAAGCTTGAGATTGGTTTTACTCAAGATTGTTCACCAGCTTTGTTGATGGTCCTTTTTGTGCCGACATAATATGGAATGCTGGATTGTTTTTGGTTTCTCTTATTTTTTTTTTCCAGGTTGAAAGTATTTAGTAGTGACGTCCTTGTATTGCGTGGATCCTTGATCCTTGCATGGTTGATGATGCTGTAATATCTCAATAAACGAACTGGTTGTGTGGTCAGCGGTCTTGGTTTATACAATTGATGGCTGAAGCTTGCATTAACTCTACCCGAAAGGTTGAGGAAAAATAAAGTGGCCATGCAGCATTTAACGGCCGTTTTTACGTTTTAACAGCGATTAAAATCTGTGTAATTTTGTGGAAAAAACGGCCATTATTTCTGTTAAATTCCGTTTTTTTTTCTTTTCGTTTTTCAAATTTTGAATTTCGAATCTCAGCGCCTTTTTTCTGTTTTTCCTGTTAGAATCTGTGAAATTCTATTTTCGCTTGTCTGTTACAATCTGTTTTAATGGTAACGCCCCCAGTCCGTTATACCGTTAAAACTGCCTCCTTTAAAGTTAAACCTTGTTAAAATGTACCAAAGAACGGACTTGGAGTGGGACCCATGGTGGTATGTGTTAGGGGCTATGGGAGAATTGCTGCAAAATGAAAGTTCAGGTAGCATTGAAAATATCGAATTTTTTCAAGGGGTACAGAAAAATGCTAAACAAATTGCATGTACATGTCTGCCTCGACCGATAATAGGTTTGTATCACGGGCCAGTGCTCCTTGTATTGATGTTTTGCTGTTGGATTCAACCGGGCAATTCTTAGCCGATGACTCGTGTATCTGGACACTACCTCATATAGTGTTACTGAGCCGTGGTCCGTGGACAAACCTGCCTAACGCAATAACGCCTAACCCTCCCCCAACACACATTCAACCACCAAAGCTGCAGCCCTTCGATGTTAAGACACAAACCAATACACAAAAAGCACCTAGGTGATTGTGGAGTGGAAAGCTGTCTTAACTTGGGATCATACCATTCCACCACACTTCCAAGGCCAACGTCCACAATTGCGTACCCCTATTTTCTCACTATTTTTTGTGAGCGAGCCCCTGACATTTTTTCCGGTACCCCTATTTTCTATTTTTGAGCGAGCCCCCAGGTAGCCCTTTCCCGAGGTTGCCCCTCCCGTGACTTGAACTCGTGAGGGTTGGCTCTGATACCAAATGTTAAGACCCAACCCAATACACCAAAAGCACCTTGGTGATAGAGGTGTGGAAAGCTTAAGCCTTAACCTTTAGGATCCTAACATGTACCTTATTGTATGAGCCCCATGTGGACCATACTTGTCCCTTTGATCTTCATAGCGATGCATCCGATCATTGTCGAGGAACGCAACTTCCCTTTGACCCACAACTATGATTGGTGGGGGGCAGCGTGCTCGTCCTTAAGCTCCACCATTTTAGGGGAAACATCCTCAATTTTAGGAACTTTAATCGGGATAACTGCAACCTTGTCCTCCACTTCCATTAAGACCGCTTAGGTCTGGCAATGGATCGGGTTCGAGTCCGATTGGTACCAATCCGATAAGAAACAATTAGAATACGAAGAACTTCTTGAAAAGGCCTATTGAAGAATGTGGATACCTTTCCAAATTTGATAACGTGATAAGGATAGAAATTAAATTTGAAAATTGTTCATCGATCATCCATTATGTTCGATTTGAACCAAGGTTGAAAAGGGGCTGTTATAAAGGTATAACGGACTGAGGGCATTACCATTTTTTCAGTTACAACGGCTGTTATAACGAATTGTACCGCTCAGGGGCAAAAATGGAAAATAACAGAAATAACGGAAAAATGGCACTGAAATTCAAATTTCAAATTTTCCAAAAACAGAAAAGACTGAAAAAACGCCATTTTTTTTCACAAAAATTTCTAGAAAACAACGGTTATTATTTTTGTTATAACAGAAAATAACGGCCATTATTTTTTCAGTGTTTTAACGGTTCATAACGTAATGGGGGAGGTCCAACTCCATTATAACAGCCGTCACCATTTTTTAAACCGTGATTTGAACTATTCACGATCCAAGTGTTTCTTGACTTCTTTTCTAAAAATATTTGATTAGTACGTAGTTTTCCTTGTTGAAGAAATTTTTTACCTCGAAAGAAAATGAGTCTTGCACCTTAGGAAAATGTAAAAAATACATTCAAACAAAGTTGGTCTCCTTCGACTACTCCTTAAAAAAATATGGAATTTTATCTTTAACTCTTGTTTAAAAGGAATGAGGTGTTGGAAAAATGAAGGTATAGGTCACCTTAAAAACCAATGGGTAAATTCAAATATTTAATCATTTTGCCATCACTGGCTGTTCAAAGCCAAACCTTGTCCATTAGGCTGAATGGGTTCTAATTTTTATTTTTTTTACCATGGGACGCCACATGCAATGCACGTGCACCTTATGCGTGCCAGCACCTCACACGTGGCACAATATTCTTAGAGACCACTGACCGTGTAGATGTTTGGTCCATCCCTAGTTGGCCTACATACCAAAATTCATCCTGATTAGTAATTTCTATTCGCTTGATTAGTCTTTTTTCTTGGTTTATTTTTAATAGTGGATTTCTAACAGTATTTGAGGTAATCAGATTCAAAGGTTAGAAATCACTTATCAGGCCGATTTTTACATAAGTCTATCTAGGAATGGGGCAAACATCCATATAGTCAGTAGCCTCTAATAGTGTGCCGTGTGACCTTACAATGTGGGTCCGTTGTCAACTTTGATGATAGACACCATCATTTAATTTGTTTTCAGGGACAACATTTGCTATGTAAGGGTTTCAAAAAATGCTTTTATAGTTGAGTTGAAATGTGAAAATGTTGCATGACTAAAGCACCTTTATAATAAATTAATAAATTTCAAAATGAAAGAAACAATGTTTGTCAATTTAAGGAATTTGAGGCTCATATTAGGAATAATGATTTTTTGATTTTTTTTTTAATAAGAGGAGCAATGAGTGAGCTGCAGGGGAGACGTGTGCTTGCAGGTTCCGAAGAGAGTTTTTTATTTTTGTTTTCGCCAAGTTGCAAGTGACGTATGCACTAAAAGCCAAACGCACTCCTACTAACTGAATATTTTAAATAATACAAAGGAAGAAAAGTAAGGTATTTTTCGGCAAAATAGGGGTATTTTCGAGATTTCAAGAATGGGCTTCTCTCTTTAATAAGTAAAATAGATATAGTCTTGATGTAATTATCTATATCTATACTATTATAAAGCAACAACCGGGGTTGCCACCTATGTGACAATTAAAGGCCACTCTACTTTAAAGCAAAAAATCTTGCCTATGAGCCAAAACCTAGGTTGGGGTCGCGTGTGTTGGGTATGGCCAACCTCCACGAGGGACCATAGTATAAGCCACATGGCACACTCTTAGAGACCACTGACCGTATAGATGTTCCCATCCCTATGTAGGCTGATTAGTGATTTCAACCCTTTGGATCTGAATACCCCAAATAACGCTTGAAATCTACGGTTAAAAATTAACCAATGAAAATCACTCCAATCAAATCCTTAAAAATACTAATCAAGCTGATTTTTTACATGTAGGTCCACCTAGGGATGGACCAAACATCGATACGGTCAGTGATCTCTAAGGCTGTGTTTGGTAGCGCACCTTCGAAGTGAGTCTTGGCTGAAGGTGTGCATCTTGATTGATGACAAGTGTTTGGGTCACACCAATGCGCGTACCTTCGAAGACACAGTGGACCTTGAAGACGCACGAAAGTGAACCTTCGAAGGTTTACTTCCCTCCTTGAGTCTTCGAAGACGCATGTGCTTTGAAGGTTCACGCCCCACGCCAAATGAGTTTAGTCCACCTAATGTGTGGCCCACTTATGATGTATGGGCCCACTTGACATATGGCACATGTTTGATTTAACACCACCCCTCTATTATTTGGGAGCCACATATGATCCATCAACTTTTGTTCTTATGTGGGGCCCACATGATTTATCTACCCCATTAACATGTGGGGCCCACATGATTTATCAACTCTAGTTATTATGTCGGCTCACACGAACTATCGATCTTTGTTCTTATGTTGGGCCCGCATGATATATCAACATTTGTTCTTATGTGGGTCTCACATGGTCGTGTAGAACCAAACGTGGGTCTTGACCTTTAAAGGTACGCACCTTGAAGACGTGGACCTTCAAGATGCACATCTTAGGTTGAAGACGCGCTACCGAACACACCTTAAGAGTGACATGTGTAAGGTGCTACTACGTGTAAGGTGCACGTGGTGTTCCCCTAGTATTTATAATATGAATTCAGGCCATCTACTCCAGGTTGTTGGGTAACTTGCCCAACTCCAATTTCTTCTTGTTTACCACGTGCCATATATTTTACTGCCTGAAAAAATAAAAAATGAAAAATGAATTTTAAGTGAGTACATGGTGAGTGAAAAGGTATAGGATCATATTCTTTTAATATAATATAATATAATCTATATCTATCTATCTATATCTACACTATTATAAAGTCAAAACTGGGGTTGGGGCACGCCCCCTCACACGGTCCTCACAGGTTGTTTAGCAGTCCGATATGGGACCATAATATGAGCCACGTGACACAATTTTAGAGACCACTGACCATATGGATGTTTGGCCCATCCCTACGTGGATCTGTATACCAAATACCAACCTGATTAGTGATTTCAAACCTTTGGATCAGAGTAGCCCAAATAATGCTTGAAATCCAAGGCAAAAAGAGAAAAAAAAACTCATGGATAAGACTCTAATCCAAGGTTGAATGTTGGTACATATGTCCATCTAGGGATGGGCCAAACATCCATACGGTCAGTAGTCTCTAATAGTGTGCCACATGGCTGGCACATATTGTGGTCCGCCATCAATGTTGATGAGGTCCCTACAATCACTCACGTGCCGTTCTCTAGTATAATATAATTATACACACACCTGGTACTATCACGAACTTGATTTCAGTTGGATTACCCGAGGCCTCAATCCAGCCAACGGTTGCAAACGGGCCACACGTGAGAAGTTTGGGACCAGAATTTGGATTGCTTTATGCCGGGCCTAGGGATGGGATTTGCTAAAAATTCAACAAAAGTAGAGCCCAGGCCCGGCCCATTTAAAATGGGTAATTCCCATGACGGGAGCCCATGACCTCATCGTCTCGATCCATAGCTTTAGGTCCGAACAAGGCTGACACCCACGCACGGGAGTATAAGTAGGAACTTTCGAGCCCTAGGTCCATCTCTTCTTCTCTACTACTTAGGGTTTCTTTCGTCTCTCCGGTGCGGCGCTTTCCTCTACTCTGCTATTCTCGTGCGAGAGCTCCGTCTACTGTGTCAATGGCGGTTGTAGCGCAAGAGGTCAAGCTTTTCAATCGCTGGACTTTTGATGAAATTGAGGTCAGTTTCAAGCTTTACACATCGCATTGTTCTTTCTTCAATCCACTTGGCTGATTTCTTAGGCTTAATCAAGCGTAAAAACTAGTCCTCTTGAGATACATCTAACCATATTAATCTAGCTTTTACAAGCCTCAAAAAGGAATTGAAACATATCAACAGTGGACACCAACTCGAGAAATTTTGGGTTATTTTCGATATCTTCATGGTTCTTCTAGATCTCTCTAGATCCTAGTCAGCGTTATTTCCATTACCGTTCACGAACATCTCCAACAATTTCACATTAGGTTCAATCTCGTTCATTGGCGACCTAAAGAAATCTTCATTCTTATGTAGTCATGGTTTTGAAAAATTCAGGCTATAAACTTCAACCCTTACAGTGGATGAAATAAAAAAAAAGAAACTTGGTACCTTTTGAGTCCGGTTTAAATACTAAATGCTTGATGGCGAATGAACGAAGGTACGATCTAAGTTGCCTAGAACGGATACATGTATTGGTATGGGAATTGGGGATACGGCTCTTCATTTTCCAAAATTTATCCTATCCAATATGTTTATAACATGCTTTAATTTCATCTAAGTTAATTTAATTTAATTTAGTTTTTTCAAAGCTCAGCATCATTTAATAACCATATAAATTGATTACGGTTACATTGGGCATGTCCCTTCTAGAACTGCCCCTAACTTGCAATAAATCAAATCAAACATGTACACCTGGGTCTACAGAGCTGCGATACTCAGATACTTCAATGTGCCCCACTTGATACTGCATGTATACTTTTGCATTACTATTTTTTCGTTTCCTGCTATACTTATAGTTATTTCTTAACTCGTAATAACTTCCTTGTTTGTCTTGTTAACAAAAATAGTTTATAGTTAAATAATATTTCACAAACAGATCTTACTGTAAATTTTTTTGCAATATTAGAAGTTACATTACATTGGCATGGTGTAATTACAAAAATAACTGATACATAGTTGAAAAAATCTAAAAACTAAATAGTGGTATTAACCTATTGGATGCGATAGCCTTACTTGTATCCGTGTCCTTGATTTCAGGAAATAAAGACTTGTATCCCCATTTCCTGTACCGGTTTTTGTATCGGTATCCATATCTGGGTAGCTAGAGAAAAAAAACTCATCTAAGCCTTAGTGTAGCTAAACAGGCTAATGAGTGAATTTAGCATAATTGAGGCTCGAAAGGGTGAGAACAGAAATGGTCATAAAATAATATAATGTGATTACTTAGGTTTAAGTCTTAATGCCAATTAATAGAGGATGTTATAATGAGCATGGCACTCACCATGACAGAGCTATCTGTTGCATATTTCGCCCAACCTATGCAACACCTGTGCTTGTTTCTATTATGTTAATTTACTTCTCTTATCTTGGCTCCAAGCTAAAGTGATACCTTGCCCACTTGTAAGGTAAATGGACATCTTTGTTCTTTATTGTGCAGGACTAAAAACTAAGGCGCAGAAAGATTAGCCAAAACATAGTTAAAAGAGATTAATTTGTATCATGTTACAACAATATCCACTTCATGCAAAACGTGTATTTATGTGTGCTAGTTGGGGCTTATTTGCCAAGCTTGGATAATAGACGATTCTATCCCAGAGGCTTGGTTGGGTGGATATCTTATTGGGCATTAAAATTTGGGATCTGTATTATCGTATTTTTGGGAGATTTTTTTGACATAAAATGATGTTTTCATTCTTCTGGAAGAATGTTGTGACATGATCTTGTATTAAAATTTGTAGATATTCCTTCCCACACATTTTTTAAGTTCCCTCTTTATTTTTGGACAAATTTCTTCCTCATTTTTGCTGTTCTTTGTCTTTTCCTGATGTTTCAACTGATTTAGCATTTGTCATATGACATCCTTGATACGGTTTGACATAGGAAAAGAGGTTGGTCTAGATATGTATTTGGCTATTTGCACATAGGTACATACGTGCATACGTTTACGCACACATCTACGTGGTATATAAGTGAGCTCTTAACTTTTTTCCCTCATCAAAAGAAAAAGCTCTTAATTTTTTGTGTTCCAAAGGAATGTCCATTCAAATTATATGGGGCTCTGTTCTGTAATACTTATGCATACACCTGCAAATTACTTGTCTGATTTATTCTATTTCTCCATTTCTCTTTTCAGGTCAGTGATATATCCCTGGCAGATTATGTTGCAGTCAATCAATCCAAGCATGCTACATATGTCCCGCACACTGCTGGCAGATACTCTGTCAAAAGGTTCCGTAAGGCCCAATGTCCCATTGTTGAGAGATTGACAAACTCTCTTATGATGCATGGTCGTAACAATGGCAAGAAACTCCTGGCAGTTCGCATTATCAAGCATGCGATGGAGATCATTCATCTCCTAACTGATCTAAACCCAATCCAAGTGATTGTTGATGCGGTCATCAACAGGTGAGGAAGACTTGCCAAATCTATTATATTTGAACATATGTGGGTACCAGCTGAATTGTGGAGTCTTTCCTACTTCTCAACATGAATACATCCTTCTTTTATTTATTTATATTTCCCTTTATGTTTGATTTCCAAGATAAAGTTTTACAAGCACATAATGCCTTGTGATAGGACGTTCACTCATTTTTCCATGGAGGAGTTCACAAACCTGTATTAGAAACCTGACATCTTGTGCGAATTTAACTGAAACAACTAGGTGGGCTAATTTAGGTGACTCATTTGACTACCAATTAAGTAGCTTTTAATATGACTGGGTTACATGGCTTCTTGATGTGAGAAATTTATGGGTTTTATCCTTGTATGTATTTAAGGGCATTGAAATCTTAAAAAGGCATTCTTATGTTCGTAGCTTGTTTATTGCTGTAACATAGCTGTGAATTGAGAGAAATAGGGAACGAAGATACAAAAGTTTGCATGTTTTAATACAATGCATCATCATCTACGCTATATCCCAAATGTTTGGGGTCGGCAACACAAATCCTATTTCACATCTGATTTGTTTATTATTGTAGCAATTTGATACACATCTGATTCTAACAAAACAGATGCATGCTTATCTCCGGAAGTATAAGAATTAGAATCTGGAAAGCCAAAAATACTACTAATTGCCACCTCAGTGTCTTTCAACCTGTGGGTGGTGGTTCAAATCAGCAGCCTCCCATTGCAAGCTGGCTTTTCTTGGGGCTACGTGCAGAAACTTTTGCAGATTGGTGCCTGGTGGATTCTAGTCTTGCAACTAATTATCAGTGTTGGGCATTTTCTCTATAGGCTGTTTCAGTTATTTTCTTGGAACATTGCTGGCTGATTTTTAACTTTGGTCTTATATCCGAGGTTTCCAGATTTCTAACTACTGGTTATTGTCTCAAATGCTGGGGGCTATCTTTCCCATTTGGACAAAAGTGGATTCTTTGTTTCTTAAGTCATCTTTGTCTTTGTTAGTGGGCCGAGGGAAGATGCTACGAGGATTGGTTCAGCCGGTGTTGTAAGGCGTCAGGCAGTTGATATCTCCCCGTTGAGGAGAGTAAACCAGGCAATTTACCTTCTCACAACTGGTGCCCGCGAGAGTGCTTTCAGAAACATCAAGACGGTCGCTGAGTGCCTTGCTGATGAGCTCATCAATGCAGCTAAAGGTTCTTCAAACAGGTACATTGTTTATATTCTAAACTGCCAATGAACCCTGCCTTGGTTTACTTGAGGTTGTCTGGACTGTTTACTCCATCTTATGTTGGGAGTGTTGGATATTTCCATACTCTGCTGGCAAAGACTTCTATGTTAAGATTTGCCTCCTATTATGGATCGCTCTTAACATCTTACCTACTGAAAAATTATGGGATCAGCACAGTGCAGATTTACCTCAATATCCACGCAGTCTATCCATCACCCGCTTCATGTTTTTGAGGTTTTTGGTGGGGCCCATGATTATGAGTTTGTGAGTTCCTGTAAATGTTGATTTAGACATGAAATTTATGTCAAGATTTAGGTCTATCAAACCATATTCTCTTTTGGTAGGCCAATGAACTGCATCATGATGATCTTATAATACATCTACTTATCAGAAAACCCCATCTCTAATTCGAGGATTTTTTTTTCTTTTCCCCATTTTGCTTGTTTATGCGACCTTAACAGCTACAACATATGTATGTTTTCATTGACAGCTATGCGATCAAGAAGAAGGATGAAATTGAACGTGTTGCCAAGGCAAATCGTTGATTGCTAATGATGCTTGAACAAGAGACTTGCAGGGTAGTCTTTACGTGTGTTTTTGACCTCATGATATCTTATAATCTATGGTTTCCCATTTAAAATTTGAATTTGGTAAGTGAATTTTGTTAGTTATTTGGTAGATTGTTTGTGAAGATACCCTCATGAGTGTTAAAACATAAAGCAAAAGAGTGTCTTAGTTTGAAATTATGCTTTGGTTTATAGACTTCTAAGTGCTGATTTGTTTTGGCCTTTGTTCCATACTTTTCCGACATGAGTTTTTTCATTCTAAATGAAAAGGGTTGAGTGCTGATGGCCAGGACTCCGCTCCAGAAAGCGAGAGGTTCCGAGTTCAACTGTCCTTGGGGCCACCCCCTGGAAGAGTAACAATAAGTGGCTCAGCCCACATCAAACTCTCTTGGAACACTTGGCACATGTGGACGGGTGACTAGCGTGTGCCCCGGGGGACTAGTCGGGTGCTCTTAAGAGGCCCAGATACCCTCGGTTTCAAAAAAAAAAAAAACTGTTCTAATCTACAGCTTTTTTCCATCCAATCAACGTATGATCACACATGTTTAGCTTTGCATGAAAATTAAATTAGATTAATCAAGCCTCTGCAATTTTAGAGAACATGTGTTGGACACGTTTCTGTTAGGGCTTCCTGGTAATATCAAATAAACAACCTTGAGTTTGTTTTTGCTCAATAGCGCTGAGCTTCAAGCTCATCCCATTGTGCAAGGAAATTTTATTAGCTCTCGCAATTAGGACTGCATCTGGGATGTGACCCAACTGAACTCGACAGGCTCGACCTGATCTTGGGCTGAAGTGTAACCGTACCTCAGATTGGACTTCAGCACCAATCCACATTCGGGTGGGTTGGGGTTGAGGCCTCGGGAAAACAGGGTTGCGGGGGATCGGATGCAGAGGCACTTGTGTTTTGGTTTGAAGCTAAGCACTGTTTAGCAAAAATGAGCTCCCCTTATATACACTTGTCCACGCAAAAGAGAGGTAGGTATAGCCCCTACCCTGTTGCAAAATTTTGCCTCACGAAGGATATCATGCAAACCGAGGGCCGTTAATCAATATGTGAGAGGTGGGCCCATAGGAATTTTTAGATTATTCTCTTCTCTTGATTGATGGCCCTTGATTTGCATGATGCCATTTGTGTCAAACATTTCGTTAGGCAAAATTTTACTCCCCGGTGCTGTATCGATTGAATTTAGTCTTGAATAAGTGATTATTCACTAATGCCTCGGGCTCCGAGGACCCCCCCTTTTCTGACCCTCTCAGTGTTCAGCGTAGATTCGACGAATTCAATGGTGGTTGTCAGCGCCCCGAAAACTGAAAAAAGTGATGCCAGCTCGGCGTTGGCAACCACCGTAGATCCACGGCCGAGCACACAAAAGGGGTCCCCTGAGCCCGACCCTGCACTAATAGGTGCACAAAATATTTTTCAATTGGTGACATACCTCTTCGATTTGTGATGGCCCCAAAATCATACCAATCAGTTAATCATTCAACTAATTAAGAGCTTTTGATTACTTGCTCTTTTAATTTTTGCTACCTCCATAAATTAGTCTAATTAGATGTTCAGGAACATCCAATCTCTGAGTTTTGGGGTATGATCTATATACGATTCCAAATAGTTGGGATAAGGTACTGTTAACGATGATTCAGCACACGTGAAGCAGTCCATCACTGGAGAGATGACAGGTGACACTCTTTGGGACCCACACTGGTGGACCTACACACCAAAAATCAGCTTAATTGGTGATTTCTAGTCATTGGATTTGAGCATTTCTAATTGGGCGATTTATTGATTTCTACCTTTTCTTTGGGTGCTAAACTAGGAATCACCGTTCAGGCTGCTTTTTAGTGTAGGTCCACCAAGAAGTGGTGGACCAAACATCCATAAGGTTACAGGGCAGTGCTCCATGAGGTATTTTGAGAGTCTCGGACTTCAAACTTTGAAGTACAAAATTTTCCCGTTCATCACATGACGTGTGGATTGGGGATTGCACCTACCCTACCTCGTCCCTATCGCCCTGGGGTAAGACATTGATCGCAAATACTCACACATGTCCTTTCTGAAGTGCATTAGGGGACCCCTTTTTTATGAAGTGGAATCTGGGACCTTTTTATTTTTTATTTTTTTATTTTTATTTTTTCTAAAGATGGAGAGTTCGATTGCAAGTCTAACAGGTCGACTCCATTTCTGAAGTGGATCAGTAATAAGTTGATCTTCACAATACAATTGTACCAAATCTTTATTGATAAAACTTCTTTAAATTCATTGCATTTTATGATTTCTCTATATATTTCTCTTTTAGTGTTTTTAAATGATAACTTCCTGTTTGTCCGACCTTTTGTATCATATAAGGTCCTTCCCAATTGATTGCTAGCTTTCCGGCATTTGTTTATCTCATGTTCTGGAACACCTTTCGTAGCACCAGGTCTCCTTCCTGGAAGCTTCTTCCTTTTGACTTTCTTTTGGTACCACTTCCTTAACTTTCGATGGTAATCTTTGACTTGGACTCGAGCCTACTATCTTCTTTCTTCTGTCATATCAACATCAAAGTTTTATGTTCCGAATCCAATTCCTCCTTCTACAGCTTTGTGCCAAGTTGTTGCTACTACCATCTCGACTGGTATGACTGCCTCCATTTTGAATGCAAGGGAAAATGGGAAATCTGCCTCCATTCCGAATGCAAGGGAAAATGGGAAATCTCCAATTGATCTTCTGGGTGTGGTCCGATAAGCTCATAATACGCTGTGTAGTATCTCGGCCCATTCTTCTTTGGCCTTTTCAAGTCTTTTCTTTAAATTGTCCAGAATCACTTTATTTGTCAGTTCAGCTTGCCCGTTGCCTTGGGGATACATAGGAGCCGAGAACAGCTGTTTTATCCCAAATTTTTCACAAAAATGGACAATCTTACTACCTCGGAATATTGCCCCGTTGTCTAAAGATAAAGTTGTGATTTAGCAGTTCCCGACTACTAGTGATGTTGGATCCGAGGTGCCTGAGACCAAGTTCTGAGGTGTTCGACAGCGGATTCCGACTTCTCCGAGATCATCATTGCTTAGGTTGTGATGAATCTTCTTCAGTTTCGAGGCGTCCGAGATCTCCGAGATGATGCTCCGAGGGTACCGAAAGTAATCCTGCAATAACTCAAGATGGTGGAAGTCCACCAGATGAGCCTCCGATGCCTAAGTTAGTTTATTCACCTAAACAAGTATAATTATCCAAGATTGCATACCTTTGCTGTAGCTGGAACTTTTTATTTATAGTTTTTCAAGTTAGATATTTGTGTAGATATTATGTAGATATTTATGTGAACCAATAGAAGTTGTCCACGTGCCATCGGGCTCTTATACTTCAAGCAAAAGAGATTTCCGAGAGAGCCGAGGTGTCCGAACATGGTACCCGAGACCACCGAGGTACCCGAGTAAACTGATTTCGTCGAGAATAACCACCTAACCACCGAGATACCCGATGGATCTAAGAATAATAGTAAAATGACCCCGAGGTACCCGAGGTATCCGAGAGGAGTTACCCTGAGGGGTCTAAGGTAGCCGAGGCGACATAAAGAGTTTTTATGTTCATTTTGTCGAAAGGAGATATCCTTGTGTCTATATCCAAGGTTGCCATGTGTCAGTGATCCGAGGTCGCCATGTGTTAGTGATCCGAGGTTGCCATGTGTCGATGATCCGAGGTTGCCACATGTCGATGATCTGATTTTACCCCCCACAGTTATGATCTGCATGTTACATTCTTAAGAGACTACGGAAGTCCATATAAGCGACGTGGCACACTCTTAAAATAATGCTCGAATATTCCCACTGATGAAATCAACCTAACTCAAACCAATGGTTAGGAAATTTTTGCTCTATAGGTCCACCTAGGTATGGGCCAAACATCCATACGGTCAACGATCTCTACTGGCCAAAAAATGGGTTTAGCGCTAGGGGGTGTCGATTTGTAACTGTAATCCAAATTCCTGGTTTTGGTTCCACATTTTTTGAAAACCGACCAGGTAGCTTGATATTAGAACCAAACCGATAGGAACCAGAACTGAGATATAAATATAATAAATATATAAATATACTATTTAAAATTAGGGAATTTTTGACATACACCCCATGTAATATTTGAAATTTGACATACCCTCCACAATTTGAAAAAGCTAACATACCCCATAGACCCAGTCCACCTTCTTAGACCGTCTAACATCATTTTTTTAAAAGGACAAAAATACCCTAACCTTGGAAAAAATGAGAGTTTGAGATAAATCCCAATCCCAAATCAAACGGCTGTGGTGGCCGATAGGGTTTGTGGGTACCGAAATAATGACATATGTCTGGAAAGCCAGGATAGCGCCACGAGGACAGTAATGAAATAGTAATATCCGAGGTCGAGAGAATATAGCCTTACAACCGACTTGAGGCAAACGACAATGTTGAGAGGCATAGATCATAGACATCCAATAGTACCAAGAGGCAGAGACCGAGAGGTCTGAGAGGCATAGACCAAGATGAATGGAACATAGTCACACAAATATGTCGAGAGCACAAAAAGAGAAGATAAGTTCTCAAACCGTCGACTGAGAAGCATGTTTCGGCAGGTATAGGCAGAAAATAGGACTAAAGGAGTATAGAGTTGGTGAACTGAATGGTTAGGTTGTTATCCCCGTCGAAAAACAAGTCAGACAACAGTAGGTGGGGAATAGTGACAAAGGCCATTACGAAGCGGTAGTTAACCATGTCAGACGACAAGGGAGTTACTAATCGGGTAGGTCAGAGTGGTTGGTACAGTTGAAAATAGTTGGAGCTGTCAGTAGGATGGGCGGACAACTCCTGTCATGGGGGGACAGCCAGTGTCAGAAGGAATTGTGCATGTCGACGGAAGAGTGTGGAGAAAGCAACCGACAAGTCAGCAAGTCATTGGCCTATGAATAGGTGAGACCTGGACATTCTCAAGGTATGCAAATTAGAGCTGAAACTTTGTTGAAATCACTCTAGAATTAAAGACTGACTTGATCGACGGATGCTCTACTAGTGGGATCCCTCCATTGCTTTTCTCACATCTCCACTAGCGGAGTTATTGCAAGTCTCGGAGTTTTTGACTCAGGTCAGGCGGACTTGTCAGACGTCTCAGACCTTCATCTAGGACATCGAATACCCTTATCGGCGTGGCACGTTGGACTCATTGATTGAGTTGTGGTGGACCACTGTTCTTGGATTTCTTTCGACCCGTGGGGGTGTGCGGAATTTCCTCCCACATCTTTTGGCACCGTCTGTGGAAAGAAGAGTGATGATTACAGCTCAAATAGAATGTTAATCGTCAGAGTGAACCATCAGTGAATGACGTAGTAACGCGAGGACTTCTCGGATATCACGCTCGGACAACGACATGAAATCCGAGAGGGGGAGATTGGGGTACCAAAATAATGACATATGCGTGGAAAGCCAGGATAGCGGCACGTGGACAGTTATGAAATAGTAAAATCCGAAGCCGAGAGAAGATAGCCTTACAATCGACTGGAGGCAAACAGCAATGCTGAGAGGCATAGATTATAGACATCCAATAGTACCGAGAGGCCTGTGAGGAATAGACCGAGAGATCTGATAGTGCCGAGATGAATGGAACATAGTCACACAAATATGCCGAGAGCATAGAAAGAAGATATAAGTTCTTAGACTGTCAACTGAGAAGCATGTCTTGGCAGGTATAGGCCGAAATAGGAGTAAAGGAGTACAGAGTTGGTGAACTGATTGGGTAGATTGTTATCCCTATTGGAAAACAAGTCAGACTGCAGTAAGTGGGGAATAGTGACAAAGGCCATACTGAAGCAGGTAGTCAACCATGTCAAACGACAAGGGAGTTAGTAATCGGGTAGGTTAGAGTGGTTGGTATGGCTGAAGACAGTTGGAGCTATCAGCAGGATGGGCGAACAACTCCTGTCAAGGGGGACGTACACCCAGCGTTAGAAGGAAGTGTGCACGTCGACGAAAGAGTGTGGAGAAAGCAACTGACACGTCAAGAAGTCATTTGCCTATAAATAGGTGAGACCTAGACATTCTCAACGTATGAAAAATTGGAGCTGAAACTCTATTGAAATCACTCTAGAATTAAAGACAGACTTGATCGTCGGAGGCTCTACTAGCGGGATCCCCCCATTGCTTTTCTTGGATCTCCACTAGCGGACTTATTGCAGGTCTCGGAGTTTTTGGCCCAGGTTAGGCAAACTTGTCGGACGTCTCGGACCTTCATCTAGGACATTGAATACCCTTCTCGGCACGACACGTCGGACTCATTGATTGAGTTGTGGTGGACCACTGTTCTTGGATTTCTTTCGACTCGTGCCCCCCACAAGGTTGGCCGCCCATCATTGGAAAACGAGTGAGATTTTTGAACTCCATGGATTCCGAGTTCAACAAGTGGGCTGTGGTAGTCCACTTGTTATTGAGTGAGATCCCTGACCGGATTGTCTTTATGTAGAAAAGGCTTTGAGGCCATGCTTCAAGCTTATGATATTTGTTGAGATTCTTGCTTTTTTGTAGACTCAAATTGGAACCAAAAAATAGGATCTACCAGAGTGCATACAGAGCCTCGAGTGGCTGGCGAAATACGTTTGTTAGAAAGGATCTCTAACTCCCATTTTTTTTCCTAGGTTGAAGAAAGGGGTATTTTTGTCCTTTAAAAAAAATAATGTTAGTAATTGACAGTTTAAGAAGGTAGACTGGGTCATAGGGGGTACCGGTATCTCAGCTTTTTCAAATTGTGGGGTGTGTGTCAAATTTCTAAGATTACATGGGGGGGGGGGGGGGGGCGTATGTCAAAAATTCCCTTAAAATTATCATATTATTAAGATTGAAACCGATGTACCCGTAACCGGAGTCAGAACCGACTGAAACCAAACAATTGTTTCCAGTTTTGAGTTCATCAATTTGAGAACTGGAACCGATAAAAACCAACAATATTGGTTCTAGTTGTATGTAACTTAGGAACCGAACTGAAACAGACCATTTGACACCCCTACTCAACGCCCCATAGGTCTTGCAGTGAGGAAATGAAATAATCCAAGGTAGTTATGGTTGTACTCCCTTTTTTGTAAGTGCAGCCACTTTATGAGTGCACTTACTCCAAACATAACAAGAAGCGCGCACTTTGAACATGCGCGCATTCAATGCGCGCGGATTCTAATGTATGATGTTTTGACGAACTCAACAAATCACGCGCGAAAATTGATTATATTCATTTGTTTATGCAAATGATGGTGGATGTTGCATCTGATTCGGTGTATCACATTGTATTGTATAAAATTATATATTCACGTTTTCAGACTGCCACGTGTACTCGAATATTTTTATACAGTTTAGATATACATATAATATATTAAATAATGTCTAATATTATATATATATATATATATATATATTAGATATATTATATAAATAAAATATAATATATTATATAATATAATATAACATTTTTATTATATATATATATATTTATTATAATAATATATCATATTATTATATGATAATCATATATAATATTATTTTATTATATTATATTATATTATTACATAATATTATTATAATATCAATATTATTAATATTATATTAAGATTAATATTAATATTATAATAATATTTAATATAATATATTATTATATTAATAATCTATCATAATGATATTAATAATAATTAATATGATATAATATTAATATTATAATGATATTATTATAACGTATTATATAATATATTATTATATTAATATTATAATATTATTATATAATATAATAATATATTATAATATTATTTAATATATTATATATATTATTTTATATAATAATAAAAATTATTATTTAAATATAGTGTGATGCACTGTGCGATGCACCATAAGTATGTCTTATGGTACAATGGCGTGTATTGCAACACACAATTTCGTGCGTGTTCCGATTCTCAAGAGGGGTGAGTGTTGCAACACGTGCATTGGCGCACATTGAGGGTCCTAGTGCACATTGTAAGTCGCGCACATTGGTGCAAACAAACACACATTAAAAAACAAACGCAACCTTAAAACCTTTGGATTTTTTCACCCAAATAACGCTCAATAATGCTCAATTTCTTACCGTTAAAATCGACCCATGAAAATAACTTCAACTGAATCGGTTAGAAATCAAGCTGATTTTTTGTGTATCGGTCCACTGAGGGACTGGCCAAACATCCATACGGTCATCATCCTACAATAGTATGCCACATGGCTCATATTGAATGCTGTGACCGGCTTCCGTCACAACATCTTGTGACACAAGTTTTACTCAAAGAAAACCAAGAGCCCGTGTTTGCTCAATTTGCAGTTGAAGCCCCCTTCAAAAATGCGGCATGGCACACTCTTTCGGGCCCACAGATCCATGCGTGTTTGGTTCACCTCTGGCACCAAAAATCATTCCAATTGATAATTTTTAGCCGTTGAATTTGAGCATTTAAATGGGGTCATTTATGGCCGTTGGATTTTGAGCTTTCCTTTTTTGCCTAATAAATCTAATGCTAGAGATCATCAATCAATAAGTGAGCCAAACATCCATAAGTTTAGTGGGACCGAAAGAGGAGTCCACGTGGAATTTTGGAAGGGGGAGAGTCGGGAGACTTCAAAATTTGAAGGCCTTGTGGAACAGCAAATATCTTCTCCAAAAAACCAGATTCCCTCGGCTACATTCAAGCAAACTAATGCATAAGAAAGCACATATCCGGTTGTCGTAGCCCCGGCAGTACTTTAAGTATAACAAAACCTCAATTTCAGCCTTAGGATTCAGCGTTGTAAATATATATGACGTCGTTACTTAAAAATGTAGGGCCGATATTGAGGTACACCGTATTAAAATACTACGGTCATTACGACATCAGCGTCCAAAGAAAAACGGCCTACCGCATTCGCGGGAGCAGAGGTTTCAGGAAGAAGAGAAAGAAAGGAGCCTCTCTTCTCTCTGTCTCTCTCTCTTCCCCCTCTGTTTCAATCTAGGGTTTTGCAGGAGAAGAAGAATCTGGGCGGCCATGTCGTCCTCTGCAGCTACTCTTCGCCTCTTCCTCGTAGTCCTTCATCTCCTCCTTGTCATCTATCTTTCCTTTGTGGCCGCCGCTGACGTCTCCCACGACGACAATGCCGCCCCGAAATCGCCCTCCTGCAACAACAAATTCCAGCTGGTAAGCGAGTAGGATCAATCATCTTCCCTTTGATAAGTTTGGGTTTGAAATGACCATGATCGATGAATGGATTTGAATCGTTTCTTAATTGTGTTTGTTTGGAAATTATTCGGTTTTTCTAGTTGGATTTCTTGATGCCATTGTTCGTTTTTTATGTTCTAATGTGGAATTTGTTCTTCATTGCATTAGTAGTACCCTGTTGATGTCTGTATTAAACCTACAGAGGCAGCTGGAAAAAAAAGATTGAAAATGTAAAAGGAAAACACTTTTGAGTCCTCATCGGTGAAGTTTACAGAGCTATCAAAGCTGAGAATTAAAAGACACAAGACCCTTTATGCATTGCCCGTAACGTGTCCCAATTTAGTACAGTGCGCCTTTGCTTCCATAAAAGTTCATTCTACTCGCAATGAAATGAATATCTACAACGAAAAATAAATAAAAGATCATCAATTGAAAAGGATATGAAAGAGCTTTGACTCTTTGCAAGATGGTGAAGCTTGGTAGTGATGAAGAACTGATTAGGACCAAAATGGATCTCCTTCTAAGAGACTCCCATTGATGAAGTAGTCCACTCTTTTATCCAAGTAATCTAGAAATCGGGAAATCCCATTAAAGCTAGCATATGTAGTACAATTTCCATTGAATTTGTTCGATGAACGAGTATGAGTTTCACTCACACATGTTGTGGCCATCCATGGACAATTGATCATTCACTTTATATAATCAGTCACATTTTAGAGTATACTCCGATGGTTATCTTCCTTACACCATCTTGACAAGCTAATTTTCCCCCCTGTATAGCGCCTTCATTTGAACAAGGGAGATTAGTGTTATCAGATACGTAGAAATACGTAGTTTTTCATGTATAAGAGTAGTTCTGTAAATACTCCCCACGAGGGGTATACTTGTCCTTTTGTTGTAATCTTTTATATAAATAAGATTTATGGAGTCATGGGGACCTACACATGACATCCTTCTTCCACTTCTCACTCTTTCTCTCTTTCTCCCTTTAGCAATTCAACTTAACCCTAACCCTAATTTAGCAATTCAACTTGGTATCAGAGTCACAATGGATCGATCACCGGAGGATATTGACGGAGACAGCGCTGATGTCTTACTATACCGTACGGCTGACATCATAAACCGTACGGACACGCATCCCGAGGTCTTGACACGCAACTCGAGGTCTGTCAAGAACTTCTCCTCCTAATAGATCTTGATTTTTCGTGATTTTTGTGGGATTTATAGGACTGTTCTTGATGGTTTTTTAGAATTTTTTCTTAAAAAATCGTGAATAGTTGTTTTTTGAACCAGTCGATTTGGGGTTTCTTGAGGGGATTTCTTGGTCACTTTAGGTCCCTCCCAATCATAGGAACTTAGTGAATCTAGCCTCATCCAATTTCCATGGAGTATTGAAGATTTTATGATGAAATCTCTCCTCTATTGGTACCGCCTAACCCATATTTTGCATTTTTTGGTCATTTGACCTACTGCCAACAGTCCATACTCCCTCTAATTACTATTGTGTGATGATTTCTCATCATCTTTAGGGTTCCTTTGCTGCATATTGATTTCTTGCTGCCTTTTGAGTGATGATTTCACTATTTCGAGGTTCCACGTCCTTAATTTTCACCTGTTTTGAGTTCTACTTGGGTTATAAACCTCCGTCTTGTGTTTTTTGCTGTTCTTGGACTTCCTAAGAGGTCTTGGTGTGTTGATTTGGTCTTCGCCCTTGGCTGGTATTAACTATGGCCGATTTGACACCGCCTCCGATCATTCCGGATATTCCCTCAGAGTCAGATATGAGCACGGAAGCCCCCTCCAGTGGAATTGGAGGGCCTATAGTGCATCACTTGGCTTATGAGACCAGCTTACAGATCACCTCAGTGAAGTTAGACGGCAAGAACTACTTACGCTGGGCTCAGGCGGCACGATTGTTCATTGGATACCGTGGGAAGCTTGGACACACTACAGGGGATACAGTTGAGCCTCCCAAAATTGATCCTTCGCATCGACAGTGGGAGACAGATGATCTTACTGTCATCCTCAACTCTATGGAGCAGGATATCAGCAAGAGTTTCTTATTCATGCGCACAACGCAAGAGGTCTGGGAGATTACCAGGAAAACCTACTTAGAGCAGCAGAACACTGGATGGGCATTTCAGTTGAAGCAGAGTATCTCCCACTTCAGGCAGGGATCGAAGTCCCTTTCTCAGTACTATACCACTTTTCGCACCATGTGGTAGGAACTCGGTCACTATTACTCATATCAACCTCTTCACCCAGGAGAGATTGCTCCCTACCAGCGGTATATGGAGAAGGGTCGGATTTTTTATTTTCTTGCTGAACTCAATCCATCATATGAGCTTGCTCGTGTTCAGATCTTGAGTAGCAGGGTGGATCTTCCCTCTCTCAGTGAGGTGTATGACTATCTTCAGAGTGAGGAGAGTAGGCGGATCTCCGTTCCGAGTGAGCACCTCCCAGAATGATCAACGCTAGTTGCTTCTCTTGCCTACCAGCCTCAGCAGTCACAGCAGCCTCAGAGAGGTCCATCTTATCAGACTCTTGTCTCAACACCTTCCTATGCTCCTACTGGACCTTCTTCTGGGAAGTCCTTGACTAAATAGAGGCCCAAGTGCAATTTCTATGGCAAGTTAGGGCATGTGCGTGCCAAATGTTGGAAGTTACATCGTCGCCCTAGCCAGCCAGGGTCTTCTTGTGCTCATACTGCCAGTATGGATACTTCTGTTCCCCATCCTGGACAGTCCCTAGTGAGTTCTCCTACTCTAGCTCCTCCCGGTGGTATTCAGCCACGAAGCTTGCAGGCCTTCGACGATTACTTTAGCAACTGGATGGTCCTTCTGTCACATCGTCCACCTCTTTTGCCCAGTCAGGTAACCCTAGACCTGCTCATCATGTGTCTCTTCCATCATCCAGTCCTACTTGGATCATTGATTCAGGGGCTTTAGAACACATGACGGGCATGTCCTCTTTATTTTCCAGTTATACCATATGTTCTGGCCGTGATAAGGTGAAGACAACTGATGGCACCTTATCCTCTGTGTCTGGGAAAGGGAATATCCTTCCCTCTCCTAAACTACTTCTTTCATCTGTTTTGCATGTTCCTAGATTTACTTCTAACATACTTTCTGTTAGTGCTTTGACTAAGGCCCTAAACTGTAGTGTTACTTTTTCCCCTACTTGTGTCTTTCAGGACCTAGAGACGAGGAGTACGATTGTCACTGGACATGAAGCTAATGGCCTCTACCATCTGGATGGACACCTTCCTGAGCCCACAACACTACAGTCTTCTGCTAGTAGTAGTAGTAGGATAAATGTTGTTTTGAGCTGGCATGCCTGCCTGGGGCATGTTTCTTTTCAGTATCTGAAAACTTTTATTTCCTAGTTTGTTTGTTTATGTTTCTTTTTCTGCTTTACACTGTAAGATTTGTGAACTCTCCAACCATTATAGATCGAATTATCGCTCCAGAGGTAATAGAAGTTCTACTTGTTTTGACATCGTGCATTCTGATGTATGGGGACCCTTCCCCAACTACTTCTCTCTTTGGCTTCCGCTACTTTGTTTCCTTTGTTGATGATCATACTCGGTGTACATGGGTTTATCTCATGAAAATCAAAGATGAGGTTCATTCTATCTTTCAGGGTTTTCATTAGATTATTTAAACCCAGTATGGTGCCTCTATCGAGGTCCTTCGTACTGACCAGGGTGGGGAATATATGTTTGGGGGTCTTCAACACTACCTCCTTGACCATGGGATTTGTCATCAAAATTCTTGCAGCTATACCCCTCAACAGAATGGTATAGCTGAAAGAAAAATGCAACATTTGACTGAGGTAGCTCGATCTCTTTTGATTGGCTCTCATGTCCCCAAATCCTATTGGTCGGATGCTGTGTTGACAGTTGCCTTCTTGACTAATAGAATGCCGTCTCGCGTGCTCAACTTCTGATCTCCTATTCAAGTTCTTGCTCCAGGTTCTCCCCTATTCCCTGTTCCTCATTGCATTTTTGGGTGTGTATGCTATGTACATATCCTGGGTCCCCATCACACCAAACTAGATCCCAAAGCGCTCAAGTGTGTCTTTCTCGGTTACTCCTCTACCCATAATGGGTACAAGTGTTACCATCTTTCCTCTGGGAAGAAGTTTGTGTGCATGGATGTCACCTTCCATGAGGAGCTTTCTTTTTTCTCCCCCACCTCTCTTCAGGGGGAGAGTAGTAATGAAGAGAGGTGGAATGTTCCTCTTCCTACTATATCCCTATCTCCTCCTCTAGAGTTTGAGAGGTCTCCGCCTACTCATCCTACTAGTGTGATTGATAGTGCTCCTGGAGCTCAGAAGGAGCTCAAAGTCTATAGCAGAAGGGCGAAAGTCACAGCTGATCCAGGACCAGTGGTTCCTTCCTCGGATCTAGGTAATCCTCCATCCCTCCCTATACCTGTCATTCACTTGCCTACTGATGATTCTGATCTTCCTATTGTTGTTAGAAAAGGCACTAGAAGTTGCACTCAACATTTGATTCCTTGTCACCTTCATATAGAGCCTTTATCACATCAGTTTCTACCATTCCCACTCCATCTTCCGTCGCAAAAGGGTTAGCACATCCTAGATGGAAAGCTGCTATGGTAGAAGAAATGAAGGCGCTGGATAAGAACAATACATGGGAGCTTGTTGACTTGCCAAGAGGCAAGAAGCCTGTTGGCTGCAGATGAGTGTTCACAGTGAAGTACAAGGCCAATGGGTCCGTAGAGAAGTACAAGGCCAGACTGGTAGCTAAAGGGTACACTCAGACCTATGGGATTGACTATGTGGAGACCTTTGCACCTGTGGCAAAGATGAACTCCATCAGGATTTTGTTGTCCTTGGCAGCAAACCAAGCTTGGCCTTTGCATCAGCTAGATGTGAAGAATGCATTTTTTCATGGGGTTTGCATGAAGAAGTTTATATGGTACCTCCTCCAGGGTTCACCCCCCAGGGGATAGTAGTAAGGTGTGTCGACTGAGGAAAGCCCTCTTGGGGCTTAAGCAATCCCCTAGAGCTTGGTTTGAGAGGTTCACTCTAGCAGTGAAGAAGCTGGGATATACTCAAAGCCAAGCCGATCACACCCTATTCGTGAAGCACCTAGGGAAGAGTACTACGGCCCTCATCGTCTATGTTGATGACATCATTCTGATAGAGAATGATGCAGAGGAGGTAATCAAGCTAAAGAATCATCTAGCAGGGGAATTTGAAACAAAAGATCTGGGGCTTCTCAAGTACTTTCTCGGCATAGAGGTTGCAAGATCCAGCCAAGGGATCTTCATCTTGTTGAATGATGTGCTTGCTATTTATTTATTTGTTATGTCTTTATTTCTTATTTTCTTATATTATGAAAGGCTCACAATAACTAATTTAAAAGTCTTTCTTTGGAGTGTGAAGGGTTAACACTCTCCAGCAACTCTTCTCTTCTCTTCTCTCTCCTCTTCTTCTCTAGGGTTTCTCCATTAACCCTAGAATATTTCAACTTGGTGTCAGAGCACAAAGGGTTTTGAAGCTTCAATAGACATCACAAGAGCATTGGGCACCCTGCGTGGAGTCGTGAAGTGCTGACGTCATCACTGACGCCATCAGCCGTACGGACGGGTTGAGAATGATGGTCGGATCCTTCCCTACCCAGTAAAACTTGATTTTTCAAGATCTTTGGTGATTTTTGGGGAATTTTTTGAGCACTCCCTGATTGTTTTATGGTTGTCCTTCGGAAAAAATCAAAAAAACTCCCAATCTGGTTCATCGCGATTATTGCAGCCTTCTGATGTTCGTTCCTCGTGTTTGTTGCTTCGTTTTGGTCCACCTAAAGTGTACCAACAAATATACATCATTACTTTGGAGATTGGTGACGATTTGAGCATTGTGGCTCGATTTTTTCACCCAAATATTACCGCTGGCGGCTATTTTTGAGGTTTTTGGTCTGCGTTTTTTGTGGGTAATCCTCCCACATGTGTTTTTGATGCTTTTGATGCACTTTGGTTCTATTGGTATGTTATTTCTGACCTGCAAGGTCCTTTTTTGATCGTTTGTGGTGATTTTTTGGTGACTTGGCATGCTTATGCCGACATCAAACGACTCCGATGTGTCCTCAGGACCTACTGATCAGCCAGTACCTAGTTTTCCAACAATTACGTCTCATATTCCAGCAAATACACCCTTGGAAAATCCCGGATTGCAGATTACTACAACAAAGTTGACTGGAAAAAATTACTTGGAATGGTCTAGAGCCGCCAAGATGTTCATCGGAGGCCGTGGGAAACAAAGGTATCTCACTGGCCGATTAAAAGCACCTGCAGAGACAGACCCATCCTTTGAAAAAGGGAGACGGGCAATCTAGCAGTCATGTATTGGCTCCTCAACTCTATGGAGTCCCACATCAGTCGAGGGTTCATGTTTCTTTTTACTGCTAAGGAAATCTGGGATTCAACAGCCCAGATTTACTCTCAACAGAAAAATGTCTCCCGGATTTATCAGTTACGCCAGAGCATCGCTACTCTTCGTCAGGGAGACTCTTCTTTGGCGGATTATTTTGCCACGCTTCGTAGCATGTGGGAAGAACTAGATTACTACCAGGTTTTTACGCTTGGCTGCCCTACGGATGGCCTACAGTACCGTACATTGATTGAGCAGAACCGTATATATGAGTTCCTAGCAGGATTGAATACAGATTTTGAGTTAGCCCGCGTGCAGTTACTCAGTCGTGATACTTTGCCTTCGCTCAACCAGGTTTATGCTTATGTTCAGAGCGAGGACAGCCGCTGTGATGTTATGTCTCCCTCTATTCCCTCTATTGGCCATGAGAAGTCAACCTTGGCAGCTTTCCCCCAAAAAACAAAATTCAAACATCTTCCAGTAGTGGCAAAGGGGGTCCCCCACATACGTGCACTTATTGTAGCAAGAAGGGCCACACCAAGGAGAGATGTTGGAAGTTACAGGTTTGTGAAGGGTGTGGCAAGAAAGGGCACAGCAAAGAGAAGTGCTGGAATATTTTTGGGCGACCACCACCATTGTCTGGGACATCTCCTACTTCTCACAGTGCCACCATGGACTCTACTCCGGGGTCCCCAGCCCCGTCTACTGCAGCATCTCAGGCTCCCACCATGTCTTCTTCTTCAGTTCCTTTCTCCACTGATGAGATCGAGAACTTGCGGCGGTTTATGGCTCAGCTTGGTGGTCCTTCAGCTACTTCTACGTTTGCTCAGTCAGGTATCATCAGTTCTGCTCACCATGTTTCTGCGTCCACTTCTGCTTCTAGCACACCCTGGATCATTGATTCGGGTGCTTCAGAGCATATGACTGGTATGTCATCTTCTTTTTCTTCATATTCCGTGTGTTCGGGGGCGGATAAAGTCCGCATTGCCGATGGAACACTTTCCTCTGTTTCAGGAAAAGGTCGTGTCACCGTCTCTTCTGACCTTTCTTTGGCGTCTGTTCTTCATGTTCCGAATTTTTCTACTAATTTGTTGTCTGTCAGTTCTCTTACCAAGAGCCTTAACTGTTGTGCTATCTTTTTCCCTTCTCATTGTGTGTTTCAGGACTTGGTCACGAGGAAGACGATTGGCACTGGGCGTGAAGTGGGTGGTCTCTATCTCCTGGATGCGGCTCCTACCGTCACTGCAGCTTTTCAGTCTAGTATTCATAGCAATAAGGTCAATAAGGAGCATATTATGTCTTGGCATGCTCGACTAGGTCATGTTTCTTTTCTGTATTTGCGGTTATTATTTCCTGAGTTGTTTAAGTCGGTGACCACTTCGGATCTTCATTGTGAAGTGTGTGCCGTGTCAAAACATGTCGAACAGTTTTCCCATCACGTGGTAATAAAAGTTTGTTTGTTTTTTTATATTGTTCACACTGATGTTTGGGGTCCATCCCCTGTTACCTCTATTTTTGGTTATCGCTACTTCGTTTCGTTTGTGGATGATTTTTCCCGTTGTACATGGATCTTTGTTATGAAGTCAAAGGATGAAGTCTACTCCATTTTTCAGCAATTTCACAAAATGGTTCTTACTCAATTTGGGAAATGTATAAATATCCTTCGATCTGATCAAGGGGGAGAGTACATGTATGGGGGTTTACAGTCCTACTTGGCCGACCATGGGATTGAGCATCAGAATTCATGTGTTTTTACCCCACAACAAAACGGAGTCGCCGAGAAAAAAAATCGACACTTGTTGGAAGTTGTCCGGGCACTCCTTCTCTGGCACCATGTGCCAAAGACATATTGGTTTGATGCGGTGCTCCTAGTATCTCACCTAATAAATCGGATGCCATCCCGCTCCCTCTAGTTCCGTACTCCATACCAGTTGTTATGTCCTGCGAGTCCTCCGTTCTTGGTCCCACAAAAAATATTTGGTTGCACCTGCTTTGTTCATATCCTTGGTCCGCATCGCACGAAGTTGGATCCGAAAGCATTGAAGTGTGTTTTTCTGGGATATTCATCAACTCATAAGGGCTATAAATGTTTCCATCCTCCCACTCGTAAGCGGTTCATCACCATGGATGTCACCTTCCTTGAGTCGGTCTCTTACTTCCCAGGTCCTTGTGCCGCCTTTCCTCAGGGGGAGAATTGTTGTGAGGAAAGGCAACGGCAACCTGTTACCTTGCCATTAGCTATGGATGATGCCCTTGACAGTGTTGCTCTTGACAATGCTCCCACAATTGATACTATTGATACGGGTACTAGCAAGCAGGGGGAGCTGCAAGTGTACACACGGCGTCAGTTGAAAGGAACACAGACCACCACTAAACTCCAGGGCCAACAGTCATCCTCGATGGACCCAGGTAATCCCATTCCTATTTCTACTCCCTGCGACTCTGATGATCTTCCTATCGCGCATAGGAAGGGAAAGAGGTCGTGTACTCAACATCCTATTGTTAGCTTTGTTTCATATGACAATCTGTCTTCATCCTACAAGTCCTTTGTTACCTCATTGTCCTCTGTTGCACTTCCTTCGTCTGTTACAGAAGCTCTGAAGCTCCCTAGGTGGAAAGAAGCAATGCATGAAGAAATGAATGCATTGGAAAAAAACAGCACATGGGAGCTAGTGGACTTGCCAAGAGGCAAGAAATCTGTGGGATGCAAGTGGGTTTATACTGTGAAGTGTAAACCAGACGGCTCAGTGGATCATTACAAGGCAAGATTGGTTGCAAAGGGCTACTCTCAGACATATGGGATTGACTACAAGGAGACATTTGCTCCTGTGGCCAAACTCAACTCTATCAGAGTTATTCTTTCCGTTGCAGCGAACCAGTCTTGGCCTTTATTTCAGCTTGATGTTAAGAACGCCTTCCTTCATGGGGATCTGAAGGAAGAAGTCTATATGCTGCCTCCGCCTGGCTTTCAACTCTCTGGGGGTGAACAGAAAGCGTGTAAGCTAAAAGAATCCTTGTATGGCTTGAAGCAGTCACCAAGGGTGTGGTTCGAACGGTTTAGTGGGGCAGTGAAGCGACTGGGGTACAGTCAGAGTCAAGCAGATCATACCTTGTTTATGAGACGTGCCGAAGGGCATATGACAGTTCTGATTGTGTATGTGGACGATATCATAGTTACGGGTAATTGTGTTGAAGAGATTACCCGGCTGAAAGAGTTTTTGGCATCGGAATTTGAAATCAAAGATCTAGGCACATTGAAGTACTTTCTGGGGATTGAGGTTACAAGATCTGCTATAGGAATTTTTATTTCTCAAAGGAAATATGTGCTAGACTTGTTACAGGAAACTGGCATGTTAGGGGCACAGCCAGTTTATACTCCTATTGAAGCAAATCACAAACTGGATGGTCAGTCAGGGGAGCCGTTAAAGGATGTAGGCAATTTTTAGAGGCTGGTGGGAAGGCTTATATACTTAGCTCATACACGACCTGATATTGCTTATGCAGTAAGTGTAGTGAGCTAGTACATGCATGCTCCTCGTGTGACTCATCTAGAAGCTGCCTACAGAATATTAAGATATTTGAAGTCGTCACCAGGTCGTGGCGTGTTATTCAGGTGTCACGGTCATATGCGTGTTGAGGGTTTTATAGATGCTGACTGGGCGGGAGCCCAAGATGATAGACGATCTACATCGGGATATTGTACCTTTGTTGGAGGTAATCTAGTTACTTGGCGAAGCAAGAAACAACAGGTTGTAGCTCGCTCGAGTGCTGAGGCAGAGTTCAGATCTATGGCTCATGGTGTATGTGAGTTGCTATGGCTAAGAGTGTTACTTGGAGAACTTGGTTACCCAGTAAACGAATCCATGTCGTTGTATTGTGACAATAAGGCTGCAATAAGTATTGCTCACAACCCAGTCCAACACGACAGAACCAAACATATTGAAGTGGATCGTCATTTCATTCGTGAGAAGATCACCTCTGGAGTAATTTGCACACCCTTTGTCCCTTCAACTGATCAGGTAGCGGATATTCTTACGAAGGGAGTCGCATCAACTTCCTTTCATGAGTGCTTGGGCAAGTTGGGCATGGTCGACATTTATGCACCAACTTGAGATGGAGTGTTGAATGATGAGCTTGCTATTTATTTATTTGTTATGTCTTTATTTCTTATTTTCTTATTTTATGTAAGGGCCCACAATAACTAATATAAAAGTCTTTCTTTGGAGCGTGAAGGGTTAACACTCTCCATCAACTCTTCTCTTCTCTTCTCTCTCTTCTTCTCTAGGGTTTCTCCATTAACCCTAGAATATTTCAACTCATCTCACAGGAAGTATGTTTTAGATCTATTGAGGGACTCTGGCAAGTTGGGAGCTAAGCCAGTGGAGACTCCCATAGAGCAGAACCACCAGTTGGCTGACTCGAGTAGTAAGCCTTCACAGGATGTGGGGAGCTTTCAAAGATTGGTTGGAAGGTTGATCTATCTCTTCTTAACCCACCCAGACATTGCCTATGCAGTCAGTGTTATCAGTCAGTATATGCATTCTCCTAGGGAGATTCACTTAGAGGCGGCACATAGGATATTGAGATATCTCAAGTCTGCCCCTGGCCGAGGCCTCCTCTTTCAGAAGAATGGCCACATGAGAGCAGACTGGGCTGGTGCCAAGGATGACATGAGATCTACCTCAGGCTATTGCACCTTTGTGGGAGGCAATCTGGTTACCTGGAGGAGCAAGAAACAATTGGTAGTTGCCAGATCCAGTGCAGAGGCAAAATTCAGGGCAATGGCCCATGGCTTGTTTGAGATGCTCTGGTTGAAGATGTTGGTTGCTGAGCTTGGCTTTCCATTTTTAGGATCCATGAGCTTATACTGTGACAACAAGACTACTATCAACATTGCTCACATTCCGATACAGCATGATCGGGCCAAGCACATTGAAGTGGATCGTCACTTCATTCGGGAGAAGATCGTATCTAGAGAAGTTTGTAAGCAAGTGGCAAATGTCTTCACCAAAGGAGTTCCTAGTTGGCAACTTCACAGATGTTTATGTCAGTTGAGCATGAAAGATATCTATGTTCCAACTTGAGGGGGAGTGTTATCAGATATGTAGAAATACATAGTTTTTCATGTATAAGGATAGTTCTGTAAATACTCCCCATGAGGGGTATACTTGTCCTTTGGTTGTAATCTTTTATATAAATAAGATTTATGGAGTCATTGTGACCTACACATGACATCCTTCTTCCACTTCTCTCTCTTTCTCTCTTTCTCCCTTTAGCTTCAACCTAAACCTAACCCTAACCCTAACCCTAATTTAGCAATTCAACTACTAGGTCATTTGAGCACATGGCAGGAAAGGAAGATGATTGGCCGCATAGTCATTAATCACACCTATTCTTGACTTATTTGTCTTTATAGAGCAATGGGACTTTGGGACTCAAACTCTGCATTCTTTATGTGGCCAAATGCACCATCTGTGACTGTGAGTCATCACAAGGGGCTAGAGAGGTTTGCCCCAATTACCAAGGATCTCATGGCTATGGCTGCTATCTTTAAACTTGCTTTGTCTTGGACATCTCTAACGAACTGCTCGATGATTTACTTTTCTTCTCGAAATATATACTTAAATCTACGGTCATTTGTTTCAGCACAGATATTGTAAATATCTCTGCAGAATGCTATTCTCTTAATTATGACAATCAGGTCATTTCCTTTTTCCTTGGAACGGAACCTCCCCAAATCCACCTATGAATTCTTCTTGTTCGGAGATAAAGAAAAAGCGATACATTGTATTCTTGCGGCAGGACCGGAATTGGTCATAAACTTATAACATTAGGCCGAAGAAGCACATCTTGGGTTTGCAGGCTACCTAATATCGCAAGCCAGGCAATTAAAATTTGGCAAGGGATGTTCAGCTTCAACCAGTTCAAGTGGTGTGACCAGATCGCTGGTGAATGAATCTGCACCTTGGTCGTAGTTGATGAATTGAGATATCTTTGCTTATCCTAGCTGCTTCATAGCCTAGACTTATGTAACGCAATGATCCAAAGAGATCATACCCAGCTGTATTGTAATCTCAAGTCTCAATCTATCGGGTTCCCAAACCTCCTTCATCTTAGCCATATGAACTTCATTCTAGTTAACATCATGTATGTTCTTTGTCATTGCAGCTTCAGTCCAATGAACCGAGGCACTCAAAAGTTTTGCTCCAGTAGATATGGATATTCTGCAGCACAGTTTTGTAAGTTTGATTTTACCTGCATAAGATAAAAATCTGGAGATCCATTGCTGATTCTACCTTCGATTTTGTAGATAAGGGTGGTGCAATCTAGATCAGAGAGTCTTGTAGAGGTTAATGGCCATCTAAGATACTAAACTGGGAACTGTGCTTCTTTGAGCTTAAGTTTGTTTAGGATCCATGCCTTACGATTCTCATCCACTCACTAGAGGAATACTGAATTTTTTTCTCATTAACTTTGAGGCCCATGATTGTACTAAAGTCAGGTAAGATAATGTTAATACTTATAAATTTATAATGAAGCCTTGATCAGCAGCAATGAAAATAAGGATATTCTTCAAGATATAAGTGAGATTTCCAAAGCGCTCTGCAAAATTGTTGTGCTTTTGAGAACAGTAGCTTTCTTCTAACTGATAACACTTCAGCAACCAGGATGAACAACTATGGGGATATTGGACTTCTTTGCCGAAGCCCACATATACCAAGAGAGAAACCTATTGATGTACCATTAAAGACCACATAGTATTTAGTTGTCATAGACTCATAGCTGTCTTAATACAATTAATACATTGTTGAGGTAAATAAAAACACTTCAGAACATAATGATCACGAAATCCCAGTTGGCAGGATCGTATGCGATCAGTATTCAGTGCAAGCCTTGAGATGTTGATTTTATCCCAAAATTCCTAACAATTTTTTGAGTCAACACGAAATTATCTGAAACACATCATCCCCAAATGAAAGCAGATTTATTTGTAATATTAGGTCTTGAATATTTGTAACGCGCAATCTGTTAGCAAACACCTTTGAAATAAATCTATAGTAATGTCACAGAGTGATGGCTTGTACTCGCCAACAGATTTTGGCGTTGATACTTTGAGGATGAGTGTCAAGTTGGCTTTCAAGAAAAAGTTTTGAGGATTTGAAGATGCTGATAATAGCTTTTAATGTATTTTAGCTCACAATATCCCAGCAGAATTTGAGAAAAAAAGTGTATTAGCAGAGAATTTTCCATTTTTTTATGACCATCTTTCTGAACAAAAGTGCACTCTTGTAAGAATGGGCACGTGGATTGACGATAGCTAAACTTCCCATGTGAATTGAGGATATTAGAGAGCTTCATGATTGGCGTATAGCTTGAACTTCCATTGACATTGAAGAGACCTGGGTCTATGTATTCACAGGACCTAGAGGGGGGTAAATAGGTCCGATTGCAAATTAAAAATTAATTAACCTGTTCTAATGGTTTGTGATCTAGGTTACCTATCGCATGCGACTGCTATAGCGGAATCGAATCAAATTGACCAACTTTAATCCTAATATATCAGAGATATACTATTCTTAAAGTTGTTCAATGGAATCTTTAAATAAACAATCAATCAATCACACATATAACACGCGATATTTTATGAGGAAAACCCAACCGGGAAAAACCTTAGGACCACGTCCAGACTGTAAAGTGCACTAATAGAAGTTAAACGAGTACAAAACGTTACCCACACACACGACGTATCTGCTGAATACCAACTTGATATATCCACGAGTCTCTAGCCGCCGCTTCGTCACTCCATGTCTCGAATCCATAAGCACGCCTTCTTTGCATAATCACCATACCCAATTCGGAAGCACATCAAATCCACACACGTAACCATGAGCAACACACTCAACTTAGTGAGTGTTACATGTTTGAGAAAGTTTAGGACACACGAGAGGTGTTCAACACTTCGGGGAAGAAGGAAATTTGCCTATGAAGAGTCTAACACTCTCAAAATCGAGATCTAAAAGGTTTAAAAGCTAAAAGGTTCAAGGATCTTGAGCTCACAAGAGGGACACCTAGAAAGAATAAGAAATTCTAAGGTAAACTAGGTTTTCTTCAAAAACAATCTCTTGTGATGCTTTTACTATTCTTGCTTAGGTGCTTAGGGTTCTCACGACCAATAAGTGTATACATAAGCAATATGCGGAAGGAGGAACCCTAGAGGCATTAGGAAGCTTTCTCGAAACGAAACCCTCCATTCGGAGTAAGTTTCCTAATGGGATTGCGCGAGTTTGTTTGAACCAAGTATGATCTTGTTCGAACCAAGTTGGTCCAGTTCAGACCAAGTATGTACCTTACACAAAATAGGTATTCGGTTAACTCATTCGAACCACTCTGAATGCTGGTTCGAACCACCTTAGGAAATTTTCACAGAAAATTTATTTTTAAGGAAAGAGTGAAAATCTGGCTTCAATCATTCTGAATATTAAGGGGATGATGTTGTTAAACAACCATTTACCCCAAAAGATTGACCTGTTAGGGAAATATGAAATAACTATGTATACCAACGGTCGTCGGGCCAACACAACACGTGCGCGGGAACACACCTTCCGCTAACATGCCCCCTCAGTGGGAATATACTCTGCTAGATACTTGAACCCGCGACCTCCCAGTCCTTAAGGCTCTGATACCATGTTAAACAACCATTTACCCCCAAAGATCGACCTGTTGGGGAAAGAGAAACAACTATGTATACCAACGGGTCGTTGGGTCAACACAACACGTGCGCGGGAACACACCATCCGCTAACAGATGTTTCTATGGTCTAAGGTGCGAGAGGAATGTAGAGGGCTTTTCTTCGAGGATTTTGTTTTTCGTTGGGGGGCGCTATGCTCTAGAGATTGATGATCCCTTTTTTTTTTCTTTTTGTTATGTTTTGATTTGTCTTGATTTCAGTGTATTGCAAGTCGTCTCGACCTCTTTAGCTGTTATGCTTGTATAATTTTGCTTTTAGCATTTTAATATAATTTACACTTATCAAAAAAAAAATTATGCTGCTTTTCACTTTCTTTGATTCTTTTGCTTTTACGGATACAAGAGGGTCTCATCACAGCATGAATGCCTGAAATGTATTTAATCCATATTTTTTCATTCAATTTATGATTATTTTACACAAAAAGATCTATTATGTAATTTACTCATTAACTAAATTCTTGTGTGTTGTTAATATTGTTTTTACATTTCACATTTTCAACTTGCAAATATATTGATTTGGAGTACTCCTGAATTCTATTTTCAGGTCAAGGTGAAGAACTGGGTGAATGGTGTCAAAGGCAAAAGCTTAGTTGGATTAAGTGCTAGATTTGGTGCTTCCTTGCCAAGTCACGAAAACAAAGCTCTCAGATTTCCTGCCGTTTTTGCAAATCCCTTAAATTGCTGTATCAGTTCCTCTTCAAAGGTCATTCTTTTCCCATTTTTAGATTAAGCTCATGGAATAGTACATGTCAGGGAATGTTACATGCGTATTTGTTCATTTAAGTTTTATCTTAGAATCAGTTTATTTGATTGCATTGTGGATTGCTTGCTGAAATCCTTCATGCTTCATAAAGCTGATATGATTTAGTTGGTGTATGAGGCTTGGCAAACATCACTTTTGTATCATCTAACATCCACCTTGCTCTTGGTTATTTTGTGTGCCCTAGTGGTTAAGTTGTGTATTATATCGCGAGGTTTACTTTCTTGTGGCCAAGGTTTTGAACTTCTGTCCCTCTGGAACATTGAATTGTAAAAATTTCAGAAACTACTGAAACAATACAAAAACCATATGAAAATGCATTGATATTTTAGGAAACGATAAAACAAACATGAAACACACTGAGAGCTCATTAAATATCCATGGAAGACTTTTGGGAAATCAAGGTGGATGAGTTTGTGTACTAGAGTCTAAACATTTGTGGAGATGTAGCTAATAGCTCTCCTATAGACTAGGTCTTGTTTCCTTTCATTTCTTCTTGTAATCTTTGTTTTTTGGGAGTGCTTTTCCCTCTCTTGTAAGTTGTAACATCTTGTCATCTTAAAACAATTTTCTATGTTATCTGTAAAATGAAAAACAAAAAGCAATTGTTATATGCTAAAGCAAATATTTAAGATTTAGGGGGAAAAATTGATGTTTCCACAATTTTTTCACTTTTTTTCACCCTAAAAATCCGAGACCTAATACAAAATCCCATGTAAATGCATCATAGATCCAGATCTAATGCATTTATACATCATAAACCTAAATCTAGCTTAAATCCACAAAATGAAAATTATTAATTGGTGTTAGAATTGAAAATTACCGTATCAAGTTAAAAACTTCCAAATTTTGAACTTCAATCCTTGATTTCGGTGCTTGAGAGATGTTTTTGATATTTAATCTTCAATGTTTATTGTTGTGTTTGACGAATAATCATAATAAAATAGCACAAACCGAAGAAGAGTAACATGGGGGGTTTCTATGGAATCATGGAAAGTTCAAAATGTTTGGTCAACTTGCTTTTATTATACCTTTTGTAACGTTTTATAACATTCCAACAATATTTTCCTGCTGTTCTATGAAATGTTACAACATATGTTGCTGACATATTGTAGTTTTATTCTTACCTGTACCATTTTGTGTTGGAAGTTTAGATTTCTGACAAATATTGTGCAAAACATTGCGACTTGTGTCGAAATTTAAACCATGCTTTGTTGGAGTTTATGTAATACACCCACGTGGGTGTCTCAAGTGGGCTGCGTCCCACTTCCCACGTGGTGTTCTTTTTGGGTTTTCACTATTCACATGAATAGTGTCACATGAATAGTGCTACTCTTTTGTAGGGTTTATACCCATCATATATATAAATATATGTAGTGTGTGAGAGAGAATGAATTAACTATTCGTTCTCTACCCTTCCCACAACCTCTTCTTCTTCTCTACCTTCACCTTCTTCCGCCTCCATTAATATTTATCTTCTCTCTAATCTTTTCTATACTGATCACAACCTATATTACAACATGGTATTAGAGCATGATAGCTCTAGGGCATGTGTCTTTGTCCCCTAGAGGCTCCATTCCGATCTAAGACGGTTATGTGAGCATCCGGAGCCGAGGAGAACTTTTGAGGAAATCGCAGATATCATTCATGCACTATCCGGGGATTAATCTTGAGGCAAAACACTAGAGACTCTTATTTCCTGGTTAGTTTTTTCCCCCAGCCGCATCAAGCTTCTCCAGCGTTTTTCCGACCAACACATTTTTTGAGGATATTTGGGTTTTTTATTTTCTTGAGATCCTCACCACGATAGGGTTTTCTACCCAAGCCGCACTCTCCAGTATTCACCCAGGGATTGTCAGAAAGTCGCCTTGCATTTTTTCTACCACTGGATCATCAGTTTCAAAAAATCGGCCCGATTTTCAGATTTTTGGGTTTTGGATTTTTGTGAGATTCGCGTAACAGCAGGCCCCTCTGACCTTGTCGCCCTCTTCAGTACTGCTCGTGGAACAGTTCGAAACTTGGTTCGACGAATTTTGACCGTTGGAGCCCTGGTTTCCAAAAATAACCCGGATCCCCTGCCTATTTTTTGGGTTTTGATTTTCTTCCAAATCAACCTCTCTGGGCCCTCCTATCCTAGGCGTACCACTCATTGGGCCTTTAGGGATCCTCTAGACCTCACTTCGATTTTCTGGGAGCCTCTATCACACTACCTGTTATTTTTGGTGGTCCTGCTCCGATGAGTTCCCCTGAGGCCACATCTGGGATTTCTAGCTCTTCCTCTGAGGATCGTCCTGTCTCATGGCTCTCATGGAGATCACAACCCTCAGCTCCGCATCACCATTGTGAAGCTCGATGGCACCAACTTCCTGGAAAGGAAGACTTCCGCACTCATGTACATTGGGGGCCGTGACTACAGTGAGTATTTGACCGGTGCTACTAAAGAACCAGGTCCGAAGGAAAAATCTCACCGGATTTGGGTTATGGAGAACCTGACTGTCATATCCTGGCTTCTTCACTCGATGCAAACCCAGAACAGCAAAGGGTTTATGTTCCTACCAGCGGCTAAAGATGTTTGGGATACCGTATCTCAGACATACTCCCTGGTGGGCAATTTCGCCAAGCTCTATGAACTAGAGCAAGAGATATCTTCTCTTCGTCATGGGGAGATGAAGCTTGGTACATATTATGCTTCCCTTCAAAGCAAGTGGGAGGAGATCGATCACTACCAGAGTTACTCCCTTAAGTGTGCAGATGACGTCAAGTCCTTTAAGGCGATGGTTGAACGTTCCTGGATCTTCTAGTTTCTCTCCGGCCTTCATCCGAGCTTTGATTGAGCTCATGTTCAGATCCTTGGCAGGGATCCTGCTCCCACCTCTCTAGCACATGTTTATGGTTATATTCAGAGGGAGGACAGCCGCCGCTCTGTCATGTAACTCCGCAGTGGGAGTGATACTCAGGACCATTCTGCCCTGGCTACTAGCAATTAGAAGGGCCAGACATCCAATCCGAAGGAGTTCGGGGACCGACCCAGACCCAAATTTGATCACTGTGGTCGCATGGGCCATATCCAGGCCACTTGCTGGAAGCTCCATCGACGTCCCCTAGGACAGGCCCCGACTTCTCGTCAGTGTCAATCAGCAAAATAGGGACCTCACTCAGCGCACTCAGTCACTCAGGACACCACACCACCAGTGTCTACCTCCTCTGGGAACACCACGTCTGCATTTGCTCACACAGGTACTAGGACTGCTTTTTCCGCCTCTAGTGTACCTTCCGGCCCTTCTTGGATCATTGATTCCGGGGCATCTGATCACATGACTGGTATGTCCTCCGTTTTCTCTAGTTATGGTATTTGCCTTGGTCGTGACAAAGTTCGGATAGCTAATGGCACCTATTCCTCTATATCTGGAAAAAGGGATGTTCATGCCACACCAGCTCTCTCTTTTTCTTCCGTTTTACATGTTCCTCAATTTATCGCTAATTTACTATCCGTCAGTAGTCTTAACTGCAGTGTAACGTTTTTTCCTTCTCACTGTGTATTTCAAGATCCGGAGTCGAGGTGAACGATTGGCAGTGAACGTGAGGACGGTGGCTTATACATCCTGGATTCTTCAGTTTCTTCATCTGCACACCAGTCCAGCACTAGTAGTAGTAGTAGAGTCAATAAAGACCAGCTAATGCTTTGGCATAACCGGCTAGGTCATGTACCTGTGTCAGTCTTAAAGCGTGTCTTTCTTGCTTTCTCTTCTGTTTCTGCAGTTCCATTTCATTGTTAAACATGTGAACTGGCAAAACATCGTCGTTCTGTTTTTCCCATTACTGAGAATAAAACAAGGTTTAAAGGAGGCCGTTTTAACGGTTAAACGGACTAGGGGCGTTACCGTTTAAACGGATTGAAACGGACAGGGGCAAAAAATGGAAAAAAAAATGGGAAAAAACGGAAAAAATGGCGCTGAAAAAAAAATGGAATTTAACAGATTTTAATGGATTTAACGGCCGTTTTTTTTCACAAAATTTTTCAGAATTAAACGGTTGTTTAAACGATTTTAACGGCCGTTAAAACAAAAAAACGGCTTTTTTTTTCAAAACCGTTAAAACGTGTTTAAACGGTTTTAACAGAAACAGGCTTGGGGCGTTATCGTTTAAACGGCCGTTTTTAAAACCATGAATAAAAGTACTACTCTTTTTTCTATTGTGTGGGGTCCCGCGCCTGTGACTTCTTTTTTTCGGTATCGGTACTTTGTTACCTTTGTAGATGACTTTAGTGGTTGTACTTGGGTGTACCTTATGCGAACCAAAGATGTGTATTCTCCATTTTCAAGAGTTCCATAAGATGGTTACCACTCAGTTCTATACCACTCTTAAGATTCTTCGCTCTGACAATGAGGGGGGGATACCTCGATGGGGGTCTTAAATCCTACTTTACATCTCATGGCATTGTTCATCAGACCTCGTGCCCTTCTACACCTCAACAGAATGGGATGGCTGAGAGAAAAAACCGTCACCTTCTTGAAGTTGAGCGTGCTCTCCGGTTAGGCATGCAGGTTCCAATCGTATGCCCTCTCGGGTTCTCAAATTTCAGATTCCCCTATCTCTCATGGTTCCTGCTTATCTCATCAATCGTATGCCCTCTTGGGTTCTCAAATTTCAGACTCCCCTATCTCTCATGGTTCCTGACTGCCCGACTTTCGTTGTTCCTCCAAAGGTCTTTGGGTGTGTTTGTTATGTCCATATTCATCGTTCTTTGAGGGACAAGTTAGATCCGCGGGCCTTGAAGTTCATGTTCTTGGGGTACCCCTCTAATAAAAAAGGGTACAAATGTTATCACCATGCTACCCGTCGTCGATTCATCTCTATGGATGTTATCTTCGCTGAGTCAATCCCCTTCTTTGGTGAGCAAACCTTTCTTCGAGGGGAGCATGATATTGCAGAAGAGAGTGTCTCTAGTCCTCTGCCTGTTTCTATTCTTATGCCAAGACCTCAGTCTAGTGACAAGGACACTTCCACTACTGCAGCTGATGTGCGTGTATATGTCAGAACCAAGAAGAAAGGACAAGCCACTGTCCCTGCGCCTACATCTGCAAGTCCCCCTCGGATCCAGTTCTAGGTATTGCTTCTATCCCTGCCTCAGTTCTTACTTCTGTTCTTGAGCCACATGCATCTCCTACTTCTGATGATCATATGAGTACTGAGATTGACCTCCTTATTGCACTTTGGAAGGGTGTATGTTCTTGTATAGAGCACCCTATCTCACATTTTATCTCGTATCAGTCTCTATCTCCGTCATATCATAATTTTTTAGTATTGCCTCCTCTGTTTCTTTGCCTATGGATGTTATCTTCGCTGAGTCAATCCCCTTTTTTGGTGAGCAAACCTTTCTTCGAGGGGAGCATGATATTGCAGAAGAGAGTGTCTCTAGTCCTCTGCCTGTTTCTATTCTTATGCCGAGACCTCAGTCTAGTGACAAGGACACTTCCACTACTGCAGCTGATGTGCGTGTATATGTCAGAACCAAGAAGAAAGGACAAGCCACTGTCCCTGCGCCTACATCTGCAAGTCCCCCTCGGATCCAGTTCTAGGTATTGCTTCTATCCCTGCCTCAGTTCTTACTTCTGTTCTTGAGCCACATGCATCTCCTACTTCTGATGATCATATGAGTACTGAGATTGACCTCCTTATTGCACTTTGGAAGGGTATACGTTCTTGTACAGAACACCCTATCTCACATTTTATCTCGTATCAGTCTCTATCTCCGTCATATCATAATTTTTTAGTATTGCCTCCTCTGTTTCTTTGCCTTCCAATGTTGCAGACGCACTTAGTCACCTAAAGTAGAAAGAAGCTATGATAAATGAAATGCAGGCTTTTGAGAAGAACAAAACATGGAAACTTGTTCAACTACCCAGAGGAAAGAAACCCGTGGGGTGCAAATAGGTCTTTACAGTGAAGCATAGAGCTGACGGGTTAGTCGAACGATCCAAGGCGCGGCTTGTAGCCAAAGGATTCACTCAGACATATGGGATAGACTATCAGGAGACTTTTGCACCTGTGGTCAAGATGATCTCAGTCAGAGTCCTTCTATCCTTAGCTGCCAATCAGTCCTGGCCATTGCATCAGCTAGATGTGAAGAATGCTTTTCTGCATGGAGATCTGACAGAAGATGTGTACATGAAACTATCACTTGGGTTGACACTTGCTGGAAGTGACGACAATGTGTGCAAGTTAAGGAAATCTCTATATGGCTAAAGCAGTCCCCAAGGGCATGGTTCGAGCTGTTTAGCAGTGTGATCAGACGAGTGGGCTTCAAGCAGAGTTAGGCCAATCACTCGTTTGTGAAGCATCAGTAGACTAGTACCACAACACTGATCGTCTATGTTGATGATATTGTCATCACTAGGAATGATCCTAAAGAGATAAAGCAGCTGAAGACCTTCTTGTCCTCGGAGTTTGAGACAGGATTTGGGGCCACTGAAATACTTCCTGGGAATTGAAGTTGCTCGGTCTCAGAAGGGCATCTTCATCTCTCAACTTAAGTATGTATTGGACCTTCTGGATGAGACTGGGTATTTGGGAGCTAGACCAACAAAGACTCCAATTGATCAGAACCATCGGCTGAATTCTGAGGAGGGTGACAGCCTTGAAGATGTCGTTATGTTTCAGCGATTGGTTGGCAGGCTGATCTACATGGCACACACCCGTCCGGATATTGCTTACGTTGTTAGTGTTATCAGTCAGTTTATGCATGCACCACGGTCATCACATCTTGAGGCAGCTCACCGAGTTCTTCAGTACCTCAAGGGCTCTCTATGTCGTGGCATACTATTCGGGTGACTTGGACAATTTAGAGTGGAAGCATATACTGATGTAGATTGGGCAGGTTCAGTTACTGATCGTCGGTCTACGTCAGGATATTGTACCCTTGTTGTAGGAAATCTTGTCTATTGGCGAAGCAAGAAGCAGCCGGTTGTAGCTCGATCCAGTACAGGGGCAGAGTTTCGCTCTATGGGACATGGTGTGTGTGAACTCCTTTGGTTGAGGACCATGCTTGAGGAACTGGGACTCCAGGTGACAGAGCCAATGAGCCTTTACTGTGACAACAAGGCTGCCATTAGCATTGCTTACAACCCAGTCCAACAAGATAGGACCAAACATATTGAAGTTGACCGTCACTTCATCAAAGAGAAACTTCAACAAGGGTTGATTTGTACTCCATATGTGAGAACACGGGAACAGGTTGCCGACGTACTCACAAAGGGGGTAAACAAGTCTATTCTTCATACCTTGATTGGCAAGATGGGTATGATAGATATCTTCGCACCAGCTTGAGGAGTGTTGGAGTTTATGTAATACACCTACGTGGGTGTCTCAAGTGGGCTGCATCCCACTTCCCACGCAGTGTTCTTTATGGGTTTTCACTATTCACGTGAATAGTGCCGCGTGAATAGTGTCACGTGAATAGTGCTACTCTTTTGTAGGGTTTATACTCATCATATATATATATAGTGTGTGAGAGAGAATGAATTAACTATTCATTCTCTACTCTTCCCACAACCTCTTCTTCTTCTCTACCTTCACCTTCTTCCGCCTCCGTTAATATTTCTCTTCTTCTCTTTAATCTTTTCTATACTGATCACAACCTAAATTACAACATGCTTATGGTCTCTTGGTTTCTTGAGGGTATTATGGAAAATGTGATCCTTCTCTCCTTTTTTGTTCAAGTTGGTGGTCAATGCTATTAATTTTCATGCTTACAGAGGTGGTGGTTAGTTCCTCGTGACTGGATCGGTGGAGAGGGACAAATGGGGCTTCGTATGCAATGTATCCAGCTATCCATCTCTATCGATATAGTTCTCTATGTAATGGCACAAGAAATAATCTACAGAGAGGATACTAAACATGAGATACAAGAGAGCTCCATCAAAGGAGTCGTGTAATGAGTTAGAAATTCTAAGTAGTATGAGATAACCTAGACCAAGAGAGTTCGCCTTAAAAAGAGCCAGTGATCGCTTTTACCCCCTAATGTACGTGTCAAATAAGATCTCAAGAGGAAGAAAAATATATGGAACTCAGCAACAGTAGTTTGCAAGTCACCATGGTGTTGGGCTGTTGTGAAAAACCTGTCTACACGCGTCTATTGATCAAAACACCTTAAAAGGCCAACACATTTTATGAAAGAACCTGAACAGAGATTTACTGATACGTGCTGTGTTGGTCAGTACTCATCGATATGTGGTCAACATTGAAATGATCAAAATATTAGAAAACCCCTCAAAGAAAGTGATTGAGATGCAGTGGTCCATGTGTTGTCAGTGAACGTTGATACCAAGTCTATACACATTGATTCACAGGTATATTTATGCGCCATATAGAGACATATCAATCAAAATTTTAAACCACAATCTAACTTACCAATGTACTCATGCATTTTCAAAATGTCGGTGACTGGTGACTGGTGACTGGTGACTAGGATTTAAGACCGGACTTTCTTTTGCAAATGCAATACCCACTCTCCACGCACACGCACACGCACACAGACGCGTAAAACATAGCTACTTGTAAGTCCATTATTAATCATGCCCTACTACTAATATTATATATACACGAAACAATCCTCATCCAAGACCAGAGGGTCACCCATAACCAAAGAAAAGATAGAAGGATTTGGCTTTAGAATTATGAAGTTTTTCTTCTTCTCTCTGTTCGATCTTTTATGCCTCTCATGTTGAAGTTGCTTCATCCTACTTCTTCACCAAGAAGATTTGGTAATCTCATTCCCCAATGAAATTCTCAATAAAGAGAAGCCATATTTCTCTAGCAACCTTGCAACAGATGAGTAGGTGGTGTATGCCTTATTTTGCTTGCTTGCACATTACCCAAACGTTTTTTTTCTCTGCAAGAGATGATTCACTGTGGAGATTTGTCGCAGATTGCCATCCAAAGAAGGAACTCCACTTGGATGGAACCGGGCACTAACTCTGGATAGCACTTGTAAAGTTCTCGTTTGTAAGCTAATGTGGCTGTGGTCCTCATCAATTCCTTATGTACAGGGGCTTCATTGTACACCAGGGTTTGGAAGAAGCGTCCAACAGCTGAGTTGGTCAGGCTGTGGGGGGTTGTACCCACAGACCTGGGATCAAGTATTTGGGGGGTAATTCCTAAAGACCTGGGTTCGGTCCTGTTCTTACCTTAGGTGGGTTAGGGGTTAGGGGGGAATAATAAATGTTTACCTATAAAAAAAATTACACATTCTCGGTACAACTTATCAAAAAAAGGAAAAAAAAGAAATAACACACATTCTCGTTATCACACACACAAAAAAACAAACCAACTCCCCCTCAACCACCAAACTATTTGCTAACATCCCTGGACTTATTGGCAAAGTAAGATGTTAAATTTTGTCACTACACATGGTTGTTACTCAAGGTGATCATACAATGTAGACTGGTGATCTGCAATCTCATGCAGGTTTATGTGCTTAAGCCAGTTCAAACGCTGTCGTACAAGCCTCCGTATCCTCCTTTAGAAGCACTACGGTTCTTGTTCAGTCTATATTACCTCCCACAATTGTTTTGCGACTGTTTCTTCTAATGCTCCATTCGCTGTTTCTTTGTCCGTTTCCTTGTTGATTCCGACTCTTGGCTGGTAATTCATGTTTTAACAAGTTGTCTTTTTTGCAGTTATCAAATTCTATTGCCTTGTCTAGACGTGGAGATTGTGATTTCACAACTAAGGCACAAGTTGCACAGTCGGGTGGTGCAGCTGGCTTATTGGTGATAAATGACAAAGAAGGTAGTCATTTATTGTGCATCTACATGTGTGGTTCTCAGGCCAGAATCCAATGTTTGACCAGCACTTTTGGATTGTTGATTATTTCTCTGTGATGCTATCTTATAGTCCATTTGGCTTAGTGAATACTAGATTCTGACATGTTTTTCATTCTCCATCTTTGCAGATCTTTACAAAATGGTGTGTTCTGAAAATAATACTTATCTAAACATTACGATTCCTGTTGTGATGATCCCAAAGTCGGGAGGAGACACTATTAAGGAATCAATGGCAGCTAGAGGGAGGGGTGAGCCCTTGAGTTCATATGTGCTCTTAATTCTTTTCCTTATTTTCACACTCGTACATGAGTGTTGTTGTCCTTCCACGAACTTTTCTAAATATCTGCACTTGTGTAAACTACTTCTATCTGAGTTTCAATTTAGATCTTGAAACCAAACCAAACAAATTCTCTTTAATCTTGACTTTGCAAAGTATATAGAGAGGTGACTCTCATGTAAACTAAGGATCTTGTGGCAGACTAGGGAGTTTCTCAACCCAACAACAAATAACATAAAGATCTATAGGAACAAAGTGATTTTGAATTTCCAGTCAACAAAAGGAGAAAGGAGTTGATGTTTACAAAAAATATGAATGTCATGCCTATATTGTGGAAAGCTAGCTTTGAAGCAGAAACTTTCGAAATCAAGACTTTTGATCCTTGAAAATGATTAGAGAGTTCTAGGAGTTGAGAAGTGGTGGTAAAGAAGAAGATCGCTTAGTGACATGATGATTGGATAACGGAGAAGATAAGGACATAGGATGAAAGATTTGTTATATTTTGTCCTAGAGAGAAGGAAAAGTATCTGGGGTCTTTGATGACTTGATGTAAGGGGAGCTAGAAATTACGATAATCTCATTGTTGGTAAAATAACCGTTTTACCCCTATACGTAAAATCATCGTCAAATAGGTAACCATGCATGTAAACAAGCTAAAAAATATAATAATATGGCATCTCCATTATCAATGGTTGGCCCATAAAAGTTTTAATTTATCTGTGAAAAATTTGGCCCATGGGCCATAACCCTAATGGGCCTCAATCCAGAGATCAGTATAGGCCTGTTCTAAGGTCCACACCAATCCTGGTCTAGAAAAATCCAGGGTTTACATCTTTATTCTTAACCTTGGGACAACTTTTTCGGGCCAAGTGCTTTGGTTTTCTCATTTTTTTGTTATTGTTTACAGGGAATCTCTCATCTTATGGTTTCCCTCTCTCTCTGTAGTCGGTAACATTTTATGATGTTTCTTGTTGTAATACGTGAATGTACCCAGGGAAGAAGAGGATTAGAGAATGATGGAGATTTATAGTTAGAGAAGAGAATAGGGGAAAGGGTGAAATCGTGTAGAGCATGAGCTCCACGATAAATCGTGAAGATTTATAGTTAGAGAATGAGCTCCACGATTTCACCAATATTTGTAATATTGGAACTATTCGCATAATTACAAAGGCACCCTGCGGAATCTAACATATTACAAGTAAGCCCTTGACAACACTTCCCCCTAAGCTGGTGCGAAGATATCTATCATGCCCAGCGTGGATAACATATTCTGCAGGATACATTTATTAACCCCTTTAGTCAACACGTCAACTACCTAATCAATAGTATTGACATTGGGTGTACAAATAAGTCCACGACTGAGTTTCTCCTTTATGAAATGTCGATCCACTTCAATATGCTTCGTCCTGTCATGTTGAACTGCATTGTGAGCAATATTGATGGCAAAACTTTATTGTCACAATATAGATTCATAGGTGCTTTGACAGGGTAGCCTAGCTCGCTAAGCATAGTCTCCAGCCATAGCAACTCACACACACTGTGTGCCATGGAGTGATACTTTGCTTCTACGCTAGAGTAGGCAACAACTAGTTGCTTCTTGCTACGCCATGAAACCAGATTACCCCCAACATAAGTGCAGTACCCTGATGTAGACCACCTGTCTGTAACTGATCCTGCCCAAGAAGGGGCCAGGGGAGCAGTTGCCCCCCTCAACTTTTGAAAACCCTTTAAATTTTTTACTTCTTTTACTTCCTAAACTCCCTTTTCCTTTGGTTTGCCCCTCTGATTTTTTCTTTTTTTTTTTTTTGCGATCCCTTGAACAAAATCCTGGCTCTGCCACTGTCTGTATAGGCCTTAACCAGTAGGTTTCCATGCTTGCCAAATAGGAGTCATTTTCCTGGTGAACCCTTGAGATATTGTAGAACTCTGTGTTGCCTCAAGGTGTAGAGAACGAGGGGCATGCATGAACTGACTAATGACACTGACTGCTATCTGGTCGTGTCTTCGAAAGGTAGATAAGTCACCTAACAAGTCTCTAGAACTGGTCTGTACTATCAACAACTAGATCCCATCAATAGGATTAAGTCGGTGTTGTTGCTCAATAGGTGTGTCTGTTGGTTTAACTCCCAAGTTCTCGGACTCCCGTAGGAGGTCAAGAACATACTTTCTCAGTGAGATGAACACACCTTGCTTCGATCTAGCGACCTCAATACCCAGGAAGTATCTCAAGGGTCCCAGATCCTTGATCTCAAACTCCGTCCCTAGGTACTTCTTCAACTAATAAACCTCATCTAGATCATCTCCCGTGACCACAATATCATCCACATACACAATAAGAGTAGTGTTACGGCCTTGACTTCTTTTAATGAACAGTGTATGGTCTGCCTGACTCTGTGAGTATCCTATCTTCTTGACTATTGAGCTGAACCTTTCAAATCAGGCTCTGGGTGACTGCTTGAGTCCGTACAAGGCTTTCTTCAGCTTGCACATAAGTCATTTACCCCCAGTCAGGCTAGATCTTGGAGGTCCTGTCATGTATATTTCTTCCTCTATATCACCATAGAGGAATGCATTCTTGACGTCCAGCTGATGTAGGGACCATGAAAGGTTTGCTACAAGGGAAAGGAGAATTCGAATAGAGTTCATCTTGGCTACGGGTGCAAATGTCTCCTGGTAGTCGATGCCATATGTCTGTGTGTACCCTTTTGCAACCAAACGCGCCTTGTACCTGTCAATACTTCCATCGGCTTTGTACTTCACTGTGTATACCCACTTGCACCCCACGGGCTTTTAGTTGAATTCCTTAGATGTGATTAGGGTTGGTAGCTAGGGTTTCCAAGATGAAGATGAGAGAATTAGATGGAGGAATTGGATGTCATATGATCAGGTCACCATGACTCCATAAATCTTATTTATATAAAAGATCACAAACAAAAGACTAGTATACCCCTCACATCAAGGGGTATCTACATGAAGACCCAAAATACACTATATACGTATAAAAATACGTATCTGATAACACTCCCCCTCAAGTGGGTGCATAGATATCTCGCATGCCCAACTTGCATAAACATCTGCAACTAGGAACTCCTTTGGTGAAGATATGCGGTACTTGCTCATCGGTCTTCACAAATGGAGTATAGACTTCTCCAAATACATTCTTATCTCTAATGAAGTAGCGATCTACTTCAATGTGCTTGGCCCGATCACGCTGTACAGGGTTATGAGCAATACTAATGGCAGCCTTATTGTAACAATACAAGCTCACAGATCCCGAGACTGGAAAACCAAACTCAGCAAACAACATTTTCAACCAGAGAATCTCGCAAAAGCCATGGGCCATTGCCCTGAATTCTGCCTCTGCACTGGATCTGGCAACTACAGGATCCTTCTTGCTCCAAGTAACTAAATTGCCCCCAACAAAGGTGCAATAGCCTGAAGTAGACCGCCTATCATCCTTGGCACCGGCCCAGTCTACATCAGTGTATGACTCAACTCTCATGTGGTCATTCTTCTGGAAGAGAAAGCCTCTGCCAGGGGCATGACTTGAGGTATCTCAGAATCTTGTGTGCCGCTTCTAAATGGATCTCCCTAGGAGAATGCATATACTAGCTGATAACACTGACCGCATAGGCAATGTCTGGTCGAGTCAGGGAGAGATAGATCAGTCTCCCAACCAGCCGCTGAAAACCCCCCACATCCTATAAAAGCTCGCTGCTCGAGTTGGCCAACTGGTGATTCTGCTCTAAGGGAGTCTCCACTGGTTCGGCTCCCAACTTTCCATAGTCCTTCAATAGGTTAAGAATATACTTCCTTTGTGAGATGAAGATCCCTTGGCTGGATCTTGTAACCTCTATGCCAAGGAAGTTCTTAAGGGACCCCAGATCTTTTGTCTCAAATTCCCCTGCTAGGAGATTCTTCAGCTTTGTCACCTCTTCGGCATCATTCCCTGTCAAAATAATGTCATCAACATAGACTATGAGAGAAGTGGTACTCTTTCCTATGTGCTTCACTAAGAGTGTATGGTCAGTTTGACTTTGAGTGTAGCCCAGCTTCTTCACTACTAAGGTAAACCTCTCGAACCATGCTCTCGGAGATTGCTTAAGCCCATAAAGGGCTTTCCTTAGTCGACACACTCTACTGCTATGCCCTAGTGGCGTGAATCCAGGAGGGGGAACCATATATACTTCTTCATGCAGATCAGCTAATGCAAAGGCCATGCGTGGTTTGCTACCAGGGACAACAACACCCTGATGGAGTTCATCTTTGTTACGGGTGCAAAGGTTTCTACATAGTCAATCCCATAAGTCTGAGTATACCCTTTGGCTACTAGTCTAGCCTTGTACTTCTCCACTGATCCATCGGCCTTGTACTTCACTGTAAACACTCATCTGCATCCAACAGGCTTCTTGCCTCTTGGCAAGTCAACGAGCTCCCATGTGTTGTTCTTATCCAAGGCCTTCATTTCTTCTACCCAAGGAAATAAATTTCGGTTTCGAGGTTTATTTTGACCAGCCCGGAAATGGAAATATTTCGACCAGTGTGGAAATAATACATTTTCGTGGAAATGATGGAAATAATGCGGAAATGATGGAAATATTATAGAAATGTTTGTGGAAAGTTTGGGAAATGATAAAACAAGCTTAAAAACACACTCATAAACTATCAAACCATAATATACAATCATATGTAGTGTGGAAATGAGTGACCATAGCGGTCTGTAATATGTTGAGCCATGTATCTGATAGACAGTCCAAATATTATTTAATTAGATAACTATTATTTAATTACTTATTTTTTTTTAAAAGTCATAAACCAAGGTATTAATTAATCTTTATTAACTTACATTAGTGTCTTAATATTATATAATTTTAGAAAACCTATTTATTATTAACTTATAACATTACTTAACTTTTTCATTGTTTAAATATTTTTTTGGGAAAAATATTTAACCCAACCAACTTGTAGAACCAGCTAAGTTATGCATATAATCCATTTATGCACAATCATTGATGTTTAGGGTAAAAACCAATGAAATTGGGGATTTTTCCCAAATTTTTAAATTTTTACCCTAAATGATTTTCGATCTTTGTACAAATCAAGTGTAAATGCATCATAGAGTCATAGATTTGATGCATTTACACCTAATCTATCTATTTGTGGCAAGAAATGATAGCAAATTTTTTTATTCTTATGTACATTTCGAATTTGAAAAACTCCAAAATGGGATTCGATTCGTCCTCACGATCAATCCGTGAACCAAGAAATCTTTAATGGATTGGTCTTCTTTATAATATATATATATATATATATATATATGAAAATGGGTTAAATGAACAAATATGAGATTTGTGGTACTCAAATGGGATGTTTCCTACCTTCGATCGAAATGTTTCTATAGATGTCGAAACATTTCGACCGAAATAATACATATTTACACCGTCAATTGATCGAAATTTACTGTTAACGCGAAATATTTCGACATGTATGGAAACATTTCGTGTATGTATTATTTCATGTCAGTAACCTAGAAAATTGAAATAATTTTGGGAAATTTATTTCCTTGCTTCTACCATAACAGCTTTCCATCTAGGATGTGCTAACCATTTTGCCACAGAAGAGGGAATGTGAATAGTGGAGACTGATGTGACAAAGGCTCTGTACAAAGGGGACAAGGCGTCGTATGAAAACAGTTTGCTCAATGGATGCTGAGTACAACTTCTGGTGCCTTTTCTAACAGCAATGGGAAGATCAGAATCATCAGTAGAAAGGGGAATGACAGGTATAAAGAGAGAGGGAGGATTACTTGGATCCAAGGAAGGAGCTACTGGTACTGGATCAGCTGTGACTTTCTCCCTTCTGCTATAGACTTTGAGCTCCTTCTGAGCTCCAAGAGCACTACCAATCACACCAGTAGTATGTGTAGGCGGAGATCTCTCACTCTAGAGGTGGGGATAGGGATATAGTAGGAAGAAGAACATTCCACCTCTCTTCATCACTACTCTCCCCCTGAAGAGAGGTGGGGGAGAAAAAAGATAGCTCCTCACGGAAGGTGACATCCATGCAGACAAACTTCTTGCTAGAGGAAAGACGGTAACACTTGTACCCCTTCTGGGTATAGAAGTAACCAAGAAAGACACACTTGAGCGCTTTAGGATCTAGTTTGGTGCGATGGGGACCCAGGATATGTACTTAGCATACACTGCCAAAGATGCGAAGAGGAACAGTGAATAGAGGACAGCCAGGAGCAAGGACCTGAATAGGAGATTGGAAATTGAGCACGCGAGATGGCATTCTGTTAGTCAAGTAAGCAGCCGTCAACACAACATCCGACCAATAGGATTTGGGGACATGGGAGCCAATCAAAAGAGATCGAGCTACCTCAATCAAATGTCACATTTTCCTTTTAGCTACACCATTCTTCGAGGGGTGTAGCTATAAGAATTTTGGTGACAAATCCCATGATCAAGGAGATAGTGTTGAAGGCCCCCAAACATATATTCTCCACCCTGGTTAGTATGGAGGACCTTGATGGGAACACCATACTGGGTTTGGATCATTTTATGAAAACCTCAAAAGATGAAATGAACCTCATCTTTGGTTTTCATGAGATAAACCCATGTGCACGTAGTATGATCATCAACAAACGAAATGAAATAGCGGAATCCAAAAATAAAAGTAGTTGGGGAAGGGCCTCATACATCAGAAAGCACAATGTCGAAACAAGTAGTACTTTTATTACCTCTGGAAGGGTAAGTCGATCTACAATGCTTGGAGAGCTCACAAGTCTCACCGTAAAGCAAAAAGCGAAACAGAAACAAATAAAGTGGGAAATAAGAGTTTCAAATACTGAAAAGAAACATTCCCCAGATGGGGCATGCCAACTCAAAACATCTATCCTACTACTAGTAGAAGACTGCAGTGTTGTGGGCTCAGGAAGGCATCCATCCAGAAGGTAGAGGCCATTAGCTTCATGTCCAGTGCCAATCGTCCTCCTCATCTCTAGGTCCTGAAAGACACAAGAAGTAGGAGAGAAAGTGACACTACAGTTTAAGATCTTAGTCAAAGCACTAACATATAGTAGGTTAGAAGTAAATCTAGGAACATGCAAAACAGAGGAAAGAAGCAGTTTAAGAGAGAAGATACCCTTTCCCAGACACAGAGGTAAGATGCCATCATCAGTCTTCACCTTATCACGCCCAGAACAGATGGAATAACTGGAAAATAAAGAGGACATGCCCATCATGTGCTCTGAAGCCCCTGAATCAATGATCCAAGTGGGACTGGATGATGGAATGGACACATGATGAGCAAGTCTAGTGTTACCTGACTGCGCAAAGGATGTAGACGATGTGGCCGAAGGAGCATCCAGCTACGAAAGCAACAGTCGAAGACCTGCAAGCTTAGTGGCAGAGATACCACCAGGAGAAGCCAAGGTAGAAGGAATCAGCAGTGACTGTCCCTGAGGGGGTACAGGAGTATCCATACTGGCTGTATGAGCACCAGAAGACCCTGGCTAGCTAGGACGACTACGTAATTTCCAACATCTGGCACGCACATGCCGAAGCTTGTCGCAGTAGTCACACTTGGGTCTCTCCTTAGTAGATTGTTTCCCAGCTGGAGGACCAGTAGGAACATAGGATGGAACGGAAGCAGGAGGCTGATAATATGGACCTCTCTCAGGCTGCTGGGGCTGGTAGGCAGGAGAAGCAACTAGCGCTAATTGCTCTGAGATGAGGTGCTCATCCTGGAGGGAGATCCGTCGACTCTCCTCACTCTGAAGATAGGCGTATACCTCACGGAGAGAGGGAACTAAGTTGGGTGGCTAAATAACTAACAGATAGTCAAAAATTGGCTCAACAAATTCACCGGCAGCACTTAGGGGAGGACAAATCCTTCCATTCTCCTCACAAGGACCTTAGAGAGGTCTAAGAACCAAAGATGGAATAGCTAAGTGGGTTTAATACCCAACCGACAATCCAAAAAGGCCAAAAAACGCTATCGACGGCAAATGTAGAGGAAAAAACTCTTCACCTATTCTTCAATCGACCTCCAAATCCCATGAAAATGGATTTAGAAGTTCCCTATGATTGTAGGGATATAAAACGAATAAGTGAAAACCCTCAACAATTCCCACAAAAAACAAACAGAGGCTGGTTCAAGAAATAATAAAAACTGAATTTCTAGAGAAGATGGGTTTTAAAATCATCAATAAAACCCCAAAAAATTCCCAAAAAAATTTCTAGAATTAATGGAAAAACACGATCTATCAAGTGGTAGGGTTTTTGGGAGACCTCGAAATACTTGTATGTGCGACTGATGATGTCAGCCGTACAGCTTGATGACGTCGGCAGTCATCAGATTGCCTTTGGTTCCACTGGAGAAAAACCCACGGGGAACCTGTGAACAGTTTTGGGGACCCAGAAAGGTTCTTGAATAGGTGCGGCTAGGACTGGGAGAGGTTCTCCCGCTTTCTGGAGGGTGCAGTTGCACTTGGGAGCAATTCTCCCAACTTCTGGAGGATGTGGTTGCACCTAGGAGTAGTTCTCCAACCTTCTGGAGGATGCGGTTGCACCTGGGAGCAGTTCTCTCCCCTTCTAAGTGGTGCAGTTGCTCTTGGGAGCAGTTCACCACTTTTTTAGGGGTGCGGCTAGCACTGAGAAGGTTTCCGAATCTCTCTGAGACTTGCGGCTAGGTCTAAAGGGTCTTTTTCGGGGTTCTAGAGGGTGTGGTTAGCCCTGGAGATAGTTCTCCAAGGTTCTAGAGAGTACGGCTAGGGTTTCTGAACCCTCCAGGAAACTTATGGCTATGACGGCTAGGGTTTCTGGACCCTCTTGTAGCTTGCGGTCATGCGTGGGATCACTTCTCTAGGCTTCTGTGATCTACGGCTATCCATGGGAGATGATCTTCACCTTTAGAAAGCCTCATTTTATCGTTGCACAATCCCTAGATTTCCTATCTTCTCTAGGGTTGAGTCATGGTCACGCAACCGTGCTCTAATACCATGTTGTAACACGTGAATGTAACTAGGGAAAAAGATTAGAGAATGGAGATTTAGGATTAGAGAAGAGAAGGAATAGATGAGAAAAGGTGAAATCGTGTAGAGCATAATGAGCTCCACGATTTCACCAATATTTATACTATTGGAACCATTCGCATAATTACAAAGACACCCCTGCAGAATCTAACATATTGCAAGTAAGCCCCTGAAAACATTTCCTACATTATTGTTAAGTTCAATTATTTTTCATTTTTAAATTTGAGATAATTTAATTAAAAATTTTCAATAGAACATCTTTTTAAACCCAACAAATGTGGCAGATTTGGCTTAGAACTGCTATAGTTCCATGATGCAACTGCACTACAAAGTCAAAACAAGTGACCTTGGTCAAGCTTAATAATTTGTGGATCTCATAGGGATAAAAAGGATATAAAGGTGCAAAGAGATTTTGAGGGTAATTTTGGAATAATTACTTAGATTATAAGCTTCTTCACTTGGTCAAAATCCATTTAATTAGTTAGGTTTGGGAGTTGGCATCTTTTTTGGGTTTCCAAGGTCTGAATATCATTGTTCTAGATTTTTCTTTTTTTTTTTTTTTTGATAAGTGTTCATTTTTCTAGGAGTCATTTTTGGGCAAGCTTTATGATTAAGCTTGTATGTGCATGTCTTTATCATTTGTCTATTAAGGAGTTGCTTTGTTTTATCTAGATCATCAATGAGTCCTTAGGGAGTTGTACTTTCCTTAAGTCTTAAGATTAGCCTTGGTTTATTTATTTCTTTTTTGATAATTAAGATTAGTCTTGGTTTATGGGATTGTATTAATCATTGAGGGGGTTGTTAGTTTTTCTAGGAAGCTTGTTTCCGTGAGAGAGAATTATGACTATGGAAATCTAAGTGTACTTTGTAACTCCTTTTTGGGAGCCTGTAAATACCCAAAGAAGGAAAGCATTGGGGTATCCTCAGTTGCTCTTGAAACCTATATAGCAAGTTGAACATTAGCTTCTTTGTCCATTTTTTGCTTTCTATATTCTTTTTCTTTGAGTTTCTTGCTACCTTTCCAATTCAGTATCATTGTTGGGTTCAATTTACATCATAATTCTGTCTTTGTACAAAAATATGATTTTTTCTTAATCGTATTAAGGCCTGCTTCATAACGTTTCAACTACGAGTCTACGACACAAAACGAAACATTATAATACATTGCGATTCAAGTCTTGTTTCGTAACATTTCAACCAAGCATTTCAATACAAAACAGAATCTTACTGATGCATTGTAATTTCTCTATTACACATACCTTTTACATTGGCATATTGAGATACATATCAACTTAAATATAACTTAGGTGTCTATCTTTTGAACTATGCATGGACCATCTTTGTCTTTACACCATGTTTTTCATCTTTGTTGACCTGTTCTTGTTTCATATGGAAGATAACGATATTTTTTTCAATGTAGTGGAGCTTCTATTGTACTCTCCAAATCGTCCGATTGTGGATTTCTCAGTGATCTTCCTATGGCTGATGGCTGTTGGGACCATTATTTGTGCTTCTCTTTGGTCACAATTCATTGCATGTGAGCAGCATGATGAGCGTTATAGTCATTCGACACCAAAGGTTCAGTCAATACATAAGAAAGCATGTTATATTATGTGAACTAAGTATTTGCTAAATGCAAAAGATCACTTGTTTATTGCATTTGAATATCCTTGAAAGTGGAGTATATAAATGATACTCATGCCTTTCTTCTAATTCTAAGTTGGTCTGCTCATCTTAAATTTTTGTGTGCCTCGATGAGGAACTTGTTCACCAATGGGGATGATTGAGGTAACATTGTTTGTTGTTCCATTCCTAGATACGTTATTTAGGGGGAATGACAATCAATCATGATGGTAGATCACATGTCCTTTGTTGGTCATCCACATGCACCCGCAGCTTTTGCAATTAGACATGGAGAAGCTTTTCATTCTTCTAATTTGGAGCTCATAGTGTGAAGTTGTTTTAATTCATGCCTTTTCAAGTAACACATGCTTCTTTTCTTCAGAGCCCATACATTAAGTTGGTACACACGAGTCATCTAGTAAATGCATTCTTTTGTAATCCTAGCATGGATTCTGCAAAGCCATATAAGTTCTCTACTTATTCTGATCCCTAAATTGTGTTGGTTCATAAGTCTTGGAGTCTGTGTAACAAGGACACTCCATTTTATTTGCAATGTTGAAAACTTTAAACACACTCAAACACTCTTATTTAAAAGAAATGTTAATTTGATTAAAATATTTTGTTTCGGCTATTATTATAAATTTATTACATGATTTTAATGTATAACACCTTATCTAGATACATTCTTAACATGAACTAGGTATTTCGCAAAAAATTCTCTCAATAAATGGAATAAGTACAGATGTGTCGGTATGGAGTTGGGTTTGTGGGGTCAATGTAATTGAATTGAAGAATTAGGGTTAGGGTTAGGTTTGTGGAAGAGAGGAGAGAAGAGAGAGAAGAGAGAAGAGAAAGGATGTCTATTGTGCTTAGGTTATAATGACTCCATAAATCTTATTTATGTAGAGAAATTACATAAAAGACAAATATACCCCTCAAGGGGGGTATTTACAAAACTACCCCCGATACATATAAAATACATATTTATACGTATATGATAACACTCTCCCTCAAGTTGGTGAATAGATATCTCTCATGCCCAACTTGCACAAGCTAGAACATAAGCTAAACTACTACTATTACTACTACTATGAGACTACAGTGATGTGGGCTCAGAGGTACGTCTATCCAGATGATATAGGCCATCGGTTTCACGCCCAGTGCCAATCGTCCTCCTCGTCTCCAGGTCCTGAAAGACACAGACAATAAGTTAGAAGTAAAAGTAGGTACATGCAACACAAGGGATAAAGGAAGCTGAGGAGAGGGAAGGATATTCCATTTCCCAGATATAGAAGATAAGGTGCCATCGGCAGTTTTAACCTTATCTCGAGCTGAACAAATAGAATAGGTGGAAAACAGGGAAGACATACTCGTCATGTGTACCGAAAGCCCCTGAATCAATGATCCGAGAGGGACTAGATGAAGGAATGGATACATGATGAGCAAGTCTAATGTTACCTGACTGAGCAAAGGAAGTTGATGGTGTGGCAGAAGGACCATCAAGATGACTGAGCAAGCATCTGAGAGTAGCAATCTCGGCAGCAAAGATACTAGCAGGTGAAGCCGAGGTAGAAGGACTCGCTTGTGGCTGTCCTTGAGGAGGAAAAGGAGCATCCAGACTGGCAGTATGAGCACCAGAAGACCTTGTTTGGCTAGGGCGACCATGGAGCCTCCAGCATTGGTCTCTCACATGCCCAAGCTTACTGCAGTAGTCACACTTGCCCTCTCCTTAGTAGAAGACTTCCCAGAAATCGGACCCGTGGGAGCATATGACGGGGCTGAAGCAGGGGGCTGATAAAAGCGGCCCTTCTGAGATTGCTGAAGTTGGGAGATAGGAGGAGCAGAGGAGGTGGCTAGCGCTGATCGCTCAGAAACCGGATGCTCATCCTAGAGGGATATCCGTCGACTCTCCTCACTCTGAAGGTAGGCATAGACCTCACTGAGATAGGGAAGATCCACCCTGCTACTGGGGATCTGGACCCGAGCAAGCTCATACGAGGGATTGGGTCCAGAGAGGAACTCAAAGATTCTACCCTTGTCCACATGTTGCTGATACAAGAGAACATCCTTGGAGCTTGGGGGCTGATATGAATACTAATAATCAAGCACCTGCCACATGTTGCGGGGAGAGGTGTAGTACTCAGCAAGGGAATTCTCCCCTTGCCTGAAATGGGAGACTCTGCTTCAACTGGAAGGCCCGGCCAGTGTTCTGCTGCTTGGAATAGGTCTTCTTAGTTGTCTCCCAAACTTCCTGAGCCATGTTCATAAATAAGAAGCTCCGGTTAATATCATGCTGCATAGAGTTGAGGAGCCATGGCATAACTGTAAGGTCATCGGTCTCCCATTGTCTATACGTTGGATCAGTCTTGGCAGGCGCAACTGTATCCCCAATAAGGTGGCCCTGCTTCCCCTGGCCTCCAATAAACAACCGGGCAGCCTGTGCCCACTCTAAACAGTTCTTGTCGTCAAGTTTTACTGAAGTGATCTACAATCCGGGGTTCTTGTAAGCCAATTGATGCACCATAGACCCTCCTGCTCCACTGGAGGCGACTTCCTTGCTCATATTGGTCCCTGAGGGATTACTCGTGATAGGCGGCGGAGTATCCTTAAATAATCAAGGGAGATTGAAGACAAAGAAGAACCAAATCACACACACACACACAAGCTATAGAAGATATTCCTATCACAAGGGAAGGAATTTAGAGCACAAAAAGGGCCGTATTTACTATTTAAAGGACACAATATTGCATAAGAGAGTGCTGGAAGCGATACAAAGTGGACAATCAGCCATGAACCCATCTGAAATCCTTCTAGATGACCCCACAACAATCCACAAGGGTGGCAGCAAGCATTTGCAAGTCTGGAAGAGGAACTATAGATGAAGATCAGCACAAAAAAAAAACCCAAATTTGATGCCGACGACAACTAGAGTGTAGAGAAATCCATCCACTGCACTCAATACTTAATCAAACCAAGTGAGACTTGTTGCAATAGTCTCCTATGACAGTAGGGAGGTAAATCGTAGCAAATAACAAGACCAAGAACAGCCGTAGAGATCGGGAGATCGATTGGAGCAAAAAAACCCAAAAAATGAACCAGGGAAAAAACCCCTCAAAACATCATCAAGACGATCTCTAAAAATTTCCCAAAAATCACCAAAAATCATAAAAAATAAAGATCTATTAGAAAGTAGAGTTTCAGGACCTGAGGACAACGAAGTCCGTAGGGTTGATGACGTCAGCATGACGTCAGTACTTCTCCGATGTGTCTCTGGGGCCTCTTCTAGTCTCTGATCCTCTGGTGTGGCTCTGACACCAAGTTGAATTGGAGCTAGGGTTTGTAGTTGGGGTTTGTAGCTAGGGTTCCAAAAAAGAAGAAGAGAGAGAAGAGAGAAGAGAGAGAGAATAGGATGTCGTGTGTATGTCACATGACTCCATAAATCTTATTTATATGAAAGGGACATTACAAAAGACAAGTATACCCCTCACACCAAGGGGTATTTACAGAAGAACCAAATACGCTAAATACATATAAAATACGTATCTGATAACATGAAGGATTTCAAAGATGACCATGTACTTGACCTTGATACGAATTAGAAGGCCATTTGTGAGTAGGCCTTAAAAGAGAAGGTATCTTTGAAGTGTGAAAAGTCAAAGGACGGTCAGTTGAAGTTTAATTATTGATGGTGTTCCTTTGGCAACCCCTGCCCGGCCTGTATTGCTGTTTTATTGATCGGTAACAATGGAATTTTATTAAAGAACAATTGAAGGAAATATCAAGGGTAAAAACATCCCTTGCAAAAAGAAACATAAAAAGAAACAAAAGATAAGCCATGAGGAAGGAATTGGCTTAATCATCAAATACAAATGACTCCAATTACAATTAAAATGTTCAAATTTAACCTCTCTAAAATCTGGAAAAATGTAGACCCTCTCAATCATCAGCCAACCAATAAATCTGCACACCTCCGGTAAGGGCTTGCTACAGTCTTCGAATATTCTAATGTTCCATTCTTTCAAGAGGCCCCAGCATATAGCAAAAGGAACGATTTTCCGAAGAATTCTACCTCTTAACTCTAAAAGGCCCACTCGACCGGGATGCAAACATGTCTGCTAAATCTGTAGGCAAAAACCCATTGCTTGCAGAATAATGACAAGAAAAAACCCCACTCCTCCCATGTGAACTCACAATATGCCCTCCTCCAAGGTCTAAAATATCAATCCTCCATTGTTCCTTTGGTAGTTGAAGGTGATTGTTGCAATTCAATAGTGTGGACGTCGGGTTCTTTGGAAAGTCCTTGGAGACTTGCAAATATTGTTGATAATATCTGAGGCTTATTTAATGGAAAATAGATCCTGTATAGTCATGTTCTTAGACATGTCAACGAGGATTCTGATTCGTTGGCTAAAGATGGTTTACATTGGCATTCTTTGTACATCGGAAGTTCCCTTAGCTTTACATTTTCCCCTTAATACAATCTCATTACGTAATCAACTCCATAAAATGCCTTCATACAAATTTGTAAAAAGGGAGGGTGGCGATAAATATATTTCATTAAAATCATCATGTTCACTTGAATCGAGTGAAATTGGTGTATTCAAAAGTGCTAGGCGACTTTGAAGATGCATTTTTGCACGTTGTTTAGCATTATCGGGTATGTTAATTCTGCATAGAGGTAATAATGAAAAAAAAAAAAAAACCTAATATATCCCTGGTACAGGTTCCAAGTTCCAACTAACAAGAAAAGAAATCATCTCTGGTCCATGAAACAATATATGGGCATTCTGGAACCTAATAAATGTACTTGACTTGTTTACAAATTTGATGGTTACTGCATCTGAGTTGTTTTTCTTAATTTGTTATCGGTGCATGTCCCAAAGTACTTCTGATCCACATTCTTTTTTTCTTAACTCTTCGCATATCACATAATGAGATGTGATTTGTGAATTACATTTTTTCTCTTCTTTCATTTTCTAGGAATCTTCTGCGATTTGTGAATTATATTTTGTCTCTTCTTTCATTGTCTAGGAATCTTCCAGTGCTGGAACAGTCAAAGGCGATTCTGATAAGGAGGTCCTAGATATTAATGCAAGGAGTGCTATTGTTTTTGTCATAGCAGCATCTGCTTTTCTGGTGCTACTGTACTTTTTTATGTCATCTTGGTTTGTCTGGCTGCTAATTGTACTCTTTTGCATTGGTGGTACCGAGGTATACAGTTCTTCAGATTTTTTCATCATATTTTGTTCCTGAAATAAGTAAATGATTGCATATAAGTAGAAATGAACATTGTTTTGTTGTTTTGGTTTTTTTTTGGATTGTTGGAAAATAAGATAGGAATACATTATCCACAAAATGGCACTTCTTACAAGTAATATGTGGATGGTGCATTCCGTATCTGTAATAATGGTATAAAAACCTGTCCACTTTCTCTTATCTCTACAGCCAAACATGTCTTCATTGCTTACTCTGTTTCATGGTTGAACTCCCCATACTCTAGATTTTTTTTTTTTACATTCATAAGTACTCCTTCCATTACTTTCAGAAAAGGAGATAACTTTTGTCATTTGCTTCTGAAAATCTGTTCCATCAATCATTCTTCAGAAATGTTGTACATGACAGTGTTACATCTTCTATCCATCCTATTGTGACTGGATCTCTCATCCAGTCACGATGTTGTCTCACTTAGGTTACTCATCTCGCATGATCCTTAGAGAAAAATTTAAAGCTCTAGCTTCTTTCCGGTGATTGCCTTTTTCTTTCAATAAATAAAATATGATCTATCAAAAGGAGCAGAACCCTTTTCCTGTAATCTGTCTGTTGATGTCCCTGTTGCTACACTGTACAATATGCTGTAATTATGCCTTGTTTGTTTTGTATGTTCTGTCCAGTTTGGCAATTGAAATTTATGACTGATCAATACAAGGATGCTGTATGTGGAATGCATTTCTGTACTTCCATCTTTCAGAATCTGGTTGCTTTTCTATGGTTAGTTTGGTGTATTATCTTGGAATTTGTTACTGTGTTGGTTCTTGATTCTATAAAAGGTTTCTAACTCCGAAGGGTCAATTATAAAATACAGAATTATGCACTTAAAAGCTTCAAGATAAATCTTTTTTTTTTTTGTTCAGTAACAAAAGGATTGTATTAAGGTATAAGCAAATATAAAAAAGATGGGGAAAGCATTCCCAAAGGAAACATAACCAATAAAAAAATGGCACTATAAGAAAAGGATGCAGCGAGCCCAAAAAGACTCAAAGCCCTGCATCACCAAAAAGAATGGACTCCCAATTACTTGTGAAATCCTCATAGCTGGTAGTTTGGAACTCCTTTAAGATGGACGCCCAGGCATTGATCATTCTACCTATAAGTTGAATTCACTTATTTTGTGAATTGAGCATTAATAGATAGATTGATTTGTTGAATTTACTGTAGTGCTGAAAGATGAATCAAACAAATATCTTGAATAGGTTGAAAAACATCTGTCCAACAGGTGTACTTCTTTGTGATGCTCATTTGAAGTTGTTTCCATTTTCAGGGAATGCATGCTTGCATAGTGACACTGATTTTAAGGTAGAGCAATGTGAATCCATTTTTATGCTAAACTTTTTCAACATGCCATTATAATCTTTTTAGTTTATTTCTCCTTTTCTTTTTACTTTGCTCTCTTACCAGAATATCCAGAAACTGCGGGCGGAAGACTGTAACCCTTCCCATTCTTGGGGAGGTTTCAGTTTTATCTATTGGGGTGTTACCACTCTGTATGGCATTTGCCATTTTTTGGGCTGCAAATCAGCATGCATCATATGCCTGGATTGGTCAAGATGTTCTTGTAAGTTACATCTGTTATCATTCATGATTCTCTCTGTGCTGATTTCGTTCCATTGCTTTATCTTACTTCATTTTCCTACAGTTTGTCTTGACATTTAGTAGCACAGAGTGCATTTATATTTTTTGTATATGACGAAGAATTGAAAAGTTAGTAACTGCGCCTTTCATATTTTTTGTATATAATGAAGAATTGAAAAGTTTGTTACATTGTAAATTCAAGAAAGGAAAAAAAAAGGCAGTGCTAAAAGAAGAATTGAAGTCATGACAGTGGTAGACAGCTGGGGTAGCAAGAGAAGATTTCAAAACTATTTCAAAACAAGTGCAAGGTTGGGAATGATTCCTTAGATAGATTCCTGCTCCTAACAATACTTGTCTGTCAACTTTTTGTGAGTTTCTTCCTGTTACTAGAACTGGTGGAAGGCACATGCGATGCACATGATAGATATAAAACTCTCATGATAAGTATAAACACCAAATGAAGGCAGATAAAACCAAGCCGAACCCACCGAACCATAATTCAAGTTCACAAAACATTAAAACTCATAGATGAAACACATAACCAGAAACAGCAAATCAATTTATATGGAATCAAATCAAAACAAACCAATCGTTCAAATTCATATAATAATAAAACTCATTATCAAAACCCATCAATAGAACCTTTACCTAGATTACTATCCAAGCTTCAGGACATCCATCTTCAGGAGTCGAACCCGGAGAGGAGAATTTGGATCTGGGCTAAGGAAGGAAAGTTCTCGGTCAGATCATTCTATGAGGCGTGATGATGATGGATCCTCTTTTCCGATAGCTTAGATATGGAGATCCAAGATTCCAACCAAGGTGGCTTTCTTCGCGTGGGAGGCATCCTTAGATAAGATATTAACATTTAATCACTTGATTTCTAGAGGGTTCATTTTGGTGGATTACTATTGGATGTGTAAACACAATGGGGAATCTGTGGATCACCTTCCCCTACATTGTGAGGTGGCAAGGGAGGTTTGGGCCTTGTTTCTATCGGCGTTTGGTATGTATTGGGTGATGCCGGCAACCCTCTTGTCTCTTTTCTTCAGTTGGAAAACCCAAGCCTTTTCAGTCAGAGGAAATATCCTTTGGAAGGAGAGAAATCAGAGACTCTTCGAAGGTAAACTGGCAGACTCTAGAGACATTATTCTCAACATAAAGGGGTTGATGTACCTTTGGTCTAAGGTGATCGTGGCATGTAGGGGCCTGCTTTTCGAAGATTTCGTGGTCATCTTGACCTCTGTAGCAACGGCTTCTCTGTTTTGGCTTCTGCCTTTAATAAAGATTATAAACGATGTGTTATTTTTCCAGAATTTATGTCTTTTGGAATCCAAATTTCACGTCAAAATAGATTTTTCCATGAAACAAACATGCAAAAAATCGAAAATATGGAAAAATTGTTTCCGGAACAAGAATTTTCCGTGAAACAAATGGAGCCCAAGAAAAAACGTGTCTTCAAGTTTCACTTCGATGTGAGAACCTTTCGAGAAAATCTCATTTTCTTCTTCAATCCTCCTCGTCAATACAATTCAAGCTTATCTGGTTTTGGTCTCTTTCAAAACGGACTTTTCTTTACCCCTTTCTATAATATTTCTCCTTCCTCAGAACTTCCCTAGCCGCTCTTGCACACACACACACATATGCAAAGGGACCCTATGGCAAACTCCTCCTCGTCCTATCCTTGGGAGTCCCCTTTTATAGTATAGCTAAGTTGAGTTCCATTTTCAACGAACAATATTTCCCTTTTAACGAACAATATTTCTTTTTCACTTTGTACCTTCTTAATAATACTAAACAGAGTAGCTATTGGCTTGCATTCAAGCATCTAAAATTTAGACAAGAAATCCAATGCATATTTATGTTGGGATATAACCATACCTTTGCTGGTTTTAAGAATTTATTATTTTTATCTTAATAGTTGGTTACTAGGCCTGCTAGTTGAACTTATTTATAAGATCTTGGTTATCTGCATTATGTATAGAATGTTCAAAACTTAGACCTAAATTCAGATGCAATCTTATTGCTATATAGAAAATTGCTAAGTCATTGCCTTATTGAGAAGCTTGCCTTACAACTAAACATGCTCATGAATTTTTCATGAAGCACTTATAAGTAGTTTTCCAGCATATATCTATTGGTGTTTAAGGATGAAGGGTTGTTTGTATGGATTTCAGCCTGTCTATTTCCCACCATGGATCCCATGGCACTAATATGAGTTTCAAAATCCTTGCCGTTAGCCTAATGAGGATGTGTACCTGCAGGAAAGAGAAGTATCAATTTTAGCATGTCACGATGCAAGTCAAGGAACTTCACCAAAGTTGTGCCCAAATTTCCCTGATAAGAGAAGTTATAGGGTGGCAACTAACATTTTTGGGTGACTTGAAGGAGGTGGCTGTATGATCTCGGAGCAGGTAATGGTTGATTCAGATGGTGTAGAGGCTAGGTTGGACTTCTTTGAATGATGCTTAGTGGGGATTGGGGAAGTTCAACGAAGAAGATTGCCTTTTATCAAAGTGGAGAAATGGGTTGGTAGGAGGTGGGATGTCCATTTTCGTGTAACTTACCAAGTTGGGTTTAGATCAACCGACACTCCAAGAAACTACAAATCTTGCTCCCAACTCAAAACTAACCCCACATTAGATGGATCAACTGGCACTCCATCCTTCGACACCACATAACCAAGAAACTTGACCTGCTCCTACTAGAAGTCACACTTCTCAAAATTGGCGCACAACTGATGCTCTCTCAAAGTCTGAAGCGTGATCCGGAGATGTTGCCCACATTCATCCCTAGATTTAGAGTAAAATCAGTATTTCGTCAACAAATACTATGACGAACTGATTAAGATATGGAGTGTATACCCGGTTCATTAGGTCCATAAAAGCAGCAGGTGCATTAGTCAGCTTAAAAGCATGACTAGGAACACAGTGACCATAACGAGTCTGAAAGGCAGTCTTCCACACGTATTCTTCCCTCACCCTTAGATGATGATAACCCGATCTCAGATCAATCTTCAAAAACCACTTAGCTTCTCAAAGTTGATCAAATTAGTCATTTATCATCATAGTTTAAAATTTCGGAATGTTTCGTAACGTTTCGTATGTTTCGTTTCGTTTCTGTTTGTTTCGCCGAGACAATCCGACACAATCCAAAAAAATAAAAATAAATAAAAAATATAATTTAATGATTTTGAATACTATTTCGTAATGTTTTGAAATGTTTCGTAATATTTCGGAAATGTTTCGTAATGTTCGGAAATTTCGTTTTTTCAATGTTTTGTGAATGTTTCGTTTTGTTTCAGAGTTTTTCTCAGTTTTTCACTTGACCGAGACATTCCTCCGTAACGAAATTTTAAACCTTGTTTATCATCGGTAATGGGTACTTGTTTTTAATGGTAACTTTGTTCAACTGACGATAGTCGATGCAAAGCCAAAGAGACCCATCCTTCTTCTTAACGAACAAGATGTTAGTTGATGGTGTGTTCCCACACACGTGTTGTGTTGGCTCGACGACCCGTTGGTATACATAGTTGTTTCACCTTTCCCCAAAAAGGTCAATCTTTTGAGGTAAATGGTTGTTTAACATGGTATCAAAGCCTGAAGGCCTAGGAGGTCACGGGTTCGAGTCTCCTGCGGAGTGTATTCCCGCTAGGGGGGCGTGTTAGTGGATGGTGTGTTCTCGCGCACGTGTTGGGTTGGCCCGTCAACCCGTTGGTATACATAGTTGTTTCACCTTTCCCCAACAGGTCAATCTTTTGGGTTGTTTAACACAAGACTGGTGCACTCCACAGTGAAGTACTCGGGCAAATAAATCCTTGATCCAACAACTCTTCTATTTGATTCTTCAGCTCTCTCAACTCCATAGGTGCCATTCTATAGAGTGCCTTAGATATCGGTGTTGTGCCTGGCACAAGATCGATACTGAAGTCGATTACTCTCTTTAGAGGCAATCTCGGTATCTGCTTAAATTCATCAGCAAATTCTGGGACCATCGATATTGGTGGAGAAAAATCAAGGAGATTATCTCTAAGGATAGCTTATTCCTACTAGAGTTAGCATACACTAAGTCCAAATGTGTCCAATTAAATCTAATTTATCACAATTAAAGTAGCATGCACAATAATTTAATTTTTATACATTTTAATTTCACTCAACTGAGGCATGCAATAAATTAAAATATTAAAACAATTGAAATCACATTCTAGGGTTACTACAACAAGACTATTAAAAGTTTTTCCTTTTGATGTTGCTTAAAACTCAAATTTCCTGTTGCAGGGTATCTGTTTGATGATAACAGTCTTGCAAATGGCTCGATTACCAAATATTAAGGTACTTAATAAATAATCTGTTGCTTTGTTGTAGCTCATTTTTTCTCACTTGTTATTTGTTATTTTCTTATTCAGGTTGCGTCAGTACTTCTTTGTTGTGCTTTTGTTTACGATATATTTTGGGTCTTCATATCACCAGTTATATTCCATGAAAGTGTTATGATCGCGGTACGTCTAATTCCTACTCTCTTATATTTATCTTATGCATTTTAGGATTTAAAGAAAGTGTTTTTTTTGTTAAGCGCTTATGAGATTTAGAATTAAATGCATTACAAGCTTAAGAATCTCAATACTAATTAGGATGTGTGATGACAAAAAGTGTTGTTTAGCAATCATCTATTGTCTGAGCACTCGGTGTTGGTTTTAAGAATTTATTATTTTTATCTTAATAGTTGGTTACTAGGCCTGCTAGTTGAATTTATTTATAAGATCTTGGTTATCTGCGATATGTATAGAATGTTCAAAACTTAGACCTAAATTCAGATGCAATCTTCTTGCTATATAGAAAATTGCTAAGTCATTGCCTTACGGAAGCTTGCCTTACAACTAAACTTGCTCACGAATTTCTCATGAAGCACTTATAAGTAGTTTTCCAGCATATATCTATTGGCGTTTAAGGATGAAGGGTTGTTTGTATGGATTTCAGCCTGTCTATTTCCCACCATGGATCCCATGGCACTAATATGAGTATCAAAATCCTTGCCATTAGCCTAATGAGGATGTGTACCTTCATGAAACATCTATTTGCTTAACTTTACATTTGTTCACATATTCATTTAATCATTTATTATTCTTTCCAAGCATGGGAAAGTAAAGAATTTGAAACAACTTCCAGTTTCATTCCACGTTTGATTTGTTTGTGGTCCTTGAATGTGTATTGTTTTGTGTAGCTCCATTCATGGATGCCTTTATGAAGATATAATTTTGTTATAACTTGAAGGCGAGGTATTAAATTTCTTTTGTTTTGTAAAATGAAGAGTACATTTCGACCCAAACACAGTATAAAACTGCATTATTTGGTTGAAATATTTCAACCTGAACATAGTAAACCCTTCTAAATTTTATTTATTTATTTTAATTTTTTTTAAAACTTTCAATCCTCAAGCTATCTTACAATGAATATGTGGAATGAATAAAAGCAAAAAATCTACAATGAATTCTTTCAATTAAACTCCAATTCCTTGTAGTTTCTTGTTAGTAATAGAGTTTAAAGGTGTCATGTATCAGATCTATGGATCTTTGATTGCATTTACTCTAGATTTGTGCAAACATTTAAGGATTTTAGGGTGAAATTTGCGAAATTTGGTGAAAACCCCAATTTCCTTTATATTCATGAATAAATTATATGTTGTATAGCTTAGCCTAATTTACAACTTGCTTGGGTATATTTTTTTTCAAATTTTTTATATTATTTAAAAAATACAAAACTTTGGCAAATGATATAAGTTAATGGTAGATACGACTTGTGGATTATACATGATAGTCATTCATTATGTAAAGAATTATGATTGATTAATTATTTATAATCGATTTTTAGTAATTAAAATAATTGAAAATATTATCTTATGAAATGAAGATAAAATTTTAAAAATATTTAAAAAGAAAGAAAGTTCTAATGCTTCAAGTGCATACATATATAATATCATGCATAATTTTAATTTTTATATCTAATTAGTTTAATATATTCATATTTTTTAAATAATTAAAGTTGTATTTTGTGACTTGCATGTAATGTAAATTTTTAATTTTATTTATATATTGTGACATGATTTGATGACTATAACCATTTCCATTTAATTATAGTTATTTTTAAGTCTCAAGCTCATAGATACCTGCATCAACATGTTACAGAACTTTGTGGACATTGATTTCCACACTCCCTATGGTTGTCTATCATAGTCTGATGGCTCATGTGCCACAATACTTCCATCATTTCCAAAATATTTCCATTATTTTCATAAAAATTGTATTGTTTTCACATTGCTTGAAATATTTCTAGGTTGGTCAACATAGATCCTAATGTTGAAATTTAACACCTTGCTTGAAGGCATGGTTTAATATTTGTCTAACCATCAATATTCAATACAATACATTATATGTTAATTACAAACTTGATGTATAGAAACCATACCTCCATGTATTAAGTGTTTTAGCCTTTTTTTCACACAAAATTGACCGAGTCTTTTTTCATTGGTCTATAACTCATCTAGTCTGTATTTATTCATGATCAAAGGATCCTCATCATGCTATGAAATGGTAAATTTCTAACTTCTTTTTTTGGAAGAAAATGATGGTGAACACAGTAAATCTCATATAAAATGGTTGCTAAATCATAGATCCATGATGGATTTACTAGATCCATTGACCTATTATTCATTAATGCAATATTTTTGTGATGGGTCCTCATCAAGTCCCTTTTGCGAGGGTTTGTGTGGAACCATTTCAATTTATTTGTGTTCAAGATTTATAGGCACATGAAAAGTAAAGATTAAAGTTCTCTAGATGCATACAAAATATATAAGCATTAACTATATTCAACAAGTTTATAGGGAATATTAGTACCTATACATCTGCAAGGGATATGCATGTGTATATATGTATCTTTTTGTATTGATTGTGGACGAATTTTCTACTCATATTCAAGATGAGGTCCCTTGGTGTTAGTGTTGTTAAAGGCGGGTTTTTTCTAGGTGACTAGGTGTTTTTTTAAGCTAAGCGGTAACCCGCCTAGGCTCCCAGCTACTCATTTGAGCTGGAAGCATCTTTACATGTGGCAGCTGAGGTGGCAGATCCAAAGGGCTTGACATGTTTTGCCATTTCACCCTTTTCCCATGAGTCAAGTTTCATCCTAATAACCTTCCACCACCTAACAAAGAATGCTGATTTTGTTCACTTTTTTCTGGATAAAAATTAAAATATGAAGGGCAATTATGCATAGCGGAAACATGGTAAGGTATGGGTGTGACGTGGACAAGTGAAATATCCATGTGGCCAGTCTAGAGGGTCCTCTATTAGATGGACTATCTTGATTGGTCACATTACCCCTCCACATGGCAAGAAAAGAGTGTCATCCATAGATTGGCATGGTGTTATTAGGTGAGAACCCGAGTAGCTAGCCAAGTCAAAGGCTTGGGCTCACGCTAGGTGTTTTGACAACACTGCTTGGGGTATGTTGTTTGCAACGATATAGTGTTGCTGATGAGACCATGGTATTAAAGTTAGCTGAATTTTCAAACTTTGTCGAATTATGATTTGGCGAAGTGAAGTATACATATAATAATTTGGCGAATTTTACTATTTAGGACTGAAATTGAAAACAGAGAAGAAGTATTTGAAGCACGTATATCCCATTATTTCCACGTTTGCTGGCTTTTGAGAGGTTCATAGGTGAAAAATGACCACTTCATTTATGGTTTTTCGAGTAACAAACAACTTGTAGGAGTTGGAATCAAGATCAAACGCTCTTCGTGTTTTTGTAATTTTGAAGGTTTTCTTCGGTAAAAACCATTTTTCTATATAATTTCATGTTTGATTTAAGCTAAATTAGTATTAAAAATGTGTAGGTGCATCAGATTTACGGATTTATGATGCATTCATGCAAGATTTATTTGTCATTTTTCTGAGTTTTGGGTGAAAAATCCAAAAATATGAGGAAAATCCCAATTTATTTTCTCTTCACCCTAAACAAGCGCATTTAGCATTGATTTAAATATATGTCATCTTCTTTCTCCAGATCTACGACTTGGTCTGATTACTTCTTTTTTTTCAAAAAATGTTTTTAATTATTTTAGCAAAATATATTTATAAAATAATTATAACTTAGGGAATTTAATAATAAATATGACATGTAACATGTAATATACTAGTTTTTACCCATGCCTATGACAATCCCTGACAAAGCGTTCACAAATCAATTCACGTGCCTTCGGCACTCAAATCCATTTTACAAGCAATCCACTCTACTGCTCCAAATATATACCCCGTTACCCCAACTATATACCAATTGAATTGTAGAATTTAGGGTTAGAGTTAGGTTGGAATTGATGGAGACGAGAGTACAGAGAAGAGAGAGGAGAGTAGGATGTCATGTGATTTAAGTTACAAACTTACAATGACTCCATAAATCTTATTTATATGAAAGGGAATAAACAAAAGACAAGTATACCCCTCACATCAAGGGGTATTTACATAATAACTCAATACGTCTAAAATACGTATCTGAAAACACTCCCCCTCAAGTTGGTGCATAGATATCTCGCATGCCCAACTTGCATAAACATCTGTGAAGCTGCCAACTGGGAACACCTTTGGTGAAGACATCCGCTACTTGCTCATCGGTCTTCACAAATGGAGTACAGACTTCTCCAGATACAATCTTCTCCCTAGAAGTAGCGATCTACTTCAATGTGCTTGGCTCGATCATGTTGTACGGGGTTATGAGCAAGACCGATGGCAGCCTTGTTGTCGCAGTACAAGCTCACATACCCCAAGATTGAAAAACCAAGCTCAGCAACCAACATCTTCAACCAGAGCATCTCGCACAAGCCATGGGCCATTGCCCTGAATTCTGCTTCTGCACTGAATCTGGCAACAACAGGTTGTTTCTTGCTCCTCCAAGTAACTAAATTGCCCCCAACAAAGGTGCAATAGCCTGAAGTAGATCGCATATCATCATTGGCACCGGCCCAGTTTGCATCAGTATATGACTCAACTCTCATGTGGTCATTCTTCTGGAAGAAAAGGCCTCTGCCAGGGGTAGACTTGAGATATCTCAGAATCCTGTGTGCTGCCTCTAAATGGATCTCCCTAGGAGAATGTATGTACTGGCTGATAACGTTGTCCGCATAGGCAATGTCTGGTCGAGTCAGGGAGAGATAGATCAATCTCCCAACCAGTCGCTGAAAACCCCCCACATCATGTAGAAGCTCACTCCTCGAGTCAATCAACTAGTGATTCTGCTCTATGGGAGTCTCCACTGGTTTGGCTCCCAGCTTTCCAGAGTCCTTCAATAGGTCAAGGATATACTTCCTTTGTGAGATGAAGATCCCTCGGCTGGATCTTGCAACCACTATGCCAAGAAAGTACTTGAGCGACCCCAAATCTTTCGTCTCAAATTCCCCTGCTAGGTGATTCTTCAGCTTTGTCACCTCTTCGGCATCATTCCCTGCCATAATGATGTCATCAACATAGACTATGAGAGCAGTGGTACTCTTTCCTTTGTCCTTTACGAAGAGTGTATCATCAGCTTCACTTTGAGAGTAGCCCAGCTTCTTCACTACTAAGGTAAACCTCTCGATCCATGCTCTCGGAGATTGCTTAAGCCCATAAAGGGCTTTCCTTAGTCGACACACTCTGTTGTTATGCCCTGGTGGGGTGAATCCAGGAGGGGGAACCATGTATACTTCTTCATGCAGATCACCATGAAGAAAAGCATTCTTTACATCCAGCTGATGTAAAGGCCATGCGTGGTTTGCTGCCAGAGATAACAACACCCTGATGGAGTTCATCTTTGCTACAGGTGCAATGGTCTCCACATAGTCAATCCCATATGTCTGAGTATACCCTTTGGCTACTAGTCTAGCCTAGTACTTCTCCATTGATCCATCAGCCTTGTACTTCTCGGTGAACACCCATCTGCATCCAATAGGCTTCTTGCCTCTTGGCAAGTCAACTAGCTCCCATGTGTTGTTCTTATCCAAGGCCTTCATTTCTTCTACCATAGCAGCTTTCCATCTAGGATGTGCTAACCCTTTTGCCACGGACTAGGGAATGGGAATAGTGGAAATGGATGTGACAAAGGCTCTGTACGAAGGAGACAAGGCATCGTATGAAACAAAGTTGCTCAATGGATGCTGAGTACAACTTTGGTGCCTTTTCTAACAACAATAGGAAGATCAGAATCAACAGTAGACAAGGGAGTGACAGGTATAGAGAGAGGAGGATTACTTGGATCCAAGGAAGGAACCACTGGTACTGGATCAGCTGTGACTTTCTCCATTCATCTATAGGCTTTGAGCTCCTTCTGAGCTCCAAGAGCACTATCACGTACACTAGTAGTATGAGTAGGCGGAGATCTCTCAAACTTTAGAGGAGGGGATAGGGATATAGCAGGAAGAAGAACATTCCACCTCTCTTCATGACTACTAATACTCTCCCCTTGAAGAGAGGTGGGGAAGAAAAAAGATAGCTCCTCACGGAAGGTGACATCCATGCAGACAAACTTCTTCCCAAATGAAGGATGGTAACAATTGTACCCCTTATGGGTAGATGAGTAACCGTGAAAGACGCACTTGAGTGCTTTGGGATCTAGTTTGGTGCGATGGGGACCCAGGATATGTACATAGCATACACTCCCAAAGATGCGATGAGGAACAGTGAATAGGGGAGAGCCAGGAGCAAGGACCCGAATAGGAGATTGGAAATTGAGCACTCGAGATGGCATCCTGTTAGTCAAGTAGGCAGCCGTCAACACAACATCGAGCTACCTCAATCAAATGTCGCATTTTTCTTTCAGCTACACCATTCTGTTGAGGGGTGTAGCTGCAGGAATTTTGGTGACATCCCATGGTCAAGGAGATAGTGTTGAAGACCCCCAAACATATATTCCCCACCCTGGTCAGTACAAAGGACCTTGATGGAAACACCATACTAGGTCTGGATCATCTTATGAAAGCCTTGAAAGATGGAATGAACCTCATCTTTGGTTTTCATGAGATAAACCCATGTGCACCTAGTATGATCGTTAACAAACGTAACAAAATAGCGAAAGCCAAAGATAGAAATAGTTGGGGAAGGACCCCCATACATCAGAATGCACAATGTCAAAACAAGTCGTACTTCTGTTACCTCTGGAGGGATAGGTTAATGATCTACAATGCTTGGAGAGCTCACAAGTCTCACAGTATAAAGCAGAAAGCGAAACAGAAACAAATAAGGTGGGAAATAAAAGTTTCAAATACTGAAAAGAAACATGCCCCAGACGGGTATGCCAACTCAAAACAATACATGTAAAAGACTGCAGTGATGTGGGCTCAGGAAGGCGTCTATCCAGAAGCTAGAGGTGATTAGCTTCATGTCCAATGCCAATTGTCCTTCTCGTCTCTAGGTCCTGAAAGACATAAGAAGTAGGAGAGAAAGTGACACTACAGTTTAGGGATTTAGCCAAAGCACTAACAGATAGTAGGTTAGAAGTAAATCCAAGAACATGCAGAACAGAGGAAAGAAGCAGTTTAGGAGATGGAAGGATATTCCCTTTCCCAAACACAGAGAATAAGGTGCCATCAGCAGTCTTCACCTTATCACGGCCAGAACAGATGGAATAACTAGAAAATAAAGAGGACATGCCCGTCATGTGCTCCGAAGCCCCTGAATCAATGATCCAAGTGGGACTAGATGATGGAAGGGACACATGATGGGCAGGTCTAATGTTACCTGACTGAGCAAAGGAGGTAGACGGTGTGGCAGAAGGACCATCCAGTTGTGAGAACAACCGTCGAAGGCCTGCAAGCTCAATGGCAGAGATAACACCAGGAGAAGCCAAGGTAGAGGAGCTCGGCAGTGACTATCCCTGAGGGGGAACATGAGTATCCATACTGGCAGTATGAGCACCAGAAGACCCTGGCTGGCTAAGACGACCATGTAATTTCCAGCATCAGGCGCGTACATGCCCTAGTTTGCCGCAGTTGTCGCACTTGGGCCTCTCCCTAGTCGAGGGTTTCCCAGAAGAAGAACCTGTAGGAGCATAGGATGGAGCAGAATTAGGAGGCTGATAAGATGGGCCTCTCTAAGGCTGCTGGGGCTGGTAGGCAGGAGAAGCAACTAGCGTTGATCGCTCGGGGATGAGGTGCTCATCCCGAAGGGAGATCCGCTGACTCTCCTTTTATCCGCTTACTCTCCTCACTCTGAAGATAGGCGTATACCTCACCGAGTGAGGGAAGGTCCACTCTGCTGCTCAAGATCTGAACGCGAGCAAGCTCATACGACGGATAGAGTCCAGAAAGGAACTCAAATATCCGACCCTTCTCCACATGTCGCTGATAAGGAGCAATCTCCTCTAGGTAAAGAGGTTGAGGTAATAATGATCGTGCTCCTGCCACAATGTGTGAAGGGAGGTATAGTACTGAGCAAGAGACTTCTCCTCTTGCCTAAAGTGAGAGATTTGGGTGATTTTTCGAATCGGCGATCCGATGATCAAAACTAACACAAACTGGATCCTGTAGATCCCAAAAGACTCTATGAGAGGGGCAGCTAGGGTAGTAGACCCTGAATCGACACGTATCTCGAGGAAAATCAAAACCCAAAATTCCTCGATATACGTATTTTTTAGAAAAAAAATTGAAAAAAATCCAAGAGAAAGAGGATGCAATGGATCTCTTATGTAACTAATAGCAAAACGTTACCCGGAATGATAGATCTCTAGTCTTTTTGCTTCAGAAAAGATCCATGAACCTCGTAAGAAGACCCTCTCTGATTGGTTCAAAGCTTGCCCAAACTCCGGATACCCACAATTCTTCATACATCGTGGAGGTGACTCTACGAGACGAGCATAGGCCCTAGAGTAACCATGCTCTGATACCACGTTGTAAATTAGATTGTCACCAGAAGTGTAAGATTGAGAGAGAGAGTTGAGAGATTAAAAAGAGAAGAAGAGTAAGGTTTTGGAGAGAGAATGGAGTGATTGAACTTATTCTTCTATCTCATCTCAAGTTATATATATGATGGGGAAGACCCCTTGTTCAAGTACAATACTAATAGTGGTGGGTAAAGTGGGGGACCCATTAACCCATGAACTAAGAAAAGAGAGCTTGTGAGTTAAGTGGGTGGGACCCACACTTAACTCCCAAACATAAGGACATATCGTAGTGGCAAGTAGCCCACTAAGTGCACCCCCACGTTGGGCCCACAATCCAACAATTTGTGGATGACTGCACGTGGTGCACTTGGGTGTATTTGATGAAACATAAAGATGAAGTCTACTCATTATTAAAGAACTTCTATACGATGGTTCAAATCCAGTTTGACAAAAAAATCAAGGTTCTTCGGTCTGATAATGGTGGGGAATGCTCTTATGCAGGGTTGAAGACATTTTGTGAAGAACATGGGATTGAACAACAAATATCGTGTATGGACTCCTCAATAGAATGAGAGTGCAGAAAGAAAGAAACGACACTTCTCAAAAGTTGTTTAAGCTGTTTTCTAGACCTACAATAGTAAGCTCACACTTTTTCTTATGATATTTTACTTAGTGCAATCAAAAGTGTTAATCGATGCCTAGGTGACAAGGGTCCCTTCGGCAAGGCAAAGCGTAGGCAGTAATTTATTTATTTACTTATTTCATAAAAAATTAAAGAAATAAAAAAAATTACAGTAATACTTATTATTTCGAAGAAACAAAGCCTATAAAAATGTTTTTACGTTAGACACCAATTTGGACATCCATATCAATCTATTTTCAAATTTAGAAGGCACTCAAATTATAAGATGTGTTTATGGTCATCATAGACATAGTTAGCTTATTGGAAAAAATAGAGAGAGATAGGGGATAATGATGATAATGAAGACGACTTCGACCTAGTGCTTAGGAGACTGTTTTTGTATATGAACCTGCCTAGGCCTTGTTTTAGGGGCTAAAATCCATAGCTCTGTCGCCTAGATGATGCCTTGGTGAAGGTTTAACTACATTAATTTTATTTATCTATTATTTTTTACAAGTAAAGGTATATATTAAAAGGAGAATGGGGACTAGAGCCCTAGGATAAAAAGATTACATAACGTTCAATAAATAAAAAAAGAAACGGAGCCCTCCATTACAAATAAATTACATATCTCCTTGGATTATCCCTTCCAAATTAAGAACAAGATCAGAAAAGGACAAGCCATAAGGAGAGATACCTATTCTGTCATGGTAGATCTAGTCTTAATGTAAATCGACTCTCTGGTATAAATCTTCTAATTTTCGCTCCTTCCATATGTTCCGACACAACGTTAAAGGAATCAACGCCCAAATTAAATGAGCCCTACTATTGAAAGCACCCTTTGTCCATCCACATGAGGCCAAAGACATTATCCGGCATTACCTACTAACCACAAAAATATGAAAGTCACTCCACATCACTTTTGAGAAGACACAATGAATTAGCAAATGGTTCACAGACTCTTTGTTTTCTATAAAAAGGAACCTCTTGTTTGGAGTAATCGTACCCTACCAATCAGGTTGCCAGTTTTGAGGATTTTATCTAGTGAAACTACCCATAAGAAAAAGGCAACTTTGGAAGGAATTGGACTTCTCCATACATGGGTGAGATATAGAACCTTGCCTCATCAACTCTTTCAAAAGAGATTTCACTGTGAAAACGCCTTGGCTGTTCGATTTTCATAATCTTCTATCACCCATTAAAGTGTGTCTCCACACCACTTGAATGCCCCAAGATCTTAAAAGAAGCTCCAACTCCCAATCATTGAAGTTTTTTCTAAAGCATGGAGTCCACTCCACTGTGTTCCTAGTTACTAACGTGATTTAGGTATATTTTAGTCAGTTTCATAATTAGACTTGGGTTATTTTAAATGGATGGTTCAGATTCATTTCTTAGGCCTTAATAATCTTTTGGGGTTTTATTTTCATATAAATAGACATTATGAGAGCAGTGTAAGGAGACATTTGACTTAGTGCATGAGATTTCCCTTTGGGCTTTTTAGTTCTTTTGAATACTTCGGGTTGCTTGGATTAGCATGTTGTAGGAGTTTCTAGGATTTCCCTCTAACAAATTCTAGCTTAAAGGGTGATCAGATTTCTAGCTCTTACTAGCCGTATCATTCTTCAGGCTCCGTAGTAGGGATATATTGATGCGGGAGCATTTTACTTGATAGTTCGTAGCTACACTGGATCAGTTAAGAGGGCCAGAGCATGCGGACCCCGCAAGATTATGCATAATTTATTTTAATTAGGGTTATTATTTTTTATTATAGTTGTAATCAATTTCAAACACTTTTAGAAAGTCTTTTAGTTTGATTAGGATTAAAAAAGTCAGAGTTTTACAAATAGGGATGTAATCTTTGATTTTGGAATAATGAATGAAGAGATTATTTTTTTGAGAGATTCTACATTTTTTTGGGTGAGATGCCTAGGAGGGAGAGTGAATCTTCCCGAATGAGCTTCCTTCAAAATCCGGTGGAGTGATTTCACCGAAATTCTATCTGATCGTATATGGGGTTTCCCTTGTCCTGCATCATATATTTTCTTCTTAGTTTTGATGTAGTCCATACTAAAAAGACCCTCTAAATCCAATGGCCAAAAGAAAAGTCAAGCGAGCACTAAAATTGTGATGAATAGGCGCTGGTAAAAGCGTCTTAGTGTCTTTAAACCTATTGGGCCCAAAGACAGCCACATTTCAATAGGCATTAGTTTTCACTCAAATGTTTGATTGAGAAGCCTCATATTCGTTTCAAAACTCTTTTTGAGATCTACAAGGAGTATCTAACGACTTTTTTCAATATTAACATTTTGGGCCTCAAAACTATGGTATTTTAGTTACTAAAAAAATAGATTTAGGTTATTTTAATTGGATGGCTCAGATTAGTTTCTTAGTCAAGGAGTTAAGTTTCAGTGGCAAAATAGGGTCACCAATGAAAGAGGATCTGGGAACTCTTTGACCATTGAAATTATTTCCTAATTCTTAATCTAAGTCTTCAAGGGGCCCATTTGTATTTTTTTTTGTTTTCACCGTTTCAAAGAAAGAAAAATGGAAATAGCCTCGAATTGATTGGAAAGAATTATACATCATGTGCTTATTCCTAAATCTTCATTTTAGTTTCTCTACAACTTCACTTATTTTAGACATTTATCTCCTTCCACTTTGTTTTGTGATTTGATCAACATTAGAGGAATGCAGGTTGTTTAAAATGAGCAATAGGTAGATGTATAGTGATTCAAAGGGGCAAATTCCATTTACAAGTCTTCTTCTTTGGTTTATAGGTTGCTCGTGGTGACGGTAGTGGCGGAGAAGCCATTCCTATGCTTTTGAGAATCCCTCGATTTTTGGATCCATGGGGTGGGTATGATATGATAGGCTTTGGGGATATCCTCTTCCCTGGTTTGCTCATTTCATTCGCTTTCAGGTATTGTTTTAACTTGTTTGTGTCGTCCAACTAACTAAGTTTCTCTTGCAAGGTCACAAACCGAGTTGATTTTGAAAAGACTCGTGTCAGAATTTTATCAAATGCTTATGATATTGATATCATATAATGGAGTGTCAAATTAGATCTTCCAAATTAGATAATATATTCAATATGAGACATGGTTGGCTAAGCATGCTCAATGAAATACATTAGCATGGTCTAGGCTGTTTGTGGATGCATCCAATATTATGAAATTTGTTTATTTAATGTAACAAATCATGATATTCACATTAGCATATTTGGACAACCCAAACATGAGCAGAGGGAATAAATGTATTAGAAATATGGAAAATTTTGTCAAATAGAAATTTTGAAAACTGCAATATTTTGAATTCCATTATATCGTCTGGGGTACCATGTTTCACTTTTCTCGCACCCAGCTCCCAGCTCCCATCTCTCACCTTCCCTCTCTCATTATACATGTATGCACGCATGCATGTATCTATGCCAATGTTTGTATGTTTATGAAATGATGCATGTGTATGTAGACAGGCAGGTTAACTTCACGTATAGGCAAATATAGAAGAGAGAATGAACATAAATCAAGCAAATAGATGCACCACAAACCCTAGAACAAGGGTCGTAATACAGATATTCAAGTTGGAACTCATAAAAAATCCTTTCAACATCTATAACATGGTTTATATATGAACTCCTTAACAACCGTAATAAAAAGAGTAATCTCTGCTCTTGAATACCCTTTTACTGGCACAGGACAGGATGACCGCCCTACGATTTGAGAAAGGGCATTCAGCTTCGCACCGAATTAACTTGGCTTCGCACCAAGATAGAGTGATTTCGCACCATGAGAGAGTTCCTCAAAGAGAAAATCAATATGAAAATTCATTAATCAAGTCATCCTTAAAATCAAAGCTTACATCCCTATTTATAGAACCATCTAACCTGACTTTCCTAATTCTAATCAAACTTAACACAAGAAATTCCTAACACACATCAACTACTGCAATCACTAATAAAAGCCTGATTGGAAACAAAATCTAACTTTAATTAGAAAGATCCTAATTAAACAAAAAAAGATAAAATAAAGCAAATCTTCATGAGGTCCACTTGCTTGGCCGGGAACTGATTCGGTGTAGTGGCGGACCATCCAAATAGAATGCTCCCGCATCAAATCTCTTGCTCTAACTCATAGAGCTTCGCAAAGTTGCCAACCTGTGAGTAGATTTCGGCAACAGAATCCCAGATTTCCTTCGCTGTAGGAAGGAAGGTGAACCCCTTGCTGATCTGGGGTTGCATCGAATGGAGAAGCCAAGACATCACCGTAAGGTTCTCCATAACCCATTTTCGGTGGGATTTGTCCATGGTGGCAGGCTGGATTGTCTTCCATGTGAGGTACTCACTGTAGCCAGGTCCCCCGATGTACATGAGAGCGGATGTCTTCCACTCAAGATAGTTGGTCCCATTAAACTTGATTATAGTGATGCATAACTGGGGGTTGTGGTCTCCATAAGAACCATGAGACGGAGAGCTATCCTCAACTGATGAAACCTCTGATGAACTCATCGCAGCGGAAGGCTCGGAAATAACCAACTGATGAATAGAAGGCCTGCAGAACTTGAACCTAGGTTCGGAGGGTTCCTAAGGGCACTTTGGGAGGTGCAGCTAGGGGAACCTTGGTTTCCAAGATTGTAGAAAACCCATAAACCAAAAACCAGATACAAACCAAAAGCTGGACGATTTTTCAAATGGGAGATCCGACGATCAGAAAAATCCCACACGAAGCTCCGTAGATCCCAGACAATCTACAAGGAGGTTCGGCTAGGGTAGAAGGCCCAAGCGGCGCGCGAATCTCGAGGCATAAAATAACCTAAAATTCGAGTCGGGGATCCGATTTTTCGAACCGGAGATCGGACAATCAGAAAATTCTCAAACGAAGCTCTGTAGATGCCAGATAATCCACAGGGAGGTGCAGCTAAGGTAGAGAGCCCAAGAATGACACGAATCTCGAGGAAAATCAAAACTCAAAAAGCCTCGATATATGTGTTCCTCTAAAAAACTGATAAAAAATCCTAAAGAACGGGGATAGAGTGGATCTCTGACAACTGATAGTAGGTAATACACCAGGAATGATAGATCTCTGGTTTTCTTGCTTCAGAAACGACCCAAGAACTTCGCAGGAGGACCCTCTGCGATTTGCTTAGAAACTGCCTGGACTTCAAATGCCCATATATAAGATCTTCGTGGAAACTCTAGGGAACAATGATTTAGGCCCTCGAGTAACCATGCTCTGATACCATGTTGTTGTTTGAGGTTGTCACCAATATGCTTAAGATTGAGAGAGAGAGAGAGAGAGAGAGAGAGAGAGAGAATGGAGGTTAGGGAAAGAAGGAAGAAATTAGGATTAGAGAGAGAATGGGGAGATTGAAGTGAATATTCAATCTCCCATAAACCCCTTCTACAAGTAAAGGATAAATCGTGTGGGTCAAGTGGGGGCCCACCACTTAACCCACTAACATAAAATAAAGAGATTGTAGGTTAAGTGTGTGGGCCCACCACTAAACCTTTAAACAATAGATAATAAACCCCACGTGGGTGTACATAGAATCCAACATATACAAAGTTGTTTCACCTTTCCCCAGTAGGTCGATCTGTTGGGTAAAGAGGGCGAAAGAACGTTTCCCAGAGAGTGTGATGCCTGGGAGGTCCCGTGTTCAAACCTTCCTACTAGGTCGATCTTTGTGGTAAATGGTTGTTTTAACATGGTATCAAAGCCTTAAGGCCTAGGAGGTCGTGGGTTCAAGTCTCCAATGGAGTATATTGCCATTGAGGTGGCGTGTTAGCAGATGGAGTGTTCCCGCACACGTGTTGTGTTGGCCCGACAACTTGTTGGTATACATAGTTGTTTCACCTTCCCCGAACAGGTCGATCCTTTGGGGTAAAGGGTTGTTTAACAATAGCCTGTTATTCTTGGCTCGTGTTGTATCATCCGAGGATATTAAGGTATCTTAAAAGAATGTAGAAGTGATATAGAGTTGGTCTACACTGAAAAATATACATGGCGTGCCTAGGTTTCGTGGTTGTTGACCATAAAAGCAAAAACAATTGTCTTATAACCTAAGAGGTCATACACGTAACCACGTATACGATATATCTATGACTTACATGAGTGTCCTATTATTTCTAATTTTTGAATTTTTATTTTTAATTACAAAAATTAGATCAGTCTGGAGTTCATACACACTTACTATTGAAAATTATATGTAATGGGTTCCCCGTTACATGGTTTATTTACTACTATTTGCCTAAAATCCATACGTCGGTCATGATTATTAATGAGTTTTTAAAATTTTAAAATATAAAAGTAAAAATATTTCTTAGTAATGGAAAGACTCCACTAGTATTTTATTTCGGCCCCAATGAAAACATAAATTTTTCAATATATTTTGTGGAAATATGTCGATACTTAATACCACGCCTTTCACAATGAGAGGTATTCGCAAGTAGGAGTTGATAATGTATCACTCTCTTTTGAACTTTTTTTCTGTGCTATCTCGATAAATCACTTCCCCAAAAACTGACCTTTTAATAAAAGGCTTTCTCGATGGTAACTATCTCTCTATATACTTCCCTTCTCTAGAAAAAAACAATCTTTCCAATAAACCATCTGTATTGATGACTCCGATATACCATCCAGAAACTGTATGCATTATTTTGCATCTGCTAGACCGAACTTCTCACATAAACTACTTTTATACCATAACAAGTGTCAAGTTATTCATTTGCATCTTTTCCAACCATTTGAACCTCTCTTTTTTATCTCCAAAATTTCTTTATGATCCAAAGTCGAGCCATTCAAGTTATATTGATGGAAAAAAAGTGCACTTCCTACTCCCTCAACCGAAGAATTTCTTAGTGGTTAGTGGACAAAATCAGGATTCAAGACAAGGCAACTATTTTACCTAGTACAACAAGGACTCGGGGATGATATGATAGGGATACAGTAGGGATACATCAATTCATGGTTCAAATGTGTAGGTTTTGTTTTGGTCTGAAACCTGGTGAAACGGACTAAACCAAGTTGGTAGGATGTAGGTTTACAAGATAGACTCCGGTTCAGCCCGATAGGACTATAAGTCACTATTTTTTTTTTACCCTAAATCAGTTATATGATGTAGTTTTATATAAATTTTGTTGCATTTACATGTTTCTTATATTTCCTTATTTTTCTAAAAAAAGGTAGCTTTACGATATGGTTTCATCTGTTTCACCAGGTTTTAGACCAAAACCACAAAACGTTTCGGGCGAAACTTGTCGAAACTAACAAAACTGCACTAAAACTCAGGGTTCATGATATTGGTGTCGTCGTAGGATGAAACCAAAACGTTTTGGTGTTGGCCGAAACTTTAAACCATGCGTCCACTACACTTGTTTTAATACTTGATACAAAGACAACACCCAATTTGATGTACTTGGATAAAAAAGTCGGGCATTGGTCCATTCTCAATTGCATTTAGTGCACAAATGCGGCGAGTTTCGACATTATGATTAGGTAGATGAACAATGTGCACATCCAGTTAGAATGGAATGATGTATGGCAATTACAAAAAGTATACATTCTTCTTTTTTGAGTTTTCATCTCTATTGATATTGTAGTTTATATAATTTTGCTAAATTGATTTCAATGTGGTTGTTTGTAATTATGTTTCATTTTCTCATTGTTTGTATTTTTTATGAGTTTACTTGATTGATGCAGATATGATAGATCAAATAAGAAGGGTATCCTAAATGGATATTTTCTTTGGTTGACAATTGGCTATGGATTTGGTGGGTATTTATTCATCATGTTTCTTTTCTATCACTGTGTTGCTTTTATTTCAATGAAATAGAATTCTTTTCTACAATGACATTAGAATAATGATACTTGTGTGAATGATAAAATAGTGGTGAAGTTTGAGTTAGGACAAGGTTTTACTTGAATGAGGTAGAACAATGTCTTTATCTAACTTGGCTTGGGTCATTTCCTATCCAATTAATTTAATGTATTTTACTTCATTAGTGTTGCTAAACCACACTTTACTCAGATTTAAGTGTTAGTTTAGTAATGAGGTCATATAAAAGGCTTGTAATGAAAGGCTAATTCAGATACAAAGTACCAAATCAATGTTTGCTTAATCAAACTAGGACATGAGTTCACTTTCAAATCCTAAAAACATGTTTTCTTTTCACTTGTGCCTTATGTATGATCTGAGAGCATAACCAACGTGCTCATAGTAAAACTTACAGATGCGTTCACTTAAATTTATTTTCAAAAATTTTAAATGCACATTTACTTTTCACCTTTGGCTGTATGACCCAGTTCATTTGAGAGCGCATTGCCTTGCTTCTATATGTAGGTTGAAAAGCACAAACAATTAACACGTGGCTTTGAATCTATAACCTCCACTATTTCCACCTTCCTTGTGATATCAACATTTTCTAAAGAGGATGCAAACAAGGGAAAAAAGTTTCTCGATGAAGCTTTTTAGTTTTGCTTACCCTTTTTGAGATCTTGATTCATCCTCGAGCACATTTATACCTAAATGAGCTTCATATATTGATAAAATCAAGGTTTCTATTCTCATTTGCATTTCTTGAAGGCAAGGTATTAAATTTTGACTTTGTATTTTGTTGAGTGTGGAAATAATGCATTTTTTATGGAAATAATGGAAGTATTGTGGAAATTTTCATTGAAACAAGAAAAAATGATAAAGCAAGCATGAAACCACACTCATTCGTCAAACTACAATGAATTACCATATGGAGTGGAAACGAAGATCAATAGCATTGTCATGCTCAAAATCCAACACAGATCTCGAGGTGTGAGTGGCCCATCTAATTGTCCTCCTATCTATATGGTCACTAGGTTTTGAAGTTAACTGATAGCTTCAGACGATGATAAGCAGCGGAGATAGGGTCTCAAATGGCATATTCAATAATATTTTCAATTAGATGAACTATTTGTCACTAGACAACATGTTTAAAAGCAATTTCACTAAATCCTAAATGTTTTATCCAACTATACATGAGATAAAGTATAAGTTGAAGTATGATAATAGTCATATATAATGTTGTGGTTGGATTTTGAATATACAATAATTCAATGTAACAGAGTCAATTCGCAGCGGCGTAATAAAGCTATACCATAATGGGAGCAAATCCTAGCAACGTCATCTCTCTGACCATATTCAATAGTCTCCTTAATTGAAATACCTCCAGTCATTCTCTTTGTCTGCCAAACTATCCTCGATTCTCTGCAAAAAGGTCTGGGGTGGATGAGTTGAAAATGCTATGTACTGTAGAGAGAGAGAGAGAAGATGGAAGAGAGAGATTCTGTGTGTGACCCCCCAGACACCCCAATAAGTCTTATTTATCTTAATAAGTGTGGGACCTTACATAAGTGAGAAATAAATACAAAAGGACATAAGAAAAGTATATAATAGCAGAGACACCCTTCAACACTCATCTTCAAGTTGGTACATAGATATCAATCATGCCCAACTTGCTCATGCATTCATTAAACGGAGCTTGCAACACCTTTCGTGAGAATGTCTGCTAGCTTATCAGATGTGGGAACGAAGGGTGTGCAGATTACTCCTGATGTCACATTTTCACGTATAAAGTGACGGTCCACCTCGATGTGTTTGGTCCTATCATGTTGAACGGGATTGTGGGCAATACTTATCGCAGCCTTGTTGTCGCAATACAATGACATGGACCCTTCTACATGGAAACCGAGTTCTCCAACTAACACCTTAATCCACAGCAACTCACAGACACCGTGGGCCATGGATCAAAACTCAGCTTCTGCACTTGACCATGCTACAACCTGTTGTTTTTTACTCGCCGTGTAACCAAGTTACCTCCCACAAATGTACAATACCCCGATGTAGATCATCTATCATCTTGGGCTCCCGCCCAATCAACATCTGTAAATCCCTCCACACGCATGTGGCCCTGGTAACTGAATAGCAAGCCATGACCTAAGTACTTCAATATTCTATACGCAGCTTCTAGATGTGTAGTACGACGGTAATGCATGTACTGACTAACTACACTCACTGCATATGCAATATCGGGGCGAGTATGAGCCAAGTATATAAGTCTCCTAGCCAATCGTTGGAAGCTACTCACATCCTCTAAAAACTCCACTGACTGACCATCAAAACAAGGTTTTAAATTTCGGCGTTTCGGCCGAAATTTCGGTCCGAAATTTCGGTTTCGGGGGGTACCGAAATCCCCGAAATATGGGTTTTTTAGCCGAAATTTGCTGAAATCCCGAAATATCGGGCGAAATTTTGGTTTCGAGCCACACCGAAATGACTACCGAAACCGAAATTTTAAACCTTGCCATCAAGTCTATGATTTGCCTTAATGGGTGTGTCAACAGGTCAAGCCCCTAACATACCAATATCATGCAACAGATCAAACACATATTTCCTTTGGAAGATGAAGATTCCTTTGCTAGATCTCGCAACTTCTATCTCCAGAAAGTACTTAAAGGTACCCAGATCCTTGATTTCAAATTCCATGGCCAAGAACTCCTTCAACCGGGTGATTTCTGCAACACAATTACCCGTGACAATGATGTTATCTTATACGTATTTTAGTCGTAAAGGGTTATTCAGTAAATATCCCTTGGAATTAGGGGTATACTTGTCTTGTAAATGTTCTCTCCATATAAATAAGATTTATGGAGACATGTGACCTAAGCACATGACATCCTTCTCTCTTCTTTGAATCTCTAAGCCTAACCCTAATCACCATTGCAACTTGGTATCAGAGCTAGCAATCAAGATCAACAGCTGAAGAAGAATGTCGGAGTAGTGTTGATGCTTCATCGTACAGCTGATCAGCACTTGTCACATCCTCTCCCACTCCTGATCTGTTTGCATTTGCGTCTACCTCTCAGCATTTGAGCTCCCCCTGTCGAAGACAAGCAATCTCTTACTCCAACTCATAAAGCTTAGCAAAGTTTTCCAAATCTCCTTTGCCGTAGGTAGAAACATGAAACCTTTGTTGATTTGAGGTTGCATAAAATGCAAAAGCCACGACATCACAGTTATGTTTTCCATATCCAATTTCTTGTGAGACTTGTCCGTGGTTTCAGGTTCTTCAGCTTTCCCAGTAAGATACTCGCTATAACCCCGCCCTCCGATATACATAAGAGCGGACGTTTTCCATTCAAGGAAGTTTGTTCCATCCAGTTGCACTGTAGTAACGCATAACTGTGGATTATGATTTCTATGAGACCCATGAGAGAGTGAATTATCCTCAATGGATGAAATTTCTGATGAACTCATCGCTGCAGAAGGCCAAAAAAAAGTGATCTGTAGAACGGATGATCCAAAAAATCCGAAATGAAGTTCAGAGGGTCCCAATAAACACAATAGGAGGTGCGGCTAGGGTAGGGAGCCCAGAAAATTTTGATTTTTTTAAAAATCAAAAACACCCAATTTTTTTCCAAGATTCGAGTGATTTTTCAAATCGGAGAACGATGAGCCGAAAATTCCCAAACTGGATCTGTAGATCCTAAAAGACTATGAGAGGGGTGGCTAGGGTAGTAGACCCTAGATCGACACGTAAATCAAGGAAAAATTAAAACCCAAAATTCCTCGATATACGTATTTTCCAGAAAAACTGAGAAAAAAAGGCCAAAAGAAAGGGGATTTGATAGATTTCTGATGTAACTAACAGCAAAACTTACTGAGAATGATAGATCTTTGGTCCTATTTCGCTTTAGAGAAGATCCAAGAAACTCGCAAGAGGACCCTCTGTGATTTGCTTAAAGCTTGCCCAATCTTCGGAAACTAACGTACCTTTTTTCAGATCATAAAGGTGACTCTAGTGGACAAGAACATAGGCCCTAGAGTAACCATGCTTTGATACCATGTTGTAACTAGATTGGCACCAGAAGTGTAAGACTGAGAGAGAGAGAGAGAAATGAGAGATTAGGAAGAGAAGAAGAAGAGAAAGGTTTGGAGAGAATAGAGGTGGGTTAAGTGGGGGACCCACGTAACCCACAAACTAAGGAAACAGAATCCGTGAGTTTAGTGGGTGGGACCCATACTTAACCCCCAAACATAAGGATATAACCTCCCCACGTAGGGCAGTGGGATGTAGCCCACTATGTGCACCCCCACGTGGAGCCCAAAATCCAACAAATCCAACACTGACGTCATCAGCCATACGGACATGTCACCGAATCAGGTTTGTTGGTTTCAGTGTATTTTAACACTTAGAATCCATGTTTGACAACACATTTGTCTGCATCTATGTTACCTCGCTAGTGTACAAATTTATTTGATAACATGATCTTGATGTTGTAGCAATTAGTTGCAGAAATTCAATACTCACATTATGGGTGTAGTTATTTAAAAAAATTTAAATTTCGATTTCGATGTAAATTTCGGTTAGCTCTAAAATGAAATATTTCATGGTAATATATATTGATAAGTTAACTATATTTTTTGATAAGTAGATGGTAAATATTTCAATGTGTGTGGAAACAGTGTAAACTTTCAGAAATCATAGAAAAACATAGGAAATATGCATTGAGATTTTAGGCAGTGATAAAACAAACTTGTAAACACACTTATAGCTCATCATACTACAATAAGCAACCATTTGGAGTAAGAAAGCGAGGTCAATAGTGTACAATAATTCTAAAGCAGGTATCTGAGAGGTAGACTTACACATTTAATGTTATAATCATGTCATTTGAGTATATAGAACCAAAAAAAAAAAAAACAAATAGCTGCCTTATGACCTGAGGTGGTCATAACCATATGGATCTACTATTTATGGGTTTTTCTAGTTTTCTTTTAATTTTTAATTTAATATTTCTGTCAAAAAAATTTAGGCTATACATGTGATTTCCTTTGATATGTGAAGAAGTACGAATATAATAAAAAAAAAAAATGAGCTGGGGATTGAAAACTCCACTTTACAATCATAATCCACACGAGGCTCAAGAACGAAAAACAGAAGAGGCCCCTCTACAAAAAGTAATTACAAATAATAAATTCTCAACTGGAATGAAGAACATAAAAAAAAATCCCTGGAATTCTTTTAAATGGCCGTCCAATGAAAGAGAGAAGCCTTTTCTTTTTCAATAACCAACTCCATAGACCAATATTTGTCCCAAAAAATTCTGCCATTGCTCTGTTTCCCAGCATATGACAAAAGAGAGAAACTTACATAACACCGACTCTGGAATTAACTGTCGATCAGCTCAGACATCACCATTGCATACCAAAAATCTGGTGAAACTAGCACCACACAGTTGAATCTAGGGTTTCTAGGGTTAGAACAAGAGAGAGAGAGAGAGAGAGAGAGAGAGAGAGAGAGAGGAGAGAGAAGAGAGCAATTAGGGTAAAGAGCATGTAGAATACATGTCTCTGTAGTTTATTATTTATACGAGTCTAAAAATACTGAAAGTGGACAAGTATGCCCTTACAAGCAACAACTAACACATCTACCATATACCGTATAATATGGCTATACGGCTTACATGATAACACTCCCCCTCAAGATGATGCATAGATATCTATTATGCCCATCTTGCTTAGACAAAAAGATAGTTGGTAGCCAGGAACTCCTTTGGTGAGGACATCTGCAACTTGTTTATTGGTATTCACAAATGGGGTACAAACTTCGCCTGAGAGGATCTTCTCCCTTATGAAGTGTCTATCCACCTCTATGTGCTTGGCCTGTCATGTTGTACTGGGTTATGAGCAATGCTTATTGCTGCCTTGTTATCACAATATAGCCTCATTGGGCTAGTAACAGGAAACCCCAACTCACATAACAGAACTTTCAGCCATAGTGTCTCACATAGTCCATGTGCCATGGCTCTAAACTCCGCTTCCGCACTTGACCGTGCAACCATATGTTGTTTCTTGCTTCACCAAGTCACAAGATTACCTCCCACAAAGGTACAGTAGCCGGAAGTAGATCTTCTGTCGTCCTTAGCACTTGCCCAATCAGCCATAGTGTCTCACATAGTCCACGTGCCATGGCTCTAAACTCCGCTTCCGCGCTTGACCGTGCAACCACATGTTGTTTCTTGCTTCGCCAAGTCACAAGATTACCTCCCACAAAGGTACAGTAGCCGAAAGTAGATCTTCTGTCATCCTTAGCACCTGCCCAATCAGCATCTGTGTAGGACTCAACCCCCATATGACCATTCTTCTTGAAGAGGAGCCCCTTACCAGGAGAGGATTTGAGATATCTCAGGATCCTATACGCTTTCCAGATGAATATCCCTTGGCGAATGCATGTACTCACTGATAACACTGACCATTCTCCTCACTCCGAATGTATGCATACACCTGGCTGAGCGAAGGAAGAGTATCTTTGCTCAGAAGCTGGACACGGGCTAACTCATACTCAGAGTTAAGCCATGCAAGGAACTCAAAGATCCTCGTCTCCTCCAACAACTTCTTGTACTTGGTGACTGTCTCAGTACAACCACACACAGACTGGAAGGGATGGTAGTGGTCAAGCTCCTCCCACATACTCCGAAGCAATGCAAAATAGTCAGCCAGAAAACGATCTCCCTGTTGGAGATGAGAGATATCACGGCAAAGCTGGAAGGCCCTTGCCAAATTCTGCTGCTGGGATTAAGTCTAAGAGACAGTGTCCCAGATTTCCCGAGCTGTACTCAAGAACACGAAGCCTCGACTCACTTGTGGCTACATGGAATTGAGAATCCATGACATCACAGTGTAGTTGTCCGACTCCCATCGAGCATAAGAAGGATCAGTAGTAGCGGGTACTGCAACACTCCCATTGATGTAACCCATCTTGCCTCTGCCCCCGATATACATACGAACTGACTGAGACCACTCCAAATAATTCCGGCCATCCAATCGAACCGTAGTGATCTGTAATCCCGGGTTATCATAACCCATGGGGGGCATGAAAGAACCACCAACACCACTTGAAGTAGCCTTCATAGGCCCTGAAACTTCTCCAGTGGAGCCATACTGGCCTCCATTCAACACATCCGGGATCTCGGTTGACATGGCAACCCAACAAGAACCAAAGAACTGATAGTGAGGGGTGTTGTACACACAAGAAACCCCCAAGGAGATAAAGAAACAGATTTAGGCGACAAAATCAAGCCCAAATAGCATGCCGGAGACCTCACAAACCATCAAACCAGCCAACGTGAGTAGGAATCAGGCACAAAAAAGCAAGACAGCCTAGAATCCGGATCTTGATGGATTTATTACACAAATACCCTGAAAACCTAGCTCTAGAAGGCCCAATTAAGCAAACCGATGATCAAAATACCCCCAAATTAGCATCAAATAGAGTCGCTATCATCAATATATCATTAAGAAGTGATGAAGTAGCACAGGAAATCAGAAATTTGCTGTTTGAGGGATAGAACATGAGAGAAGTTGCTGTTTGGGCAAAAATATTGCCTAAAATAGGCTACCGGCGATAATTTTAGAGCTTGAAATCCTCCCACAAGCTTCAATACTTGATGGATTCAAGCAAGACTTGATTCTATGGGTAGGTAATCACAAAACGTCCCAAATATAACCAAGAAACAGAAACAAAAATGGCAGATTTGAGAGGAATCAAGAAAAAATGAAAAACGAGTTTGTTTTCCACCAAGAACGAGATTCAAGATTTGAGTATCAAGACAACATCAGAAAAATTGAGATAAATACCATAAATCTTGTAAAATCGAGATCTACTAGGATCTGAAGTTTCGAGGTCATATGACCGTACGACTGCTGACGTCATCCGTACGGCCTGATGATGTCATCACCTGAATCTTGTGCTCCTGGTTCTGAAGTTGCTGATCTTCCTTCCTGGATCAAAGAACACAAATTTCAATCGATTCGGCTCTGATACCAAGTTGAATCTAGGGTTTCTAGGGTTAGAACAAGAGAAAAAAAAAAGGAGAGAGAAGAGAGCAATTAGGGTAAAGAGCATGTAGAATACATGTCTCTGTAGTTTATTATTTATACGAGTCTAAAAATACTGAAAGTGGACAAGTATGCCCTTACAAGCAATAACTAACACATCTACCATATACCGTATAATACGGCTATACGGCTTACATGATAACACACACTGCCCTAGTGAAGTGTCAGTGGATGAGAATATGCTCAACAGACTTGCCACTTGATGTACACACGAAGCACATGTTTGGAATCATCACGAGTCTACTGATGAAAAGGTCCACTATAAGGATCTTATTAAGGTTGCAGTCAAACTTTGCCGGACAGGAAAAAAGCCCCCCGCACCAACTCCTTAACAAAGGATCTAGTCGAAAACTAGCCTTTGTTACCCCACTTCCAACACCTTCTAATCCGCTTCATCCAAATGAATAGAAGAATTGTTAAGGTGCTCCAAAAACGTGGCCAAAATATCTACTTCCCAATCATTGAAGTTCCTTTTGAAGTTTGGATTCCTAACAACACTATCTCCCCACATCTCTGAAAGTACTCATTGACAAGGCCATTCCTCTATGTTACCTGACTATGGCAAAGACTCGGCTAGGATATGTCATGAACACGGCATCCATTTTGAAATGTTCGGATAACATAGCCATTCGTGTTATCCCAATACCAAAAGATGGAAACTCTTAACGAAAAGAACTATTTCCACTCCACACATCATCCCAAAGTCTCACTCTAACCCCTCTAACCTCAAACTTAATGCCCTTACGGAAATCTTTAGAAACCTTAGAATATCCTTTCCAAACTCCAATCCCATATGAAGAGGAGACCTCATTGTTGACCCACCCAAGATTTCTACTTCTAAACTTACTCTCGATGACCCTCCTCGACAAACTAGTGAGTTCCTTGCCAAATCTCCAGAGCTACTTCCCTTAGATAGCTTCATTGACTACCTTACGGGTTCTAATGCCTAGACCTTTGCTTATCAAAAATAAATAAAAAAAATGCCTAGACCTTTGACCCATAGGCTTGCAAATTGAAGTTCATTCCACCAAATGGTATTTGTGAGCATTGTCCATGTTGTTCCATAAGAAATCCCTTCCCAACTTCTCACCACACTTACCAATTGAAGCGGGGATGTTAAAGAAGGATAGAACGCATTATTGATAATTAGATTTAATGTGTCATATTACATGTCTTATTTACTACTAATTTATTATTTTGATATATTATTCATAATTATTAATTAGTTCATATATTTTAATATATAAAAAAACATTTTGGGAAATGGAAATATTCCAGTAGTGTTTTTCTTCAGCCTGTGGATATGCAAATTTGTCGGTATATTGTGTGAGAACATGTCAAAATCTAATACCATGAGCATGGTCTAGCAATGTAGTGGCACCACCAGATGTTGGTCAAATATACCTTAGGAAAAAGCCCTTTTTCTCAAGTCTCATGTGAACGATGCTAAAATGTATCCAATAACCTATTTTAGCATTTTTCTTTTTTATGAGACAATAGAAAATGTTCCTATTGAGGCTAGACTTCGAACTAGTTCTGAAAGAAAGTTTAGAAGCTTATCTACATATGAACTGACATCCAAGGTTTATACTACATATACTGCATTACTAGAAAGTCATTCTTATATTTAAAGCTCTTTATATCCAGCTGAATGATGAACATAATCCCCTCCCCTTCGGAGTTTCTCTTATTGACGAGAAAGAGCTGTCTCCCTACTGCAGGCCTCTTCCTTACATATCTTGGTTTATATCTAATGGATGGGCATGGCCAACCTGCACTCCTCTACCTTGTTCCTTGTACATTAGGTAATGAAATACATGATGCCACTTCAGGCAGAATTTTTCCCCTGGTCTGTTAGTGATGAATGATGAAAAACATACTGGTCTGCTGACTCAATGTTTTTCCTGAGTTTGTCATTTAGGGATTACTGTTATATTGGGTTGGGTGAGAGGCGAGCTGAAACACCTGTGGAATTGTGGGACAACTGCACCATCACTTGGTCAACCTTCTGGAGAAGCTTGAAGCATAATATAAGGGGTGGCCCCTTGGGTCTGCTGAAGCTGCCAGCATACAACAGTTTGTGTTAGTACGATCAATTCTCCTTCCTAACAAGGATCAGATCATTTGAGATACGGAATTCTTAGTGATGAAAGAAGACCAGAATCACAAGGTTGAGGTAAGCAGCTACTTTCCGTTGGCGTCTTTTCATTGTCGAATGCTTCATTTGTATCCGCTTCTTTGTCATGGAGCAAGATGTCAATTCTTGCTACTTAATTGTTGTTGTGACTGTAATATTCTGATATTATTTCCAAATATTATATTTATTGTAAGATCTAAATTCTTCTTTATTGGTATAGCATGAAAAATTGCAATATGTAGGTCGCATTTGGCCGAAACTCGTCCACTTTTCCTCAAGTTGGAGCAATTTGTTGATATAAATCTTTTTGGCTATTCTAAATCATAAAGTTTGTGTTTTATTAAGTTTTTCTGCTCTTAGTCTGAAAGTCTTTACCACTCTTCGCCCAGCACAAGTTTCCTGTCCCCGGGGTTTGAAGTCTCGCTCCCAAAATGGCACGAGGCACACTCTTTTGGACCTACTAACCCATGGATGTTTGGCTCCTCTTGGTGGACCTACACACTAAAAATCATACCTCCTATGTACGTGTGGTGGACTCGGACCCAAAAATCTATGATACCGACTTCTGTATCAAAATTTTGATGCAGAAGTCCCTCAATTTGCCACGTAGTACTCTTTTGGGCTCACTGCCTCCATGAATGTTTGGCCCACATCTTGGTGGACCCACACAAAAAATCAGTATGATCAGTGATTTCTAGCCATTGGATTTGAGCACTTTTTAATCATGGGCTTGGAACCAACTCATAGGCCTGTTCATAAAGCCAATGATGAAAAAGTGCTCAAAGCCTACGGCTAGAAATCACCAATCACGCTGGTTTTCGGCAAGTGGGCCCGAACAAGTTTAATACTTTGCAATTTGAGGAACTTCTACATCAAAATTTTGATACAGAAGGCTTCATCAAAGAACAGCCCACTATGAATATAGCAATCAAGTCATCTAGAGGTTACTTTTTTTTTGGTGCGTGTTTATTCGAATGGGGTGACTGCTAGTGCTAGAGGTTACTTAAACCTTTGAAATGCTGACACAATCTCTTTTCACATTTCTTAATACAGTTTACAGGGAAAAAGGTTTCCTTCCGGTCAGACAGCAAATCCTAAATATTAAAAAACAAAATGTAAACTGTGATTGTGTCGGCATTTCTTTCTAAATTTGATTTCTTTTGCAAAGCAGAGTAGCATGTGCAAGCTTCCCATCCCAACACCAAAGCTTCATTTAATGAGCCTACTCTTGTAAAAATTCTCATGAGAAATTGTTTAAAGGAATGGGATTTTTGAAGTGGCGATGATCACACAGCACATATATCCAAGGTTAAGGCTTTGGTTTTAAAAAGCAACCATGGGTATATATGGCACTAAATCATTGGCAAATGATCCCCGCTTCAAAAAAATTCTCCTCGTTTTTGTGAGCCTGTAGTCCACATCGATCTCTGGAACAAAACTGATGTGATTCTTCAACCGAACATAGCTTGGTTACTTTGTCCAAGCCATAACGGTTGGCATTAATGTTTTCCCTTATAAGTTTTCAATAAAGGAAAAATAACAGCCGTTATTTTCTGCGCGTTCAACCCAAAGCATATTCCAGGATTGGAAGATAGAAATAAGGATTTGCATCAGATTTTTTTTGAGAAAATATGTTCCAGTTGAGATGATCAAGTTAAGACAGCATAACATAAGAATCAAAAAGATTATAACAGAACTGAATACGGGACCAAAACAATCAGCAGAAGATGTCATGGTCCTAATAACTGCTAACTGCATAATGGTCCCATGGAAAAAAAAACAATATAACAGTTTACCACTTGACAACCTTGAAACTCAATTATGGGTTTTATAATAATGACATAATCTGACACAAAATTCCCTGATCCAAAGTGGTTCCTGCTGAGCGTAAAATTTAAATGTTCTGCGGGAGGCACAAAAAACAAGTCACATTGTTTACTCATCCTCCTGGCTGCGCAACCTGGCTAGTTTGTTGGTAACAACAACATCCAGCTGGGCAGCACGCTCAACAATCTCCTTCCTCTTCCGGGTGGAGACATTGTGTGCAATTTCGGCACAATAAGTCCTGCATAGGCATCATCTGCTGTTAACTTGGGGTGGGTAATGGGGTCTTGATGATGTCCTCTTTCAAGAAAGGATTTTAAGAAGTACCAAAATATAAAGAAACCTCTACCTGTTGTGCATCATCAACAGTTCCAGCTCTTTGACGTTGTGCACCAAAAATTTCTTAAAGCCATTTGGAAGATAATGGCGGGTCTTCTTGTCTGAGCCATAACCAATGTTGGGCATCAGCGTGCATCCTTTGAACTTCCTCCTCACACGAGAATCGATACCCTTTGGGCGGCGCCAGTTTGTCTGCACAGATGCATTCAACAAAACCACACATGATCAGTGCAAACAGTTCACAGAAGTTATAGGAGAAATGAATCATCTAAAGAATCCATGCAGGAGTGTAGACTTGTAGTTTAAACTGAAGAGTTAGAAAGACAAAACAAGTCAGAATTCATGATAAGCTATCTGGAACATGTTTTACACCAGTTGCTAGCCTGACGCAACCCCCCACATCCAGGATCGGACTGGCAGTGCAAGTCTAAAGCTCGACACTGGAGGAGTTTACACGTTGGCACATCTTCAATCAAAGAGATTTAAAGAGACACAGCTTTACTGAGGATATAGCTCTACATAGAACTGAATGGCAGAACAGGAATCATGTTGCTGACACCAAATACTTGGGATAAGGAATTAAGAATGATGTTAATGAACTGCCGAAGAAGTTAAACAAATGAAAATCCATATGATAATTCAAGATTTTGGAGAAACAAAGATGAACAATATTGCAAAAGGAACTGTACCGAGGAAGAGAGTCCCTATGCTTATGCGTTGCCAAAGAATCAGCTACTCCAGCATAACAAAATGTGCTGAAAGAATATCTTTATCCATAATCTAGACAAAAGATCACCCAAGGTGTTGCCAATACTCAAAGGTGTTAATAAAGCCATGCATATCTTAGGGATGGGTTCAAGAGTCTTATTGAACTTGAACAGAGAATTTTGCAGGTAAGTAGAGCGACTAGCCAACCACACAAGGCTGCCAGAACAACTGACATATACAAATTCAACAAACTAAGATTTGCCACCATGCTGGTTGGTTGTAAATCACAAATCAAGCGTCATCATCATATCCAAATGGTTTATCAGGTAGAAGATAACCATCACAGTTCAGCTACAGCAACCCAAAGGGGAGGAAAGGCACTGGAACACATGTGGTCAACTTGATATGGAGAACACATAAGAACCCTTGTTAGATCCCGGAGTCACCACTTATACACAAAGAGGCACAAGTTGCAAGATCCACAAATGTCATTTCACAATGGATGCCACCATTAGTTTTCGTTCCCCTTCCCAAATTGAAGATTGTCAGACAAGTACTGATAAAGCTACAGGTACAAAGAACGCACCGACCCAATACCAGAAACTGCATCATACATTGACTATTGTTGCCATTGACTATTGTTGCCATCAAATCCATAGAAAAATCAGTTTGTCAATAACACTTTCTAGTAACCACTTAACATGGTTGACTCATACAATCAAATAACTTCATAAATTGATTGACTAAAGTAAAATTAACGGTGAATAAGGCTGGAGCAGAAATCATACTATAATCTTGGATGTACTGGTTTCATCCCAACATCGAAATGGGGTTTTCATTCATAACGTAGATCCTGCTGCTATTGGTGGAATTACTAAAATAGGGTTCAGTCATAATTCTCCAAGTTTGCAACTTTGCACACCACATGGTGATGATACACACACCAATAAAGGAGCAATATGCAAATTGTGACTAGAGATTACAAATACCATCTTTCAGCAAAAATAACACAATCAATGATATTGGGAAGAAAAATCAAGGAGGTAATATATACCTTCACAGAAATCTTCCTGTCACTCTGGGGCCTCTTGAACTTCTTGACACGCTTCTTAATTATCTTCTTGGTGAGAATAGGAACAGCCATCGCTTCTGCAAAACAGACACCAATAGGTAATCTGAGTTGCGCATTAAAAGGTAAACATTATCATCACCATTCAACCAAAGGATGACAAATATCACCGCCATTCAACAAAGGGACAATATAATAAGGGCATGTTTGGATGGGAGGAAAAATGGCGATCCAAACATGACCTGTTTGATTGCACAGAAAATTTTCCCAAGAAAATACATATGGGAAATGCCTTAAGTGGCTGATTGACTGCTACTGAGAATACATATTTCAATCATGTGAGAAAATAAAGGTGTATTTTCAGGTGGAAATGAATTCTCACCTATCTGGATGGGAAATGAATTCTGGGCTTAGTAGCGAAAATTATCCAGATTTAAATGGTTTGGTAGGGAAATTATACAGATTTAAAATGGCTATCTAACAATGGACAGTTGTGTGTTCCCAAGGAAAATGCAATTTTCCCACTTGGCAATCAAACACGCCCTTATATCTTGATGAAATGATAATGGAGAGAATAATTAAACGAGAAAAGAAAACGCATCATTGATCGATGAATAATGAAGCTGTGCTAATCTGAGAAAAATGGCCTGAACTTAAAACAAACACGCCTAATTATCAAAGGAAAAATTGTTGGAGGCGCAGATTTAAGATTTCACGATAAAACCCTACTGATTACTTGATCATGGATCTGACAGAAATCAAACATAGAAATCGAAAACCGCCCAGAATAAAATTAAAAAAAAAAAACAAAAAGAGAGACCACACAAGCAAGCAAATCTAGCTCGAACAATCTCAAAGGTAGGATATGGAGAGCACTTACAGGTTAGGGTTTCCGCCAACGCCTCTCTCTCTCTAAACCCTAATGCCGTAAAACGGAGAGAAGGTTGAAACGCTAGGGTTTATACCATTTATAGGCGTAAGAGTCTCGATTTAGTATCTCGCGATATATCATATTAAAGCACGTGGACTAAGAGCGGCACGTGCCTTGAACAGACTGGGTGTCACCGGTTCCGGTTCCACATTTTTGGGAACCGATTAAAAAGGAACCGGAACCGAGCCGAAAATATTGGTTCCGGTTCCGGGTAGTCTAATATGGAATCGAAACCGATAAGAACCGGAACCGAACTGATAAGAACCGGTACCAATGTATAAATATAGTGTAAAAATTCTCATATTCTCAAGATTTGGCCCATTATACCCAGAACCAGAACCGGAACCGACAAAAATACATAATCAGTTCCGGTTCCGGACCCATCACTTTGAGAACCGGAACCGTTAAAGAACCGAGCCGATAAAAACCGGAACTAATTGTTCCGGTTCTGGCCACTTTAGGAACCGAACCGGGACCGACCCGTTGACACCCTACTTGAACGTGAGTGATGGTAGGGGCCTCATCAACGTTGATGGATAATACTATGTGGCACACTCTTAGAAATCACTGACGGTATGGATGTGACTTACATATCAAAAGCCAACCTGATTAGTGATTTATATCCGTTGGATTAGAGTCTTTTCCATTGTTTATTTTTAGGGAAAATTACTCGAGGGGCCGTAACTTTGCAATTACGGCCCTTCACCCAAAGATGTTGCTCTATTCAGCTTAAAGGTGGGTGCCTTTTTGGAACATTGGCCCAGCACCCCCAAACGCACTGTTCCATACCCATTTCTTTCCATTTTGCCCTTTTAGCTGTTGCAATCGTAGGTTGTAGGCATAGCTTAGAGGTTAACTTTAATTTTTTAGTTTATTTGTCAAAAAAAAAGAGGAAATAAAAAACAGTGAAGAAGATCATCATCTTTAGAGCAAAGAAATCATTGAAAGAGATCATCATTTGTTAAAGTGAATAAAAAAAATTATTGAAGGATATCATTGTTCTTGATCTCAAACGAACTAATTACCACATCCAGTTCATTCTGATATTGATATCAAACGAACTAATTACCCCATCCAGTTTATCTAAATGCTTAGAAATGTAGCTTATTCAGGGCTGGCTCAACCATAAGGCCAGTAAGGCGGTCGCCTTAGGCCCCATGTGAGAGAAGGCTCTGGTTCACTACCCGTATGGATGTTTAGCCCACCCCTTGTTGGACATACAAACCAAAAATTAACCTAATTGGTCATCTCTAGTCATAGATTTTAGTACCTTTTAAGACTTGATTCTAGCCATTGGATTCAAGCATGCTTTTTGAGTGGTAAATCCAATTGCTAGAAATCATTAATGAAGCTGATTTATAGTGTGTTTATCCACCAATATGTGGGTTGAACATCCACACAGTCATTAGGCACAAAAAATTATCTATGTAGGGCCGCGAGAGTCATCTGCATGGACTGCGACGTAAGTCATGTTTATCTAAATTTTTTTCAATAGCTTTTGATTATCATTAATAGTTGTTAAATAAGATTTTCTACCATATACAGAATTAAAATTTTTAATTAATACCATATATTAATGGGCCAGGATGAGTAAAACTTGTGTCACAAGATGGTCACAACATTCAATACGAGCCACGTGGCACACGATCATAATATTATGAACGTATGGATGTTTGGCCAGTCCCTTGGAAGACCTACAAACCAAAAATCAGCCTGATTAGTTGTTTACAGCCTTTGGATTTTTGTACCCAAATAACGCTCAATAATGCTCAAATTCTTACCGTTAACATCTACCCATGAAAATAACTTCAATCGAATCAGTTAGAAATCACCAATTAGGCTGATTTTTTGTGTACCGGTCCACAGAGGGACTGGCCAAACATCCATACTGTCATCGTCCTCTAATAGTATGCCATGTGGCTCTTATTGAATGCTGTGACCGGCTTCCGTCACAACATCTTGTGACACAAGTTTTACTCAGCCAGGATTAGTGGACAACCATTTTGGTGGACCCACATAGAAGATGAATCAATGGCTGATTTTTGGTGAGGATGATTTCCTCACCATATAAATCACACACCATCCCCCCCCCCCTCTCTTTCAAGTTAAACGTTAAAAATAAACGGTCCAGAATTCTTCAACTTCTAAACTAGTCTACGGATATCGGAATGATTTGAATTTTTGTGAGGATGATCTCCTCACCTTAGATATCATCCTCACCAAAAATCATCCGTTGATTCATCTTCTAAGTGGGTCCGCCAAATGGTTGTCAAAAAATGGTGGTCCCCCCATCCCGATCCTATATTAATATATTAAATATTAAAAAGGCCTCATATGGAGTTTTCGCCTTAGGCCTCAACTTGCATCGAGACGGCCTGAGCTTATTGTAGGTGGAATCAAGCCAAACACAAATTTGCCAACAGTAGGCTGGTAGACATGTACAAGTTCTCTTGGAAGAGTGGCCTGGTCAATTATTAATATACATGCGGTGTAGGGATATCAAACCACGTTTTGTCGATGAAGCCCAAGTTTTTGTTGGAGAATACCCACCTATGAGCTCTGTAACACTTTAAACTACTTTCATGTGGCAAGAGATGGAAGTGGCCATTGCCCTCTTCAATCATGAATCTTTCCAACCGGGGTAGAATTCAAGGAGGGTGTCCCAACACTTGGGGTCCCTTCCAATGGCTTTGTAGTATAATAATCTCTCGTGAATATGGTCAGATATCTATTTTTTTGAAAATTGAAACTTTTTTTACTAGATTTGTAAACTAGTACTTTTTTTACCTGATTCATAATATGGTAGAAAAAGTACCAAAAACAACAGATCGTAAAATCTTTGAAAATAAATTTAACAAGGTAGATTAGACGCCAAAGGCTTCATGTATAGCCATTTATTTACTTATTGCTGATTTCTGGAACCACTGGAAGAGACCCCAAGCACTGGAAAAGGAGACAGAAGAGATTAGAGATAGAGAAGAAACTAGAAAGAATGATAGGTCTCCTTCCATTTTTTGCTTTCTTTTTCCTTAACCTCCATTGCAGCAAAGATCGTCTTGGTGGTTGCTTCGTCTTTATCTTCAACGATAGGGCCACTGAAAAGGACCCCAAGCACTAGAGAAGGAGACGGAGAGACTGGAGAGGGAGAGAAAACTAGAGAGAATGAGAGATCTTCTTCTCTTTTTGCTTTGTTTTTTTTCCGTTCAACTCCATTGCAACAGAGATCGTCTTGGTGGTGGCTTCGTCTTCCTCCTCAACGAATCCAGAACAGAAAACAAAGTTTTTTTTTTCTCTTTTCTTTGACTCCATTAGAGCTTGATAAATAAGCTACACTAAAGCTACTCCTGCCATCGTAGAGGCTGAAATGATGGGTTCGTACACTAAAGCTACTCTTGCCATCGCAGAGGCTATGAGGGTAAAGATGGAACAGATTGGCTCAAAACAGTGCATTTGGGGGTGCTGGGCCAATGTTCCAAAAAGGCACCCCCTTTCAGTCGAATAGAATAACATATATGGGTGCAGGGCCGTAATTGCAAACTTATAGCCCCTCAAGTAATTTTCCCTATTTTTTAACCGAAAATTTTGAGCATTATTTGGGGTACTCAGATAGACACAGGTTAGAAATCACAAATCAAGCTTTGGTATGTATTTAGGTCTACCAGTCTCTACCTATGGGCAAACATCCATACGGTCAGTAGTCTTTAAGAGTGTGCGACAGGGGGCTCACACAATCGTTCTTGATCAATATTAATGATGGACCTATGTGATCCATGTTGATGAGCATCGTGTGAACGACACAAACCTATAAATTAAGGGTCGGGATCGGGGGACAGAGGTTACCACCCTACTTTTCACCCAAACGCAATAACTGTCGATTTACAAAAATCGAATGGTTATTTCTACTCTTTGCCTTTTGATAATCGACCCAGCCAAGCCGATTGAAGTTGAAGAGAGAAAACAAAACTGTCGTTTGAAACTGAGATGAGTTACATGTGTTGGCATTTATTTGGTTCTTGGAAAGTGAAATACTTTTCCCTCCGAAAAATGAAGAGACGGGACAGTGACATCAGTCTGAGAAGTAAAGACTTTTGAAGAGAACTTCCTCAATCTTCTCTCGAGGAGGGTCTGCACTCTGCAACTCTATTTCTTCTCTAGTTCTCTGTGCGATCGTCGCCCATCGTCAAGAACCGCTTGAGGGTTTCACCACTCTATTTCTTTCCTGGTTTCATATTTTATTCTTTGTCCTATGGAATACAAGCAACAAATACTATATGGCAGATCTTTCCACCTAATTACATATTTTAATGGCTATAAGCAGTCAAAAAATGGTTGATCATGTTAACCTTACAGTACTCAAAAAACTAACTTCAGAAGGCTTACTTTGAGGGAAAAATTAGAAGGCTAACTTTGATGGGGAACTCAGCATGACAAAGGCCACACCTTCAACAGCTAATATAATGGGGCATATGTTTTTTGAATTGGCTGCAATGGTTTAAAAATTGAATGGGAGTGTGCCGGGTATTGTCTGCTACATGAACGTTGACACACTACAATCAGCTTTAATTGGTGATCCAAGGAGAATGATTCAAGTTGATCTTCTCAAGTCTCATAACTATCTCCATTGTACTTGCGCTCTTCTCAAGTTGATCCAAGGAGAACGATTCAAGTTGTACTTGCTAATCTTTTCAAGTCTCAAGTCTCATAACGATTCAAGTTGATATTCTCAAGTCTCATAACTACCTCCAGAGTGGAAACAACCTATTGCCATCCATGCATGATATTAAAAATCTATAGGAGACCACAAAAAAACCCTCAAATCTTTGAGTTGCAGGCTTGCATGCAACTTGCTCAGAAGAGTAGCAGATGAGATGAGAAGACGTGCTACAGCAAACGACGAACAATAACACGACACGTGTAGCCATCCTTTAATGCATCTCAAGTCTCGAGAATTTTTTTAAATGAGTTCTTCGGCTCAATCAACTGGGCTGGGTCAATTATCAAAAAGCAAAGGGTAGAAATAATCGTCCGATTTTTATAAATTGACGGTTATTGCGTTCGGGTGAAAAGTAGGGTGGTAACCTCTGTCCCCATATCTCGACCCATTAATTAATGGCATGAGAACAGTCGAGTATGTGAAGACTTTTGTGTGTGTGTGTGTGTGTGTGTGTGTGGGGGGGGGGGGGGTGATTTGTATGAACGAGTCGCTCTACAGGCGTCGGGCACCCACGTCTTGCAGTTGGGTGCCCACATGGACTAAAATACCCCCTCTACCAATTTGGGCACCCTACCCCACCCCCACCCCCCTCTAGGCCTTTAGCCCCCATGGTAGTTAAGCACCGTGGGAGCTAAAGGCCTAGAAAGAGAGAGAGGGGGAGAGATTGAGAAGAAATAGGGAGGGAGGGAAAGGTCTAGAGAGAGGGAAAGAAAGAAGAGAGAATTGCAGTAGAGAGAGAGAGAGTATACAGGGAGTTACAATAGAGAGAAAGGAAACAAATGAGAAAGGGTGGAGTGGGGTGGGTGCCCAAACAGAAGGAGGGCTTTTTTGGTAAAAAAAAATTGTCTGGGATGTGGGTGCCAAACTGAAAGACGTGGGCGCCCTTAAAACAACCCTATTTGAACCAGTGTTAGAAAACTCAAAAGTCTACCGAGTTGAGTTAACTCGAACTCGACCCAAAGTAACTCAACTCGAGTAATATATTAATATTAATATATAAATATCATATTTTTATAAGCAGAATTTATAAGATTTGGTTGATTTTGTGTTGACAAGGTGTTTGAAAAACTTATTTGGTGCATCAATTAAGAAACAACGCACCAAACCCGTTTTTTTTTTTTCAGAAAACAATGCACCAAACCCATTGTTTATTCGATCTGAGTTTAATTCGAGTCAACTTGATTTGAACTACCCCCGTAGTTGTACTTTGTCCTCTATTTTGTCTTCTTTGACTAAAACGAGGTGTTAACTTTGTGGACGCGTGACTATTTTTCCTTTACTTTTATTTATTAAAGAATTAACCAGCAGTCGACGTCTCTGACCTCACGTTAATCACTCGGACCCAGTCAACTGACCTTTAGTTGAACTGCAATTCAAGTTAACATACATTTGTGCCATTATACTGCACATTTAAAATGATGGTTGAGAGAATTTAATCTCAACATTTCCTCACCGAACGTGGACGGTTGAGATTTTAATCTCAACATTACATTATCGTAGTAGACAGTTCAGATTTTGTTCACGGTTTAGTCCCTACCACGTGACGCAGTCTCATTTGTCTTACCTGCAGCATACCCCAACCGTATGATATATTTGTTGGGATTATGACATAGTGGAAGCATGAAGTTAATCACGAAAGTGAACTGGAAAGACTAACAACGTCTTCATGAAAGTCTTCGAAACCTATCTTAATCAGATCGCACGTTGAAAGCCTTCGAAATGGTCATACCTTTAGGAAGATCAACGACATAAGCATTGTCATCAATCTTGTGCAAGATCTTACACTGGCCAATTTTCTTCTGCTTCAACTTATTGTACGTACTTACTAGGAACCTTCTCTTGCGCAGATGAACCATAACTATATCACCTTCTTTGAAAACTTTCAAACGCCTATGTTTGTTAGCTGCAACTTTATACTAGGACTGCAACTCGAGCGGGTTGGGTCGGGTTAGGACTCAACCCGAGCCCAACCCGAGCTTCAGACAACTCAGCCCATGCCCGAGCCTAACCCGAGGTCGGGCCTGACATTTTCAGCCCGAGCCCAACCCGATCGGGTTGGTAATATGAGAAAAGAAGTGACTTGAATAGGGTTGCATAATAACGAGAAGTTATTAGATCTAAACACAAAAAGTGACTTGAATTAACAAAGAAGGCTTTAGATAAGAGAGTGAGAACATGCTGATGACGAAAGCTAGGGTTTGACAGAGAAGTCTTTCAGTTCTTCTGAATTTGGCTTCTTCGGGTAAATGATCTGAATTACAACTGCTCCATTAGCCCTCCTTCAACGGCCTCCGCCGCGATAGACAACAACAACAAAAATAACTAGATGTGATGATGAAGAAATCAAACTTTTCTGTATCTCTCTCTTTCTCTCACAGGGTTTTAAACAAAAAATGAATGGATCGGCAAAACGGAAAAGGGAAATGAGTACTCTTGTTTAGGAATTTAAACAAAAAAGGAAGGTGAAATGAAAGGGGAAATGTGTACCCTCATCTCAGTCTAGGTTTTTAAAACAGAAAAGGAAACAAGAAAGGGAAATGAGGAAAGAATTGAAAAGGAGAAATGGAAATGAGGAAACAAAAATGGAAGGGAAATGATATATATATAAAGAAGTCGGGCTCGGGTTGGTCGGGTTGCTCAATGCTCAAGCCCGAGCCCAACCCGATTTTTTATCGGGTTCTTAAAATTGAGCCCGAGCCTCAGCACTGATGGAACTAACCCAACCCGAGCCCGAAGTTGGGTTTAGCTTATCGGGCTCGAGTTTGGCTCGCCCAAGTTGCAGCCCTACTTTATACTCGACGACAGCTTCTTCCAAATGCTTCTCGACGTCTGCATGGATTGATGTCATCTTTTCAACCACATGATCGCAACAACACTCATACCTGACAATTGCGACAAGGGAACCAAATCTAGAGTGTGCGTAAACCACATTATTTATGCATGTTCCTAAAAAAATATAATCTCATGCAATTAACATAATAAAAATTAATCTTTTTTCATTTTACGTATCAAAATAAGATTATATATGTATAGTAAGATTCCTAAATTAAGGAAATGATATAATGCGAATAAAGCATTGATGACATGGCACCATATTAGTCACGTGGCACACTCTTAGAGGACTGACTGTATGGATTTTGGGCTAATCTCTAGGTGGACCTGCAAACCAAAAATCAACCCGATTAATGATTTCTAGGCATTGGATTGGAATTATTTTCATGGGTTGATTTTAACCGTGGGAATTTGACCATTATTGACCATTATTTGAGGTACAAAGCAAGGTTTAAAGGAGACCGTTTTAACGGTCAAACAGACTGGGGGCGTTACTGTTTAAACAGCCGTTAAAACGGATTGAAATGGCCATAGGCAAAAATGGAAAAAAATAGAATTTAACGGAAAAAATGGCGCTGAAATTCAAAATTTGAAATTTGAAAATTAAAAAAAAAATAGAATTTAACGAAATTAAACTGATTTAATGGCTGTTTTTTTTTCAGAATTTAACGGTTGTTTAAACGATTTTAACAGCCATTAAATTCAAAATCGTTAAAATGTGTTTAAACAGTTTTAACGGCAACGGGCTTGGGGCTTTACTGTTTAAACGGCTGTTTTTAAAACCATGGTACAAAGATCCAAAGGTTTGAAGTCACTAATCAAGCTTATTTTTGGTTTGTATGTCAACCTAGCGATTGGAAAAACATCCATACGGTCATAGTCGTCTAAGAGTGTGCCACGTGGCTCATATTGTGCCCCATCATGAGTATAATTTTGATGACATGGCCTTGTGCCGATGACAACATGCAATATAAGCGACATGGCACACTATTAGAGGATTCTGACCATATGGATGTTTGACCAATCCCTACTTGGACTTACAAACCAAAAATCAGCTTGATTAGTGATTTCAAACCTTTGGATCTTTGTACGTCAAATAATGGTCAATAATGCTCAAATTCGCACGGTTAAAATCAACCCATGAAAACAATTTCAATCCAACGCCTAGAAATCCCTAATCGGGCTGATGTTTGGTTTGTAGGTCCAACTATGGATTGGCCAAACATCCATACGGTCAGAGCCCTCTAAGAGGTTGCCACGTGGCTTATTGTGCGTTGTCATCCGCCTGGATGAGAGGGTTCTGTCGTCAAAGTTTTACTCCCCTATCATCGGCATGGATTACACGCCCCGTCATCAAAGTTTTACTCGTGCCACTCCAATGCATTCCTGGCCGTATCAATCATTAAATACATTAACTTTTAGAGTGATACAATCTTGCCAACATGGACATCCATGTGGCACACGCTCAGAGGCCACTGACTTGTATGGATGTTTGGACTTGGATCATGCCTAACAAAATTAACCCACTAAAAAAGACTCATATCTAACGGTTAGAAATCCCTAATCGGGCGTTTTTTGTTCATTGAGTCCTGGGCCAAACATCCATACGGTCTGTAGTCTCTAAGAGTGTGCCACGTGGTTCATAATGACATCCGTGACTTCCGTCGTCCAAGATTTATTACGCGCGTATTAAAACTAGACTGCAATTCCTTTCGGATGAATCAGGGGACCAACAAAAGTAAACCAACAAGTTCACATTTGTTTCGGCCGTGGATCTGAGAATCCAACGGTGGTTTTACTTTTGCAAAAATAGTTTTGCTTTTGTAAAAATTAATGCCAACTTATCACTATTAATGACCGTTGGATTCTCGAGATCCACGGCCGAGAACAAACTTAAACTTGTTGGTCCCCTGATCCCGGGCTATTCTTTGATGCAGACTGCTGTATCAAAATTTTGATGCAGAAGTGCCTCAAATTGCAACGTAAAAGAATGTTCGCGCCCATTTGCCCCTTGAATGTCTGACCCACACTATGATAGACCTACACACCAAAAATCAGCCGGATTGGTGATTTCTAGCGGTAGGATTTGAGGATTTTTCATCATGGGCTTCATGAACAGGAGTAGGACTTGTTTCCAAGCCCACGATGAAAAGGTGCTCAAATCCAATGGCTAGGAGTCACTAATCACACTGATTTTTGGTGTGTGGGTCAACCAAGATGTGGGCCAAACATTCAGAGAAGCAATGGGCCCGAAAGAGTCTACTAGGCGTCAAATTGAGGGACTTCTGCATCAAAATTTTGATACAGAAGTCCATATCATAGATTTTTCCCCTGATCCCGACTAATTTCTTAGATGTCCTCGAGTAAAACTTGTGTCACAAGATGCTGTGACGGAAGCCGGTCATAGCATTCAATACGAGCTACGTGGCGTACTATTAGAGGAGAATGACCGTATGGATGTTTGGCCAGTCCCTCGGTGGACCGGTACACAAAAAATCAGCTTGATTAGTGATTTCTAACCGATTCGGTTGAATTTATTTTCATGGGTTGATTTTAACGGTAGGAATCTGAGCATTATTGAGCGTTATTTGTCTGATTTTTGGTTTATAGGTCCATCGAGGGACTGGTCAAACATCCAAACGGTCAGCGTCCTCTGATCGTGTGCCACGTGGCCGGATTGAGTGCTGTGACCGGCTGCCGTCACAACATCTTGTAACACTAGTTTTACTCAATGTCCCCTATTGCATTTAACGCGCTGGTCCGACAAAATATTAGCCTGGTCATATCACTTTCCGTTTCAATTCTCCCTCCATTATTCATTTCTGTTTTTCTTCCAGAGTGGAAACATAAGATCCTCCCTAGGTCCAGGGACTCCAGACCCACTGACGGACAACAAATGCTGTGCAATCTCCAATGGTCTTTGAACTTCGAAATTTTTAATACATTTTTAGTATCCTTCTCCAGATTTAGAGGAAATTTCCCACTCCGCTAAATTTGGCGAACACCCACTAAAAATAGTGGCAGTTTCCCGAACCGAAAAACGTCTCCCTAAAACTTTCAAATAAATATATTCTCTTCCCCTTACCTTACTTACTCTTCTCCTTCGATCCAATGGCATCGTCTCGACTTTCTTCTCTAGTTCTAGGGTTTTCAGTTCTTACGCTTCTGCAAATCCAATTTTCCCACTCCCTCACCTGCTCGTCTCAGAAATTCACAAATAACAGACTGTTTGACCACTGCAGCGATCTTCCCAGGCTGAATTCTTACCTTCATTGGACATACGACTCCTCCAAATCTTCGCTAACTTTAGCGTTCATTGCTCCCCCGGCTAAATCTAGCGGATGGATTGCCTGGGCGATAAACCCAACTTCGACGGGAATGATTGGAGCGCAGTCTCTGATCGCGTACAGGCAAGCGGACGGATCAATGACGGTGAATACCTTCAATGTGACCACTTACCAGAAAATCGAGCCGTCGAAGATTGCGTTCGAGGTGTCGGATTTGGAGGCGGAGTACGTGGACGATGTGATGAGGATGTACGCGAAGGTGGTGTTGCCGGAGAAGATGGGTACGGTGCTGAACCAGGTGTGGCAGGTGGGGGGATCTGTTACGAACGGGATTCCTAGTATCCATGCTTTTGGGGCGGACAATTTGGACTCCAAGGGAACGCTTGATTTGTTGAAGGGGCAGAGCAGTAGTAGTAACAGTGGAGGTGAAGGGGATTCAAAACTAAGACAGAGGAATGTGAGTCTCTCTCTCTCTCTCTCTCTCTCTCTCTCTCTCTCCTTATTTATGTTGATTTTGATGGGTTAGAAACTAAGGGTCTGTTTGGATCGCCAAGAAGATGAAAAAAGTTTTTTTTTTGTAAAAGAAGTTCTTGGGAGTTTTTTTTATTTTTTTGGTGCAAAAATGGTGATCCAAATGGACCCGAAAATTTGGAGTGAGTTTGATTTTCAGTTAGTGTTTGATCCCACATAAAATTTCCCCCAGAAAATACATCTGGGAAATGCCTTAAATGGCTGATTGATTGCAACTGGGAATACATATTTCAATCATGTGAGAAAATAAAGGCGTATTTTCAGGTGGAAATGAACTCTCATCTATCTGGATGGGAAATGAATTCTGGGCCTAGTAGGGAAAATTATCCAGACTTTAATGGCTTGGTAGGGAAAATTATACATATTTAAAATGGCTATCTAACAATGGTCAGTTGTGTTTTCCCAAGGAAAATGCAGTTTTCCCACTTGGCAATCAAACACGCCCTTATTTCCTTCTCTCTTTTCCTGTATTTATTGCCCGTCTGTGGAAGTGGGAATTTGTCAATAATAGTGAGTCTGATTTATTTTTTTTGGTTAATCTTAGTTTAGTTTGGGGTATAGTTGGTTGAAGGTGGAAAGGGAATTATAGTTCTAGAAAATATATATGGGAATTTTGTTTGATTTTTTTTTAAGGGATTTGAGCCGTTAGGAGTTGAAATTTGAAGTGGGTTTGAATTTCTAGGTTTTTTTTTTGTTTCTATATTTCTCTATTTATTTTTCTGTAATGGGTTGAAGTTGAAAAGCTGATTTCAGCATTAGATTAGAAGCAGGATTTTTTTTGTAATTTTTTGTGGCCTGGTTAAATTTCTAATTTTTTCTTGGATTTAGTCTATGATATTTATAACGGAAAATTTCTAAAAAGAAAAAAAACTTTAATCTATTTACAAAAACAAAAATAAAATTCTGACAATTCTAAAAAAAGTAACTAAACGCCCTTTGAAAGGGTGTTTCTCCCTAACAAAAATAAAAGGTGAAAAGATTGACTGTTTCTCCTGACAAAAGTAGGAAAAAGCTGAAAAGGCTGACAAGGGCGTCTGTACCTGACAGACGCCCTTTAAAAGAGCGTTTCCCATAGAGGAGTAAAACTTTTGTCCAAATACGAGCCACGTGGCACACTCTTAGTGGACGCTGACCGTATGGATGTTTGATCAGTCCCTTGATGGACCTGCAGTCCAAAAATCAGCCTGATTAGTAATTTACAACCTTTGGATCTTTGCACTCAAATAATGCTCAAATTCTTACGATTAATATCAACCCATGAAAATAACTTCAATCTAACATTTATAAACCACTAATCATGTTTCTTTTTTGGTGTGTAGGTCCACCTAGTGATTTGCCAAACATCCATACGGTCATCGTCCGATAAGAGTGTGCCATGTGGCTCGTATCGGGACAAAAGTTTTACTCCTCTATGGACAAACGCCCTTTTAAAGGGCGTCTGTCAGCCTTTTCAGGACAAAGGGAGAAATGCCCTTTCAAAGGGCGTTGAGTTACTTTTTTTGGGAAAGTCAGAAATTTATTTTTGTTTTGGTAAATAGATTAAAGTTTGTTTTCCTTTTAGAAATTTTCCGTATTTATAATTATCTGTTTCTTGGATTTGGACTTGGAAAGAAGAAAAAAAAATTATGATTTTCTAGCTATAGACTGTTTTTCTTTCAAATTTTAGGCCTTCTTTTATCGCCCCATTTTTGTGCCAAGAAAAAAATATTTTTTAAAGATTTTTCATGGGAAAATTTATCTTTTGTGATGCAGAAATGGCAATCGAAGCTGACACTTAATTTTTTCAAACTTTTGATCGGGGCAAAAAGTTGTATTGTGGATAGTACTGTGTCCACTGTTTTTTGGTGGGTTTAGCATTCAAATTCATACAACCTTTGAATTCCATGTGGGTTGGTTGTAAGGGAAACAAAACAAAATAAAAAGTTCTTGATAAAATATTTGGTGTTCTTTCTTGTCAGATACATGGAATTCTGAATGCTGTGAGTTGGGGAATTTTGTTTCCCGTTGGAGTCATCATCGCGAGGTACTTGAGAACGTTCAAGTCAGCAGATCCAGCCTGGTTTTATCTTCACATGTTCTGCCAGCTCTCTGGTTATGTCATTGGAGTCGCTGGCTGGGGGACGGGTCTTAAGCTCGGGAGCGAATCCAAGGGGCTCCAATACACTACTCATCGGAATATTGGGATTGCCCTCTTTTGTTTCGCAACCTTGCAGGTAATTATACTTCCCATGTTTTAATTTCCATGTCATTGTTCTGGTCTTGAGCCCATTTTATTAATCAGACACTAAAGAGAAGAATAAAAGAAAATATGATTCTTATATATTTGTTTGTAGTTTAGGTAGGTAATTTACTCTCTGTTGGGTTGTACTTCTTAGTGTGTAAATAGCTGGTTTTGTTTTACAATTTTCTCAAAATTTCTTGATCTTTACTTGGAAAACAAACAGAGCCAAACTCATCCTTGTTCTTTAAGCCCCTTTCTTCTACCTATAGTACTTTTAATGGGAGTCACTGTTTTTTTTCTCTTTTTTACAAAAGTATATAAACCTGAAACAAAAGGCTCGATCTTTCGTTTATTGCATAGTTGGAGAACTTGGCGAGCCAGACTAACTCGATCAAGCCAGTTTTAGGCCTAAATATAGTCAGGTGAATCAGCTATACTTGAAATGCTAAGTACCAAACTCACCCTAATCAACAATGACTTGGTTTATAGGAGGGAGTACAAATTGACATCATTTTGTATATATAATTTTCTGAAAGAAATAATTATGTTATTTAATGTTTATAAACAATTTTAACTAAAATACATGACTTGCCGAGGTCAGTTTTTTATAGCTAGGCAAATTGATTCTGAGTGAGCTTTCCAACCTTGGTTTATTTGTTAAATCTTCTCGAGACATACTGCACCTCAGCCTGCAAATATTTTGATTGAAGCAAATATTAGCTGGTACAAACATCTGGACAGTCTAATTTTTTTTGCATCCTCCTTTTGGTTTTGCAGATTTTTGCATTGTTCCTGAGACCCAAGAAGGAGCACAAGTTCCGAATCTACTGGAATTTCTACCACCATGGAGTCGGATACCTCATCCTCATCCTTAGCATCACCAATGTGTTTAAGGGTCTTAACATCTTGAGTCCTGCTAATAAATGGAGAGTGGCTTATATCATCTTGCTTGCAGTGTTGGCTGGGATAGCTCTAGTGTTGGAAGCTATTACATGGATTGTAGTTCTGAAGAGGAAAACTGACAAGTCCACCAATCTCTATGATGGACCAAATAGTGCAAACATTGAGCAGCAGCCACACGCCATCTGATCAACTAATCGGTCTACTTCATGGATTTTGCTTCTGTAATTCCCCCCCTCTCACTTTATTCAGAAGATTGGGGATCATCTTATTTAGGAGGGATTTTTTTTTGTCCTCCTTTTTCTACATTTTTTGTATACTGGCTTCGCTTCAATTGGTACCTACTTGGAATACACAGATGGGTCTTCTATTTTTTTTATCTACTGTGATTTATGTGACATTTTTATTGGTCCGAGTTCAGTTTTTACAGTTTCAATGTCTGTTTTCCTCTGCTACACGTAAACGACTCTTCGAATTTGTTTCTGCCATTTCAAAACAATTATGGGTTTTTTGACAGTAATCACATTTTCTCCATATTTGGTGAATTCTCTATGATTCTCTCTTTTCTTTTGTTGAAAATCGATTTTCACCAGCTAGCAAAAAATAGAGAGAATCAAAAGATCGATCACGTATGCACAACAGATTTGCGTGGTTTAGCAGTGTGCCTACATCCATGGGTAAGGAGAACCTTTTTACAATCTCAAAAGAATTAGGGTTACAATAGTTTTCTCTTTCACTCTCTCAAAGTACAAGTGAAACACCTACGCCCCTTTAGAAAATATAAAGAAATCTCTGGTACAAAGAAATACCTAAAGTACTTCAGTACAACTTGTACCCAAATGTGATCTGTATGTATATAGATGCTGAAAATCTGATGGCCGCAAAAGATGTGGCCTAATTAACAGTATAGTACCTACAGAACAGTACTTCCTGCAGAATACAAGACATCTAACCCAAAATGTTTGGTTGTCTATGTTTCCGTAGTGGTTCAGCTTGGCTTTTAAAGGTTCCCTTCTGCCTTTTGGACTGCTCCTGCTCCCAGGGTGACAACTCACACTATAGGCCTTACCAACAAGGCTTACTTACTACTTTGTGATTGTAGATTATCTGTCAGCTATCTGTAGTTTTCTCAAGATCTTTGATCATCTGTCCAGGTTCCCTAAGTAGTCGAAATTAGACATGAAAGGTGGATCCCTTGTTTGTGTAGGGTACCGAGCTTAATAGTGTTCCTGCAACAACGAATGGTTTTGCTATGGAACAGCTCATGGTGTTCATATCGATCTACTATGTCGCGTGATCATTAAACTTCAGTACCTTCTGTGTCAATTTTCATAGAAGTGCTTCCGTGTTAAGCACGACCTGCACCTGCACTAGTGAAGGGGCTTATCAAATATCGAAATGTGAAGTGTCTAAAAGTGAGGGGCTTACATGGTTTATGATGTAACGCGGGCTCACTAACTTCAAAGTGACGCATTTGACTTGAACTCATGTTAACCAAAACTTTTCAAAACTCCAAAGTCATTTTCAATGAGATTAGTGAAATGCCTTCATCAGCCTCTGTGTTTGAGGTCCCCTCCATGCTCTCTAGCTTTTCCCTTTTATTTTCATTATTACCCACTTGGTGATTATTTCTTTTTCAATTTTAATTGCCAGGAAGATGTGTTGGCATGTTGGGACCTGTCATGGCCCTTAGGAGGTTTGATTTCTCCCCCACTTATGACTTGCAAGAATATGTCTTTCCAATGACAGAGGGTTGATGGTCCTTCTCAAAGAAGCAAAGTTTATAAAAAGAATAAGGGGAGTGTCCATCCTATAATTGAAAGGGCAGTGTTAGAATCGTCGTCCCTAGGACGATAGCGCACCAGGTCCAGAAGACAGATGCACATTGTTTTTCCCACCACACAAATCACAACAATGACTACACAAATCTCAAAGAGCACCATGGCATGGACCTTAGGGCGACAATGGTACCGTGTCGTCACTATCACTTCACTGATTGAAAATGTGCCTCAGTTTAGGGATTTTCTTAGGTGGGTGGGTGGGGTTGATTAACACCTTAATGTTTCTTAAACATCGGTGATTATAATGACCTTAATTTAATGATTTATGCTTTCTTTTCTCTTCTTTGAAAGGAGTATGACTCCAGTTCAAGTCTTTTACAAACATGACATTGGTATAGGTTGTTATAAGGTCACCTGTAATTGGACACTTGACACTTAATGCATCCAACGCCAATAACTTGGTGAACGTGGAATGAGAGTCAAAGGCTACTTAGGGAATCTGTTCTCTTCGTTTTCAAAAGGAGAACTGGTTGTCAAGGTCCCCAAGTTCTCAGATACACGCGGCAAAATCTTACCGGTGTTGAAAGCTTTTTGTGTCCAATAAGGTGCTACAAGTTTGTGACATCGGCGTACACGCTGGGGGTTGTCAACTTGACCACTAGAGAAAATCAAGGTTTAAAGGAGGCCGTTTTAACGGTTTAACGTACTTGGGGCGTTACCGTTAAAACTGTTAAAACGAATTGAAATGGCCAGGGGCAAAAATGAAAAAAAAAAAAAACTAAAAAAACCAGATTTTAACAGAATTTAACTGAAAAAATGGCGCCGAAATTCAAATTTTGAAAATTGAAAATTTTAAACAAAAAAAAACAGAATTAAACGGATTTAACGGCCTTTTTTCCACAATTCAGAATTTAACGGCCATTAAAACAAAAAAAAAAGCAGCCATCGAATTAAAAGCGTCAGAATGTGTTTAAATGATTTTAACGGAAATGGGCTTGGGGGCGTTACTGTTTAAACGGCTGTTTTTAAAACCATGGAGAAAATGTTCAACCACAAATCTATCTCGTGGTCTCTTTATTAGATAAATGTTTTGACCTCATGACATTTGTGTAGGAGGCAAAAAGGTACTCGGGTACCCAATTGACTCAGACCCGACTACTTGGACAGAGATCGTAATATACAAATGTTCAATCACATGGTATGCCAATAACCAAATAAAACTATTTGATAACGTCATTCACAATCCATTAGGCTTGTTGTCTTTGGACATCTAAAGCAAATCCAGATTAGGGATGCGTATCAATTATTCTATTACAATTTTTGATTATTTAGTCATCCATCTACCTCTGGGTAAATCTATGACTTTCTAATCAAAATTGTTATTTCAACGTCATTTATTGAATACATAAACATTTGTATTAAGAATCGATTATACAAATCAACATACATAAAATTTTCTAGTTGGGCCACTTTGGTAGCTACCAAACTAGTCTACTTTATGTATGTCGATCTGAAATAATGATTGTTGAGAATTATGAGTTAAACATAACAATTATAAGTGGACAATCACATTAGTTGATTAGCATACATAAGAGAGAAAAATAACATAAAGACATTCGTGCTGTTTGAATAATCCAAATCATGCCAATAATAATCCCACAACATGTAGCTCGAGAAAATGAGTTTTTGCGGAAAAAAACGGCCTTAAAATGAGCCTGGAATGGCTAAAACAAGTTTGTCTCTTAATGGGCCCATTTAAGTCCAAATTGGTCTTGGGCTTATTATTGAGATATTTGACCATATCAAAACGGGCTCTAAAAGTACATGAAGGGTCTACTAGATTTGGGCCATGATATGTTCAGTCATATGCCCAAAACAATATATACAATATACATATAACACATTGTTTTGGTGAGGGGAGCACCAACCTACATGCTACCTCAAACCACCCTCCTTCACAGGACTGCACCCAAACAGATCTAGCTAGGTTTCTCTCTTGAAACCATGAATGAAGGCAACTTGGAACTAATGCCCCATTCACCACCGACCTCTGATTGACCGTTCGTTAACGCCAATGGAGTCTCTTCATTGTTAGAAATGAACCGGCAACAACTTTGACTGTCGTCAACCAATCGATGATCTAGAAACGGTAACCAAATTTGGAAAAAAAAAAAACATGTTCTGTTTTTTTAAATCAGCAAAACAGTTGCTTGAGGGCAATTTTGATCAAAGGCCCCACTCTCCGATGACCTCCATTTGGCGGGGCACCACCACCAATGGAGTCTCCTCATGACCGACAATAGACCGGTAGAAACTCTGACGGTCGGCAACCATCGGGTGACCAGAAAATGGCGGCCAAATAAGGGAAAAAATCATGTTGGTAGGTTCAACAAAAGATTTTTGACATTGTTCCTAACCCAAAAATTGCGAAAATCTAACCCATGTTAGATTCTTTATCTCGATGATGTCTATTATCAATTAAACATCGAGCTTTGACTTAGGATCGTGATTTACATGATTTTCGAGGTCCTCTAATGAATGTAAAAATAGAGGATAAATGTGTACCTTTCTCCATTGGCACAACGAGCTTCCTTGGCGTTTAAACCGTTGAAAACGACGATGATGGTGGATGAGGGAAGACTCGGTTCTTCTTTCTCTAATCTTCTCATATGCACACTCCCATAAGACCTTGCATTGATGATAATAGGTTGTGCTCCTTTTATAGATGGAGAGAGGGAACCTAGAATCTTAAAAATAGAAACACTAGGATTCTTACCCATCAAGAATCCTAGTGCAATTAGAAACTTTCCACTTGCTAATATCTATAAGGTGGAGGTGGAGGTTTATGATTAAGAAATTCTTAATATATAGAATCCAAAAATTTTAAGAAATCAAAACCAATGGGTCATGAAATGATGGGCTTCTTATAGGCCACGTATGGGCCACATAATGTTAACAATACCATGAGGATCTAGAAGATCCTCCCAATATTCAAAGATGCATGGACGTGTTGCCCACGGGGGTGTACATGCCCACCACAAAATGCAACATTATTTTATTAAATTCTTTTGAAATCTTGTTAGATAAATCCTTGACTTCTCCTAATTTATAGTTGACGGGTTGTCCCTATGTCCTACGTGGCACATGCCCCAATCAATAAAATGTGATTATTTTATTTAAACCAATGCCCCTTTTCATAAAATATTACAATTGTGCCATTAGGCAATTTAAGTGTCATGTATATATATTAACTACGGTCTATGAGAGGTGTACCATGTCACGTTCGTTAGTAGTTATCCAAAAATGATCCGACACTAATGTGTGCACAAGTGTAAACATGTAATTGTTCGTTTGTGTGTAAGAAATTCCTAGGTGACATGATAACAAGAGTTCTCATATAAGTTCTGAAAAAAGTTTGTTAAGTTTCAATTATGTATGATGTAACATAATAGTAAATGTAAACATTATTGAAATGAACATATTACCATCTTAACGGTGATTTACACTAATACCCTCGACCAAAGGTTCATGGTATTACAAAAATACTTATTTCTTCTACCCTAAATCACAAGAACATGTGTGCTTTGGCCGAAACTCAACCTCAAATCAAATGACTGTGGTGGTTGGTTGGCTATAAGACTCCGGTAGGTTGGTCGTATATCATTGACGACCAACCTATCAAAATCTCGTGGCTAGGCCTGTCAACGGGTCGGTTCCAGTTATGGTTCTCAAACAAGTGGTACCGGAACCGCAAACCAGTTTCCCAACGGGTATTCGGTTCCTAACCGGTTCCTAAGTGATTTCTAAGTGATTCGACTGAAGTTTATTTTCATTGGTTGATTTTAACGTTAGGAATCTGAGCATTATTGGGCGTTATTTGGGTGCAAAGATCCAAAGGTTGTAAGAAACTAATCAGGCTGATTTTCGGTTTGCGGATCCACCGAGCGACTGGCCAAACATCCATACGGTCAGCGTCCACTAAATGCATGCCATGTGGCTCGTATAGATAGCAAACAGAGGATGGTGAATAATGAACATTAACCAGAAAAAAAGAATAAGGAACATCAGAACATGTACACGAACCAGAAAAAAGAGAGGGGAAAACTCACATACACGCCTACAAACGATCGATGATTGTCTTGGTAGATGGCAAACGGCGGACGATGGTCGGCAAAAGGTTGACGGCGGACGGTGCTTCACTGCTTCTTGCTCTCTCTTCTTTTTCTCCTCTTCAGGTTTTGGAGAGGGAAGAAGAGAAAGAATTTATACTTCTTGAAAGTTTTTTGATTTTAACCTTGAGATTTTTAAAAATTACCAATTCCCGAAGTACCTGATGGGTATAACCGAGTAGAACCGATTTTAGCCAGGTACAAAGCGGGTAGACCCAATAAAGACCCAATTCTCATATGGTTCCAAAAAAAAAAAATTAGAACTAGCTTATTCGGTTTCGGTTCTTTTCGGCTATAGGGTAAAATTGACAGGTTTGCTCGTGGCTGACTGGCCACCACTCCAACGAGCAATTTAAAAACTCAATGTTCATAAAAAACATAAAAGGCGAGAGTTTGAAATTAAAATGCTCGTCAGAGTGGCGGTCATCCTGTCACGAGACTCTAGTAGTTTGGTTGTCGGTGATGGGTGGTCCACGGTTTAGAAACGACCGTTACAAAGAAAATAACGACCGTTATAACGAATTTGGACATCTCATGTTACGTTATGTACCATTTTAATGTTAAAAAAATAGTGGCCATAATTTTCATTACAATGGCCGTTATTTTCCGTTATAACGAAAACCGTGTCCGTTATTTTTAAAAAAAAAAAATTGTTAACGAAACGTCTGTTATTTTCGTTATAAAGTTTATTGAAATTCAAAAGTTGAATTGTGGCACCGTTATTTTTCATTTTTGCCCTTGTACGTTACAATCCGTTATAATGGAAAAAGCAGTAAAACCCCTAGTCCGTTATACCAATCCCTTTTAAACTTGGGTCGGGTTCCAATGACCAACAAAAGTTAACCAAAAAGTTCATGCTTTTTCTCGGCCGTTGGATTTCAGCAGTGGTTAATAGTGTTGAACTGGCATCACTTTGCAAAAGCAAAACCACCATTGGATTATCAGGATCCACAACTGAGAAAAAACGTGAAATTTTTTGGTTCACTTTTGTTGGTCATCAGAACATGTTCCTTTAAACCTTGCGGTGGCCAACTTACAAGAGCCTCGTGGGTAGTTGACCACCGCAACCATTTGATTTGGGGTTAAGGTTTGGTTCAAAACCCACGCATTCTTGTGTTCTAAGGTTGAAGAAAGTTCTTGTGATCTGGGGTTGGCACGCATGTGACACAATTAGAGGCGTCTCTACTTTCAAAGGTAAGACCCCCCTCATTTAATGTCTTAGGTTGTCTGGGACGCCCACGTTCCTCAGCAACGATGAGGGACAATAGTATAAGCCACGTGGCATACTCTTAGGTGGCGTTTGGTAAATGAAGTTATCAGATCTAAAAGCTTAATTAAAGTGCTTAAGATCTTGTAGCTTAATGACTTATGTCTGAATTAGGTTGTTTGGCTAAGGTCTTAAGTCTTAAAATTAAGTCAAGGGCATTGTGGGTATTTTAAAATATTTATTAGGATACTTTCGTAAGTTTTTAAAAGAGAAAGGTTTGAAAAAAAGGCATTGTTGGTATTAAAAAAGAATTAAAGAATCTTTTTTAAAGATTCATTCACTTACGCGAAAAGTGATGGCTGGGTCACTTTTTACTTTTGTCTTTTTTTCCTTGAGTTTGGTGATAAGTACTGAAATTAAGTTGTTTACTAAACACAACTTAATCACCAAAATCACTTAATTTTAGCTTAAGTCTGAAAAAAAGTTTTACCAAATGCCACCTTAGAGACCACTGAACTTATGGATGTTTGTCTCATTCCTAGGTGGACCTATATGCCAAATATTAGTCTCATTAGTGATTTAAAACCTTTGGATCTGAGTACCTCAAATAATGCTTAAAATTTATGGTTAAAAATCAGCAAAACGGCTCCAAATCCTTAAAAACCACTAATCAGGGTGAGTTTTTGTATATAGGTCCACCTAGCCTAACATCGATACGATCAGTGATCTCTACGGGTGTTCCACGTGTAAGGCGCTTCCACGTGAAAGCTGCACGTGCGTCCCCCAGTCATTTAAAAAAAAAAATGTCAAATTGAGTCAACGACACGAAGAACGGTACTAAGTCACGGGGGTATGTCAAATTTCGAAGAAATCATGGGGCTACGTCAAAACTTCACAAATGTGAAACCATAGTAGAAATCTTCGATTGTTTAACTGAAATTAGTAAAAAAAAATAGAGAGTTCTTTCTTCTTTTCCCACTAGAAAGGATCTGATGCCGCGGCATATGCTTTTCTCTGATAACGTTCCCCACTTCCCCCACTCCATCGTTTTCCTTTTCATCTACGTTCGATCCAAAAAATAAAAACCCTTGGTAGGGTTAGGGCTTTGTTTCTAACTTTTGCATGGATGGAAGCTCTGCAGAGCAGAGTGGAATCGTGGATTAGAGATCAAAGGAGCAGAATCATAAAGGTTACATGGCCTCCTCAGTTGAGATGGCCATGGAAGAGCGACAGAGAAGAGAGGAAGAAGCTTCAGGAGGAGTACGAGAGGAGGAGGAAACAACTTCAGGACCTTTGTCATGCTGTCAAGGCCGACTCCTTCTCCGACTTACAGGACGTTCTCTCCTGCATGGTTCTTTCCGAGTGTGTTTACAAGGTATTTTTTTTGTTCCAGTCCCCTCCAATGCTCGATCGGATCTCTTCTTTAATTTTCTAATTCAGTTGAGAAATTGCTGGATTTTGATGCGAACGCTGAAATTTGTTCAAATTTAGGCTTACTATCTCACTGGGAGCCGAATACGCATCTCAGTACAGTAAGAATTTTGAATAAATGATGTTAATGCGATGATAGATTGGAAGTGAATGGTGAAGATTGGTTTGTAAGATGAGAACTGGAGGGAATGAATCTGGCAAGCTCCAACTGGAGTCGGATATTTAGTGGTTGTTGGATAAACTCTGTTGCTAATTGGAAAGTCAGTGTGTTCCATTCATATTGAGCATTGCACCCAATCTTCAGGAAATCACTTTCTGGGTTAAGGAAGAATCACTTTTCTTAAAAACACTAAAATTCTGGAGAATTCGGTTCTGTTGTGTAAATAACAGAGTACATGGGTATTGTAAATGAGTTGGGTGGCAGGCACTTTCCTTCTATTATTACAACTACACATAAAACAGAAACTCTTTGAATTTTCAAAATCATAAATTTCTTAAACTTTACATGACTTAAATTAAAGCTTACTAAGCTAAAAATACTTGCTGGGAAACTAAAGAAAGTTTTAGACAAAAGACTCCTAAACTTAAGCCTTATGACTTGCAAAAACTATTTTTACCTAACACTAAAGAAAATAAACAAACCCTCAGTAGTACTCTTGTCATGGACTTTCACCATGTTCATATTTTAGCTTTAACTCATTCAATTCATCACCGGATAGCGTAATCATGGTCTGGTTGGAAAGTTAATTGAAAAATCTTTTTATTGATACCAAAATTAAGGCGTTAAGTTACTTTTTGACTCAAAAAATAAGGATTCATTTACTGCGACGTGATTGGATTGCTTCTTTAACAGGAGGGAAGTAAGATGGAAGCTTTCTTGCTTATTTATTAATTTAAAGAAGGACTATAGATTTTGCATTTACTTATGACATGTGATCGTTTTTACCATGGCAGAGGCCTTCTACTGAGATTGTTCGAGTAGTAAACAAATTCAAGGCTGACTTTGGAGGACAAGTTGTTTCTTTAGAGCGTGTGCAGCCTTCTTTAGACCACGTTTCTCACAGGTGTTCTGATGTCTCTTTCAATAACTGTGTAAAACTATGACTACATGATTTTGTTTTGGTCATTCTGTTTAATCTCATAATTGCTAATGTTGGGATAAAATATGCCATAACTTGTTACTTGTATGAAATTTAATATGATGCTTATCTCGGCTTGCACTGGAATTTGTGGAAAATTGAAGTTTTTGGTATTTTGGACATACTGGGTCCCAACATACTGGGTCAGCTGCAATGCTTCTAGAATGTAAAAAGGGAGATTTCTCTGGGCATATAGATGAGAGAATTAGTTGATACATAGGATAATGAAATTTGCCATATCTATAAGTATATTGGTTTTGATAACATTTACCACATAGGTGCGAGTGCTAATCCTCACTGGATATTTGTCCAATCAATTCGGTTAATTGCCCCATAATATAATGTACATAATTTGTATTTTTCCTTTTTTTTTTTGCAAGGGTATAACATGTAACGGGTCTTTGGTACTTTTAACTAACACACATGCGTCTTTTAAATTTGGCCAAAATAAACTCAAAGGTGTTTCATGAGGGTATGAAATGCAGTGCTTTTGAATTCCAGTGAGATTCATAAAATATAACCATTAACGGATTGGAGATCTCGGCACTGAATGTTTTGACATCAAAGGTGTTCACGACCCATGAGATTTCTCAACCTTTCAAATATCTGAAGCTTTTGATGACATCCAGTTAGATCGACTTCATATTAGAATGCTTCTCTTTGTCTTGGTGCTCTTGTGAGTTCTACTTCTTTTGAACTTTTGTGTTTAATATCTTATTCTTTCAATTTAAAGAAGCCCTTCTTGAGATTTTTGTGGATCCGTAACTACTTTTGTTCCCTGATTGTGCTCTTAAGAGCTTTTGAGACATTTTTTTTGAAGTTCCCTTGGTATTGATACGAGCCCTAGAGGAGGGTGAATAGGTCTATTTAAAAATTATACTAAGTTGATTACTAAGATGCACGAATTAACTTAAACAAATACGGAACAATAATCAACTTAAAGTAAGAGAGAGAAATACAACAATCCACAACACAAGAATATATAGTGGTTTGGTGTCTCAACACCTATGTCCACTCTTCAAAAGCTCCAACGAGCTAACACCTTTTTAATTCAATCACATAAGCAACCTGATAGTGAAAGAATATGGTAAAAGACCTAAGCTCGATCGCAATCGAGACGACACGGAGTTTAGTCGCAACTAAACTCCTACGAGCCAAGAATCTACATAATAGGTGAAGAATGTTAATATTCAAATTGGGGAGCCTTTCTAGAAATGTTCGATACTAACAAACAAAGCTACCCCCCGATAGCAAAATCGAGAGGAATGAAGCTTCGATGCTGAAGTTGATCTATAACCACACACCAACCAAGAGGCTTGGACTACTCGCTAAAGAATGCTCGAATCGGATCAAGGCAAGTCTAAAGAATCTCCGCACAAAGGCTCAAGAACACAAGGCAAGGGCAACAAAGATTTTCTCACAAAAGGCTCTTCTCAAAAGGGGCACACAGGTGGTCTAGTCCAAGGTTTTTCATTGGTGGTCTTCAAAGGGAGAGCTAAATACCCTTGGAGCATCCTTCCTTGTACAGTCTTGTGGGCTATATGGAAAGAGAGAAATACAAGAATTTTTGAGGGAAAGGAAGATGATATTCCCAAAGTCCTATTGAAGGTTGAATCTTCCTTGTATCTCTGGTCCTCCGTGTCTTCGGAGTTTGAAGGGTGTTTTTTTTATGCTTTTGTGTTCAGATGGGATGAGCTTCTAGAGGGCTCCTATCCCACTTGAGGTGTTTTTGTTTTGTGGCGAGGCCCCCTTCTGGAGGTCCTCCCATCCTGTTTTCTGTGGGTTTCTCCCCTTTTAATGCAAATTACTTATAAAAAAGGGGCTCACAGCAGTGTGGAAGGAGAAAGGGTTGGTAAGTTAATAGGTGGGGGTCCTATTTATAAGGATTTCAAGTGCAGAGCGATAGGCGGAGGAAAGAGCGGGCAGATCGATGCACCTAGGACCAGTCGACTGGTCAACCTCCACCATGGTCTACCGGTCTGTACACCGGTCGACCCCTCTAGTCGGAGGTCAAAAGGTCAAGGCCAATCAGGGGGTCCCAAAAGAGTCTAAAAAGGGTTCCAAACTTAGAATCACGGGGTTAACAGAAAGGCCTATAAAGGTAATCTGATCAATATCCAAAATGCACAACCAAACGAATCCATCAGTCAAGGAACTCTCAGAAGAGTTGATGCAGAATGATCTCTGAAGCGCCTCAACGATCTTGACAAAGCTGAAGTTAGAAGCACCAGGATGCCAAGTCCAAGTCTCCATGTTCGGAGCACTAGAATCATCGAACAAGATCACCAAGGTAGTAGGAATGTGAAAATAAAAACCCAAGGATTTCCTGGAATTGCAAACACAAGGATTATGTCTTTACATTTTTCTCCTCTCTCTCTGTTTACTAAAAGGAAAGTTACCTGTTTTCCCATGAATGTCATAATTGCTCAAAATTTTCTATAGTCCAATTTATTTATTGTTTCATTGGAGAAATTTTGCAAAGTTTTGAGAAGAAGCTTGTTATAATTTTAGAAGAATTTCCCGATCTCTTCAGTCCCTTTTAATACATGAGAACACCAAGGGGGTTGGCCCTACGACCTCTCAATGGGTACATAAGCAATTTTACATAATGCATCGTTTCTCGTGTGGATGCTTTTTGTCTGATGATAAGGGAAGCTGTGCTGGGCCTGTGGGCTAAATCTAGCTTGTTTTTCTAATACCAGTTGATTGACTTGAGACCCACTGACCAAAGTCTTTTCTATTAAAGAAGCTTATAAACTTCCGAGTCGTGGATTTTATGTTGTAGATAAGCAACTTTATCTTGGAACAAGACTGTACATTATTTACATGTTTCAATTTGGTAGTTCATTGCCCTTGGTTTTCTGCTGGTGTCAGTTTCTTTGTTTTACAGAGGCATGTTTGGTCATGTTAATTGTTCTCAGTCAATCTGTTTGTTCGATCTTGTCTCTTGACTATTTTGCTTAGTTCTTTTAGGATGGTTGAGAGTAGTATGTTGTCATGGATAAAGTTTCTTGTCTCATTTCTTTCTATGTGTTATGTTATCAAGTGATCAATTGCTATTTCAATTAATCAGATGCTTGCTTATTTGCATTTGCTCATTGGGAAGTGGTTTTTGCAGTTGTCCTTGTAATGACTTTAACCTTCTGTTCCCTGTTTGATTTCCATGCTTTTCTTCCCTTTTCAGGTATTTATTGGCTGAAGCAGGTGACACATTATTTGCTTCCTTCATTGGAACAAAGCAGTATAAGTAAGTATGATATAACCCTTGCTTCATCATCCAAATTCTTGAATGCTTATCGAAATATGGTATTTTTTCCCTGTTCTTTAGGGATGTCATGGCCGACGCAAATATACTGCAGGGTGCCATATTCCATGAAGATATTGCTGAAGATATTGAAGGGAATGAAGTTATTGAATCTGACCATGTTGAAGGTCAAAACAAGAATGGAGAAAATCTTGGAAAGCCACTTCAAACAAATCCCAATCAACTGAAACATAAACCCAAACCTGCTGCCCATCGGGTAAGATTCTGGGTTTGGCTATTTGGTGGTTTCTTATGAGTATGTTTCATTAGACTTCATGCAATATGCTACAATTTTCAACTATCCAGTAATGAGCTTTCATATCGTTCTAATACCTTTTCTTTTTCAAAATGGTTTAGGGATTCTTGGCTCGTGCTAAAGGGATACCAGCATTGGAGTTGTACAGGCTTGCACAGAAAAAGAACCGGAAGCTTGTCCTATGCGGACATTCACTTGGTGGTGCAGTAAGCTTATTTGTCTTCTTTGCTTCACTTTTGGCCACTCATATTTGCATAATCTTCAATGTATCGTGTCTGCTCTATGGCTTATCTTTGTAGGTAGCAGCATTGGCCACCCTTGCCATTTTGAGGGTTATTGCTGCTTCATCTCCATCAAAAGAAAATGAAAAAGTTCAGGTCAAGTGTATCACGTTCTCCCAGCCCCCAGTTGGAAATGCTGCTTTGAGAGAGTATGTTCCTTGTCATGATCTTCACGTACTGTTGGAAAATCTGGTTCTAAGAGTTTCAAGCATATACTTGTTGGCATTTCCTTCTTGACAAATGTAGTAGTAGTGAATTCACAGATTTCATTTATATATTTCTGCTTCCAGTTATGTCCATAGAAAAGGATGGCAGCGCTATTTCAAAACTTACTGCATTCCAGAAGACCTGGTACCACGTATCTTGTCTCCTGCATATTTTCATCACTATAATGCACAACCATTGCAAATGCCTGTTGATGTGGGAAGCACTGGCTCATCTTCAGCAAAAGGCGAAGACGAAATGGAGAGATCAAGAGCAGTGAAATCTAAAGAGAATGAGGGGGAGCAACTTGTGCTGGGTTTAGGCCCTGTACAGAATTCCTTCTGGCGACTTTCGAGGCTTGTGCCTTTACAGGGTGTTCGAAAACAATTGAATAGGTTTAGGGGCCAAAAAACTGAACCAGGAGAAATATCTTTAGTGACTGATGCTGGCCTAACATCCACTATTGATGAAGGAGAAGCAGCACCAGAGTCTCTTGAAATTCAAGAGGGTTCTGATGGCATATCTCTTAAACCGTTCTCTGATACAGATAAAGGGGCACCTGATGAAGCAAAGAATAGCAAGGTAGCTGGACGGAGCATTACTGGCAATGGGGATTCTAGGGGATGGCGCAGAGTGCCTTATCTTCCTTCATACGTACCATTTGGACAGGTATTTATTATCATCTGATATTCTCATTTTTCGGATTGATGATGTTCTCCTTTCTCTTACCTTGCAATTTATTCAAATGCACTTGCATGTGTGGAGGATGATGAGTTGTTAACATTTCAACTTTCAATACGCTGATGGCCAGTCTTGTTGCTATTGTTTACTTTGGTTTTATGAGGTTTTAACATGTTTTGAGTCGTCCCTGGATTCCTGGTTGGCCTCTTTGGTTTGCCATTATTATTCATATGCCGCCTATGTATAAACTGTCAATTATTAGTTTACTGATAATCGTTAGTAAAGAGAGGTCCCACAAACTGACTGATATTTTTATTTCCATTTCATACCAATTACAAGATTTTGAGTTATTTATTATTGATAGGATTATACTACTGAATTATCTGATTGAATCGCAAGATTCGCAACCCACAGGGTTGAGTAACAATTTATGTGTTATGATGGCAAATTTTTTTTTATCAATAACATCACTTCGGAATTCGAGAATCCTTCTTTTGTGTAGGCAATCACTGCATCGTGTTCCATCAGAGAACATGATTGGATTAGAATCACAAGAAATTAACACTCGATCATCATTCTTCTCAGGCATGCAACGTCCTCCTGAAAAGGAATAGTTCAAAAACTAAATGGTTTGGTCTGAAACATAGCCATGTCAGCTCGAGTTGGTTGGATACAGCTGAGTTTTGGGTCAAACCCTGTGGAAACTCCATTGTTTTTGAAAAAATCTTCTAGATTTTCATAACTTGACTGTGTCTTCATGCTTGATCAGGTACTAGTTTTGGGCCTCTTGATACTAGGATGACTGTGACATTTAACTTTGTCATGGCAGAACCTTTTGCGTTCAATAACATCACTTTGGAACTGAGAAACCCCCTTTTTCTGTAGGAAATTGCTCATTTTGTTAATTGGAAGCACAAGAAACTGACAATTCATTACCGTTTCTCTCAGAAACTAAGCACACTTCTTAATGTGTCACTGTTCAAAAACTAAATGGGTTAGCATGAAACTTGGCGAAGGCAACTTGAGTTGGAATACAGTTGAGTTTTGCGTGAAATTTGACTTCTTAAAACCCTGTGGAACCTCGATTCTTTTGAAAAACTCAACCAGTTTCACATGAATCTTCATGATTCGTGGTGCAAGTTGTGGTATCTTTGAGTTTCAAGCCAAAATTTGAAGTTAACACAATCCTGTGGCCATGTATCTCTTTTAAGAGAGTGATGAAGGCGGGGAGAAAGCCGGTTACTCTCGCATTTTTGTACTATGTTCTCTTCTCATAATAGAAGCTCTCAATCGTCGTTGCCCGTGGACATAGCTTTTAGTGATGAACTATGGAAAAGTTTGTGAGTTCATGTGTGTTTATTTTTTTTTATGTATGTTCTCTTTATTTTGTATCGCCATTGCACCATTAGATCCTTGGGGTTTCCGCGTCAAACAGTTAGGAGAGCATAAACCAAAGGCTGGGTTAGGCTGTCCGTCTTTACAATTAGTATCAGGGCAAGGCTTGGGGTTTGAGATACTTTAAAGTTTTTCGAATACAAGGTTCGAGGTGGAGAAGATCAACATGAAGAACAACTTTGTTCTTTGACAAGCTCAAGTCTTGGATATCTAGGCACCATAAGATTTGCACAAGTCATTGAAAGGAGGAGGAAGCTTGTTCCAATGGTCAAGTTTGAGATTTGCTTGGACTTAATTGATGTCCTAATTGGATGTTTGGGCACCCATAGGGTGTGTTGGATATTAGATGTGAGTGTCTTTGTTGGAGCTTGATAGAGTTCAACCCATGGTGGAGATTGTTGACTTGTGAGAATTTTGTCTTGAATTCTCTTTTGTTCATTGTATGATGATGGTGATTCTGTGGTGATGTTGATGATGGACACGATGTTGTGATAACAGGTAACAATATGACGATGGTGGTACCGTGATGGTGAGTCTAATTAGGATTCTAGTTAAAGAAATTAGGAAAGCGTTAAAATTTGTTTACATATAGAAAATTGTCTTATTGGAAGATATTGCCCTAGATACAATTGAAATAGAAACATGTTTTTGTAGTGGAACCCATATAGTTGGAATAAGGATTATGATGATAGTACATATATTAGAGAAGTAAAGCAAGCTTGCATCATTATTGTAATTGTGGGAACGTGGTCGTATATGCTTACTTTTTTCTTAACCAAGGTACTAGTCACTTTGTCTCTAGTTTATGAGAGTGAAAAGTGTTTGAAGACATTGGTTGGGCTGGGCCATGTAATCCACTGTCAGGTCGAGCATGGGTGAGGAAATTTTAGGTTGTGCCTGGATGTAAGGTTTTGGATCTGGGCCTGGGTCAGAAGACCCAGAACCCCTTGTTCTGGCATGTTTGCAACCTAACCATAGCATCAGCTATAGCTTCACCCTTCAACGTCAAAATACAAAATCGTTTTAGGAGTGCTTCACACTGCTGCAACTCTGATACTCTCTAAATTTCTTTTGTATTGCATAATAATTCATCTTTTTTGTTGGGAGGGTACTCAAACAAGTATAAACAATTTCATGTCCTAGGCTTATATAGGTAGCTAGTGAGCAATATCCTTCTGAAAGTTGTGTTTCTATTTGGTCTCCTAACATGTTTATTTCTGGATCTTTCCAGGAAAGACTTACATGGGAGTATCTTAAGGTTATCTGACCGGAGTGCATAGGGGCGCACAAAACTGCTATTGTAGTACTAATAGTGTACATGTTAATATTTCTTTAAAATGTCTTAAAAGGGACTAGGGGCTAGGCTTTTGTTTGAGTTGGCTATGGGTGAGGAAATTTAGAACATGTTCCCATGATTTAATATTTTCAGTTCCCTGTCCAATAGATTTTGAAGCTGAAGTTTGACCGTTGTAGCCGTGGAAACTGCTGGCGCTGTGCAGCTATTTGATTGTGGAGAGTGATTTAAGTGAGACATTATTTGGATTTGTTAAGAGGCAAAACTTTGTTGGAGGACTGAGATTTTGTTCAAAGAGATTTTAATCAAGCTATGGAAGCTTGTGTTTGTTTATAGATGCTTGTTAGTACATTAATCCTTCTTGAATACTTTCAATTTGTCTTCAACTATTGAGGTCGCCGACTCATTTGCTAGGGTGGTATACATAGGCATCCTTTGTGCAAAGGGGATTCTTTCTCCTAACTCAATATGTACTTGTAAAAAACAAATCATTTTCAATTAAAGATTATATTCTAGAGGAGGGCCGTGGTCAAAAGCATGTGTATTAGATGGGGGGTGAATGTTCTGATTCTCCAGGAGACTAAAGTAGAGAAGATGGACTCTCCCTTGGTTCGCGATTTATGTGGCTTTTTAGATTATGGTTGGCATGATCTCCCGACGAATGGTTCTGCGGGGGGCATTGTTATTATCTGGAATAAAAGATTCCTAGAGGTGGAGGATGTTCTGGTAGGGGCCTCCACGCTCTCTATACGATGCAGGTGTGTTGGACAACAACTTGTATGGGTTCTGACAGGGGTGTACGGACCCTCGACCAGTAGGTTTAGGGACCAATTCTGGGAGGAACTGGAAGATATTGCAGGCTTGTGGGATGACCCATGGTGTCTAGGAGGAGACTTTAATGAGAAGAATGGGGAAGGAAGAGTGTCTAGAAGTATGAAGAAGTTCTGCGAATTCGTTGACATGAATTTCCTTTTGGACATTCCTATGTGTGGGGGCAGGTTTACTTGGATTAACAACAAAGAGCATCCTACATTGAGTAGACTGGACAAATTTCTTGTATCAACCAGCTGGGAAGATCATTTCCAAGGTGTCTCTTTACTTGCTATCCCTAGGCCTGCTTCAGATCACTCTTCTTTGGTCTTGGATTGTGGGGTTTTTAATTCTTGCCCTATTCCTTTTCGATTTGAAAATATGTGGTTAAGCAATCCCCAATTGAAGAGTAGGGTGGAGAAATGGTGGAAATCCTTATCTTTTGACGGCAAGGCAGGGGTGATCTTTAGGCGCAATCTGAAAGCTCTTAAAGAAAGGATAAAGCAGTGGAATAGAGAGGTGTTTGGGCGGATTGATCAAATGAAAGGGTTGATGCTTGAGGAAATTGCTGAGCTGGACAGGAAGGAGGAAGGTCCATTGCCTATGGAAGACCGCATGAGGAGAGTCAACCTGAAGGAGGAATATCAACATATGGTTAAGATGGAGGAAATCAGTTGGTAGCAAAAATCTAGAGTCATATGGTTGAAGGAAGGGGATAACAATACTAAATATTTTCACAAGGTGGCTAATGCTAATAGAAGGAGAAATCACCTAGCATGACTCAAGGCTGGGGACAACATTTTGGAAGAAGAAGAAAGCATTAAAGACAGTGCAGTGGGCTTCTATTCCGAGTTGTACTCTGATACGATCACCCACAGACCCAAATTGGACGGTCTTCAGTTCGATCAGATCAATGGTTCAGACAGGGACAGACTGGAGAAACCTTCTGTAGAGGAGGAGGTCTTGAAAGCCATTTCAGATCTGGCAGGAGACAAGGCTCCAGGACCAGATGGTTTCACCATAACTTTCTTCAGACAGTGCTGGGACATTGTTGGAGCTGATTTTATGAGGGTCATTGCTGATTTCTATGAGGGGTTCTTGGACTTCGCTTCCAACAACACTTTTGTAGCTTTGATCCCGAAATTTCAAGGGGCTGTCGATATTACCAACTTCAGACCTATTAGTTTGGGGGCAGTGTGTACAAAATCATCGCAAAGGTACTCGCTACTAGAATCTGTGAGGTTCTGCCTTCAGTTATTTCTCCTTTTCAAGGGGCTTTCATCAAAGGTTGTCAAGTCTTGGTCCCTAGGATGGTTTGCAAAATAGACATGGAGAAAGCTTATGACCATGTGGATTGGCGTTTTCTGGACTACATGCTCGATAGGTTGGGCTTCGGTGTCAAGTGGAGGTCTTAGATCAGTAGATGTATTTCCTTTGCTTCCTTCTCTATCTTAATTAACAGTTCTCTAGTGGGCTACTTCAAAAGCTCCAGGGGACTTCGCCAAGGAGACCCATTATTGCCATACTTGTTTCTAGTGGTGGTGGAAGCCTTGGGGACAATGATTGATAGAGTTGTTGCTATAGGAGAATTGGAAGGTTTTGTGGTTTCTCTCGGATCTTACGCCATCTCTCTCCTTCAATTTGCAGACGATACCCTTGTGTTTCTCAGTTCCTCTACCTCCCTACTGAGATTTCTTAGGGGCCTCCTTTGTTGTTTCGAAGCAATTTCGGGGTTGAAGGTCAATCTGTCCAAGAGCAAGGTGTTTGGTTTCGGAGATGTGGACAATATTTTGAACTGTAGTGTTGGCAAATTCCCAACTAACTATTTGGGTCTCCCTCTTGGTTACACTTACAGATCTAAAGCTATTTGGGACCCTGTCATTGAATGTTTTGGTAGAAGGCTGACGGCGTGGAAAGCTCGACATTTATCGAAAGGGGGTAGACTTGTCCTCATCAAGAGTACTCTATCCAACCTTCCAATATATTATATGGCCCTCTTCTCCTTGCCGAGCAGTGTGGCGAAGGCTTTGGAGAAGATTATGATGGATTTTTTGTGGAATGGCCAGGATGGGGGCAGGAAGATCCATCTGATCAGGTGGAACCAAGTGTGCATGGCCAAAGAGAAAGGGGGATTGGGAATCAGAACCTCATAGCAATGAATCAGGCTCTGTTAAGCAAATGGATTTGGAGGTTTGGGGAAGAGTTGTCTACACCTTGGAGGGAGGTTGTGGCGGGAAAGTACGGGGCCTCTTCTTTTGGCTGGACTAGCAGAATGGTTAGTATGCCGTATGGTTGCAGTGTTTGGAGGGGAATCTCTAAGCATACAGATGACTTCAACAGGGGAGTAAGGTTTAAAGCGAAAATAGGTAACAAAGATTCGGTTCTAAGAGGATCTATGGTGTAGGGATGCTCCTTTCTGTATTGACTTCCCAGAACTTTATTCCCTTTCAGCGAGGAAGGATTGGTCCATTGTTGATTGTGCTATCACCGGAGGGGAGGTTGTCGGATGGGATTTTGGGTTCAGGAGAAATCTCAATGATTGGGAGATTGAGCCCCTATCCAGACTGCTTCTTCGACTGCATGATGTCCATCTTCCCTTGGGTTAGGATAAGCGGACGCGGATAAGAACTAAAGACGGATCATTTTCTGTCAGCTCTTTCTATGAGTTTTTACACTCTCCTGTAGGGTCAACCTTTCCAACTTCATCGATTTGGTGTCCTAAGGGGTTCCCTCTAAGGTCGCCTTCTTCACCTGGGAGGCCTCTCTGGGCAAGATTTTAACAGTCCTGCGCTCTAGAGGTTTCATCATAGTTGATTACTGCTGGTTGTATCGGTATGCTGGTGAAACAGTTGATCATCTTTTGTTACATTGCGAAGTGGCACATGGGGTTTGGTCTTCTTTCCTCAGTGAGTTTGGGATTACTTGGGTTATGCCGGGATCTCACTTGCATCTCATTCTTTGTTGGAGGTTCAATGCATTTTCGTCTAGAGGTAGCATTCTCTGGAGGATGCTGCCTTTCGCCATAGTGTGGGGTCTTTGGAAGGAAAGGAACCAAAGGGTTTTCGAAGGCAAGTGTCTCGATGAAGCCTCTATTATCCTCATTCCTCAACATTAAGGGATTACTACTTCATTGGTCCAGGGCATTTCTGGAGTGCAAGGGGCTATTCTTCGAACACTTTGTCTTTCGCCTGGATCTTCTTTGTGCTAGGGATTGTGCAGTCCTTCCCCGTGGGAGGGTGGCTGGGGATTTTTCGCTTGGGATCTGCCTAGGCTTTTAGTAGGTCTCCTCGACCTCTATTAGCCTTGGTGCTTGTATGCTGCCTTTTCCTTTATATTAATAAATCTTTCACTTATAAAAAAAAAGATTATATTCTAGAGTAGTCTTTTCTTTCTTGAGCTTTTTGAATTTTTTTATAGGTGACTTTTTAAAAAAAAATTATTTAATTATATGCTTATGTTCATTATTTATGATACTAAAGAAAATTGTTATCTATAAGGTACATGTATTTCCAAGCCGAGTGACTAGTATTAAGCTTATGATACTGATATCTATTTGGATTCTAGGCATAGTCATGAAGAAATCTGAAAAAATATAGTATTAACCCCCACTTTCTGACTTGCTGACCCCAAGGTTGGTCATGTTTGTTAGTACATTAATCCTTCTTGAATACTTTTAATTTGTCTTCAACTATTGAGGTTGCCGACATTTTTTTTAAGAAATTATTTAATTACATGCTTATGTTCATTATTTATGATACTAAAGAAAATTCTTATCTATAAGGTACATGTATTTCCAAGCCGAGTGATTAGTATTAAGCTTATGATGCTGATATCTATTTGGATTCTGGCAATAGTCATGAACTCATCTGAAAAAACTTGCTTGCATCAGCTTTATCTCTTGGGAAACTCATCAGTGGAAACCCTCTCTGATGCAGAATACTCAAAATTGACCTCGGTACGAGCTTCTTTTGATTACTCATTTGTTATTTTAGTATTTTGTCAGACACGCCTCTGTAATTTTCAGTAGCATTTCATACTATCTATCTGTTTTTACAAACATTAGTTAAAAAGCAGTTTCTAGAACCTCTCATCTTGGTTGCTTTCTGCTGGCAAAGGCATTTGCAGGTGAGGTCTGTGATCACAGAATTGAGGGAGCGACTTCAATCACATTCAATGAGGTCGTATAGGTCTCGCTTTCAGAAGTAAGGGTTACTGGTTCCACCTGCCGTACTTGCTATTTTAGATTTTTTTTTGATAAATTGCTATTTAAGAATTATGACCAACATTTCATCTAGTGTTGTGATGCCTAATATTGTACCTTTAACCATTGATATACCTGTTCAAATGTTTTCTGTTAGTTGGTTGCTATTGATCAAGTTTCCAGGGAGGATTTGTTGCATCGTTTCTGCTGGTTAAGCTGCTTCCACCCCAAGATGTTCTTTGCATTGTTTCTGTGGGTTAAGAGTTTGGTGATTGAGATCGTGCATGCTGCAGAAATGATGTTTGGGACAGTTTTAATTCTCTTTTAGCTTTTAAGTTGTTTTTTCTCTTCCTTTTGTTTGTAATTTTTTTTCCTGACTGATGAGAATTCCATGCTTCTGTCTCATTCTTGTTTATAATTATCACTGGTTGGGTGGGTGACATAGGAAAAGGATATTGTTGAACTGGTGTATCGAGGGATCAATCTCCACATACATGGATGCAAAAGTTCAGGCTTTAATTAGCCCACAATCCTGAGTAACCTCTTCTAATTCCCAGCTAATTGAACACACTGAAATCAAAATAAGAATATCTAACACCTAGCTAGGTGTTACAGAATCTCTGCCCTGTGCACCCAAAAAAAAGATCCTTGCCTTCTAGAAGTCCATTGGATGACTTTGAGGGAGTCAACCCTAAACTATCAAGTTTTTGGACTTCAAATTTCATCAGCTCCACACAACAAAAATCCTATGAAGCACCCCAACTTCTGCAATAGAGCGTCTGTGCTAATTTAATTCAACTTTGGTTACTTACCAAATAAATAAATATACAAGCTTAAAACCTTTTTAGTTGGTGGCAATTTATATGATGTCAATCTTTCATGCCATGAATTCTATTTTCTTGTTACTTTCATGTGAAGGAAAGTGCATGTGGGCAATTGATTTAAACTTTGTTTTACTTTTTTTTTGTAGACATTTCAAACTGATTATATGTGTTCACCTTCCTGTTACCAATTTGACTTATTATTCACATATCATACATGAATTTTGTATAATTTTGGAAAACACGTGTATATCGTTGAATGTTTCAAAGATACAGAAGAAAAAACACTCTTTTTTTGGAACCTATACTTTTATAGCACATTTTTACGTCTCTTTGAATCATTTATTTTGGTAGGCATGTATCTCTGAATTATACGAATCAATAATATGGCCTTATATAAAGGAGAAAAAAATTGAAACCCTATGCTCATCTTCTCACAAATCTTCCCTTTCCATCGTCTTCCTCCCCTCGTGTTCACCTTCCTGTTACCAATTTGACTTATTATTCACATATCATACATGAATTTTGTATAATTTTGGAAAACACGTGTATATCGTTGAATGTTTCAAAGATACAGAAGAAAAAACACTCTTTTTTTGGAACCTATACTTTTATAGCACATTTTTACGTCTCTTTGAATCATTTATTTTGGTAGGCATGTATCTCTGAATTATACGAATCAATAATATGGCCTTATATAAAGGAGAAAAAAATTGAAACCCTATGCTCATCTTCTCACAAATCTTCCCTTTCCATCGTCTTCCTCCCCTCCCCTCCCCTCCAGATCCAGCTTCAGTGTTGCCCTCCCCACTTTCTCTCTCTCTTAAAGAAAATGAGAACCCTTGTAGAAGATAAAGTTTATGTCAGTCCAATGAAATTACGCCATGCAAGAGAAATGATGGGCAAGAGCAGCGCTCCAACTTCAATCTCCAAAGGACTCTTCAATAATGGAGTCTCCAAAGAGAATGATCTTCGGAGGTAGATGTTTCATGGCTGGAATGAGGATTTCTGTGGAAGCCAAGGTCTTCGATTTCTCTGTAGACAGGAACGGAGCAAATCCTTTGTTCATATTAGAGAAGAGGGTAGGAGATGGTCCGAGGTGGCTGTCGTTCCGACCGAGGTTGGTCGGTGGTTGATTGGTGTTTTTTAGAGATGCGATCAAGGCTAAGTGTTACAAAGCTTTATGGAGGAAAACTAGATCTCAGGGAAGATGCTTCATTGTTGAGGAGAAGATCAATATATGTGGGAAGTTTATCTTGCTTTTAGAGGTTATATCCTCCGGACGAAACAAGTGTTTCTGTTTCCCGGAGGGATCAAAGCAGAGGGGTTGTTCGTTCGCTGATGGGTTGTCCTTAGTGCTAGAGCAATCCAAGGAGACGGTTTTTGTTCCCTTTAGGCCTAAGAAGAATGTGGCTGCCCCTCTGGTCTCGGGGACTCTTGTTCCACATAACATCACTATGACTTACTTTGGTTCGGAAGTGGAGTTGTTTGGTTGTTGGAGCCTTGCTATGATTTGCAAGTCCTCAGAGGAGAGCTCGAACTCGGAGGATATCGCTGTAGCCCTCACTTTTATCACCGATTCCTCTTCTCTGTTTCATTTCATTCCTCGTGGGGGTAGGAAGCTAGTGTTCTTTGTAGAGAACCTCGTCAACCTCAGGTTCTTTTGCGACTTGATCTTGTTTAGAGTGGGGAAGGGCATCATATATGTTGGCAGGTGGTGGCTGGCGGCGAATGCTATCCCTCATATGGGTGCTTCTTCCCTGTTCTGGATTCTGGTTCGCGGCTTGCCATTCCATCTTTGGAACTCCAACGTCTTTGATTGCATTGGATGACTTTTTGGAGGTTTGGAGGAGGTAGATCAAGCTACTTCAGCAGGTTCAGACGTGTCTGCTGTTAAACTTAAGGTTAGAGGGGGCTATGGTGCTTCTTCCAGGTCGATTGTTCTGTTGGACATGGGAGTGCATTTCATTGATAATGACGTTGAAGGTGCCAACAACTCTGGTTTAGCGCTCGAAGTCATTCCTGAATCGCCAGTGGTTGTCAAGTAGGGGTTGTTTCATTCTCCGACAACGGCAGTGGCTGTAGAGGGAGGTGGTGGAGGTCCGGTGTTGGCCGTGTCTGGAGAGTGCGGTGGTGGAACTTAGTCGTCTCTAGAGGATGTTAGTTATGTTGTGGAGTCAACGGTTATTAGTCTTGATCCACACGTGGTAGTCTCTTATGGGCGGGAGGTCGACGTGGCAAGCCAGCCCAGACTCGTGGTGGACAGCCTAGCATCTAGCCTACCCCGTTTCTCCCAACCAACATGGGATAGGGATCCTGTTCAAAATTGGTATTCCAGATCTTTTGGTGGTTCAGGCGGGAGATCGCATAGTCTTGACACATGCTCTAGTATAAACGAGTATAGTTGGGCCCAAGATTGGAAGTGGGCACGGGTTTCGGGTTCGTAAAGATAAGCGGGTCGGTGTCGGGTCAGGCACAGTTCATATCCGAAGTCTTTTAAGCGGGTGTCAGGGCGGACCAATACCTTTATCCGATTGACCTGGGTTAACGAGTCTTTTTTTGTAATTCGGTCTGAATTGGCTTTGCCCCTCTTCATTTTCACAGAAGGAAGAGCTTCTTCCTCCACAACTCTTTCTTATTCTGGTATTAAGTAGAGATACTAGACTCTTGCTACTATAGTGAAGAGGAATGTGAAGCCGTATGTTGCGAGTGATAGGGTTCTGTTGTCTTCGGAATCGATTCCGTTTATCAGACCAGCGGAAGATGGGGGGTTTTGGAGGATCGTGTTGGCCACGATGGGGAGACAAATTCCAGTTCTGCAAGAGGTAAGCAAGCTTTTTTTGCTTACTCCTCCACACCCTTTCTCCCCCTGGTCCTTGGTTCAGGCTAGTTTGGGGTTCTTTTCGCCAGTCCTTGGGCTGTGTTAGGGTTCAGGACTTCGCTTCTTCCTCGCGACCTCTGGCTGAGATTGCAGAGGGTGATGTAGGGTGTGCAGACTTGCGCCCCTCCCTTCCAGGTAGTCTCGAGATGGTTCTTACCAGTGGGGAGATCGACTGTCGCCCTTTAGTTCCGAAACGAATTGTAGGATCAGAGGGGATGTCCTTTGGCGGGGCTAAGCAGATGGTAGGTGTCTTGCCTGAGGGTCATCCCTTATTACCTCCATGGCTATTTTCGTTGGCTTCTGTTGTGCCCCCGCGGCTGATGATTATATTGTGTTATGGTACAAATCAAACATCTAGAAATTGGGTTTGTCTTTGGGTATCTCGGCTCCTGGTCACGAAGCAGAAGCTCTGCAATTGCTCTTATCTATTGTAGGGTCTTCCAAGGAACCCATTACCAGATCCAGCAGGCTCCGACTTCCTCTTTCGATCTGTAATGAGGAACATCTATACGTGGATGGCTCCAGTGGCATCATAGTTGTGCGTCCTTTACTTTCTTACAATGCTGAGGGTGAGGGAAGGGAGGTTTCAGATGGTATGGCAAAGGAGGTGGAGAAGCAGGAGTTTGCTCAATGTTCTTCTCCTAGGGACAAGCCGGCTAAAATGTCTAGAGAGATCCAGAGTCTGGTGTGCCTTTTTAATTCGGAAGATGTTATATCATATGGAAGCTGTAGAAGAGGGAGGAGAGTCAGTAGTGATAAATGAAGCTAAATTTTTTTATCATGGAATGTTCGCGGCTTGTGTACTAAGGATATGAGGGTGGTAGTTAAAAGCATGATTAAAAGATGGGGGGCTAGTGTGGTGGTGCTTCAGGAGAGAAAGTTGGAGCAGCTTGATCTGTCGTTAATCAAGGAATTGTGTAGCTTTCCAGAATGTGGGTGGCATGAACTTCCAGCGATTCGATCATCGGGGGGTATAGTGTTTATTTGGGATCGTAAATTTTTAGAAGTAGTCGATGTTTTGATTGGGGCTTTCTCCGTGTCGATTCGGTGCAGGTGTGTGGGGGAGCAATTTTTTTGGATTCTTTCAGGGTTTTATGGTCCATTAGTGAACTATCTTTGGAATCAGTTTTGGGAAGAGATGGGTGACATTGTTGGCTTTTGGGATGATCCTTGGTGTATTGGAGGGGACTTTAATATCATCCGTTTTTACATGAGAAGAACGTTGGGGGTAGAATGACCAATAGTATGCGGGAGTTTGGTAATTTTATCAATAAGAATTGTCTTATGGACCTTCCTATGGGAGGGGGTACCTTTACTTGGTCTAATAACCCAGAGAACCCCACTTTATGCAGGTTGAATAGGTTTCTTGTCTGTTCCAGCTAGGAGGACCACTTCTCAGGAGTATCCCTTTTGGCGATCCTTAGAACCGCTTTGGATCACATCCTTTGTTACTGGATTGTGGTGGATTTAGTTCTCGCCCTATTCCCTTTCGCTTAAAAAACACGTGGTTGCAAAGCTCACAGTTTAAGGAGAGGGTGGATGAATGGTGGAAATCCTTTTCCTTTTCCGGAGGAACGGGAGTGGTTTTCAGGAGCAAGCTTAAAGCTCTTAAGGAGAGGATCAAGTTTGGAATTGGGAGGAGTTTGGAAGAATTGATTAGAAAAAGGGCCGTTTTCTTGAGGAGATCTCTATGATTGATAGGAAAGAGGAGGTTGGTCCTCTATCCTCGGAGGATCGATTAAGCAGAGTCAACTTGAAAGCGGAATATCTACACAGTGAAGATGGAGAAATCAGTTGGACACAAAAGTCTAGAATAAGTTGGTTGAAGGAGGGTAACAACAACACCAAGTTCTTTCACAAGATGGCTGATGCTCGTAGAAGACAATCATTTGAGTTGCCTCAAGATTCGTGGCAACTGGTTGGAAGACGAGGATAGGGAAGGGATGGTGAGGTTCTATTATGATCTTTATTCCAAATCCTACTTATAGACCTTCTTTGGACGGCCTTCAGTTTGATAAGACCAGTTCTGAGGAAACGGAGCGATTAGAAAGACCTTTTGAGGAGGGTGAGGTCTTTGTGCCATATCCGACTTGCTGGGCGACAAGGCCCGGGTCCGTATGGTTTCACTTTAGCCTTCTTCAAGCATTGTTGGGATGTTGTAGGGGCAAATTTTATTGAAGTGGTGCTTGATTTTCAACAGGAGGGGTATTTGGACTATACGTCTAATAGCACATTCATGGCCATGATCCCTAAGAAACAAGGAGTGGATGACATTGTAGACTATAGACCCATTAATTTGGTGGGAAGTGTGTACAAGATCATTGCCAACATGCTTGCTACTAGGATTCAGTCGGTGCTATCCTCGGTTATCTCGTCGAACTAAGGGGCTTTTGTTAGGGGTTGACAAATCTTAGATGGGGTCCTTATAGCTAATCAACGTATTGATTCTAGAGCTAAATCGGAGCAGCCAGGGATGTTTGTAAGATTGATATGGAGAAGGCTTACGACCACATGGATTGGAGGTTCCTGGACTACATGCTCCATAGGATGAGGTTTGGTAATAAATGGAGGATGTGGATTAGGAAATGCATCTCGTCTGCCTCATTTTCCATTTTAGGGAACTGATCTCCTATTGGTTATTTTAGGAGTTCGGGGGACTCGTTGTCCCCTTATTTATTTTGGTAGTGGAGGCCCTAGGGAGAGTGTTATCTATAGCCGTGAACATTGGTGAATTAGAGGGCTTTGTGGCGCCCCCGGGAGTTCCAGCAGTTGCCCATCTCTAGTTTGCAGATGACACCCTTGTTTTTCTTGGTCCATATGTTTTCCAGATCAGATTCCTTAAGAGGCCTTTTGTGTTGTTTTGAAGCGGTTTTGGGGTTGCGCGTCAACTTAGCCAAAACTAAGGTGTATGTTATGGCGAAGTGGAGAATATCACAGATTCACAGCTACCTATCTGGGTCTTCCTCTAGGGGCTTCTTATAGATCCAAGGCTCCGTGGGCTCCAGTGATTGAGTGCTTTGAGAGGAGATTAGCTTTATGGAAGTCGAAATACCTCTCCAAAGGGGGCAAACTGGTGCTGATCAAAAGCACTCTTTCCAGTTTGCCTATTTACTAATCCTTGTTTTTGGTCTCGTCTTGCGTGGCGATGATTCTAAAAAAGTACACGAGGGACTTTTTGTGCATGATAGTGAGGGGACTCACAAATTTCACCTAGTAGCCTGGAAGGATGTTTGCAAAGTAAAGGACAAAGGGGCCTTGGGGATCAAGAAAATCAAAGTGATGAATCAGGCTCTCTTAGGCAAATGGTTATGGAGGTTTGGGGTGGAGATCTTTAGTTTGTGGCGAAATGTTATTGGGGGCAAGATGGGGTGATGCTCTTCGGGTGGGAGCTCTGTGGTCAAGGCTTGCGCCTCAGGCTCTAGGCACACCTAAAGCGCCTTAGAAGGGTCAAGGTGAGACGCGTTTAGTAAGGCGCGCGCCTCAAACCAGGCTCCAGGCGTATCAGGGGCACGCCTCACTAAAATACATATTTTTTTGTAAAATTTTTGTTCTTTGGCCTATTATATTAAACATTGGTATGATAGGAGAGATACAATTGAACCTATCTCATTGAAAGACATTGATGAAAGCCATGAATGACTACTTGGGGAGATGGAAACAGAAGGTGGAGTAGCAGAAAATGAATTGGTGTTTGAGGATAATAGCTTGACATGGAGTGTTGTTGCGAGAGCCGCTAGAGTTGGTGAATCAACATCCAATACTAAGATCACGATCAAGGTCAAGAGTAAGAGCCAGGGCTTTAATAAGGGAGCCGGAAGAGGAAGAAGCCAATTTGGAGGAGACAGAAGAAGAATATATTGAGGATGCTAACACATCTGATGATGATGGGATGGAGCTAATGATTATATTTTAAATGATGGTGATGGTAATTAGAACTAATTCTGGGCTATTTGAAATTTTGAACATTTGTTATCTTTTATGTTTTATGGGTTTTTGATTACTTGTTTTGTATTAGATAATGGCAATGTTAACTAGAACTGCTTTTGGGTTACTTGAGATTTTCGATATTTGCTATCTTTTATGTTTTATGGCCTAATGATTACTTATTTTGTTATTTTATGATTTTAGTTTTCTTTATTTTTTTATATTTCTTATAACTTCTAATATTGCGCCTCGCTTCAAACAGGCGCGTGCCTTGCCTTGCGCCTCAGGCGCGCACTTTAACTACCTTGGGTGGGAGAGTGAAGCAACTCGCCTTCCGTATGGTTGTGGTGTGTGGAGGGGCATCTTGAAGACTTATGGGGAGTTTTCCAAAGGCGTCCGGTTTGATGTAGGGTCTAGTAACATAATTAGACTTTGGGAGGATTCTTGGTGTGGTGATGACTCTCTCCAGAATGATTTCCCAGATCTTTTTGCTCTTTCTGAGAGGAAATCTTGGTCTATGCAAGATTGCTCCCTAGGTAGTGGGGAGTTAACGGGGTGGAACTTTGGCTTTAGGAGAAACCTCAACGATTGGGAGACAGAACCTATGTCCAGATTGCTCTCCAGGTTACATGATGTCCATAGTATGCCCTTCGCTCTAGATAAACGACGATGGATCTGGACTAAGGGAGGCTCATTTTTGGTTCACTCTTTCTACGAGAAGTTAGACGGTTCTATAGGTATTGTTTTCCCGACTACTTTGGTCTGGAGCTCTAAAATCCCGACTAAGATTGTCTTTGTCTGGTTGGCTTCCTTGGAGAAGATCTTGACTGTGGACCACTTGATTTCTAGGGGGATTATCATTATTGACCATTGTTCGATGTGCAAGCACCATGGGGAATTTGTCAACTACCTTCTGTTACATTGCGACGTAGCTAGGGAGGTTTGGTCGTTCTTTCTTTCGGAGTTTGGGATGACATGGGTGATGGTGGGTTCCTTTTTAGATTTTCTCTTTAGTTGGCATTCCTTAGTGTTCTCTTCTAGATGGCGGATTCTATGGCGGATGCTCCCTTTCACGATAGTTTGGGGCATTTGAGGGAGTGAAATCAGAGGATTTTTGAAGGAAAGAGTGTAGACTTGCAATCGATCATCCTTAGCATCAAAAGAATGGTGTTCGCATTGGCAAATGGGTTCTTGGAATGCAGACGGCTTTTCTTCGCAGATTTCGTCTATCGATGGGACCTCCTTTGTTCTAGGGATGCTTGATTTCCCGTTTTACCTTTTGTCTTTTCCCCCATCTTTTCTTTTTCTTCTAGTCCCTTGTTCGGTTTCAGCTTTTAGTAGGTCTCCTCGGCCACTATAGATGTTCCCCTATTTTGGCTTGACTTTTGCTTCTTTCATGAAATCTTTATACTTATCAAAAAAAGAGAATGATATCCAGACACATATTCAACAAATCTTTAATGGCTTCTCTTAGTTCTTCAACTATCTTCTTTGATTCTCCTTAAAATGGCATGCAATTGAAAGAAAGAAACATGCAAACCCCGAGTTCTCTCTAAATATGCGAGTCTTCTCCCCCCCTTCTTTCTTTTTTTACCCAATGCTCTGGATAGTATTAGTTGTTCTTAAACTCTCTTTATTATATTGTTGAGAAAAAAATAAAGTCTAAAAGGATGAGTACAAGTGTTGTGCAATTGGAGTTGCAACATTTCTTTGGTTTGTACACATTGTTTAAAGTATCATTCTGTCTCGTAATGTCTCAGTCAAGACGTCTAGGTCTCGGGGGCGACTAGAACAATTTATTTGGTTTTCTTGCCATTGTCTTGGTTTATCTCTTACCATCTTAGTTGAGACATCTCGGCTTTTCAATTAACCGAGATGTCCTTTGAGACCAAGACTTTAAACCTTGAATGCACAAAGAATGTTTGTAATTACAAACATGCCCTACTTCCCTTTTTAATAACATGCCACCTTTTCTTTTCTAATTACCTAAGCTAGTGTGAAGCGCCCCTTTTTTTAATTTTTTTTGAATGTTGAACCAAAGTATACTCGAACTTCTCCCGTACTGTATTTTTGCTTATGTTGAATTGCTAACAGTGGTTTTCCTGGTCGGGTGTTTGATAATGGCTGCAAGTTTATTCTGATGACTTCCATCTATGGTTCAAAATCTCGTTCCTTCTCGTTTTGTCTCGGCTGAGACATCTCGTTCCTGTAGTTTACCTCATTCCAAAAGCCTAATTAAAGTGCAGAAATTGGTTTAAAAGCTTATTTTCATTGTGTATGTGTCTTTAATAACACATAAATTTTAAAAACAAATTTGTAGTTTAATTAAGCATTGGTAAATAGTTTAATCTTATCGAGACATTTATTGTTTTTCCATTGTCTCGTTTCGTCTCAGTTGAGACGTCCTGTTCCGTCAGCTTATCGAGACAATGAAACGGAATGTTATTTTTTAAACCTTGCTTCCATCTAGGATAAAATTGCCTGTTGATAGGCTTGCATTATTCGGTCAGGAGTTGAACTATTATACTAAAGAGAGGCCCAGTAAGGTGCTTGAGTGGCTGGTGAAGAATTCTTAGAAAATCTTGGAATTACTTTATTGGCATTGCACTTCTATTTAGAATAGACTTGTAGCATTAACTAAAAACCTCTTTCGGAAAGTAAGTTAATGTTCTTTTTTTTGTGGTTTAAAATGGTTCCTAGAACAAACTCTCTATTTCACACCTTCTAATTAATTTGAAAATGGGTTCTGAGTGACACAATTGACCTCTTAGAAAATGAGGAAGCGCTTTCATTCCCAAAAGAGAGGGCTTCATGCCTAGATTCTCATACCACTGTGAAGGAACCATGGGAAAAGACCAAAAAAGATCTAGCAAAGATTGGGCTATGTGACATGCTGGCATGCTTGGCTCTACTAGAAAAATGGGGTTTGGCTAAAGAGGATTGATTTGTAAGGGCACAATTTTTGTGGCTCTAGGTTTTTCATGTGGGATCCATGTAAGCACGTGCATATTGAAGCATCTACAATAACTTATCAAAAAAAAAGTACAGGTTATATAGGCGAGGTTTGAAAAAGTAACTGCATACTGCTGCAAATTTATGGAAGACTTTATAGTATCATCCTTAAGACAAATGGGATATGGTTTGTTACCATCTATTCATGATTTTTCTCGGTAACTTTGAACCGAAATTTCAAATATTGTGGTTTTTCACGATTCATGTTTCTTTTTCTTGCAGAATATATGATTTGTGCATGTGTGGTACTGCTTCTCCCTTCTTAGGAATGGAGCAGTTGCCACAGTTCCCACATTTACAACAATGGCTTGGCCTTGCAGTTGCTGGTGCTGTAGAGCTTGGGCATATTGTAGAGCCCCCTCTTATCCGCACTGCTACATCTATTGTTCCTCTTGGATGGAGTGGTGTTCCTGGTGAGAAGAATGGAGAACCTTTGAAAGTTGATATCACTGGTTATGGATTACATTTGTGCACACTAGTTCAGGCTCAAGTAAATGGTAACTGGTATTGCCTTTCACTCTTTTCACATTATTTATTACTTCTGCATTAGTTCTTTGAGCTTGTAATAGGATAATTGAGTTGTTCCCACATATGTATAAAAAGGCTGATTTTCACTTGGTGATGATTCTTAATGCAATCTGGATGCATTCATAAGTATGCATGGTCAATAACAAGAAAAGATTCTACATATGTAACTGATATAAAATTAAATTTGGTTACTAGGAAGTTTTGATACTCAGATGCTTCAACATGCTTAGCACACTCATATTGTTGCCACGATACAATACTGATAATTGTATTAGATAGTGCATGGATGCTTCAAAGATACCGTTTTCATTTCCTGTAGGAGGACGTAGTAGGAATTACTATTCATGTGTAGTTGTAATTCCAATTCTGCTCATCATTAAGCGCATATATGTAACCATATAATATTTGAGGTTTTTGGGCATCACAACACAACCCTAATTTCTTTTATTCTCTCTCTCTTACAAACGCACCCGGACATATGAATGAAGGCACCGAATGGAGGCATTGACGATAGGATTGAAACTCCTACTTTTAATAATTAGGTAAGTAAATTGAGTCTTTTCAGAAGTGGGAGCAATCAATATATCTCCCTCAGCTGGTGGATCATAAAAGCAAGGAATGGAGGTAAAGAAAAGAATGAATTTCTTCTCCCCCTTCCTTACTTGAGGCAACCTATCTTCCACGAGTCACTCTTCTCTTTCTTCTCAATCGGGAATGCACACACATTTTCTCTCTTCCTTCCTCCATTCATGGTATCAAAGCTTTTGAACATGATTACTTTGTGACTTCAGAATCGAATGAAACAAGAGGGGTTTTGTTCATCTCTTCAAGCTGCTATGACATCAGTCTCCTATTATATTTTTTGTCTGCTAGAGGTCCCGTCCCCAGATTACCGGCCATAATGAATAAATAATTAAATAAATTAAATGAAAAAGAAAGAATACGATAAAATATAAAAATATGTACATGTAATGATGAATTTCCCTTTACTGAATTTCGTGTTTCTATCATAGAGAAGGTCTTCACAGTTGGAAGCCAAAATGGTTCCTCATTTGTGAGTTTGCTGGAAAGAAACCCAATGCCTCTTTGAGAATACTCAATCACTAGTTTTGACCATGAAAGTTAGCAGCCTTCCCAATGGTCAGAGTAGTTGATTGTCAAAGTAATTTTCTATTAAAACAGCTCTCTCTCTCTCTCTCTCTCTCTCTCTCTCTTAGAGCTTACCATCTTCATTCACAATGTCTATGGTCGTTATTCTTCTATTGAATGCACCACATGATATCACATGTATTTTTTCATCCAGGTGTTCAACTACAGTCGAATCATTACCTTCAATGCCACCGTATTCTTCGGATCATGGATTACAGCAGGATTTACAAAAGATGCGAGTCTTAGTTGGAGGCCCATTGAAATACCCTCCAAAACATCAGATAGTGACAGATTCTTTGCTGCCCGGTTTTCCTTCTATGGATACGGAATCTTTTAATCCCCGCAGGAAATACAACATAGGATCATTTCATGAGGGAGGAAGCATCTGCCCTGAAGGTTTAAGTGATTTTGTTATATTCTGTACCAGTGATTTCACTTCTGTCTCCAAGGAGGTTTATTTCAGAACTCGTAGAGTGCGATTAGTTGGTCTTGAGGTATTTATGTTGTACTTGACGATTTATGATCCATGGACGATGTGTTTTATTTTCATGGCATGAAATATATGCTAGTTGACTTTTGGATTGTTGTAGGGTGCTGGTAAAACTTCTCTATTTAATGCAATATTGGGTCAGGGCAGACTAACCACCACCATCAATCTTGAGACTATGCGTCCAGAGACTGATTCGCAAGAAGGAATTGCCAGTGGCCTATGCTATTCAGATTCTGCTGGGGTAAATTTGCAGGTACTTCTTCTATGTTACGTGAATTCTTTCCCTGCTGCTCTTTTATTGTACCCAACAGTGTCATTTTATTTATTTTTTGATAGAAGGTATTGAATGGATGAAAGGGGAAACCCCGCCGTATAAGCTATGGAAAAAGATACAAGCAGGTGAGGGAGACCCTCACAAAACACAAGGACCAGAAACCGTATAGCAAAAACACTAAGTCTTTTCCATCAAAAGACGAAGTCTTCGAAACAAAAGCCTCGGAATTCTCTAAGAATTGCCAACCAGTGAAAGAGATAGCTTTAATTTACAAGATAACAGCTTTGAAGCACCCTCCTTGTCTTTGAAGATATGCCTATTCCGTTCTTTCCAAATAGCCCAATAGACAACAAATGGGAGCAGCCTCTAAAGAAGGCAACCACCAGAGGAGAAGGCATCAGAAGACTATCCCTAAATAAAATGAGACACATCTCGGCACTGTTCAATAAATGCGAAAAATCTGGAAGAAGGCATACCCCACCTCACAGGAGAAACGACAATGGATAAGTAAGTGATCAATTGACTAGCCACTAGATTTCCACTTGGAGCACTAGGGATGACTATCCTCCTACTAATCAGGTGATCCATTGTAAGAATCTGATCAGCACTGTCTGACTTCCAAATTGTCATTCATCTTCGGAGTAGGAGATCTGCTCTCTCACTAAGCGACTAAGAAAAATAGCAAGAACATTCTTATTTTACCCACACACACACACACACACCAGGTATTTTCCCAAACCACACTTTATTTTACCCCTTCCTTTTTTTGAACAAGGAAATGCTCTTCCACACCCCATAAGAAGAAGCAACCAACCATTGTTTCTACTACCGAACTTGCTATCAATGATCCTCTCCGTAGACTATTTGTTACCACCTCATACCTCCACAACCATTATCCCAGATGGGTTGTATTCATTATCTTAAAATGTCTAAAGCCTAGACCATCCCATTTTGTAGGCAAGCAAACTGTTTTCTAGTCAACTATTTGAATCCTCCATACCTTAAGGAAACTCTAACCAGCTTCTCTAGTCTTTTGGCCTAACACACCGACATAGAGGAAAGAGATAGAAAGTGGATAGTAAGACCGGAGAGAGTACTTTTAATGAGGATTACTTTACTATCCTTAGACAAATAACCTTTCTTCTTGATCATGGGATCTCAAATGGACTTCGACTTGTAGCTCGCATTAAGAGGAAGACCAAGATAGGAAGTACGGAATTCACCCACTTTGTAACTCAAATTATCCTCCATTTCAACACTTCACCCACTTTGAAAGCATCAATTTTAGAGAGATTAATATGGACCCGATACAACCTCAAAACACCGAAGAATGCAACTTAGATATCTCAACTGAACTTGCGAAGCCTTGGTAAAGAAGATCGTGTCATCCGCAAATTGTAAGTGAGAAATGATTGGACCAACATCTCCTGCCTTAAAACCTTTCATAAACCCACCTTCTTAGTCATTCTATAGAGGGTCTTCACCACCACAATGAACAAAAAGGGCGAAAAAGATCCCTTATCTCAGACCTATAGAACTTCTAAAATAACTAGTTGGGGCACCATTGACCAAAACTGAGAAGGAATCTGAAGAAATACACACTTTGATCCACCTCCTCCATTTCAAGCCAAACCTATCCTCCCAAGCAGTTAATAAAAAACTTTAGTTAACATGATCATAGGCCTTTTCCATGTCAACCTTGCACTCCTGGTTCACCCATCAGAATTCTCATGTCTTTCGAGATTTGGCTAGAGGATGGATTATTATATTCTCCCACTCTTTGAGGCTAGCAAATGAAGTAGCAGATACCTTCGTTGAGGAAGGAGTTCACAGAGAATTGTGGTTCATTGGGAATTCTCTTCCCTAGTTTATTCCTTTCTTTTCCTTGTTTTTTCTTGGGAATTATTTTCCCTTGCTGTCCTTTCCCTTCTTATTAATGCACTTTTGTTATTTATCTCCCCCAAGCTAATCGGGTGAAAATATGCATGGGCTTTGTCACATTCCTTTTTAGGAATAAGGGTAATAAAGTTGCTATTGGAGCTCCAATCAAGATAGACTTTGTCTTGAAACTCCTGGATCACATGCATGAAGTCATCACTGATAATGCCCAAGCATTTCTTGAAAAAGAGAAGGGAGAATCCATCCAGATTCGATGTCTTATTACCACTTAAATTGTCAATTACTTTAGATTGACTCTATCAATGTTGAGCCCATCTAAGGTTGGCCACAGGAAGCAAGTCTCCAAGTAAAGTGTGAAATTCCACAATAACCACTTTGATCTTCTCCTCATCAATGGAACCTTCCACCTTGAGTTGAGAGATGTTGTTACATCTACTCCCAGCGTTAAGTTGGTGAAAGATCTTGGAGTTTTTATCTGTGACCAGCTTCTTCAGATGGTCGGTTGTGTCATCATCGTTGCACTTCACCCTCACATTCTTCCTACTCTGCCCTGCTTTGGAAGAGTTGCTTGACTATGAATGAATGGTCAAACCTGGGTCCCCCCACCCCTGAAACCCTAATCTCAACACCTTCGAAACTCAGCCGAAACCTTAACTGAACTCGAGGAAACGAAGCCCGTCAGGGTTCCAAGAGAACGGAGGAGACGGATGTCGATCTACTGTTGTAAGAAGAAGCCGACGAACGATCGAAGATCTGAAGACGGCGACAATGAAAAGAAGGCAAAGATCGAAAATGAAGATGGATCCGCATTTTCGCCTCTCGTTCACCAAGTTCTCTTCACGTGCAATAGCGATCGCACAATCCAGATGAAGACAGGCAGTGGCGATCACGCGGGGAAGAGAGGGAGTTCTGAAGCAAAAAGAAATGAATGTGGGTAGATGGGTTGAGGGCGTGTGCGAGAAAACAGGGAAGTGATGGATCAGATCCGACCGTCCAAATTAGATGGGCGGGAAGATATGGAGAGGGGGAGACAACATTCGTCCCTTATTATATAGATATGTTATATTCTTTATTGTTAGATAATTTAGTCCTCTCCTGTAGTACATTAATGGCTAACGAAGCTTCTTGAGGGGAAGTTCAGAGATAGGCTAGGGCTTGGGAGCCTGCTGGAGCAGGTTATATGGAACTGGGTTTGACAATGGAATCAATATTTGACCTGTAATGATTCTATGATTATATTTTCTGCTTTCTCGTACATTGACTGACTTTTAAGGTTCTTCATTGTTTTGTTATTCCTAATTATCTTGAATAAACCATATGTGCAATTTGGGAACTTCTGTGCTGCAGGACCTGAATTTGGAGGCTGCTCGTTTCAGGGACGAGTTGTGGATGGGAATTCGTGATCTTAGTCGGAAGACTGATTTGATTGTTCTTGTGCATAACCTGTCCCACAAGATACCGCGGAACCATCAACCAAATTCTTCAGAGCCACAGCCAGCCCTTTCACTTCTGTTGAATGAGGCCAAAGCACTTGGAATCCCTTGGGTCCTCGCCATAACAAACAAATTCTCGGTCAGTGCACACCAGCAAAAAGCTGCAGTTAATGCTGTTCTACAGGCATATCAAGCATCTCCAGGTACTGCTGAAGTTATCAATTCTTGCCCTTATGTTACGCCCAGTGCAACAATCTCTCCCCAGTCATGGGGTGCAACAGATGATGAAGATTCTAAGGGAAGGATGACTGCTCAAAAACTTGTGCTAGCTCCTTTTAACCTTGTCCGGATGCCTTTTCAAAAGAAACCAATGGTTCTGCCTGTGGAAGGTGTAACTACTTTATGTCAGCTCATACACCGTGTGCTTCGAAGTCATGAGGAGTCATCTTTCCAGGTAGAGACTTTTCATCAAATAATTTTGTTGAACTTGAGGAGCTAAGCAAGGATTCATCTGGATTTTTTATTCTTGCTAGCATGGATCAACTTTGTACTACTGTAATATTATATGGCTTAATCAAAGTTATGAACTGCTTATGAACCTCATGCTAGAACATTTTGCCGACAAAGTGTGTATACGAGGGATAGGGGGTTGGAAGAGGGGTGAGGGTGAGGCAGGGGTTGAGAATGGGAGTGACCATTCTATGAATCCCATCTTCTAGATTTCCTAAGCCAAAATCCGATCTTATTGGTGACTGTTTCATCCATTTCATAGACTTTTCTCTGTACTGTTTGAAATCTTTCGAACCATTCAAAAAATGAGAGAAATTGGATGGTTAAGATAATCTGTTTGGGTGATTTTGTCTGAGATCTCCTTGTGCGAAGCATCGGTTGGGGAGTCGAAGCCCCTTTATATGCCAGTATGAGTTTGGTTACTCCCTTAAGGTCAACACATTGGGTACCTTATATTTCGATTTTACAACTTTGATAGATTGGCTTCATTATTAACGTGATTAATGATTACAGACGAACAGTTTGCATTTATCCCTCTCAATTCCATTCTGTTCTTTTTCTCTTCTTACAAAGTTTAGTACCTATACTACTTTGAGCCAGTGTTTTAAAAGAAGTTGAGGCTTCCAAAAAATGCCCTACGCTTATCATAAAAGCATAACAGCTCTTGAGGCATATGCATCATCTACCGAAGCTTTAAAAAAGGCATGCATCTCATGCCTTCTACACCTTTTTAACTCCTAATGTGGTGGTGACAATTTTAGATTCTCTTACCTTAAGAAATTTAATTAGCTTTTTTGTTTTTCCCTCTAACCCTTAGTTAACTAATAATAAAGCTATTCTGGTTCAAAACAATGACAAAAACAATCTCTTTCCCCCATATGGAATAGAACAATATTTTTTTCTTAATTCCGAATTTGTCTTTTTATCGAATCTATCCTATTATTTATCTATTTTTACTAGTATTCATTTCAAAAGGTGTTCATGACACTTACGCCCTATGCCTTCGGGCTTAAGCCTCACACTGTAGATCATTGAAGCATCTCTCTCCTTGCTTTTGCTTTTAAAAAAAATTGCTTTGAGATAATTGAACTTCACATGCTCCTGGTTTGAGTTTGAAGATGTTGCATGTTTTTGCACAGGAACTTGCTAGAGATAGACTCTTGCTGGAATTAGCAAGAGAACAGGCACTGGCAGCAGATGCAGGTCGAGATTCTCAAGGTAAGGGAAGCTCCATGACGGCTGCAGCTGTGGGTGCGTCCCTTGGTGCTGGTCTTGGGCTTGTCTTGGCAGTTGTTATGGGTGCAGCGTCTGCGTTGAGGAAACCTTGATAAATCACAGTTCCAAGCATTTCTGGTTGATGACTGCCTATTCATTTGTTTTGATTCAAGTAGCACCATTCTTCCAGATTTAAGAGTAAAGTACAAGGTTTGTACTTTATACCCTTGCACTGTTTTTGAAAGGTGAGTAGGGTTATATCTGTTAATAGACACAGTTGTCTTAAAGCATTAGTAGTGAATGTCCTACAACTTATTCATTTTATTCATGTAACTACTGTACAGCTAAAACCTTGGCTTGAATCTTTCTTTCAGAAGGGCCAATATTTATGCCTGTTGAAAACCTGTTAGTTCTGTATTTGTCTTTACTCTGTGCTTGTGTAGAAATCACATAGTTTTCAACATCCAATAGCTAACCCAGCAAATAAAGTGTCAGCAATTCGAGTAAAACAAGAGTACAGACAAAATTTTTATATGCATAATTATCAGTATGTTCTAATGAAAATTCAACAAGGAAAGTTTAGAATGGTTAATAATGAGGAAATAGTCAATGGCAATTAAAGAAAAAAAAAAGAAGAGGAAGAAAATCTTTTCAGCTTAATCCAGAATTTTGTATATGTTCAATGCAAATGTCAGACTTAATTGCTTGATTGATTGACTGCATACCAGGTTAGTATGGTTTGAACAACATGAATTGACATTCAGTGCATAGAATTTCAATTAACCAAAATTTAGTCACTGGGTACCTAAAGGGGTCCGCCCTCCTGTTCTTTGTATGTGGCACATGCGTATGGGAAGGGGAAAGGGAGGGGAGGGGGGGTTGTTGGCATCTGCTACGTGATGGGTCCCACTTTCACTTTTCATATAGCAAAAATTGACCTGATTTGATTCCAGTCTAACACCTAATCTATCACATTTTTTGATGTTAAGATAAACCAACCTGGAAAAAAGTAGAAAAGCTGTCAATCTGTTGATTACAGCAATCTGATCTGGTTAGTTTAAAATACAAGATCTTCTAGAAACCATTAAATAGCAGTTCCTGCCCCATTTGCACAGGAGGTATGAGAACGGGGATTGTCCGTTTGGGCACTCAATGTCGATCGAGACATTCGCACTGATAACACTATTCAAGCATTGATCAAGTCTTGTGCACATGCATGTTCACCCCTGAAAAGTCTTTGTTGAGATACAAGGAGAAAGCTCTGTGTATTGACCCTTTACAGTCCCACATTACCAGTGCATAAGTTTACCCTATGTGAAAATCTTATTTTCATGTAGTAATGTTTCATTAGTCTTCCTGCTAGCTTTTAGTCTGTCTGTGGATCCAAAGCACCATTTCAATCCATTCCCGAGCCATCACCAGTCAATGGCATCTCATGCCCTCGATTCGACTCCCGCAACAGCGAATGAAGGGCCACCTCCAGGGTCAAATCCCAATGAGAGTTTTATGTATGTAGTTGCTTTTTGGTGATGAAAGTCTTGGAAAGATCCTATTTTGAGAACAAATTTAGGTTTAGACTTAGAAAGTTCTATTAGGATACTGACATGTCATAGCACCTGTGATACTGTAATCCAATTTCATCTCAATGTCAGCCTTTGGATTTGGGAATAATTACATCGTTATTCACCGTATCCAAGGGTTGACATTGTACACTCAGTAACACCTGGGCTATGACATCATTGAACAATTCTATATCCATGTCAGTAGAGAGATCTTTTGATTATCATTTGACTCAGGCCTCTGGATGTAAAATATTTAAATAAGTGATTCTGATTTGGTATTTGTCCCAAATCATGTTTTTTTTTTGGTAAAAATTCCAAAAAAGTTTCAGCAGAATGGTCAACCAAGACATGGTTACCCACTAGTCCAGTTAGTGGGGACTCACAAACTAAGCTTCCAGAAGTTGACTTAAAAATACTAACGTACGCATGGTGCGAGATCACGTCATCATATTTATTCGGAATTCTCCCAATAGCTCAGTGCATTGTTCTTCTTCAATGGTAAGATGGGTAGTTGTAGTAGTCCAAACTTGGAAATGGACCTAGACTGTTGGATGTTCTATGAGCTTCACATCTTATGAATCTCAAGGACCATCCGACAGTCTGGATGCTAGGGAGGATGTCCTCCTAGGGCTGACAGTATCGTTTTTATTTGTTTGAAAAGTGGGAAAGAAAATCTTCTAAACTAGGTCAATCGACATTTTTAATGGGTGTGCTGGAAAATCAAAATTTTCCATATAAGCTAAAGTCAATAGGACTTCGGATGTAAAATGGCATTCCTTCTTATTAGCATTTATTTAGGCCCTGCTTGGTATCCTGTCCATAGTTTGCAGGAAAATGTTTGTAGGCAAATATTTGACGATAACATGTTCGCAATGACAAATATTTGTTGAGAAAATATTCGTATGGTTGGGGAAGGGAGAACTGTTGGAGGAAACCAAGGAGGATGAGAGAGTCATTTGCCTATTTTTTGCAGCCACCTTTTACTTTTTTGACCAAAAAATTGATCGCGTCTGATGCAAATATTTGTTGGATGTTGCGCCACCAAGCACATGCAAATGCCGCAAATTTTGGCGCGCAAGCATTTGTAGTGCGCTACTAATTTCAGAAAAGTTTTATCTTTTTATTTCTTCCTTAAAACATTGTTTTCTTTCTTCATCAAAATCATGGTCTGTTTAAAATATAGAACTTTGAGAGTTTCAGGGTCAACCATCATGAGTTGTGATGACTGATGAGTTTCGGTTTATCGTATATATCATTGACAAGTCAACATATCGTGAAAACATCCTCGTCTGATCTGATAATCTGTTCCGTACCCATTTTTTTCTAATTTTTTTTTTTTTGGTGGGCAAGATAATGATTTGATCCACTCATGGATGGATGGAATTTCAAAAGACTGGTATTGAAACATATATTGCTATGTGCGTTTGTATGGGGGCAATGATGAATCATGGTTTTCCTTTTACCCAAACTATTATTATTCAAATGTAACTCAAGGGGGGCTTAGCTGCTTTTTCTTCTAATATTTTTTTTTCATGAGGGGGCTTATCTAAGGGAAAAAATAAAAATTTTACTTGACTATACTGGCAATATAGTCATTTAAATTTTCCCACCTAAAAATCTCAGATTAACGGGGTGGGAAATATTTTTTCTCAGAGAAAATTTTCTTAGGAAAATACATCTGATAAGGCTTTTTGATTTAAAATATGCCAAGAAAATATGCAATTCTCAATTATGTGAGAAAATAATAGTGGGTTTTCATGGAAACGAATTCTCACTTGTGGAATAGAAATAATTCCAGCCTTGGATGGGAAAATCTCATTTTCTCGGGAAAATTTACCAAATTTAAAATGGCTATCAAACAAGGGAAAAATTGGTTTTCCCAAGAAAATGCGTTTTCCCATGGGAAAATTGACAATCAAACACGTTTCCCCTCTATTTATCAAGGGTTTTATTATTTTCCGAGCACATTTTACTTCTTCCAGACCATCAATGTTTTTTTTCTAGATAGATGAAGTGAAATTTGTTCTAGAAGAAGCAAAATAGGAGTGAAATAACATTAGTGTTCTGGAAGAAGTAAAATTAATGGAGCGAGACCGTGATTGACGTGATCCGTTATGAAGGTCATAATGGTAAAATTAATGGAGCGAGATCGTTACAACGGGTCTTTTAAAACAATTGTATTCTTTTTTGGACGGGGTTAAACCCAACGGCGATGGGGCGCGACAACCAAACGATGCACAATGTCTTCTTTTTTTTTGGTTACGAAGGGTGTCCCAACCCTGACAAGGACGGACTAATCCCTATATGGTAAAATTAATGGAGCGAGATCGTTACAATGGGTCTTTTAAAACAATTGTATTCTTTTTTGGACATGGTTAAATCCAACGGCGATGGGGCGTGACAACCAAACGATGCACAATGTCATTTTTTTTTTTTTTGGTGACGAAGGGCGTCCCAACCCTGACAAGGACGGACTAATCCCTATGGATGCACGCAATCACCTACAAACCACGTGCATTGGGTAAGCCCAGGAGAAGTAAAACTTGTGACCTCGAGGATCAAACCTAAATGTCGAGCCAACTGAACTACGGGGTTTAAAATGACGTTAACGGTGCAACACGAGGACTTTCCAGGAGGTCACCCATCCTAGTACTACTTTTGCCCAAACATGTTTAATTGCGGAGTTCTGATCGGATCCAGTGCATTAGTGCTCATTTGTAATTGTTGTCCTATTTCAATTATTTAGATTAAATAAATGACAGGATGTGTCATGATCCCTTATCATGTCATCATCATCTGATGGCAATCAGATGGTGACGTTGATAAGAATTTCTACCATCCTATTTTTAAGTTATGGAGATCAAAACATCGGGCGGCCCACATCATTTGTATCTTAAACTTTGAGACTTGTCAAAAGATGAATTTGGGGGAAGGAGTGCCCACATCATGATGACACTAGGGTAACATCATGATCATGTGTCCATCGAGGAAGGTGGGACCCAGACTTACTAACCACGCAGTTACTTGTGGTAGAGAGCCTTACCAAACAACCCCTTTTCTTTCCTATGACGTCCGACCTTTTCTGGAAAAAGCTAGCTTTTCTCCTAATGCGTTTGCTCCTAACCCTGAAGATGCCAAGTGGCAACTCTGTGGGCCAACCCCTTGTTGAATCTATACACAAATGGATTAATCTTTGTTCCAGCTGAGCTGGTCATGGGTTGGTCAAACAGCGGCATCATCATGAATATGGAGAACCGGGGGAACAAGTTTGTGGGTTCTTATCCTATTCCATTTAAGGAGAGAAAATATTAAATTCTCAAATTATTCCCGAATAATTCGTGAACCGTACGAATTATTTTAAAAAAATGAAACGGGTTCTATTGAAAGGTTTGGAAAATTTTACGCATTTTTTTTTCACATAAACGAATTATTCTTGAATAATTCACTAACTTTTCCGAAAAATCATTTTATAAGACAAAAAAGTTGTCAAAATTATACTTTTTATTTTATTTTTTAATTATTTTTGCTGAATTTTTTAACGCAATTTTTAATGCGAATCTGAATTGTACTCACCATTTTCCGCACCATAATTTTATTTTTATTTTTTAATTTGAAAGGTAAACATCTATTATTCCCCCCATACTTAACAAATATGTTATGAACCTAAAGGTTAAGACTTAAACTTTCCACACCTAAGTGCTTTTGGTGTATTGGTTTGGGTCTTAACATTTGGTATTAGAGCCAACCCCACGTCATGAGAGGGGTGACTTGAGGGACGGGATATCTGGGGGCTTACTCAACAAAGAGAAAATAGGGGTACCGGAAAAAATGTCAGGAGCTTGTTCACAAAAAAGTGAGAAAATAGAGGTACTGGAGTTAAAGCCGCCTTAGAGTGGGCCACCCGTGGACGTTGGCCTTGGACTCGTGATGAAATGTTATGAACCTAAAGGTTAAGATAAAGGTGTGAAAAGTTTAAGTCTTAACAAAAATGTGGTGACTAAAACAATGAACACTTTTACTTTAACCGGCAAATGGAACGAATCCCGTCCCCTTCAAAGCATGTCCACGTGGCACTTTCTTATGCAGCAGTTGAATAGTGGTTGTCCAGCTGAGCTGGACCGCAGGCGCACTCATACATCAAAATTCACCCTAATCAGCGATTTCTAGCCATTCGATTCAATCAAGCTTCTTTTTTTTTTTTTTTTTCCTCCTTTTCTTTGGGTAATAGCTTGAAATCAACAATAAGGCTAATTTTTTTGTGTGCGGAGTCCACCTAGAGGTGAGCTAAACATTATGGGTATTGGTTCCGGTTCCAGTTCCAGTTCCAGTTCAAGTATGATGGTTCGGGTTCTTAAACAAGTGGATACAAAACAGGTTACCCATTGGGAACATTCTTGACATCTTCATCACTACTATATATGTCAGTTCCGGGTCCTATCGGTTTCGGTTCCAGGTACTATTGGTTTCAGCCTTTCAGGTCTTTTTGGGTTCGATTGTGAAATAGCTAGTCTCAGAACCGGGTCATTGGAGCTGTTCACATTGGGTTATTGGTTAATCGGGTACAGATCGATACCCGTAGGTGTGTGGGCCCGGAGGGGTAGGTAAGATCAAAGTTTTTCCCCCATTCTCCATTATTAGTAAGTTAGTTTATATTTATATATAACAGAGACAGAGGGGGACAGAGAGAGACACACACACAACACAGAATACGTGACATATACATGACATACAATATATGAGAGCTATAAGAAAACCAAAATCATCATCCCATCTTTTGTCAAGAACATGTCTGGAGTAGTTGCAGATCAAAGCACTAGTTTTAACAGACCCAGATTGGTGGTGAAGAGAGTCTTAGCCAAGCCTCAACATGAGGGAGATGGTGCTGTTGTTAGAAGAAGCATTGGAAGGTCTCTCTCTCTCTCTCTCTCTCTTTCATATATGTTCTCTGTTCTTGATCCATGATTTGTGAGTGTTTTTGTGATCTGGGTATTTATCTGATTTGGGTTTTTTGGGGAGTTTTCAGGATTGAATTGAAGAATTTGGATCCTTTTCTTATGTTGGATGAATTCTCAGGTCCCTCTCTGTCTCTCTTACTGGCCTGGTTTCTGATAGAAATATAGATTGTAATTAAGGTTTTGTGGGTTGGCTGATCTTTTGCAGTTTCAGCTCCTGCTGGATTTCCTGACCATCCACATAGAGGTTTGTTTAAGAATCTCATCTGATTCTCCTTGATTTCTTATTTAGATTTTAATCTTGGTTTTGTTTATGGTGGCGGAGATATTCTTTTGAAGTTCTAATTTAGGTTCTGTTTTTCAGGTTTTGAGACTGTTACATACATGTTACAAGTAAGAGTTTATTATAAGTTTTCCAATCTTTTAAAAATTAGTTATGGCCAGTAGTGTTACATGGACCTCTTCTAAACAGGTGAATTATCGGTGTCATACACGTGTCGGTGTCCGACATAGTGTCAGATGTCGGATTTCGACACTCACAGTGTTACAACTGGCCAGAATTTTTGGGCTCGACGAGTCGGGCGTCGGATTCTGATTCACTTGTCTGAGTCCATGTAACACTTAATGGGGAGTTCTAATATAAGAAGTTTTGAATTTGGGTTCTTGGATTTCAGGGAGCTTTCACTCATCAAGATTTTGCAGGGCACAAAGGAACAATCAGAACTGGTGATGTACAGGTATGGATTCTTGAGATGGACAAATCTCTTGTTCGACGACATAACTGAATTATGGACATTTATAACAGAATTTGATGTTTTGGGGTTCCTTTATTATTAATTTTCATATGTTGTTGTACAGTGGATGACTGCTGGTAGAGGGATAATTCACTCAGAAATGCCAGCAGGAGAAGGAGCCCAGAGGGGATTGCAGCTTTGGATCAATCTATCATCCAGAGACAAAATGTAAGGACCTCATAAGTACATCATTTCACTGTTATTAGCTTTGTAACGACGTCCAAAAACTAATGCTTCTCGGATTCGAATTCAAAAATTGTAATCTTAGGATTGAGCCTAGATACCAGGAGTTGCTAAGAGAAGACATCAAGAGAGCAGAGAAAGATGGGGTCGAGGTCCGAGTTATCGCAGGAGAAGCAATGGGCGTCCGATCGCCTGTATACACCAGGACACCCACAATGTACCTTGATTTCACTCTAAAACCAGGAGCCCAATTGCACCAAAGTATCCCAGACTCATGGATTTCCTTTGTGTATGTTGTCGAAGGCGAAGGAATTTTCGGTTCCTTGAACTCTTCCCCAGCTTCAGCTCACAATTGCCTAGTCTTAGGTCCTGGGGATGGGCTCAATGTATGGAACAAGTCTGGCAAGCCGCTTAGATTCGTACTGATCGGCGGGCAGCCTCTTAATGAACCTGTTGTTCAGTATGGGCCATTTGTGATGAACACACAAGCCGAGATCGATCAAACGATCGAGGACTATCACTTTTGTCGAAACGGATTCGAAAAGGCCAAGTCCTGGAAATCTCAATCACTGGGTTAGAACAATCTCAAATAGTTTTCAATTGAAGCCAAAGCATATCCATCACTAAAGCAAGAAATAAAGGGAACCCATCTCTGTCTCTATCCAAGATCAATCAGACAGAAGCAGAGAAGAAAGAACTCTAGTTCTTTGGAGTTCAAATTCTTCTAGAAGCTTAATGATGCAGAGATGCTAGAATTGAGGCCATTGAAGTCATGATGAGCCAGTTGATCATCTGGGTTCTCTCTCTTTCAACTAGATTTTTTTTTCCTTTGAATTAGAAGTTGACTTTTTGTTTATTATTCTGTTTCTTTTGGGTCTTGGTGGTGGTTGTGCTGGTGGTGGTGGAGGTGGAGGTGGTTCTTTTTGTGAGTTGGGTTCTCAATCATTTTAGCACACCCACAGTTGCCCCTCCAACTAGGATATGTAATAGCTGTAAGCACTCAATGGAAGAGGAGGGTTCAATGCTGTGGCATAGATTGATTTGGTTATTTTCCTTGAGTGTAGGATGGTGTCATTGCTTCATCATCTTGTGTTAAAAAGTAATATTTCTAGTATACAGCTTAATCGATTGTTATTTCACCAAGTTTGAACTGTAAATCTTGTGTTGTACACACTGTATACTGAATTACATGGTTGCGCTTCTCGGATTTGTTTTAATCCATCCTTCTCTTTAGAAGGAACAACACAAGGACTTCCGAGGAGGTCACCCATCCTAGTACTAGTCTTACTAGTCTTACGCTTAATTACAGAGTTCTTGATGGCATTAGATGGAATAGAGATGACATGATCACATCCATCCTTGTTCAGCCAAGGTGCATTTGATCTCATTAGCCACGCCGAGTGCTACAAGGATTCAAGTGAAAAATCCTTGAGAACTTTTGGAAAAAATGAACTGAAATTCAGGATCCATATCAAGTCTGGTATCGGGGAAGTGTCCGTTATGTGAAGAGTCAAGGTATCATACTTTTTCGAAATGTTCGAACCAGTCTTAATTTTCTCAATATGCACGACCTTCTGCTTATTTCAGAAGAAGGTTTATGAGAAAATAACTGAGCCCCCGGTAGGACACAAGCGATTTACGTGGTTTGGTTGAAACCTACTCCGCGGGCGATGATGATCAGTGTTCTTCACTATAGAAATCGCAAAGTACAAGGTTTTCTTCTCTCACACCTCCCTCGGCCACTTAATATAATATATAACCCAAAAAACGAATTAGAAATGTATTAGGGTTTTTAAAACACTATATACAAGTGTTAGTGCAGGCTTTTCCGGCTTATGTATCAGTAGATAATCAATCACTAAGATAGAGTGGCTCAAAACCCACTAGTTAACATAAGTTTCCATTAGGTCTTGGGTTCAAAACCCAAAGATCTCAAAAAAATTTATAAATCACAAAAAGTACATAAACGCCCTTCAAAAAATACCTAATTTTTTTTTGGTCCAGGGGCATACCCCCTGAGCTCCCTGCACCCCAGCGAGCTCAGCGCGGAGCTCGACCTGCGCCCCACATTGATGCGACGAAAGTACTTCCCTGTGGACCAGTACTGAGCTGTTGAATTCGAACCAAAAACCCAACATACTTCGCCCCGAGGTCTAGTCTCTCCCTTTCTCAAAGTCAATGTAGGACATCATCATAAGCTGGTGGTGTGAACAAAAGCACCGCTGAGTAGCGGAGATGAGCTTCCCAAGAGAGATGATGATGGTGGTGCACATGTTGATACATAAGGCCATTGTGACCCCACTTTTTAAAGGTGGGCAAGCTGGTTGGTTAGTGTGTTAGCAATAAGTTTGTGTGGACGAGTTTTGTGCCCAGTCATGGCATCAAACACCCACTTATCAAGATGGAATCCTGGCTTTAGACGGGATTTGACGCCACTGCTCTTGCTTTGGAAGAACAGCTAAAGGAAGTGACAGTTGTCTTGAGCCTCTCTAGGAGTGTGGATCGCCTGAGTTTCTCAAATGGGCTTGTCATATATTGGGCCAGGCTTTAGCTGCACTGACTGCCTTGTGGAACAATTGTAGCCTGATTTTTAAGGCCAATAAACAAATGGGCTGGTCCTATGGTCCCTAGGACCTTGATTCGAATGTCCAAGTTGTAAGGGCGGAGCCCCTCAACCCTTAAAGGCGGGTGTATACAACAACATAATGGAGGCAGTCAAATTGATTCTTTTCAATGAATAGATCCGATCGCAGCTTCGAATATGGAATTCAGAGGGATCAAATAGGAAATGAGACTCTGAATCATAGAACTATAATGAAATATACGATCAACCAACATTTATCGAATTTGAAAAAGAGTCAGAAGAAGAGCAGGCCCTACTACCTCTTCCTTCCGGTGGAGGGACGCCTCGTGAGCCGGGCTTCTAGAGATGAGGCCTTTTGGCAAAGCCAAGTCAATAAAAAAACAAAATATTGACAAATTTTTCATGTTCAAAACTGAATAATCTGGGAATAATTAGGAAAAAATTCGTGAGTTTTTCCAAACCTTTGCATGTGATGTTGTTTGGTCTGTTATTTTTTTGAATAATTCGTACAGTTCATGCGCAAATACAAGTGTGGAGCCATCGTAGCAATGTAGTTAAGCATGTTGCTGATTAACCACGTAGATGTCGACCGAACCATGTAAATCGCTTGTGTCTTTGATCTCTATTTGATTTTCTCTGTTTGTGGTGTATTCTTGGTGGCTATTGTTTGCAATTTGTTTGGGGTAATCCGCAACAAAGCATGCATCCTCCAACCCACTACTCTTGTTTTGGGCCAGGCCAATCCTTGATCAAGCTCGGGCCCATATCAAGTCTGGGCTGTGCTTGGGCAATTATCGGCTTGGCCCTGTTTCAAACCGGGAGAGATAGGGATATGTAATAAATACATATGAGGGAGAGAGTTGTATGATGAACGGTTGTGATGAACACGAAGACTTTGGAGTGGGAAGCTGGGTCCCATCACATCAGTTAATGTGATTTGTCAACTAACTACTCACGAAGGATAAAAATGTGTGATACGTCAACATCTAGGAGATACTTGCGATATCACAAACAACTCCTTGCCACGTATCCAAGTCCAAAATATGGCGTTTGGTGTGGCCACATATTCCTCTTCTAAACCTTTCGTTTTGGTCGCTGGGTCTAATCCCCCAGGTGGGGGCTACAGCCTACATGATTGTGATAGAAGAATATTCCAAAAGTACTACAGCCCACCGAGTAGAACTTTGCTGATCGCCCACAATCTAAGCCACGTGTCACACTCTTAGAGGATGCTGACTGTATAGATGTTTGGCCAATCTCTAGGTGGACCCTACAAACCAAAAATCAGCTCGATTAGTGATTTGAAACCTCTGGATCTTTGTACCCCTGTGCGTTATAAAACAAAACAGGAAAATTGTCTCCCACTTATACTCCCTCTTATCTGCTTCACAAGGATGGCCGAGATCTTATCCCCCGAATGGAAGGTGGATCTCAGCCACTCACGCCCGCTTTTGGCAAATGCTTTGTCAGGGAGTGCCGTCGGCACGGGCCACCCACTAGTCTGTTATAAGAGAAAAACGGTAACGCCCCAAGTCCGTTATAACGGCCCCTTTCAAACTTTGGTGCGGGGTTTTCTTTACACGTGGAGGGCTGACCGATCCAAATCTTACCAATGACCCTTCGGGAACGAGCAACTTTTTGATCCAGTGACTTGGGAGAAATTTTTTGAAGCGGCCATCATGCGCCAATGATCGCGGCCATGTGATAGTGTGCATTTTCCACATTTTGCCCATGCCCTACTATGCATTGTCCTTTCCATGTGAATTGCAGCCATTGAATTCAGAAATTTAGGCCCTGCTTGGTATCCTGTCTCTAGTTTGCAGTGGCAAATGTTCGCAACGAACGGAGGTGGTGTGGCGATGAACAACAGAGGCAAAGACAAATAGTGGTGGCGGTGAAGGGTACAGCAATTGGAGATGAAAGCTGTTGGGGGAGAGGCAATTGGCCCATCAGGCCGGGCTTGGGCCGGGCTTCCCTCGGGCTGGGCTTAAGTTGGACCGGGTTAATCAAGCCTGCCAACAACTCGGGCCAGGATGCTGGCCGGGTTATGAAATTTTAAAACCCAAGCCCATCCCGTGGCCCAGTCTAGGGTCGAGCCAATGGGCTTGGTCACGGGCCGGGCCGCGGGCTTGGTTTAGGGCTTGGGTTGGCTTTGGTTGGGTTGGGGCTTAGGGAGACCTAGGGGAGGAGAGAGAACGTTGTCTAATGTTTGCAGTGGCTGCAAACATTAGACAACTTCTTGGCAAAAAATTGGTGAGCCCAATGCAAATATTTGCTGGATATTGTGCCACCAAGCACAAACAAATGGTGTAAATGTTGAGAAATTCTTTGAAGGGGTGGAAATTTAGAAGCGGCGATCAAGCGCCCAATCATACTGTACCAGGTATACCAGGGTTAACCTAGCGCAACATCATGGCCCATACACTTAGGTGTACCTGGTGCAATATGATTGGGTGCTTAATCCCTGCTTCTAAATTTTCGCCACTTCAAAAATTCTCTAAATGTTTACGCACAAATGTTTACAGCGCTATCAATTAACCAGGACCTTCATAGAAGAAAAAGACCGCTCTTTTGCCACCTGTCAAAATCTGGGTTTGAAAATTGCCACGTGGGGAGATTGCAAAGCATGTGGGTTCATTGAGCCTATCACGTGAGGTGTGTATGTTTAAAGAAAAATCTGCCACTCTAGAGAAGAGTTTTGGAGTGCAGCACCAGAAAACTACACATAAATTTGTTTGATACAACGCCAAGCGTTACCAGCATGAGTGCATATATGACTATGTGAGGGATGATGACACGTAAAAATGAGTTGGAATAGGTTGGCATGCTTTTTGACACGTGAAATAACACACTGTCGTGGGGACCCACATAGAGATGTGTTATTGACCTGATTCTTAATGAGGATGATCTTCTAGCCTTACGAAAAGTAGATTACAAGTTGAAAAATTCTAGACCGGACTTCAATTTCACACTTAACTTGAACTCCACATTTGATAGGGTTATAGGGAGGTAATCGTCACAAAAAAATTGGCACTTAGCTCATCTTCATGTAGGCCCCCACAACCGCATGTTATATTATGTCTCCAAAAACCGTGTCAACCCGTCCCAACCCTAATAACAGCCGTTGGCATTCAAATCGGGCGGTGGTTATGCTATCCAAATCCGCGGTGGCCTCTCTCTATATCTTATTTTGTCCTTTTCCTTCAATCAATTTTTTTTAAATATCATTTTGGTCATTTGAAAATTTTAAAATAATCTTCAACTTATTATAAATTCCCTTTGATAAAGGTAAAAAATTTAAATCAACCCATCAAATTTGAAGAAAATGTTTTTGAAGAGGGGCCGATTGGAGTTGAACACGGTTTAGAGAAGACTTCTCCCTTCAAATTTGAAGAATATGCTTTTTTGAAGGATTTTTTCGAAGGAACTGGTTGAAGATGCTCTTAGGGTCCTATTTATCAATGAAGAGATCATGCCAACCTTTTATGTAAAAAATAACGAAAAAACGGTCAGTTCACCAATCTTGGCCGCCAAATCAATCAAGCACTAAAATCCTCCTTAAATCAATCTCACTATGGGGCTTGAGCAACATAAGCAACATAAAGTCAAAGATGGCACCACTTGGATGATGGGAACCTTCTGATCAATCCCATGATGTTGATATGGGATAGTCAACAAAGTTATGGTAATGATCCATTATCATCATCATCATCATAAGCCTTATCCCAACGATATGAGGTTGTTTCATGAATCATGTTCTTTTATATTTGTATTGTTCGGTTTGTTTGATTGAGACAATGGTCCCATCAAGCACATGCAGGCCTTCCCAATGGGAATCAAAAGTGAACCTCAAAGAATTCTCATGTGAAGACAAATAAGCGAAATCTTGATACGTTTTCATCAATTAGGACCAACCAATTGGATGGGTTGTAGCTCGAAAGTTGCATCGGTTGGACAATCAAAGCCATCCGATCAATACCAAAATCTTGGACCATGAAAAAAAAATAGGTGCATTGGATGGCTAAGATTTTGGCTGTCTAGCATCTGATCAGCTGCAAATGTTGCCAGCTTTCCCAACAATAAAAAAGATTTTATTAGATTAGAGGAAAACCCCACATACAGATCATCATTGGTGACACTTGAAGGTGAAGGTCGCAGTAGACCACATGTTAAGGTGGGGTCCACATAGGATATATCCTTTTTTTAAACCTGTGGGCCTCACCGCAACATGTGGTCTTGATTACTCAACATGTGGTCTTGATTATTGCGATCACACTTTTTGTAGTTGCATTGTGACTTTTCCATTTTTTCCGCTAGAAAGTATGTCACATTGCAACTTCTAAAAGGAGGTCGAGTTTGGTGTACCCATGGGCTTCCTCCCAACATGCATGGGCCCATTATGGGCCATTGACCTTTGGATGTTTAGTCCAAGGTTTAAAAGAGGCTGTTTTAACAGTGTAACGGACTGGAGGCGTCAACGTTAAAACCGATTGTAACGGATGGGCAAAAATGGAAAAATGAAAAAAAAAAACAGATTGTAACGAATTTAACAGAATTTAATTTGAAAAAGGGGAAAAATGGCACTGCAATTCAAATTTTGAAATTTAGATTTAATAGATTTGAAATTTAAAAAAATGAAAAAAATGAAATTTAACGGAAAATAACAGGTAATAACGGCCGTTTTTTTCCACAAAATTTTTCAGATTTTAACGGCTGTGTAAAATGGTTTTAATGGCCGTTATTTCTAAATATCAAAACAGGTTTTTAACGTAACGGGCTTGGGGCGTTACCGTTTGAACGGCTGTTAAAACCGTTTGAATGGTGTTATTTTAAAACCATGGTTTAGTCTACCTCTTGATGGATCTACATATCAAAAATCAGTTTAATTAGTTATTTCTAGTCGACAGGTTTGAGTATTTCAATAGCGTGATTTCTGTCCGTTGAATTGAACTTTTTTATGCTAAAATTTAACTGTTAGAAATCAAGGATTAAAAGGGGCCGTTATAACGGATTGTAACACAGGTAAAAACAGAAAAAAAATTGGAAAAATAACAGCGCTAAAATTCACAATTTGAGTTTCAAAATTTTAATAAATTTATAACAGAAAATAATAGAAATAACAGACATTTTTTAACAATTTTTTTCAGAAAATAAGTGGTTATTTTTGTTATAACAGGTACGTGACGAAACGGGGGAGGTCCGAAACTGTTACAACAACCGTTATTTTGGTTATAACGGCCGTTTTTAAACCATGTTAGAAATCATCGATTTTTGGAATGTAGGTCCACCAAGACATGGACCAAACATTGTGGGTGGGGGAGACTTCAAAATTTGAAGTCAGAAGGGGACAGCAAAAAATTTCTCTTTCTAAAAGTGTGGTGGCAATAATCAAGATTCAAGACCACATGTTGAAGTGGGGTCGACATGTTTAAAAAAGGAGATATTCCGTGGACCCCAACGGAACATGTGGTCTTGATTAAGGTGACCTCACCCTTGAAGAAGTCACGTTGCAACAGCCAAAGTTTTCTCCTTTCGTGCTGAAATTGAAGGAACATCAATATCCAAGAGGGGTTGGTGGAAATTTGTTGTGTGATATGAGCTCATGTCCAGTCTGTCCATGTGCCCCTTTTCCAGAGGTAACGTTATTTCATTTTCCATTAATACACTCAGAAACTTTAAGAACACCTGAAACCCTGATACACAATTAAGGCTTCATGTTTTTTTTTTTTATTTTTATTTTATTTCTTAATTTTAAAAAAAATTGTTTATAATGATATCAGGACCTGGACCCACCCGCTTAAGGCTGTCAATGGATCCTGTTAATGTCAACCTTCTTGCGAACGCGAAGGAACAAAAATAAAAAGAACCGAAAAGATCAAGCACACAATAACATATTTACGTGGTTCGACAGTGTACTTCCGTCCATGAGTAAGAAGAGTTCTTTCATTATCCCTAAAGAATTAGGGTTACAACACTTTTCTCTATCTCACTCTCTCATGTACATTCAACAGACAAAAAACGCCAGACTCTGATGACGGGACACGCTGCTCCCTTGCAACAACCCAGCCAACTCAATGTGGAGCTGAACCCACATAAAGCCTCCGCTTAACTAATAGTAAAATCCCTGTAGAATAGTAATCCTTATAAAATACAAGACATCTACTCCAATAAAATTGGAATCCGATGTAGATATCAGCTTATTGGATTGGAGTTGTAATCCAATAAGCTATTGGATCCACTAACCTCAATTTGATCCAATATTGATCGGCGAATTGAATTGGATTTGGATATATATAAATCTTTATCCGATCGAGATACCCCATCTAATCCGAATCGGATCCGTTGACAGCCCTAGATCCAATTAGTAAGTGGGTCCAGAATCAAGTTTCAGAACTGTCGGGTACCCATTTACACCCCTAAATTTCTAACAGTACAAATCCAAGAAACCAACCCAACCTTCTTTAGATATAGTACCCCTTATGAAAAGCTCAACCATGTTGAAACACGTTTCAATTTAACGATAAATCAAAAATGATTTTTGGGCTATTTGTTGGTTAGGTCAGGAAATCTTGAAGTCTGATCAAGAGCTAAGACTTGCACAGCTAAGAGAGAACATGATAAACAATATTTTGAAATCGTCAAGATGGCCAATCCATTCTAGGAGAAGCTAAAACTTCGGCTGGTCCAGATTGCAGGCTACCTATGGAACGAGATACAATAATGACAACCTATGTTACCCAGATATGACAACGACAACGGACCGATACTGAGTGGATATGGCGTTTACAGTTAAAATGGAAGTATCCGACACGGATGAGGCACCCATTTAGAAGTATCCCGATATCATAGATGGCAAACAAATATGATAATCTCATAGAAACAAAAAGAGCAATCAATCATACACTTCTATCCACTTTATTCCATGTAAACATTAAATGCTTTTTGTCTCCAGAGCAAAAAAATTTCATCTCTAATGCCAAAAAACACTTATATTATTTTATTATTTGGTAACTAAAGAACACCCTGAAGACCAATCCATCAAGTAAAAAGAACAAAGCAACAAACCCAACAGAATTTACCGACCAACCTCAAGAATGCCCTTGACCTGCACCTGATCATCATGAACAGCAAGAATACTTGCTCTGATTTTGCTTCGATCCTTCGCCCCCATTGTTGACAAGGCTTACCCTGTTGACAGACAATTCAGCCTTGTAGGAATCGGAATTCAAGACTTTCCTGCTAACGTTGTTGTAGATTTCGCGGATAACCATCTCAAAAGCTGTTCTAACATTCGTTGAATCTAGGGCAGAGGTCTCCATGAAGAACAACCCTTCCGCTTCTGCTAGACTTTTGCCTTCCTCCACACTCACATCCCTGATATTCCCCAAATCGCATTTGTTCCCTACCAGCATCCTCGCCACAGTGGTATCAGAATGTGCTGCACGATTGTTCCATAAAATTCAAAACTTCAAGATCACCCAACCCCAAAAGCATATGTAAGTAAATATATTAATATGTAAGAATCCAGGAATCTGAACAGGAAATGAAAGAAAAAAAACATATAAATACATACTGCCTTAAAAGGACACTTCGCTAGCCGAATGAAAGTAACCCAAAAAAACATATAAATACATAATGTCCTAAAAGAACACTTAACGCTTGCCATATCAAAGTAACCCCAAAAAATCGCGATCTTGGATGCAATCTAATCAAACCTGCACAGAAATTACAATGTTTCTTATTCTCTATAAAATTATGCACCAAATTCGCTATGTCACTATGTTGATGGTCACCCTCATTCTCTTCAACCACGGGATCTGATATTAAGGGTTAGCTATGTTGCATGGATTCTTCTGAACGGGCAAAGTACCCGTGTCAGACATGAGGCAAAGTCCAACATGATACAGATTCTAGTGCAACACTTCCGAATTCTGTTTTGTTTTTTCTTTCCTCATAAGATATTAACTAACATTTTCCATATGTTATGAATTCTAACTTTAAAATTTAACTTTTCTATGCAACAGATATAACATTATACATGGATTCTCTTGTTTATAAGTATACAATACAAATCATAACATATTATCAAATACTTTTTTTTTTACAAGTATCACATTATCAATTATTATCCTCATTATCATATAAGAATACAATTACTTTGTTTCACATATTTAAAGTATACTGCCTAGTCCACAAATACTATTTTATAAGGTTTGCCAAGTCGAACACTCTGCACCCGTATCGGACTCTGACACCCATACACGTATCAATGCAACATAGAGAGTTAGTAACATCCTCTTTCGGTAACTAGTCATAGGCAGTATTCAATTTCAGTCACAACATCAAAACAGGTGTCAGATAGGTCAGATATGAAATATGGTGCTAAAGAGTTCTCCTATGATAGTTTTCAACGTAATTCTGGAAATAATGCTTTTATGCAATTTATAACTATGTTCCTCCTTGCATTTGTCGGTTCCTTTGTGTCAACATCTGTTATCAAAAATGTTCTTCAGATGTTGATGCCAGACAACAGCTCTAAATTCTAATACCAAAAATTGAAGTAAGACAGCAGCATTGACAGATATTGAAGAGCAGGGTTGTGCATTTCGTTGGCAGAAAATAAAAGAAAACGAGTAAAACAAAAATGGATTTCAAGAAGAATCTTACTACTTCAATAAAGCATTACTTAGGTATTCCAAATACTTTCCAAATATCATCCTATTGCAATTAAACCATGGCAATCTAAAAATAGAAACTACCTAGAACACAAATTTGAAATGATGGGCCTGTTTGTATTGGATTATTTAGCCAACAAAAGAATTTTTTTTTTTTCGATGGGGAGCAAAAAATGGTAATCCAAACAGGCAATAAGACTAGACTTAAAATGTTACGATCCTAAAGGTAAGACTTAAACTTTCCATACCTCTATCACCTAGGTGTATTAGTTTGGGTCTTAACATTTGGTATCAGAGCCAACCCCACGTCATGGGTTCAAATCATAGGAGGGGCTACCTGGGGGCTTGCTCCAAAAAGAGAAAATAGGGGTACCGGAAAAATTGCAGGAGGCTCTCTCACGAAAAGTGAGAAAATAGGGGTACCGGAGTGAAAGCCGCCTTAAAGTGGGCCACCGTGGACGTTGGCCTTGGAAGCGTGGTGGAATGTTACGATCCTAAAGGTAAGACTTAAACTTTCCACACCTCTATCACCAAGGTGTTTTTGGTGTATTGGTTTGGGTCTTAACGTAAAATTTGAAGGTAAGTTCAAATTTTGTTTATAGGTGGAAGTTAACTATAGACTCTATTTGATTCAATCGGACCATATCAAGGACTTAAACTTCTAAAAATAAGACTCAAATAGGAAACTTAAAAACTTGCCAGAAACTGCCCCAAATACAGTAAACCTGCAGTGAACTCATGTCATATTTGTAGTTTGGCCATAAATTGCTCAAATCATGTTGGAATTGTGTAATTTTGATCTCGCTGGAAGGCTAATCAAATAAGCGTAACGCATCTGGACACTTTTAAGCACATAAAATATATCGCCTTTAATAAAGTGACAAGGTTATCCTTACTCTACGTCAAATGCTTACACAAGTAGGGGTAAAAAGTAAGCACTTCAATCTGTTGAGAAAAAGAAAATGGGGTTTAAGCTACACTATCTATCCCATTCCAAGGAAAAGAAAATCTAATAGAAACGTTTAGTTCTAGAAATTAGTCGAAAATGGAACAAAATTTTTATGGGATGAAACACATTGCAATGTTAGTGATCACAAAAAGAATCTAACCCACGAAAGAAACTCAGATATTTGATAGAAGTATTAAAAATGAAATATAGAGCCTGTTTGGATTGGATCACCATTTTTGCGCGAAAAAAAGATAATCTGTGGCGCAAAAATGGCAATCCAAACAGAATCTTACTAGAAAAAAGAAAATCTAGTAGAACTAAATTACAAAATACAAAGTGTTCTTTACGACAAGAACCCTAAACATTCTCACATGTTCAGATCTACAAGCCCAAAGCATCAAAACCAACCAAAATTCTACACAACCAATTCCAAACACAAGAAAATTCATCAATCTAACAATCAAAATCACAAATTGACATCATGGGGTTTCTTCAATTATTACAAAAACAAAGATTAGGGTTAGGGTTTTTGGGCATAATGAAGAACAAAAGAACTACACCTCCTCCTCCTACTTCTACTTCTAGAACAACTTACTGTTGAGCTCTTCGAGCCATCGTCCAACACTGTCGAAGGTGGTGCGACGGCTGATATCATAGACGATGAGAGCACCGACAGCACCTCTGTAGTAAGCCGAAGTGACGGCACGGAAGCGTTCTTGACCTGCGGTATCCCAAATCTGAGCCTTGACCTCCTTTCCATCGATATCCATGCTCTGTGTCTGGAATTCCACTCCGATGGTAGCCTTGGAGTTCATGTTGAACTCGTTCCTTGCATATCTCGACAGCAAATTAGATTTCCCAACAGCTGAGTCTCCGATTATCACCACCTTGAACAGGTATTCCTCTCCTTCTTCCTCCTCCATTTTCACCTCTAGTTTAGCTGAGGGAGTTCTAGATTTTTAGCAGAAAAAGAAGCAAAGAATGAAAGAAAGAAAGAAAGAGAATTGCGGGTCTTGTTTTGGAGAAAAATAGATTTTAGATTTAACTAATAATAGCAGAAAGTTGGCTTAATTTGGAGGAAAGTAATGAAGGATGAAGAATCGCTGGCAGAGACATACTGCGGAAGTAGTGGGGCTAAAAGGATTATATTCTACATCGGTAGTATCTTATTATAATAATACCTAAATTCATTCCTTTGATTTGAGAGTAACGAAATCGTTACTATTTATGACGTCATTATTCTCAAGATGAAATTAAGGTAATATTTTAATGGGTTAGGCTCAAAATTTCTACCCCTCTTCCTTGGCGTGGATTTCAAGAATCCAACGGTGGTTGTAAGTGTTGAGCTGGCATTCACTGGATTTCATTTTGTCAAAGTACAACCATCGTTGGATTCTCGAAATCCACGCCCGAGAAGAGGAGTGGGAATTTTGGAGTTAAAAGTGGGGTCTTCGGAGACTGAGCCTATTTTAATTACAGTGTTCTCGAGATATGCTATCATTTGCCCTTTAGACAACATTAGTCAATGCACCACGCCACTACCTGCTGCTTTCCTTTTCTCTCCTTTTTTACGAAAAGACAATTCTATCCTTTTCCTTTATTTTTTTAAAGCAGAAATAATGACTGGAGGCCAGATCCAACGGTTGATGTACTTGATGATCAGTTGGTAGGAGATTTTAGTTCAACTTGCGGAGATAATCGTCGGATTCTTGCTCTCATTGCGAGTTGTACAAAGTTATAATATACGTTCAGTTACGTCTTTAAGCGGGGAGAAAGGATCCAATGGTCTAGGTATAGCTTAAAGGGAACTGATGTTATAGTCTGGGTATAGTTTAGTACAATGTAACTCAATATCAGCCATTGGATTGTTTTCGGTTTTTTTTTTTTTTTTGACCTTTTTGATAAGCTCAGCCTTTCGGATTTGGGAATAATGAAACTTTTCTCCGAGAAGATGCAGTGATTACTATTACTGTGTCGGAAGCTTTACATGATGGAAACTAAGGTCCACCATCCTCGATGGACCCTACACCTAGGGCATGAAATGGGTCTAGATTTAGGTAAGGGAGCTCATATTTGCACACCCCATTTCCTATCCCGGTGGACTCCTAGTCGGGGCACACCCCAAAAAGAGAGATCTCTCTAAAACTTGGCTGACCGGGTACCACATTGACCGCCCACAAAATGAGCCACGTGGCACATTATTAGAGGACAATGACCGTATAGATGTTTGGCCAATCTCTAGTGGACCTACAAACCAAAAATCAACTTGATTAGTGATTTCCAAGTGTTGAATTGAGCCATTTTCATAGGTTGATTTAACCGTGGGAATTTGAGCATTATCAACCATTATTTGGGGTACAAGATCAAAAGGTTTGAAATCACTAATCAAGCTGATTTTTCATATTGAGGTCCACCTATGGATTAGCCAAACATCCATATGGTAAGTGTCCTCTACAATTATGCCACGTGGCTTATTTTGTGAGAGGTCAGTGACCATCACCGGTCAGTGACCATCACCGGTCAGCCAAGTTTCAGAGAGAGATCTCTCTTTTTGGGGTGTGCCCCGACTAGGAGTCCACTGGGATAGGAAATGGGGTGTGCATATATGCGCTCCCTTTAGGTAACTTGGATATGTAAATTTCACTAAAAATGATAGGCCCAGATTAGGCCCAATTTAGATCCATGACTATGAATATCCGTCAATATCTTTTGGACTTTTTTTTTTTTAGAATTTTTGTGTTCTATTGGGATCTTGTATGTTCTAGCGAAGGTGTTTAGTCACTTCTTCTGTTAGTTGTTTGTTTAGGAGGTCCTGCCCTGGTAGGTTGGCTGCCATTGTAATCTCTTTTGGTATTTGCCCTTAATAAATTTTACAATTATAAAATAAATCCAAAACCGACTTCTACGGGTTGGATCAGCTTAAAAAACCGTTGGTATAAAAAAGGATCCGACACAAATCTATGGCGCAAACCTGAACCTAACATGATCAAACTGCCTAACATAAAATCTGAACCCAACTCATATTCGACCGAGTTAGACTACTTAAATATATATCCGCCCGTTTAAATTCTGGTTCTAACATTAAGGATCCAAATGCTGCAAATAAAAAAAGGCTCTGAACCCGGGTCGATCTAAAGTTTGATCCGGCTCGTTTTATGTTTTTTTTTTTTGTGTAATCCAATATGTGCCTTATCTGCACGTATGTTGGACACATGGTCCATGAACTCATTGATTTGGCATATATGGAGCATAGTTAAGTAGACCAATTGGATCATCTATACCTTATATCAAATGTTATGGAGCCAGCTGGATAGGGTTTAGATAAATCAGTCTTATGAATGTGGCCTTATTGGGCAAATGGCTATGGAGATTTGGGAGGGAGAGGAGAAGCCTACGGTGTAGAGTGATTGCTGAAAAATATGGAGAGGAGTCAAGAGGTGTCTAAGCCCCCTACGACTTCCTCTGTGGGGTACATTTTGGGAGAACACTTGGTTGGGTGACATCTGTCTTACGGAAGCTTTCCCTCTGTTGTATTCTCTTTCATCAATACAGAAAGATCGGTTTATTGTTTCTTTTTGGTTTGGGTCTGCATAGGGTGAGCATTGGGATTTAGGCCCGAGGAGAGATCTATTTGAATGGGAAATGAAACTTTTTGGCATTCTGATGGATTGCTTGAATCATTACATAGTTGTAAACACTAAGGAGGATTAATGTAGTTGTTGCACTCCAAATCGAGGAGTTTTTCAACGTGTTTAATTTACGACTCATTATCTACCCACTCTTTGGCATACCCTTTTCCTTGTCCCAATATTTGGAAGGCTATATTGTACCTTAGAAAATTCATTTCTTCACTTCGGTTGCTTCTTTGAATAGAATTTTTACCGTTGAAAATTTGATCGTTATAAAGTAGATTTTGGTGAATTACTGCGTTATGTGTAAAACTAATGGTGAGTATATAAATCATCTCTTGTTGCACTGTGAGTTTGCTTACAACATTTGGTCATATTTTTAGCATGGGTGGGGTCTCTGTTGGGTCTTCTCAAAGTTCACTAGAGTAGTACTGGGAGGTTGGACTCATGTTTTTACATCCCCTAGGGGGAAAGTACTTTGGAGGATGGTGTCGTTCGTTGTCAAATGGGGACTGTGGATGGAGAGGAATATGAGATTATTTAGAGGCAAGGAATGTTCATTTCAGGAAATTCTCTCAAGTATCAAGGCCTTCTTATTCAATTGGGATAATACTTCCCCTGAGATGAGAGGCATCTTCTTTAAGGATATGGTGTTTAGGTTTGAGAAACTCTTAGTTTGAGAACTAGGTTTTTGTGTTTTCTTCTTTTCTTTTTTGGTGGTCCTTTCTTTCTTTCTCGTCTTGTACCTTTTGAAATCATCTCGATTTCCTATTTATATTTGCTTGGATTTATAGAAAAAGAAACTTACGGAAAAATGTAACTAGAATTGAGTTTAAGGAGAGCTAGGCCAAGTAATTCTAGGGATATGCGTAATGCAAAGCAAGGGTTGAAGCAAAACTGCGCTGTTGGGAAGGTGGACTCTCTATTACAGTTAAAACAAATGGTCAGGCTCCAAGGATTTGCCTTTTTTGACTTGCAATTTTCACTTACCTTCTGGGGCGTGGACCCGAGAATCCAACAGTGGTGATAGTGCTGAGCTTGCATTCACTTTTTACCAAAGCAAAACTACAGTTGGATTCTCGGAATCCACATCCAAGAAGACAAGTGAAATGGCAAGTCCTGGGAGCCTGGTCCTTAAACAAATTGCTCTGGTAAGTAGAGCGGTCAATGGATATTATTCGAATTGAATATAATAACATGAGAATTCAAATCTAAAAAATTATCCAATATTTGAATTTGAATCAAAATCTGGCGGATATTTTGAATCAATATTCGAATTCAAATCCGTTTAGCTTATTAGATATCCGATAAGTAAATCATTTTTAAATAATTTCCGATAAAAATAACTTTATGGAGGTATTCCATAAGGTGCCCCCTTTGGATATCTGTCTTTAAAGCTTTTTTTTTTTGTTCACATTTGTTTCTTGTTGGGCGGTGGGAAATGGGCGCCGTGAATTTAGCAATGTGCCGACAAGTGAAGTTGTCGACAAGTAAGCCCGCCAGTTGAGGCCAACGTGATGGTGTGAAACGCCACACCACCGCCCAACATGTACACCTTTATATCTCAAGGACAAGTTTGTCCAAAGATATGCATTTACAATGAAACCAACCTGATATATATCATGGGCCGGTTCGGGTTTTCTTAGTTTGCGAGTTTCCTATTTCTCACCCGATACTAAAGGGCCTGATAAAACCGAACAATTTGATCAATGGATCGAGTTCAGATCTGATCAGGGTCAATCCAAACTTGGTTCATTAGACCCAATATTGAGCTGATCTGATCCATAAACCTGATTATCAGATATGAGTCTGAGATCCAGACCTTATATCTCGATATTGGATTATTTTATCGGGTCGACCTGATCCATTGACAGCCCTAGTTGTAACAGCTCTGCAAAAATACTTGATTGGCCAGGATCATCTGTGAGATGAGGGTCATCGGAATAAATGGCTATTGATTAGAACATACAAATTGATGATGAGTTTATAATTCATCCAAGTTTATACAAATTTTTTAAGCCTAAACTAATTCGAATCGGAGCATGTCGTGGAGGTTTCAACTTTCAACTTCCAAATATATTCCCGTTCGGAATAAAAAAGTCTCATACCCTACCGTCGGAAAAAGAATATGTGCGGTTTAGGTCATTGACCGTTGGATTCAAGAGATCTACGGTCTACGGCCTCAATGGTATAATTTTTGTCCGGGTTATCTGTGGGTTAGCATTTTCCAAAAATTAAAAAAAAAAAAAAAGTTTGAATTTTAATTTGTACACGTTCACACACATACACGCATGCATCCTGTCGAGATAGATTTAAGTTTAAAATTAACTTTTGGTCCGGCAAAACTGGTCAAGGTTTGGTCAAACCTCCGTTGCCTTGACTACTATGTGCTACAGGCCATGAGAGTACTCTGCATCCAAAACATTTCCCTGGTTTTTGTGGTGTCCCATTTTAATGCGTGTCCCGGTGCAACACTTCGCTCTCACGGATTCTTTTTAGTGCTGACACTGTAAGGGGTATTTTCTGACAGTACACATGGATGATCCTAGCAGCGACACGTGTCCCTACTCCTAGCCGAGATGATGTACTATATGGCCGAGTGTGGCCGAGTGATCGAGATATTCTGTCAGTCCGACAACATGTACCCGAGATAACGGTCATTTATACGGTCAGTCCGACAACCTGCATTCGAGACAACAACTATCCGACTAAACCCATTGCCGGCACCATTCCTTGCGCCCCTATACCTTGTCACTGATAAATCGGATGATATCAGATTACGGTCAGAAGACGGTCGTATAGCTAGTCGGCAAGAAGGAATGTGATCATAACAAGAACATTAAACACAAGTAACGAACAAAAAATAGCCACATGGGTGAAGAGCAATATGAGATCAGATTACGGTCATGTTTTTACATCCCCTAGGGGAAAGTACTTTGGAGTATGGTGTCGTTCGTTGTCATATGGGGACTGTGGATGGAGAGCAATATGAGAGTATTAGAGGCAAAGAATGTTCTTTTCAAGAAATTCTCTCAAGTATCAAGGCCTTCTTATTCAATTGGGGTAGTATTTACCCTGAGATGAGATGGATCTTCTTTGAGGATATGGTGTTAAGTTTGAGAAACTCTTAGATTGAGAAATGGGTTTTTGTGTTTTCTTCTTCTTTTTTTTGGTGGTTCTTTCTTTCTCGTCTTGTACCTTTTGAGATCTTTTCGATTTCCTATTTATATTTGCTTGGATTTATAGAAAAAGAAACTTACAGAAAAAATGTAACTAGATTTGAGTTTAATTCGAGCTAGGCTAGGTAATTTTAGGGGTATGCCTAATGCAAAGCAAGGGTTGAAGCAAAACTGCGCTGTTGGGAAGGAGGACTCTCTATTACGGTCAAAACATATGGTCGAGCTCCAATGACTTGCCTTTTTTGACTTGCCATTTTCACTTACCTTTTGGGGCGTGGATCCGAGAATCCAAGAGTGGTGATAGCGCTGAGCTTGCATTCACTTTTTGCCAAAGCAAAACCACCGTTGGATTCTAGGATGTGGATTCTCGGAATCCAACATCCGAGAAGACAAGTGAAATGGCAAGTCCTGGGAGCCTGATCCTTAAACAAATTGCTCTGGTAAGTAGAGCGGTAATGGATATTATTCGAATCGAATATAATAACATCAGAATTCAAATCTCAAAATTTATTCAATATTTGAATTTGAATCGAAATCTGACGGATATTTTGAATCAATATTCGAATTCAAATCCGTTTAGCTTATTAGATATCCGATAAGTAAATTATTTTTAAATAATTTTCGATAAAAGTAACTTTATGGAGATATTCCATAAGGTGCCCCGTTTGGATATCCGTCTTTAAAGCTTTTTTTTTTTGTTCACATTTGTTTCTAGTTGGGCGGTGGGAAATGGTCGCCGTGAATGTAGCGATGTGCCGACAAGCAAAGTTGTCGACAAGTAAGCACGCCCAACGTGATGGTGTGAAACGCCACACCACCGTCCAACATGTACAACTTTATATCTCAAGGACAAGATTGTCTAAAGATATGCATTTACAACGAAACCAACTTGATATATTTCATGGGCCGGTTCGGGTATTCCTAGTTTGCGAGCCAATACTCAAGGGCCTGATAAAACCGAACAATTTGATCAATGGATCGAGTTCAGATCGGATCAGGGTCAATCCAAACCTGGTTCATTATACCCAATATTGAGCTGATCTGATCGATAAACCCGATTATCAGATATGAGTCTGAGATCCAGACCTAATATCTCGATATCGGGTTATCGGGTCGACCTGATACATTGACAGCCATAGTTGTAACAGCTCCGCAAAAATACTTGATTGGCCAGGATCATCTGTGAGGGTCATCGAAATAAACGGCTATTGATTAGAATATATTTGAAAGGGTATCTGCAGTCTACGGCGTCAACCGCTTCAACGGTATACTTTTTTGTCCGGGTTATCCATGGGTTAGTATTTTCCAAAAATTTACACGTGCACACACATACACACGCACGCACCTGTCGAGATAGATTTACGTTTAAAATTAATTTTTGTTCTGGCAAAGCTGGTCAAAGACTTGGCCAAACCTCCATTGCCTTGACTACCATGTGAACAAAAAGAGCATTTTCTTTTAATTTTCCCTTTCCACGCATGTAGCCACCACCCTTCAATGAGAACCACTATTTTGGTTGAGTTGGTCAAGAATTGGTCCAGCCTGTATGCCGTGTTTGGGCCCACTAATAGCCTGGATAATTAGCCTACTCCTTGGTGCATATCTATTATCTATACTAAAGCTCGGCACTGTTGAGGTGGCGCTCTCTCCATCTTTTTTCCAATGTTTTTTCCGAAAACACCCTTTATTAAATTCTCCCACTCCATCTTTTCTTTTATTTTCCAAAAAAAAAACTTCAATTTTAAATAACATGGCTAAAACATTATGGATATTTTGAACTGTGTAAATCATCTTACCATTTTCCACTAACATTTTCCTAAAATGTCTTTACTCCTTCCGAAAAAAGCATTGTCTATAAACATTGCTCTTCCCAAAATGTCTCTACATTTACTCAACCTCATTAATTTCCTCCTCTAATATTTTCTACTAACATTTTCCTAAAATGTCTTTACTCCTTCCAAAAACGCAACATTCCAAACATTGATCTTCCCAAAACATCTCTCCATTTACTCAACCTCCTTAATTTCCTCATCTGACATTTTCCTAAAATGTCTTTACTCCTTCCAAAAATGCAACATCCCAAACATTGCTCTTCCCAAAACGTTCTCTCCATTTACACAACCTCATTAGACAGAGAAAATTAAAATATATAGATGAGGTAAGACACTGCACTGGCAGATACATTCACCCTGAATTCAACCAGAATAGACATCGTCGCTCTTGCGGGAACAAGAGCAAGAGATGCTGATGTTGATTATGGTCTGATACAACTCACCAGAGCCGGGGCAAGTATGTTCAATTCTTCAATTGTTATTTTTCAATGTTTTTATTATATATTGAAATGAAGAACAGATCTATGTTAACTTATTATTTATGTTTTATTTTTCTTTTGTTCAGTTTCGTTTTTCAGATATCTTTGTTAGAATGGGATTCTGTAATAAAAATAGTTAAAATTTATGTTGTAGAGGTGGATTTTATTCCGCAAAAATCTAAAATATGTGACTTTTTATGTTGCAAGAAACCATATGGTGATCCTGAAGCACTAACTGTTATATTAGGCCCCAGTTGATTCTAGGGGGTGTTGACTTGCGGAGACACCACATCAAAGTAATTCTGAATGATGATCTATGGTTTACTCATACATTTCTTCTTCTCTACGATGATCTTAGGCAATTTTGGTATAACATGGTGGTCGTTATGGAGGGGCGGTGCGGGTACCCAACAGCGAGACCTTCTTGGTTTGGAATTAGGTGAAGTTCGTCAAGACAAACCAATTTCCATCAGATGATAGATGAAGGAAGGAATAGAGATTGTTGCCATTTTCATGTTTGTCATTTGTCTGGTGCAAGAAGGGAAGGCCAAAAGTTGTGGATAACAATCTAGGTACAAATTCATACATGAAGGTGTTTAGCATACCATCAGTTATCCGCCAAGAAAGTTTTTGATTGCCGTCAATTGCAATGGTCGTTGGAACAAAGTGGATACTTCGAAGAACCATAACTGTATCCAACTGTTGGGAGAAGGGTTCCACTTTTCAATAGGATCCTAAGGAACACCATGTTTCTATTTCAAGCTCTAATGGCATGATTGAATTGCTAGCAATGTCGTACTCAATAAGGTGGGCCCAGCATGATGAATCTTTGATATTGTCTAATGAGGATAAACACCTTCTCCCATCATAGCCAGATCCCGTTTGATCAAATATCACCACCGTGTTGTAGTGGGTTACCACACCATCAGATCCTTGAATAGATGCAGCGATCTCCGGAGCCATAGACACCCCTCAAATCCTTTCGTGCCTGAACCCCTTTTTGATATTGTGCTAGCAATTGCAAGAATGAGAATCTCTTCGCTGAGGATCAAAGAATAAAAGCATTTATTCGAAGTTCTAATAGCAGCAAAATAGAGATTTAAGATAAGTTTTTTTTTTCGGAGAATATACAGAGATCTAGAGATACGGGTTACAAATAAAGATTTTTTATTTTCTCTTAAATGTTTAACTTGGGGTGAGTTTTTGGATCATGACCAATAAAACATGTGAGTTGTCCCACCCTCTTGCACGTGTTCCACACGTGCGGTTATTGCTGAACTTTTGTGGGTAAAATTTCGATGACTGCACATGAGGTGACTGCCCACAATATGAGCCACGTGGCAAATTTGTATAGGCTGACCATATGGATGTTTGGCCCAGCCTTGAGTAGACCTACAATAAAAAATCAATCTGATTAGCGATTTCTAATTGTTGGATTGGAGTGATTTCATGGGTTGATTTTATCCGTTTGAATTTGAAATTTATTGGCAATTATTTGAGTACAAGGATCCAAAGGTTTGAAATCAATCACTGATTTTTGGTTTGTAGGCCATATAGGGATTCGCCAAATATCTATACAGTCAGCATCCGCTAAAAGTGCTCCACGTGGTTCATATTGTGAGTAGTGGTCAGCAAAGTTTACCCAACTTGGTTGCAGAAAACATTTTTTGTGAAGAGTTTATCCGAGAGGAGCACATTAAACGATCCACATGGTATACTTTCAAATCCAGCTGCTGCTGGGTGTTGTGTAACTGACAACTCCCACATCTCCCTGTTTGCCATATTCCCCATGTTTTGTGGTTCAAAAAAAAGAATGTACAAATTGGGCAACTAATTGTCTGGATGTTTTTCCCACTTAGGAGTATTTCTGCCCATGGAATTCAAACTAATGTTTTTTAGTACTAGATTTTAGTACATCTCCCTGTTTGCCACATACCCCATGTTTTGTGTAAACATCTTAGTTTATGTTGTTTACTTTGTTTGTATGTTCTTATTTATATATTTGTATATGTTCCTAAAAAAACATATTTGCTTATGCAACTAATGAACATATATTTTCATTTAATTTGCATTACATACGTATCAAAAAAGATATAATTTTACATGCCACCAATTTTATTTTGGGTCGGGCTCCAAGGATCGGCCTTTTTTGACCGGCTCCCGTCACCAGACACAATATGAGCAACTTGGAACACTCTTAGAGGACTGACTGTATGGATGTTTGGCCAATCCCTAGGTGGACCTATAAACCAAAAATCAGCTTCATCAATGATTTCAAACCTTTGGATCTTTGTACTGCAAATTCTCACAGTTGAGATCAACCCATGAAAATGAGTCCAATCCAATGCCTATTTTTTTAATAATATGTAGAAAATGAACTTTTTTATTAAGAAATTTTAATGGATACATCTTATGATTAGTATTAGTTGTTTATTTAGTGGTTATTGTTTTACTATTGAGTTCGATTATGATGAAAATTGAATTTTTACACATGCTAAAAAACTTATTTTTATCTAATAATTTATTTTTATTGTGCCCGTGCTCAACACGGGCTTTTGATTACTAGTACATACCAAAAATCAGCACTTAAAGAGATTCTGGCCGTTGGATTCAAGCATGTTTTTGGGTACTAATTCCAAAGGTTGGAAATCAATCAAGCTGATTTTTGCTGTGTATATACACCAAGTGGTGGGCTAAACATCCATACGTCAGTGGGTCCAAATCCCGGCCACTTTGGTCTGGGGTTGGACTTCATATACCAACCATGAAGCCCATTATTTAAAATCAGATCTAGGCCTGACCCCTTAGTTGACATAGAACTACACCCATTTCTTACTCCCTACACTTACACCCGGTGGTGGGGCTCAGGGCCGTCTCTACCATAAGGCCAATAAGGCGGTTGCCTTAGGCCCCAGGTGAGAGAAGGCCCCCAGCCCAGGTAAGAGAAGGCCCCAGCCCACTAAACACATGGATGTTTTGCCCACTCCTTGTTGGATATACAAACCAAAAATTAACCTGATTAGTAATCTCTAGTTACAGAGTTTAGTACTTTTTAGCATTTATTCTAGCCATTGGATTCAAGCATGTTTTTTGAGTAATAAATCAAATGGCTAGAAATCATCAATCACGCTGATTTTTAATACGTTTATGGTAGGCTGAACATCATATCCACGCAGTCATTAGGCCCAAAAAAAAAAAATTTGATCTATGTAGGGCCGATAGAGTCCTCTGCATGGACTGCAACGGGACTGCAGGAGTCTTCTGCGTCTAAATTTTTTCCCTAGCTTTTGATTGTCATGAATAGTTGTTAAATAAGATTTTTCTACTATAGAGAGTTAAAAATTTAAATTATTACCATGTATATTAATATATTAAATAAAAAAAGGCCTCAACTTGCATCGAGACGGCCCTGATGGGGCTCCGTGGGGAAAAAATCGCTGTCCCCTGGGGACCCCAAAGTAAGTCCCAGGGCTCCATGGGGCTCATACTGTGGTCCGTCATCAACGCAACGTCCATGTCTAAAGTTCTACTCCACTAGCTCCCACTGCCACCGCCACCGTTCCCATCCTGTTGTCTGGTTTGTTTTGTTGGAACCATTGATAGTGATACTTCGGATGGAAAACACAATTTTATGGGTGGTTGGCTGTGTTGTAATCAGTGAGACCAGAGAAAAAAAAAAATCCTCTAAAGCTCTAAATCAAACAAAAAATCCAACCAAACCACCTCAATTTTTCCATTCAAGGCATCGAAGAACTCTGCGAAAATGTTTGAATCTACAAAGATTTTCAACAATTCGATTATTTTCGTTTGTTCACTAAAAGAGAGAACAAACAAAGGAATCAACCAAAACTTTCATTCGAAATATCATCGACGCAACAACGGAATTAGAATTACAGTCAAAAATATGTAAATAATGCCCATAATATAACAGCTACTATTAATTATTTTCTCATTATTATAGAACCATTAAAACATTTTAAAACTATTTAAATAGTTTTAGAATATATTATATATAATATATTATATTTAATAACAAAATGTTTAAAAGGTAATTAATTTATTTAGAAAATTTTTTAATGACAAATCGTCGTCTTTTACCATTAAAGATTTTTAAGACAATAAGAAAGGAAACAAAAGAAATGAAAGTGAAATGCAAGAACTTGCCTTGAAAAGTGAAGTCCTCTCTTATCAGTAGCACAATCTTTCTAGGTTTCCCTTCTTGCACAGTTTAAGCTGAGTTTAAGGCTAAGGGGGTGTTTGGATCTTTATTTTTAAAAATTTGTTTATCTTAAAAAGGTTGTTCGGATGATCATCAATGCAAAATGTCTTTATCTTCTTTTAGTTGGCCCCACCAATATAATGTCTTCATATTTTTGGAAGGGGACTTCTATCGTAAACTGTTTCTTTGTTTATTATGTTCATTGAGCTAGCAAAATTTTAAAAAGTCTTTTTTTTATTTGAAAAACAACTTTCAGCTATTTTTTTATAAAAAGGCTTTTTGACTTCAAAAATATATTTTTATATAATAAATACTTTTTTAAAAATGGTCATCCAAACAATCTATTATTTTGAAAAATATCTTTTTGTGGAAAAAATACTTTTTCAAATCTAAAAATGGCGATCCAAACACCCCCTAAGATTTATAGTGAGATTAATTTTTACCATTGTAAAAAATCTAGCAACAGATTTTCACTATCATCGGGTCAAGTTGTCTTTGACGTGACCATGTTAATAACTATTTTGGGGTTAACAATGTAAAGAATAATTTCTTACTCAGGCACTCTGTGTAAAAGAGAACGAACGGTTATTTCAAACAACCATTAGAAAATTCTAACTATTTGACTTCTCGTCCTAGTAATGAGATCCCACATGTCAATGGATGACAGGGAGTGATTGAATCATCCAAGAAGATTGATACTAATCCACAAAATTCTCTCTCACCAATCCAAGGAAGACGTTCCTCATATAAAACCATGCAGACACACTCCAGGGATATTCCAACCTCGATTGAGTTCCTTTAGCTCATATTCTATACATTCAGCTTGACAAAACTTTAGTAACTTAACCATTGAAGGCTCTTTGGCTGACACCCCCGCTGCGTCATTCCAACAAGTAGTCCTTTTCTTATTTTCTAGATCTCGAGGATTCAATCGGACGAGGAGTTTGAGGAGATCAGATAATGCCTCACATCCTAGACATAGGATTTACGCTTAAAAATGAAGTGCCCAACATAGGTGCGACATATATTTTGAAGTGTTCTGGTAACATATTTGATTATCAATGTTTGATTCTATGTATGATGGTTATCCCACTAGAATTCTCGATGTAAAACGAGGGACCCCGTTCTACGATTGTCAGTATTCGTGCGAAATCAACACCACACGATGATCTTGATTGAATCAACACCACCAAGAATAGGTAGAATCAGCACTACCTCAAGAATGATGGAGTCATCGCCACCATTAAAAGAACTTCAAGTTTCTCAAAGAAAATAATTCATTCAACTAAAAAAAAATATCTAGATTACATCCATTTATAAATAAAAATAACGACCTATAGGACACCAACTCTCTAATCTCCCTAGTCTATTAGGAAATTAGAAATAACAAGATAGAAACTAAAAGAATTTAAGATAAAATATTAATTAATAAAAAGTAATTTAAAGAAAATTAATCTTCAAGTGGGACCCATGTAGAATCCTCCTCATTTTTCTCATCTTTAATCCCCACATGATTGTTCTTGCATCAAATCCTTTCGATTGAAAAGAATTCAAAATCAAATTCAAATTGAGATATTGCAATTGGCTTTTCCAACGAAAGAGATATTTGGAGTATTTGTGCATCAATTTTTTCTTCTGCCTCAACCAAGTAGAAGATCGATGGAATTTGCATCTTGATCAATCCAATCTCCAAATGAAGAATCACATGAGTACAAGCAATCGAACTTATCTTACCAATTCCAATGAAATCATAAGAGGTATCTCGACATCCATTGGAATCAATGAAGGAATCTCTGAGTCTTCAGCTTTAAGGGATGAATCTTCTGAAATCAACAACTGATATTGATCTTCAAGTTCTTCAATTGGTGAGTCGATCGAAAACATTGGGATTTGATTATTCAACTCTCGTAAAGTACCAAACTTGACATGAGGTTCCTCTTGTTCACGACTTTCTTCGTTCATCACGATGCACTATAGGTGGATATTGGGTGACTTCTGAGATCACTTGATTGATGAAAATTTCTTTGATTATTTAAGAGATAAGCTACACATGTCTAAGGGTGGCAATTTAGCCCAGGGCCTTTGACTTATAGGTTCCGTTCCGTCATGTTCTGGCCAAACCGGCTTGAGTCGGGCCGGGAAACCCAAGCCCAACCTGCGGCCCGATCTTAGGTCGAGCCTTCGAACAGGGCGGGCTAGACTTACGGGCAGGGCCTATATTTAAAGAAAATTGAAAAAATACTAAAAAAATAACAATTTTTAAGAGGGGACTAGCGGGGAAATTTAAATTTATAATTATGTGGGAGGGGGGTATTGTAAAATTCAAATTTGAAGAGGGAGTGGGTATTTTAAACTTTCAAATTTTAAATTTTGGATGAATCGGCCGCTTCACGGGTCCAGCCAGCCGAGCCCGCAAGTTTCTCCTTACGGGTCAGGCTGTGGGCTCAAAATATAAGCCCAGGCCGGGTCCAGAAGCTTAATGGGCTGGATCATACCGGGCCAACTATCGGACTCGGGCCAGGCTGCAGGCCAAATTGCCTCCCCTACACATGTCATATAAGCCTTGCATTGATTTTTTCAATTCTTCTATCCGATACATCAATAACTCATCTCGTTCAACAGGTGACAAGTATCTATGATATCAATAGTAGTACTCTCCCATATACATGATTAATATGGAGATAGATTTACCAAAAGTGTTAGATTTAAATCTTGTTGGTTATGGGCCCACTTCTCTTTCTTTTCTTTCTTTAGCGGGTCAACCAAGTCAATGGGTGTGTCAACTAGGTTGGGTCCATGGTCAAACGGGTCAATAGTTGATCTATGTAAATGTGTTGGGTGGACTGGTTGATTGGGTTATTCGGATTTGGGCCTTCTACAACTGGGCTTATGTTAAAACCTAAAAGAGTTGGGTCTACTGGATTGGACTTAAATGGGAGTATAAAAGTTGGATCCTAACAAGCTTGGGTTGGTTGGACCTAACTTGGGTTTGGACTAATATATGAATTGGGTTTTAGACTTTAATTTGTTGTTGGGCTTGTGGGTTGGATGGGATTGGGCATAGAACCTAATGGGTTGGGCTCATTTAATGGGTTGATTGGGCTTGGGAAACTCAAGGGGTGTGGATTTGGATTTAATGTATGGCTATCGGCTTAAGGGATTATGGGCTGGACTCACTTAAGCCCACAAATTAAAAAAATGTTGGGCACGGTAATGGTTGTGAAAGGTGAATACAACCCTTAAATTGGAGGTTGTCTTCGACATCTCAACGAAAAACCAAAAGGGATTTTGAAACCCTAACCTAAAGGACACCTCTTGAAGCACGACCAACAATCAACGATCACTGGAAAACTTACCAAAAAAATGGTGGGGTTCTAACAACTACAAGATGGAAGCCGATGATAACCGGCGGTGACGATTGCAAGAGATGTTGTCCGGTCTTGATTGCAAATAGCCAACGAAGATTTTAGTGGTGGTGTTTATTAGTGTCACGATGATCTTGATGGATAATTGTCTGGAATTAATCAACAACACATGATGTTCTTGATGGAATCAGCACCACCAAGAATAGGTAGAATCGGCACATCCTTGAACCACTCTGAGATACTTGCACCCAATAAAGCAAGCCACGAGTGCATATGATTGAGATCTTTAATCTACCATACTAGGAACACATGTGGATTCTCATTGATCATAAACATCACAACAACGTTGTACGAGGATAATGTTACTTGTCTCACATAGATTAAAGGCGGGTATATCAAGGTGAAAGAACCAAGCACATTTCACTAAAGTTCTTTTACACTCACGAGTTTCAGTAGAGCTACGATATCTACGTTCAATAGACACATTCTAGCAACAATCTTGCAGATCTATTCACCAAGGTGGTACTTATGTCAACATTCAAGAAATTGGTTTATTGCATCTATTTACATCAATTTTACAACTTTTTTTCAATTAGCATGCTTATATTCCCATATATATTGGAGTAGTGCCATTATGAAAAGGGAGTCAGGACCTTTGAGTATTGTATTCTTTTTTTTTCTGTGCCTAGGTTTTTTCCTAGCTATAGGATTTTTCCAAACAAAATTTTAATAAAACAGTTTTAAGCGCATCCATCACCACTACCTTGTTTAGCCAACAAACTGTACTCTTTTTTCCTTCATTGAGTTTTATCCCACTGAGTTTTGCATGGTGCATTCTTTTGGACCAATGACCACATCAATGGTTGGTCCACATATTAGTAGATGACACAGAAAAAATACCATGAATGGTGATTTTTAGCCGTTGGATATGAACACTTTTTCATCTTGTACTTCAGGCTTGTGAGGTTGGTTTCAAGCCCATGATAAAAAGAATGGTCAAATCCAATGGCTATAAAATCATGCTGAATTTTGGTGCCCAGGTCCAACTATTGATGATTACTGGCCCTTTGAGGGACTTATCTGTATTCATAGATTTTTCCAAAAAGTGGATGTTCACGACTTCACTTCTTAAGAGTCGCCCCTACAATTATTTATTGACTTTGACGACTCTTTTGTCCTTCTGTAACGCGAACGATCGACTTTTGGTATCTTCTAGAACGTGAAAAAAGAATGTTTTAAAAAGTGGAGGAGATATTTCTAAATAATGGAAGCAGAGGGGATATATATATAAGGAAAAAAGATGTAACAAGGTATGCTTGAAACTTTTTCAAATGCGGAAGCATGATTTTTGTTACTCACCACTGTCATCTGGGTCCACTGACCCAATGGATGTTTATCCCACCCATTGGTGGATATACACGCCAAAAATCACCCTGATTGGTAATCTATAACCATTAGATTTAAACGCTTTTTAAGGTGTTCTTATAGCCGTTGAATGCAACCATTTTTTTAGTACTAAAACCAACGGCTAAAAATCATCAAACAAGCTGATTTTTGGTATGAATGTTTACTAAGGGAGTGGGCTAAACATTCATGCAGTCAGTGGGCCCAGATGGCAGCGGAGATTATCAAAAATGCCGCTTCCACATTTGAAAAGATCTCAGGTATACCTTGTTACATCACGCTACCATGCGCCAGGACCGTGTGGACCAAATAAAACGGCCCTGTTCAAGTTGTGCCACATCAGCAAAAAGTTAAAATAACCGTGCAATTTACAAACACAAAGGCAACCCAGGTTAGTCGGTTACGTTGGGGGCACGGTTATTTTAGCTTTTTGTTGATGTGGCACAACTGGAACAGGCCATTTAGTTTGGTCCGCCCCGGCGCATGGAAGCCTTTCCCGCGACCCTATATATATATATAAAAACTTTGGCCATATAATTAGGCGACAATAAAGGAAGACTTGTTGAGAGGGACAGAAGTCAGCAAAGAAAAAAAACGCCAATAAGCCCAAAACCTCCAAGCCGACAATGTGTCGAATTTAAGTATATCCTAATTCGGATCGAACTCGGATCCATAATACATGATCCGAATCCGAACCATGAAAATACGAGTCCTAATCCAGATCCAATCTGATCATCCAACTCAAGGACCAAACCCAATCCAAACCCGGATCAGATCAGCTGGGAATTTTTTACCTCGTACAATACTTGACCCAAAGTATGTCACGTGAATCAAGTAACGTAAATGATTCATGAGAGTGGGCTAAAGACATTTTGGAAATGATCTATCACATCACGTAGACTCTACCTGCAAATGTATTGATGGACGGCCCTTGATTTGCATGACACCCTTGGGTCAAGCAATGTGTGAGGTAAAATTTCCCCAAGTCACCATACTTGGATCCTATCCCATCCGTTTTGCATCGGATAAAGATCCAAACCCACAGGATACGGGTAAACATATAAGATCAAATCTCGGATCTGGCCCACCCCATTTCATTCTTTAATCTTCTTCATCTTCTATTTTTTATTTATTTTTTTTGCGCCCGAGGTAAGCCTGTTTTAAAGAGATCAGTAACTCTATGAAGGCGGGTTTTGAACCCAGGTCCATGTTGTCATCACCCACAAACTTTACCAACTTAGCAAGCTGGCACCTTAATCTCAGGTCTACCAAAACTGATTTTTTTTCCTTTGTTTGAGATCGAAGGTTATCCCCACACCTTTTTCAGTGGGACTAATCCCTAGTCATACGCACCGATCCCACAGAGGTTTCCCTACGTACAATTGGGTAAAATCAGGAGACCAGGCATTTGAAAAATAATTTAGGGCAATCATTTGATACCAGTCATTTTTTCCTCCACCAACTATGGTGGAAGCAACAAGTGGTCAACAATGTCTGCTGTGGTACTCCCACTTTCCTCATCTCAACCTTATAAGGAAGAAAACCCATGGAGAAATCTTCAATGGGAAGAAGGATTAAAACAATGGCAGTACTGTTCTATCATCTTATCTTCCTTATCCTCTTCCTACATGGTTGCACAGCAGCCGACCGTTTGGGGGAGTTCTGCAATAAAGCGAAGAACATAAGCAGCGGTAGCCAAACATCGGCCAACATCGATCGTTTGTTGGCCGAGTTGGCATCAAAAGCTGCAGTAAATGGTTTCCTCGCAACCTCCTACGGGAGTGGGCAAGACCGTGTCTACGGTCTTGCCCAATGCAGAGGAGACGTGAGCAACAATGATTGCTCAAGCTGCATCAATGATGCTGCGAAGCTGCTCCCGCAGCTTTGTCCGAACCAAGCGGACGCCAGGATATGGTTCGACTATTGCTTCCTAAGGTATGACATTAAGGACTTCAGAGGAGAATTGGACACATCTTTTGGTATATTTTACTGGAACGTGGAGAACGTGACGGACCCTACGACTTTCGATCAGAATCTAGGAGCTCTAATGGATAGAGTGCGAGCGCAGGCGGTGGTGCCTGAGAATGGAGGGCTGGGTAAAGGTGAGACTAAGTTGTCACCATTTGTAACACTTTATGCCTTGGTGCAATGCACCAGGGACCTATCTAAGCTATCATGTGCTCAGTGCTTGGCTATAGCTGTTGGCAATTTTCCGAATTTTTGCCAATATCGGAAGGGGTGTCGGGTTCTATATAGTAGCTGTTACGTCCGATACGAGATCTATCCCTTCTTCTTCCCTCTCGACTCGCAGAATACTGCGCCTGGTACTTATTCAAGCTCTGTAATGTATCCGTAGATTTTTCTCATAAATTCTGAGTTTCTATGCAAATGTCTTGTGAATTCATGCAACTGTCCCATCTTACTTGACTCTAAATACCTTCAACCATATCTGATTTGATTCCTTCTCAATAGCCATGAGATGATCATCTTAGGATGATCCTTTTGTCGACGGATGCTCCTATTACACACGAATGTTTGCTGGTACCCCTCACAAGATGATTTTTTTTTTGTTAGGTAGGATCAAACTTTGATCTTTCCCCTCCCCGAAATGCCACGCGGCAACTCTTTCAGGCCTAGTGACCCATGAATGTTTGGCCTACCCCTTGGTGGACCTATACACAAAAAAATCAGGCCGATTGTGATTTCTAGCCATTGGATTTGAGCATTTTTCATGTGATGAAATTTGAGCATTTTTTTAGTACACAGATTGAATGGTTAGAAATCAACAATTAGGCTAATTTTCTCTGTGTGGGTCCTCCAAGAGGTGATGAACTAAACATTCATGGGGTCATTGGGCCTGGAAGAGTGCACTTCCGGTTCACTGACCTATGAATGTTTGTCCCACCCCTTGGTGGACCTACACACACCAAAAACAATAGGATTGGTGATTTCTAGCTGTTCATGAAGCCCATAAAAAGAAGTTCAAATCCAACAGAAAGAAATCATCAAGGGGTTGGACAAACCAGTGGGGCCGAAAGACAGGCGCCAAGGACTTTGCAGCCCAGCGTGCCCAAGCACAGGTTTGGCAACCATCAAAAGGCTTGCACACATTGAGAAGTTTTTACCCTTAATCTTACCATTGAGTAACCCGTAATTGCTCCCAGGGTAAGTTTTGATTGGGAAGAATTTGCATCAGATCCTTGCAAATCACTTAGCCTTAACAATAAAAATTGCTTTATTTTATCCTTGTCTTCACAAGTTGTCAAACAAAACTTGCCACAAGGGGCAACTACTGGTTTTACTCTATAGTGCTGACATGGATTGAAAATCATGACACCCAATATCACTCCTCAAGGAATCATCGCTGACAGTGGGTTGCCATTGAAGCCGATGACAGCCACACAATTCTCGGCACGTACCCAAGTGCTTTTTTATCCTTTTGAAAAGAATCTATTTTTTACCAACAAATTTTAAATACCTTTTGTGTCCTTTTTTTAAAAGATGCCTTTTTGAAGCCATTGCTGGTTGGAGAAATTTTTTATCCTGAGACATTTTGATCCATGGCATTCTGAACTACTAGTTAAGTGTCACCTGTCCTGGGGTTAAGGTGGCACTTAACTGTAGTTACCCTAAGTGGTGGAGAAAAAGCAACTTCAGTTAAGTGCCATCTTAACCCAGGACAGGTGGCACTTAACTATAAGTCCAGAACGCTATGGATGAAAAAGTTCCAGGAGAAATGTTTTGATCCTGGGACATTTTGATCCATGGCATTTTGGACTTATAGTTAAGTGCCACCTGTCTTAACTGTAGTCACCCTTAACAGTGGATAAAAGGCAACTTCAGTTAAGTGCCATCTTAACCCAGGACAAATGGCACTTAACCATAAGTTCAGAACACTATGGATCAAAAAGTCCCAAGGATCAAAAAATTTCTCCATCCAAAAGACCACCAGCAGCACCTCCTGTCAGCTGAGATAGACAAAAGTGGTCAGGCTGTGCATCCAAAGAATACCTCCTATATAAGGGGTTGGTGGCAAAATTCTCTAGATTGTCCATCTTTGAAAGAAAATTAAATCACCACATGAACAATTGAGCTCATGTATGCACAAAAGGAAGAAACTGCACAAACTGTTGGATATTTGTGTTTCAAATAAATTTTTTTATCTGTACATTTATACACATGGATCAATTTAGAATTCTATACAACCGTACGATTTCTGAATACAAGGAAGCTTCTTATACGCCAATATACAACATGCTTGGAGAGATTATCAGGCCCCACCACTGGGATTCATTTGTTTCAATCCTTAGATTCTTCCTCCATGAAGCCAAGTTTTACCAGGGATTTTCTAGTAGCTCGCATTGCCATACCTTCTGGGGAAAGGGATGCAATCTCTAATATCACTTAGGCCAGTAGCAAAGAGAACCATATGATCAAACCCAAAACTGAAGCCAGAGTGGTTCACGGTTCCGTGCCTGCGAAGATCTAAATACCACTCGTATTGCTCTTTTGGCAAACCAAACTCCTTGATCCTGCAAGCACTCATAGGCAGTGTATCAGTAAGCAAAGCATGGGTTACATTGTAAATGGATAATGTGTAACTTGCACCACTGCATAGCATCACACGCCGGCTCAAAGTCATTTGATCTGATCTCATCCTTCTAATAATGCAAAGTTAAAATCTTGTTTTGTTATTTTGGTAGGAAAGCAAAGCACAAACTTGCAACCTGAATGCTGTGACATGGACAACTATCCAAGCTTGGGGTTTAACCCAAGAAAAAGAAAGACAAGTCCCTCAAATGAAAAAGAGACCAGTCACTCATGAATCACTCATGAAGGATGACAAAAATCAAAGACTCGTAAAAGAAGTGTATATTGTTTTGTTTATGAATCCAATTTCTTAGTGTACCTGCAATTTATTATAGTTTTTTTTATGTATAAACAATTAAACATAGATCACTACTGATCAGTTCACAGTCCCAAAACTCCCACACAAAAAAATGACATTCTGGTGGTAGTTTTATGGATTGTCACTCAATATGCAGGTGACTGATCGATTGAGTACGAGTTTGGGATATGGATTCTAGAAAGAAAGTTCCAAATAGATGGACATGTAGCAGATTGCATTGAAACAAACATCTTGTTAGTGTAGTATTTACATTGGAGTCATCTTTCCTTCCACCATACAAGTTAATAAATTTTTGGATCAAAGGCAGTATAACACTACTTGCATGAGAGGAGAGGAAAGATGTCAAGATGAGATGAAATTACCTTGCGCTGAGCATATCGATGCGTTCCTCCCTTTGGCTACCTCTAACCAAAGTTCCAACCTAGAAACCAAAGTAACCCGGGTTGTAGGATAAAAAAAAAAATAATGCTAAACATTATTTGTTTAAAGTAGTTGTACAGAAACATTCCAAATTTACCTTTGGTACGATTATATCGATCGCCGCAACTGTTCTCCCATCATTGTTAAGGCGCACGAAAAATGGCTTAACTTCTTTTGGATAATTGTATATAATTATCGGCTTTTTGTACATCACATCAGCTAGGTAACTGCCATTGTTATATAAGAGCAGGTAAATACCAAAAGAAGAAATCATAAACTCTTGGCCTCTGGACCCAAGAGGGCCCTGTTAATGTAAGCAATACAACTTTTGGATGCTTAAGCTAATGTTGTTCAAAGAACATGGATTGCAGTAACAATCAAATTGCCTTATTAAGGTAGCTAATGAGTGATTACTGTTTTCCCTTTATATATTTCTTTATTTTTGGTCGGAAATATGGGATTAAACTCATGACTTCATACTCACAGTGCAGAACATCAACCAACTGAGCTAGATGTATACCCCCACCTTTATATCTCTGTATGAAAATAAGCAGACTAAGTCCGACGATGTGCATACCTTTCATGTTCAGCAGTAAGAGCTACACCCCATTCAATTTTTGCTTCAAATGTCTTATCTGTAACCTGGTTGTCCAAATGGATAAATGGAGTTACCATATTGATCAATTAGTATCTCCAAGAAACTTGTCCTGCAATTTTACCTTTTTTAAACGCTCCACTGCTTCGGTGTAGGTGATCTTTTCAAATGAGGTTGATGCTAGTGATTGGAGGCGATCAATACTGGTTCTGTCTATTCGTTTTGACACAAATTTCATATCGTTGGAACAATTTTCTAAAACCGCTTGACAGAGAAACTTCAAGTAGTCCTCGGCACAGTTCATGACATCCTGGAAGCACGACAAAGAGAATTATTTCAAGAGCTAAATCCTTCACATGTAAAATACAAGGAACAAAGGAGGAGGTGATTAAAATAGCAGAAAATTTCTTTGGGACAGAAACTTTGCTCGCATGTCCAACAAACTCTAGACTTCGACGAGGAACAAAGACTTTATAACAATTGCCGAGCTATAAATAAGCAACAAACAGATTAATGGGAAGGGGCTCATTCATGGAGCAGTTATCATTGGTAAAATCTTAGAAAACATAAATATGACAAATTAGACCAAGTCTTTCTTGTATAAGTGGATTTCTGACATTTCATCTATGCCTTTTAAGAATAAACCCATCTCAAACACCATAAATGAAAGATCCAAAGCAACAATAGAGAGGCTGATATTCACAAAAGGCAATAAAAGAAAAGGAAAAATATCATCAAACTCCTGGAACTTCTTATCCATTCTGTGCATATGACTAGGTACTCATCAATCAAGGGTCGTATTGGTCATATTATCATCACCATTCACAATGCCTTATCCCAACTATTTGGGGCCGGCAACATAAATCCTATTTGGCCAGTCAATCTATCTAGAGCTACATCTTCTGTTAAGGCATGTATCCTGAGATATTTTCTTACCACCTCAGGGGTTGTATTGGTGCACAGATAGTATAAAGGATAACAGGAGACATGTATTGCACTTGGAATAAAGTAAGGGATTTGTAGGAGGATATAGGCTCCCACTGAGCCGAATATAGCCTCTCTTGCAGAAATTATTGAACATGAAACCTACTAATCTATGTATATCAATGCAGGAGAATCATAAATCATGTGCTGGAAATTATTGACTGGACACTGGGTAAGGTTGAGTAGAACTGGGAGATGTAGACTTTCACTGTTCTATTGCTTTTAGAAGAGTAGTTGGTTATCTTATTTCTAAGTGTAGCTAGATAAGAGACCAGCAAATCAGTAGCCAGGGGATATTATTTAACAGTGGACAGAAGAATGAGGCTTGGTGAATAGGAGAGTTGTTTGAGTTGGAGCAAGTATGTTGCTTTGTTCTTGTAAAACTTGAACTTATTACTAAATTAAGCATGCATAGAAAAAATCCACTGAATCAGTTATCTTCTCAATCTTTCATATTTCATTAGTTGATGATATTGGTTTCTATTGACTTTCTCGATCTTTCTTATTTAATTAACTGATCTGTGAGTCTAAAATATTTCTCAGAGTTTAAAGTCATCTATTGTTTCTACACTAAGAACAGACAAAGTTTAAAAGCCTCCCAAGAGCTGATTGCAAGTTTACTCAAAGCAAATTTCCTATACTTTATGTAAGACAAACCTCGTTCCTTCTGACAACCATCTTCTTTGTGCAAAATCATTAAAAATTCACAATGTTCAAGATCTACTATTTGAGGAAAAGAGCAGAGGTCCCAACAATAAGTGTAAAACCACAGTTTAGGCGTACTTCATTGACAAAAGACATGAAAAAGAACTATGAAGAAAATAGAAAAGAATTAAATGTTGCATGGATTCTTAATATGTTCTACAATTTCCCAATTGAAGTTTTCTATGTAGCAAAAAACATAAAATATATGTATTAGCTTGTCTATAGGTATATGGCAAATATCACAAGATATCATATTATATAATCTGTTATTATCCTTACCATTATATAAAATAATTAATATTTTTACACTATTTAAATCTAGTGCCAAGTCATAAATCTTTCTTTTCAGGGTTCACCGAGTCCGACACTCTGTATCCATTTCGGATGTTGACGCCCGTACCCGTATCAATGCAACATAACTAACAAATAAGAAAAGCCATAGTGCAAGAAGTACTACACAAACTAAATGTGTATACCTCTAAGTCTGCAAAAGCCATTTCAAGCTCAACCATCCATGACTCTGCCAAATGCTTTGAAGATTCAGATTTTTCTGCTTGAAATGTGGGTCCGAATGTGTATACACTACCAAGGGCACATGCGTAGCTCTCGAGGTGAAGCTGAGCAGAGTTTGTTAAGTACATCGGGTGAGGAAAGAAATCTTTGGATAAGTCCACCTTTCCAACCTTAGACGAAGTTGCAGAGTTTGATTTTTCTCGTGCTTCCAACTGTAAGGCTAGCTCATTGGCCTTCTTTAGATCCTGAAGTGCAAGAAACAGTGCTTCCTTATTGCTATCACTTCTCTTCAACTCTTCAATTCTGTTACTTTTCTCCTTAATGGCAGCCTTAACAGTTTCATGGTTAATAGCTCTAGTATCATCCATTGCATTTGTCTCCTCTGTCCTATCTTCTTCTACCAAAATAGTTGTGATCTGGAACTTCTCGCTAAAACCTTTATAATCAATGGTAGTCATAACAGGCATGTGCACGTAAAGGAACCCATGGTTTTGGAAGAACATGTGAGTTGCATGAGTCAGGGCACTACGGATTCGGGTAATAGATGCTACCTGCAAGACGGACGACGCATAAATTAATAGAGTAAAAAGAAATTCATTTTCTTCTACAATGTATTGAAAGACTACATTATCTCTGGAGCTATTCCCGATCCTCTGAAGTTACACAAGTGCAAGAAACCTCATAAACAACTACAATAAAGACCAACTTTAAGCAATTAAAATGAAACTATGATTTACTGGAGTGCAAGAAACCTTATAAACAACTCATGTTTAAAGATATATGAAAAAATTGGTATAAACAGCATTCCACATCGATGTGAGCATTAATTCTTTTTTGAAAATGCATCTAACAACACAAAATATGACTGTTCAGGCCTTAAAAAGTTTTCAACATGTTACAATACACGATATTTATACAGGTAGTGAGAAAAATTGGGGACAATGAAATTACAATGGGGAAACAAATTACCGTAGTTGTTCGAGGACTAAGGTGGGAATAGCCCCTTAGAACATCCAAAGGTAATCTTGTCTTTGATAATGGATAGTTAGCCTGATCAACAGTCCCAACATGTAGAATTTTCTCCACTTTAAGCTCTATAACACTCTTTCCTGGTACTGATGGCTCCTTCAACACACCTTCAACTAAGATTGAAGTTCCCGTAGGCATGAATTGGCTGAGAGGGGCTATAGAGGAGTCTATCACAACCTAAAAGAGATTAACCAAATCAACAACAGAAAAAGAAAGAAAGAAGCAGCAGCATGCAGATGTTAGTAACAAAGTAAAAAGTATAAAAAGTTTTGAATTTGGGTGTAAGTTAAAAAAAACTACTTTCTTTTTGTTGTTCTTCTCTTTCTTTATCCCTTCTGCTCTAATTATCCTAACCACCATCCAATCAATGTGCACCTCTTGGATTTGCCATGACCTAATGATGCATCAAATAGGATGATCCCAACTATCCGATTAATCACATTCTTTTGGATGGTACATAAAAAATATGGGCAAACTACTCTTGTGACAATGACCATCCAAAATGATGCAATTTCATCGATCATAACAATCTTCTGATTTCAATGCAAATTTGGGATTTTACGACAAATGGAAGAGGTAGTCCATCAATTGGAAGGTTCAAATTACTGATAAGACCCACCAATCAAACAGAACAATGCAAAAAAGTATGGAATTCTCATAAAGCTAACCACTATGAGATGAACCAGAAATTACGATAACAAGCAACCATATTATGAAATCAATCAATTGCAAGAAGCAGAGTGATGATTACTATTCTATTTTTTCCTTGAATTTTGTAAGAAATCTGATTGATCGAAAGTACCTGAAGATGAAGAGCGCACGACCCATCATTCACTTGCAAGAAGACAATTGAAGGAACAGGCTTAGCAGGCACTGGATCCACCGTCTCTTGGGGAGGATAGGTGTTTCCACTCAAAATCTTCATGATCGAGCGAAGAAACGGGATTCGAGACTGAAGAATTTCAACACAGGTGATGTCTTTAGGACCCGATGTAGTCATTGGGGGACGATCCTTTTTTTGCTCTTTGGATGATTTCACCCATCCTCCAACTACAACTCTCCCTCCAATTAAACCCACACCGCCATCGCTGCGACCCAAGATCATTCTCAGAACTACCCTCTTCGAGTATTTCGATTGAGCTACAACATGGGTCTTAGCTGCCACAAGGCCCACAACTGCTGAATCCATGGTTGGATTTGAAGCAAAAAACAAAAAAAGGTATGAAAGCAGAGGAAACTGGAGATGTTTATATATAGAAGGATAAAATCTGGGTATCTGTTGTTGTTTTTTGTTAGATTGAGAGGAGATATGAAGAGGGTATTTGAGATTGTGAGGAGATGTAGCTGAGGAAGGGTTCTTTGCTTGAGAGATTATATAGAGAAGAAGAAGAGATGGTGATGGGAAAGTTTGGCGGGAAAGGAAAGGGATTGTCTTGGAGTTGGGTCATCTCTCCGTGTAGGTGAGGAGAAGAGCTTTGGAGAGAGGGGGGAAGGACTTGAGAATGAGAACTGGGTTTGGAATTCTTTACCGTTGGGACATTCGCGGGAATTCCAACTTCCAACTGCTGCTTCCAAAAAGTTTATCAAAATAGTAGGATTTTTTAATGGAGTTTTTCTGGAGCTACAATCCAGAATTCTTCAATTTTATGCGGGGATTTCTTTCTGGGTCGGGTTCAGTAGCCCACCTTTTTCTGACCCCTCTTGGGAGTCGTGTTCTTGGCCATTAATTCCAAGAATCCAACGGTGGTTGATAGCAAGGTTTAAAAGGGACCGTTATAACGGTATAACGGTCTGGGGGCATTAAAACGCTCACGAGCAAAAATGGGGAAAAAAACGAAAAATAACGGAAAAAAACAGAAAAAACGAAAAAAGGGGCGCTGAAATTCAATTTTTGAATTTCAAAATTTCAATAACGGAATATAACTGAAAAAATGGCCGTTATTTTCTGGGCGTTTTAACTGTGTGTAACGTAACGGGTAGGTCTGAATCCATTATAATGGCTGATTTTTAAACCTTGGTTGATAGCACTGAGCTGGCATCACTTTTTGCAGCACTATCAACCACCGTTGGATTCGTGATTCGCCGACAGAAAAAGGGCGCTCCTGAGCTTGATCCAACAAAAAGATCGAATACAATGGATAGAAATCACACCCATGAAAAGGACTCGAATTCAACAGCTAGATATCATCAATCAACAGATTTTTGGTTTTCTTTTTTTTTTTTTTTTTTTGTAGTAACAGATTTTTGGTTTAGCTCACTATAGTGGTGGGACAAACATTCATGGCTTAGTAGCATTTTTTGACGGTAAGAGCCAACTTTTTTCCGTCCTATTAGTGCCGGGGCAATATTATTCTTATCAATCTAAACTATATAAATTAGGGGGACGCCACGTGCACTTTACACATGGCAGAACTTTACAAGTGGCACATTCAAAAAGAGCACTGACCGTTTAGATGTTTGGCCCATCCTTAGGCGGACCTACATATGAAAATTCATCCTGATTAGTAATTTCTATTTGTTGGATTAGAGTCATTTTCATGATTTGTTTTTAACCTTGGGTTTTGAGCATTATTTGGCCAATGAAAACGACATTGGCCCACCCCTCTTTCAGTCCCAATAATTTTGGTCCACCCTACACACTAAAAAAAAGGCGATTTCTCTTTGTCACATCATTTTCTCCGAGCCAACTTTTTGGTTTAATTATTAACGGACACCGTTTGAAAAATAGCCAGATTATTTATTTCTAGCCATCGGATTGGGCTTCATAAATCAGGCCATGGATGGATGGGTGACAAGCACATGATGAAAAATGTTCAAATCATCGATCAGGTTGATATATACTAAGAGGTTTTTGGAACATTCATGGCTCAATGGACCCACAAAATTTGTCACGTGGCATTTAATTATGGTTTTCATCTAGAAGATATTTTTGGCAAAAATTCAGCACCGTCCGAAGATCCTAACCACCCAAATCTTTTTGTATGAGAGAAAGGTCTATTTAACGGTTAAGATCATCATCCGATCAAATTGATTTAATTAAAGAGGTTTCCTACATGGGGCCTACTAGCTGCAAAGTTCGGGCTGTCAAGCATACAAACCATTTGTGTAATATACATCTAGGTAGAGTAAAACTTCGGTCACAACCCACAATACGAGCCACGTGGCACACTATTAGAGGGTGCTAAATGGTACTATGATAAGGACAATGCTGTAGACTTCCTAATGTTCTATTTTAAAATTTTAAATCTATTTTTCTGTGATTCTTGTCTTCCACCCTGGGGTAAGAAAACTTTTTAACTTTCTCACATCTCGGTTGTTTCGTGGAAAGTTCTAGATTTTTCCTTTCTTGTGTTTGTTTCGTGAAAAAATCTATTTTAAAGTAAAATTTGGATTTCAAATGGCATAAATTGTGAAAAAATAACATGCTATTTTTAAGGAGTCCATCTAGAGCTACACCCATTTCTTACATTCAGTTCTTACACCTGAGGTGGGGCCCATGTGGAGATCACGTTGGGCAATCCAACCGTACAATGAGTTTTTCATGCTATAGTTACCCTCCTCACAAAAAATCAGGAAAATTCAACATTCCTAACGTCAAGGAAAATAGACTTTAATTCGAAAAATCCAGACCATCCAATTAAACCATTATTTTGGGTCAATTTTTTATATAGTTTGTAATGTTGAAATGAAGTGAGTTTTGGTGGTGATGATCATCATGCCAAGAACAGCTCAATGTATGGTTTGACCCGAATACCCACGGCATAAAAAAATAAAAATAAAAACCACATTTCACATATGGGCCAAGTTTGAATCTTCGATATGGATCACAATTTAGATTCAAATTGGACCTAATTTAGATTCGGATCCGAATATGTGTCATCTGTTCTATCTATAATGCGTGAAAGCACTTCTTGTGTCACTTTTTTAATTAATCACTTATGAAAATGTTCATCTGTAATTTTAATTAGCAATGGCTGCTACTAAGGGCTTTCCAGACACATTTCATCATCTAAACACATTTAATGCAGACTAAATGCTTCTCTCCCCTTCTTTGAAGGGCAACCATGCATACAGTCCTCAACGTGCCCTCCCCTCAGTGTTATTTAAAGTCCGATCCATATCAGAATCTATTTAGAGGGATGCCACTCGGGCGAGTTGGGTCGGGTTTTACGTCAACCCAAGCCCAACCCGAACTTCAAGACTATGAGCCCGAGCTCGAGCCCAACCCGATCAGGTTGGTCAGGTTAGTCGTGTTACAACATTTAAGTTAAACCTCTTAACAATAATCATAGAGAAAAAGCCATACAATCTTCTCTGATATGCAAGAAAAGCATCTTGTAAACCCCCCTTTTAGTACTTGAATTGGTAGTATCTTCTGAGCGATAAAAACAAGCATCATTAGATATGTAATTACTTAATTCACATAATCATTCCATTCGGTGAAGGCTCATCGGCCATCCAATTCACCTTTTCCGTCAATGACATAAACCTGTTAAACCTTGGTTTTAAGTATCCCATTTTCAACGGAAATCATAGGCTTGTTCCAAAACAACCATGTTAGCCACCACTTGCATTGTTTGGAAGACAAGTGTTGTAATACCCTGAACTTTCGTTTTAGGGTATTACGGTAAATTCACCTAATAAATGAAAACCTGAAACTTTTTCAGACTCTTATTATTGTTTTTATTGTTTAATATCATGTTGAGTAGGTATGTTTAATTTGGTTTTATTCTGACAACTTTGAAAAACTTGCTATTTTTGAAACTCGCTCTTTAGGGCTAAATTCTTGCTAAAAATAACGCACCATAATTTGTAGGGGACTTTTTCTTTCCCCAGTTAACAATCCAGAACTTTTATAAAAAAATTATTTTATGGGCCTAAGACACCAAAAATATTCCTATTTTATCCTTATCAACTTATTTGTGAAATTTGGAAGCTTTCCTGATACATGAAAACCCTAGCGGGAGATTTCAGGAGATTTTGACAAAAATAGTATTTTCGTACTTTTTAAACTTTCCTACCATTCTTATATTTTCAAAAATAATATTTAATTATATTTTATTTATTTAATAGGAGCGTGGAACCCGCAAATCACTTTCGGGTCATTCCAATGTCATTTGACACTTTTCTAGGATTTTGAACATTTTTATGATTTGTGTGTGTGACATGTGTCAATACCTTTTTGTATGGACTTTTAAATTATATAATATAGTTTGATTGAATTAATTTATAATTATTTGTGTTATGATTGTTGGGTGGGGCCGTATGGCCGATCTAGAAGTCTTTTGGGCTTAATAATATTATTAAATAAAGCCTATTGATATATATGGGCTTTGGGCCCATTTCTAACCCATTAGTAGTGTAAAATATAAGTTTTTCAGGGTTGAAAAAGTTATCCCTTTGATAGTTACGAATTTCAACAAAATAGAAACCCTAATTCTTCTCTAAACCTATTTATGAAAACCCTAAAGTTTTAGAAGCTTTCACAAACCCAACTCCATTGAAGAATAGAGAAAGCTCCATTAAACCTTCATCCGGGCACCGATCGCACTCGAGCAAGAAGGGAGAATTGACGGGGACTCTGAATGGAAGAACATACCCCGAGTAGAGAACGATCCGACGACTTTCAAATTTGAAGAAACTTTTGATTTTCATTAAAGTTCAAGAAACCTTGAGGTAAGTGCGCTTGATCCATCCTATACTTATTTTTCTTCAAGAGTTTGTTTTTCTTTCATTAGGTAATGGTTGATACTCATTATAAATTAATTTCAATTATATTTACTTTATTCTTATTGGGTTGAGCTTTATTTTGGGCCACCATGATGCGTTTGGCTATAGTCTATTTTGTGCCTATAACGGATGACTATGTTATTTATCATTTTCGTTGTATTTTTATAATTATTTTTTTTCTAAATACTCTGTGAATCTATTTTTCAAAACCGTTTAGTTTGTATTTTCTGATTTTTATCGATTAAGTTATGATTTTTCTAAGTTGTATGACTTTACAAAAAAATCCAGAATTTCAGATTTTACACGGTCTGATTCACTTGGATTTCGATCTATATTTTTAACCTAAATATTTTTCTAATTATTTTTCATAGATACCTCTATTAATTTTCTTGAACCTTTGAGTTTATATTTTTCTGATTTGTATTAAGTTATGATTTTTCAAACGTGCTGGACTTTTCTGTAAAACCCAGAATTCCAGATTTTACACGGTCTACTTCACTTGAGATTTCGATCTATATTTTTAACTTAAATATTTTTCTAATTATTTTTCATAGATACCTCTATCAATTTAGTTTCTAGAACCTTTGAGTTTATATTTTTCCGATTTGTATTGATTAAGTTATAATTTTTTAAATGTGCTAGACTTTTCTGTAAAACCCAGAATCCCAGATTCTGTCCGACCCACTTCATTAAGGGTTTCGACCCATATTTTGAATCTAAATATTTTTCTATTTATTTTTCCTCAATACCTCCTTAAATCTAGTTTCTATAACATTTGAGTTTGTATTTTTCTGATTTGTATTGATTAAGTTATGATTTTTCAAATGTGTGGGACTTTTCTGTATCCCGGATTCTGTCCGACCCAATTAATTAAGAGTTTTGACCTATATTTTGAATCTGAATATTTTTCTATTTATTTTTTCTAAAAACCTCTGTAAATCTATTGAGTTTATATTTTTCTAATTCATATTTATTTAGTTATGATTTTTATAATGCAGTACATTTTTTATAAAAAAACCTATTAATTGTTCGTGGTTCGGTCATGATTATTAACTATTAAGGTTTTAACCTTGTTGTTTGACTAAAGCCTAGATGGTTTGACCTATACCTGTATGCATGGAGATCCCACCCATGTGTCTTGGATCTCTCATAGGGTTCGGCCAAGTGTCTTGGATCCCTCTTTAGGGTTCGACCTTGTGTCATGGATCCCTCATAGAGTTTGGCTATGGCGTGTTGGATTCTCTTACGATTTTCACTTATATTATTCATCGATGTTGATTGTGATATTTGGTCATGTCTTATTGACTATTATACCTAGATGGTTCGACCTATACTTGTATGCATGGGGATCACACCCATGTGTCTTGGATCCCTCATAGGGTTCGGCCAAGTGTCTTGGATCCCTATTTAGGATTCGACCTTGTGTCATGGATCCCTCATAGGGTTCGGTCATGGTGTGTTGGATTGTCTTGTGATTTTTACTTATATTATTCATCCGTGTTGATCGTGACCTTCGGTGATTGTTACATATTATTCATGGTTAACCCTAATTCGTTCCCATATTATTACTCTTAATGATCATGTGTTTATTTTATATTTTTATTTAAATGTTAAATACATGTGTGCTTATGTCATGTAACCCTAGTACATCTTGTTGTCATACCATGATCATCACGTCATTTCATATAAGGGGTGCATAAGGAAACGGGGTTGAAGTATATTATATACGTTTATATTGGTTTTATCAATTAATCAGGGTTCGGTACCTTAGGGTGAAAGGCCCCAAACGTTATTATATCCTGCAAATGGGTCAATGAGACCACTCCCAGTGCGGGAAGGAGATGGAGACCCTATGTGGTTATGGGTACTAGTTGCATTGGCATCCCGTACTCACTTCCATTCACATCATATTCATGTCATCCTTATTATATGATTGAAATGCATACCTTGGTTAAAAACTTTTATAGTATGATATCATACCATGCACACTGTTATATTACTGGGCGTCGGCTCACGGTGCTACACCGATACCATTTTCAGATTTTGAGGAGTCGAGTACGTGAGATGATTTTGAGATGAAAGACTCCGGTGCATTCGAGGAGATCGACGAGGATTTGGGAGTCGATCCCACACTTTAGAAGACTTTAAATTTGATTGTTCTAAAACATTACTTATTTATTTTCACGGGCATGTAAGCCTTTGATTGAGAGCATGTTCTCACTTCCATCATCTCCACATTTAGTTGATTGATTGAAATTATTTGAATTATGAATTATTTATTTCTTACATCTAGACTTTTTTTTTTACTTAGTGGGTTTTCGAATGAACCTTAGTAGTCTAATTGACCTAATTGGACCACTAGGGGACATTCATGGATCACCTCTAGGTTCGGGTACGGGTCGATCCACGAATTTTTGGGTCGTATTTGGGTATCCGGATTTGGGGCGTGACAAGTGTGGTTGACGTATGCCCAAACAATCAAAATAGAAGGAAAAAAAAAAAGAAGAAAAGAGGGAGAACAGAAATATAAAAGAGGAATTTACTTGAACACTCGAAGACGTTGTCGCCTTAGGGCTTTCGGTGGTGACAATCGACAACAACAGGAAGAAGGACGGCTGACGATGGACGGCGGCGGGTAAAAACCCTAATCTTAAGAGGAGATTTTAGAGAGTAAATGGGGCAACCCTAACCCTTACATGTGTGTATATATACCCAGCTTTACTAATATATATATATATATATATATATATATATATATATATATATATATATATATATATATATATATATATATATATATGTGATTTATCCAAGTTGATGGCTTCATCTCTTGATTTTTCATTATCCATAATATCAAATTTTATGTTATCAATAGCCAAAATGGTCATAGTTCTTGATATTCTTATTCTGTCATCAAGTATTTGATGAGTAGTTGAGACAAATTGTGTTGTCCATTTTTTTGCTCATCTTCAATCATTTTTTCGTGCATTTTATTATTTTACACCTAATTTTATCTAATAATCTTGTTATTGGTTTGGAACACAATTTCTTAATCCATGCATTATATGATTCTACACAATTAGAGATTAATATCATATTTTTAGAACAGGAGAATGAGCTGTCACCCAATGACTTAAGTTGTGTAACTGTTGATTACCATTAACAATCCATTCCAAAATTTCTAAATTCTCATTTTTAATGGTTTGTAAAAATATTTTCATAATCTATTAAATTATATACTTTAGCTACTCTCATTAATAACTTATAAAATATTAGTTGTTTAAATTGATTTTTTAAATTTTGTACAAAAAAAGTCTCATATAAAAAATGGTAATGTGAAGGAAAACAATTAGTAACAGTTTGTATAAGTCATTTTTGTCTATAAAAAATAAATGATAGTAAAGAATCAAAATGTCTAATAGCTCTTTCAAAATAATTTAAAAACCAATCGCAAGTATATTTATCTTCAGCCTCAATTACTACATATGGAAAAGTACAACCATCAGGATCAATGGAATTTGCTGCAAGTAAGATACCTTAATATTTTCCCTTTAAGAATGTACTATCTAATCTATAATAGGTTTACATCCATTTTTAAATCCATTAATACTTGCTTTAAAGAAATGAAAATTTGTTCAAAATTTTTACTTTGGTTAGTTTTAAGAAAATAAAAATTATCAGGATTTGTTTCTATAATGGTATGATAGTAATGATCCATACTCCTATAAGCATTTATTATATAATCAGAAATGTCTTCTAGTGCTTTCTCTCGAGCTTTTCAAGCTTTGTTATACGAGACTTCTACACCATATGCACATTTCATGTCATTTATAATTTCTATTAAATTATAAAATTAGTTATCAGCTAAACGATATTTTTTTTTCTTTTATTCAATTAACAATTGGTTAAAGATGATCCATTGAATCACTCATACGCAAACATGTGTGGCTATTGTTAAAAGTTATGATGCTAAACATATCACCATTGATCATTTTTTTAACATATACACGCTATGGGCAATTTGAATCATTAGATGTAACTATAACTTTTTCTCTATTATTTATCATAGATTTTACTATAAAATTATCTTTCACTGCTAAATTTAGAATTGAAAGCCTAAATTGAATTACATTTGCATAAACCTTTCTAATATATATAACATTCACATTAATATCAGTTGGTGATGAACAACATCCATCGGCTTGCGGATCATCATATGTATCTTCTTTTTCATCATCAACAAGATTATCATTTTCATTTACAATCAAATTGTGGTCACCGATTCAAAATCGATTTGATGAGTTAGGCTCACCTTGAACACTTGTATGACCATAATTCGATTGATTTTTCAAAGCCATATTTTTAAGTGGTTCTGGTATTGAATTATGTATGGAGAAGTTAAACTAATGTCAAATATATGTTGTAAAGATTGATTGTCAACAATGTCAATCATATGTTTTCCGAACCAAATGTAATAATTGACTTTAAGATAAAATTTTGTCGAATTTCACATTGCATATAACAACTTTATCTCGAAATTCCGCTAATGTAATCCCCAGCGACTCGAATAACATTCGCTTAAATCCATCAATATATGTATCCCCTTCTACTTAGTCTCCATATCGACAAATAATCGCTTTTGTCGTCATTTATAATTTTGAAATAAAATAAAAAATAGAGCTAATGAATTGTGTATGATGTGAGAGTAAGAAGAGAGAACAATTGAGAGAAAGTAATTGGGAGAGAACAATTGAGTAGGAGTGAGTAATTTTTTAGAATATAAATTAAGAATTTAAATCCGGCCTTCAACCTATTCTAACGGTCGACACAACGGCTAAAAAGCCAAACTGTTTGCCGTTTGTTACTATCACACGCCGTACCATTTGGCGACTGTTACTATCAGACGCCAAACAATTTAGTTTTTTAGCGAGGGTAAATCTGATATTAAATATTTTCTTGAACATACACCAAATGGTTTGGCGCCTTAGTTTTGTTTTGACAAATTTTGAAAAGTACGGTTCTTTTTTAAAAATACCCTTAAATAGATGTTAGTTTTGAAAAGTTTTAGTTTATGATATAAAAACGTATATGTAATGGGATCTAGTTGGATCGGGTTTCCCATTATCTCAACCCGAGTCCAACCCAATTTTAATCGGGTTTTCAAAAATGAACAAGAGCTCAAGTGTTGAAGTAGCTAACCCAACCCAAGCCCAAGCCCAATGTCGGGTTGAGCCTGCCCAAGTTGCAGTCCTACTTAGATTTGACTGACCCATTTCATGTCCTATCCCCACTCATCAAGATGGTTAGATATCAAGGCCACACATATCAAGTGGTGCCCTACGTATGACCTTACAGGTCATGTGGGCCCTGTGTATTTGATTCATACAGATTGGGGGGTCGACATAACAGCCTAACATGTATTTCACATATTAGAGAGTAGAGCCTTAATTAGAACCATAAACTACCCTTAGATAACACTTTTAGACCCTAAAATCATAATTAGGAAGCCCCATCATAAGCTATAAGAATTTAATTCAAGGTTTGACTTTTGTTGATAAATGATCAAAAATTGCTTGTATCTTTAATTTTATCGTTAGATTTGATCAAAACCAAATGTATTTGTTTGTAACTCCTTCATCTTTTAAAAGAAAAATGATTTCATTAAAATCTAATAACTTGATTATAAGGTCAAGGCTTTTGTTTGACTAATTCGTAAATGATCTCAATTTTTGATAGTTTGTGTGCCAATGACATGTTCACCATTGAAAAGTATTTTGAAAGATCTTTCAAAATATTTTTGTCTTGTTAATTTTGGACTTAAAATGAACATTTTATCAATAATTATTTATCTTTAACATATAAATTTCGTACAACTTTTAACTTTCTAGATTATCCAACTTTTTCCTAACAAATTAGAAATTTTTTTAACATATCCATATAGGACAAATCCCCTTTTGACCTTTTTACCCACAAATGATTAAACTATCATTTTCTTTATTCCCAAACTACCTCAAACCCTTACTTTTCACCTATAAATACCCCATTCACTCCTTTTAGAAATCCATCATTCAAGCCCTCTCTTTAGGCCTAGAAAAATTCTTGTAAAATAGTTTCTTAGCTTTCTAAAAACCCTTAGAAACCTCTAAAAATTCTTCAAAGACCTCTCTTATTTTAAGAGATTAAGTGAAAGGATGAAAAACTTTTGTTCTTGCTCACTTCATTTTTTTTTCAAGAATAAGAAGAGAAAGAAGAAGAAAAGGCCAAAGAAAGAAGAATGACCAATTGCAAGGTACAATGCAAACAACATAAGTTCTTTATCTCTCTAACAATGTAACCACATGGGAAGGCTAAGCCACCCTACTTTATTTATTTTTCTTCTTTTCTGTCTAACTTCTATTATATGTCTTGTTAGTTCTTTATTTTAGTTATTTTTTCTTATTTTCTTTATGATGGTCTTTTTTACTTTCTCTCTTTAGCAATGTAACCACATGGAAAGACTATGCCACCCTATTCTTTTTTCTTTATTTATTTGTCTTTTATTCTGTTTACTTAACTTTAGATTATTGTATGGTTAGTTAGTTCTTTATGTTAGTTTATCTTTCTTGTTTCCCTTATGTTGTCTTTTTTATTTTCTCTTTATAATATATGTGGAGAACCCGAAATGCTTACATAGTAGGGTATTTCCATATTTTCTCTTATATTCTCTATTTCTCTTTTTAATATATGTGGAGAACCTGAAATGCTTGAATATATAGTAGGATATTCCCACATTTTTTTATGTTATTTTACATGTAGATTTTTTTTTTTAAAACGGCAACTTGAGATGATGATTGAGGGTACAAGAGTAGGTATCCATTTAAGTACGAATAAGTTGGGATGCCTAACACCTTCCCCAATTTATAAATGACTTACTTACCTAATGATCTCTTAAATAGTTAGTAGATCAATGAAATCACTAATTTGCATTTTGCTCATTTTAACAAAGTTATCAATTTTTGTGTTTAGCTTCTTATGTGTTTTTTCTAATTTATTTTATTTATTAACTTAATATTTTATGTTGACATATTGTTTGTTTGCACCTTAATTTTTTTTTACTTTCATTTGTTGCTTTATTGCAATAAATTAGATCAAATGTTGCATGCTTGTCACTCACCTCATATGCACTATGTCATGTCCGAAAACCTATCAGGAGGGATTTAAGTAAGCTTACGGCTAGAGGGTCGATACCCCTAGTGTCGGTGCTAAAAGCCTCAACCATATCATCAACTAAAGATCCACTTGTGTCTTTGTACTTGTAGGGGATGTTTAAAGATTTGGAGCCAAACCTTTTATACATGCATATCCTAACCTCATGAACATGTATGAAATTGGTTAGTCATATTCTATGATTAATTTTAGGATAAAGTGCAATCACATTGTCTCAACTCTTTACATAGTGTATTTTATTATGGTTGTAAAAAAAAAATTAAAATCTCAACTTTCTTTTTAAGATCTTTTTTAGGTCTTTTTTAGGTTTATGAACTTCTTCTTTCTCTACAACTTTATGATAGTTGTGTATTGAGTCCAATCCTCTTCACAACATCCATTCATCTTTAAAAAAAAAAAATCTTCATTTTTTTCTTTTTCCTACTCTTTTTAAAATCTAATATTCTCCTTCAAACATTTCATTAATCTTCCAAAAAAAAAATTAACTTTTAGTTTTCTTAATAAAACCTATCCCCTCATCTAATTCTTTAGGGAGGAAGTGAAGGTTGTTATGGCCAATATGCATTCTCAATCCGACGGTCTAATTGTTCCACATTTGAAGTTCTCTAATCTTAAGAGACACTTTTGTTACAATCTCATGTTTTTAGAAATCATTGATGTTTGACAACGCGACCAATGACTCACTTGGAGACAATCAAATCACCTTGGAGCCACTCTCAAATTAGCAAAAATAGAACTCAATTGACATATTTTGGAAGCTATGGTGAGATGTTGGGACCCGGATCATATGGTTTTTAAGTTTGGGGTTAATGAACTTTGTCCTACATTAAAAGATTGCTTTCAACTTTTATGTATGTCTCTTGATGTTGGTCTAATATTTCTTCTATTAAAGCAAGGTTATATTAAAGAAGTGGAAGAGTTTCTCTATGTTCCTAAAGATAAGTTGGAAAATGACAAGAATGGACAATGCAAGACATGTTCAATGAATTTTTTCATAAATAGCTAGGCACTTGAATATGGGTGATCCGACTCAACAAAAAGTGGCAATGAGTTGTGCAAATGCATTGGATCTATCAATTGTTGGGCACATTCTTATTCCTTGAAGTACTACATATGTAGATGCCTCACTTTGCAAGATCATAAAAAAGGTTAGAACCGGAAAGACTTTGGTACCTATGATCCTAGCGGAGATTCTTAGAGGGTTAACGACTTTCGTCCAACATGGATGCATTAAGCTCAATGGTTGTATCTTTCTTCTTCAAGTTTGGGCTTATGAACATTTGCCAAGTTTGGTAACCATGAGAGATGTTGCATTTGACCATTTTAATCTTATAAATAATCATCTAATGCATAAGCCTTGTCATATTCCAAAGAATAATTTGGAGTGGTATAAAGGTTTAAACTCTTTGAAAGCGGAAGAGATTCAATAAAAGTGTAATTGGCTCTCTTGAAGAGGAGATGTTTATTTACGGGTTTCGGGTTGACAAGGTTTGGTGCTTGCCGGACTTCACAGTTCTACTCCGTATGCACCACTCTGGGTACTTCATCAACTTGGGTATGTTCAATTTAATCCAACCATCGACGACATCAAAGGCGACTATGCCAATTTCACAACATACTCGGAGAAGCTATAAATGCGCTTTGTGGATTTTTGGAAGCAGAGTAATAGATCTGTTCTTGAATTGGTTCAAAGTGAAATGCCAAGAACAACTAAAGAATACTTGTTTGGGTTGGAGATGCCCCATATTGAGTCTCCCATGCCTAAACCCGATTTTCTTTATACTCCCTTTGTGGCTCTAAAAGAAGATAAAGTGCTAGTTGCTTTGCCCATTGTGGATGTTTTCAAGAATGTTGCCCTCCGATTTGTCAAACGTCATCGTGAGTTTGAAGAAGAGCGATGAGAAATACATGAAAAGATGATCATACAAGCAAGAAAGAAAATGATATACATTGCTAAAAACAAGTGCTTAAAAAAGAAGATTGTCAAGTTTGAAGAAGAGAACATTTGCTTAAAGAGGTTCATCACCGATGTGATGAAGATCGTTGTAGCGCCATTGCAAATTGGGATGCTATGTTGGGGGAATTGGATCGTGTGGAAATGCATTATAAAGATAAAGCAGTCATTTATGATCAAACGGTTAAATAGCTTGATGCATACAATATTGCCTTATAGAGACAAATTATGTCACTTGACTATAATAAGGTCAAAGTAAATTATGTCACTTGGCTATAATATTTTATATTGATCATAAGGTCAAGGCTTTTGTTGGACTAATTCATAAATGATCTCAATTTTTGATAGTTTGTATGTCAATGAGATGTCCACCATTGAAAAGTACTTTGAAAGATCTTTCAAAATATTTTTGTCTTGTCAATTTTGGACTTAAAATGAACATATTATCAATAATTGATCAAAACTCTTGATGTGTGGTCTTGATGTGTGTAGATGCACAAAGGTTCATAGATCATGACACACTTTGATGATATTACTCAAGTTTATCCATCAAACTCACCAAACTCCAATACTTTTCAATTTTACCCATACCTTTTTTGTTTATTCTTCACACATAAATTTTCTACAACTTTTAACTTTCTAGATTACCCAATTTTTTCCTAACAAATTAGAAAATTCCTTAACATATCCATATAGGACAAACCCCATTTTTACCTTTTTACCCACAAATGACTAAACTACAATTTCTTTATTCTCAAGCTATCCCAAACTCTTACTTTTTACCTATAAATACCCCCTCACTCATTTTAGAAATCTATCATTCAAGCCCTCTTTTTAGGCCTAGAAAAACTTTTACAAAATAGTTTCTTAGCTTCCAAAAACCTTTAGAAACCTCTAAATTTTTTTTCAACGACCTCTCTTGTTTTAAGAGATTAAGTGTAAGGATGGAGAACTTTTGTTCTTGCTCAATTCATTTTTTTTCAAGAATAAGAAGAAAAGAAAGAAAAAGAAAAGGCCAAGAAAAGAAGAATGACCATTTCAAATGTACAATGCAAACAACATAAGTTCTCTCTTTATAACAATGTAATCACATGAGAAGGCTAAGCTACCCTACTTTATTTATTTTTTCTTCTTTTTTATCTAACTTCTATTATATGTCTTGTTAGTTCTTTATTTTAGTTCTTTTTTCTTATTTTCTTTATAATGGTCTTTTTTACTTTCTCTCTTTAGCAATATAACCACATGAAAAGGCTATGCCACCCTATTCTTTTTTCTTTCTTTATTTGTCTTTTATTCTGTTTACTTAACTTTAGATTATTGTATGGTAAGTTAGTTTTTTATGTTAGTTTATCTTTCTTGTTTCCCTTATGTTGTATTTTTTTAATTTTTCTCTCTAATATATGTGGAGAACCCGAAATGTTTGCATAGTAGGGTATTCCCATATTTTTCTCTTATGTTCTTTTACATGTAGATTCTTTTTTTTAAAACGGTAACTTGAGATGATGATTGAAGATACAAGAGTAGGTAACCGTTTAAATATGGGTAAGTTGAGATGCCTAACACCTCCCTAATTTATAAATGACCTACTTACCTAATGATCTCTCAAATGGTTAGTAGATCAATAGAGTCACTAATTTACATTTTATTTATTTTAAAAAGGTATAGTATTATCTTTTTTTAAACCCAGTGACCAATCACACATTTAAAAAAAGGTGGGTAGAGACTCCATAAGATTTAACCTTTTTTACTTCCGATCGGATTGTGCTATCTTACATGTCAAGTGAGCTATGCATATAAGAATCTTTCATGTTATTTGGGTCCCGCATATCAAGTAAGCCACATATATTACATATGCTACATATCAATGCTCACATGTTAGGTGGGCTCCATATATAAGGGCCTTGTGTATCAAGCAAGTCTCACATACTAGGTGGGCCCACATATTAGTGCCATGCATGCTAAGAGGGCCCGTATATAGGATTCTTAATGTTAAGTGAGCTACGTATAAGACTACACATGCCAGGTGTGTTGCAGTTATGCCCACTGCTACTAATTCGATTATCGAAATCAATCAATAAAACTATGATAAAAATGATTCCGATAACCCGCGGAAAACCCCCGAGATGTGTGTGCAAAATAAACATAATAAATATGAAAAAAAAACTAAAGAAATATACACAAGCACAACACAACAATTTACGTAGTTCACCCACAAATGGGCTACATCCACTGGCAGTCCACTGAGAAGAAATCCACTATAAAGATGGCAAATACAAAGATTGGGAGCTTACATCCTTATATCCGGGTATAAGAGCATACACAACCTTTCAATCCAACTCCAAACAAGATTCCCAACACCGTTGCTTCACCAAACAATTACATCATCCATGTTGTTGTTGACAACCCTAACAATACAAGGACTTACTTTGGATTTATGACTTACATTAGATTTGGTGGCGAAACATAATATTTTCCTTGTACTTTGTAGGCTTTGAGATAAAATGCACAATGAAATATGTGGTTTCGATTCTAACCCGTTACATGGAGAGATGAGATGCAAAAAGTATCCTTCAGTGGATGAAGATTAATATGCGAAGTGGGTATTGTTGGACGAGGTGAATGAAAGGGGTTTCGATAGAGGAAATGATAAGAAGAGAATGGGTTTTGGTGGATGAAGACCAATGGAACATGAAGGAGTTTCAGTTAAGGTGTAGGATTCGGTGGAGGAAGGTGAAGTATGAAAAAAAATTTCCTTCAATAGAGTCTTCGCGCGGTAAAGGGATGAGGAAGGGTTGTTCGACGAAGTGTTCGACCAAGGGTTTTCGGTGGAGGGTTGCGTTTTGCTATGGGTGGGGGTAAACATATGATGGGTGTGGATAATAATGTGTGTAAGTTGTGGTGTGTATAGATAAGATGTGTGTGTAATTATAGAAATGATGGGTGCAAATAATGTCACCCTACAAAAATCGAAATTTTTCCAAACCTTTGAATATAACATTGTTCAGTTTGTTTTTCACGAATAATTGGAGAATTTACTACGGGGATGGGATATTGGCACCTGCCTTTTCGCTCAAAAAAACCCACCTAAAAATCCTCCCTCACTCTTTACATCCTAGTCACCCACCCACCAAAACTAAAAAAAAAACTTACAAGAGCACATGAGAAGAAGAAGAAGAGGAGGAACCTCCACTGCTGCCGGTCCCTCTTCCTCTCCAGTCTCTCTCTCTCACTCTCTCTGCATTCTCTCTCTCTCCCTCTCGGCCTTGGGCTGCCGAGAGAGAGGTACTTGCCTGTGGCAGTGAGACCTCCCCTTCTTCTATTTTTTTTTATTTTTATTTTTTTTCTGTTTTTTAGGGTTTAATTTTTGGGGATGGTACGAGTAAAAAATAGGGGACATTTTGTAAATTTTTTTTGGGTTAAGTGCGTCTTTTGAGCGAAAAGGCGGGTGCCAATATCCCATTCCTTTACTTAGGCCTTGATTCCCATTACACGTTTCACCATCTTACAGGAGTTGGACGCTACAAACGTCCAATTACAGGTGATCCGAGGAACTCATTTGCTCCTACGAAGTCTTGTGTGGGCGCTGAGGATGACACTTGGAGGATCAGAATTTATCAGAACACCCTGTTGAAAGGTTATCGTCCGATCAGTTTTTAAGCAGAAGTACCAACTGAAACTGCCCTCTCATCCCTTCTCTCTCTTTTATCCCCTCAGCAACAAAAAGGCAACAAACAATCCATGATGTTTAGTGCGCCAGCAGTTGGTTCAGTTACAGGTCTCTCGTTTCTCTCTCAGATATTCGGCAGCACCGACGGCTCATCTAATAATCCTTCAATCTTTGCTTCCATAAACCCATCTGGGTCTTCTTCCTTCTCCAGAAAATCTATACTCCAAAGACCTCCCTGCACTGTGAAAGTATCCGTTTCTGGTGGCGCCGAAACCGAAGGCATCGTCGAGCAAGCGGAAGGAGTCCGTGTCCGTGAAGACTCAATTGCTACGCCTGACGCCATTCGACAAGCTCGGGTGTGTTCTATTTTCTTTTATCTTTGTTTCTTTGTCAGTGCCTTCTTGGATTCTTGTTTGTTAGATTATTGGGTATCCAATTTTAGTTTGGATTAGACCGAAAATTGGTTCTACATTTGAAACTATAAAGTGCTAGAACTGGGATTCTAAGATACGGTTTCTTTTGGCTTGATATTTAGTAAATTTGAATTCTTCTTTTCTGAAATTGAAGCTATACGATTGTACATTGGACAGTAATGGTGAAGATTAATACTTAGTGCTTTGTAGATTGCAAGGTTTTAATCTTCGGCGAACTTCAAAAATCTCGAGATTTCGTTTTGGTTTCGAGCATTTTCAAAATTATGACAAACTTTGATCAATTCCATCTGGCATTACATTATCTTGACCCAAATTTCGACATAATTTCTAAATTTTGAGATTTTGTTTCGATTCAGGGTAGGACCAAAATTGATTCCAAGACCAGGAACTAAAGCCTCATTTATAGGTATCGACTTAATGTTATTAGTTTCTACAATCTAATGTAGTTCATGAGAGAGATTCGAGACATCTCGTTCCGTCAACTTACTGAGATGAGATTGAAGGATGTCTATGGGGTTGGGTGTACCGGATGAGAGGAAGCAACAAATGGAGGATATGTGGAAGATGATGGTAGGCAGAGATTACTGGGCAGACGGCCGCAATGTCGCCTGCCGGGCCAGAAAAAACACAGAATCGAGAGCTTGTTCAGAGGAACAATGGCTCTGATACCATGATAAAATTGAGTTTATTGATAAACTTGGATGTTTACATTGACCTATTCAAAGCTCTTATATAGAGCATTACAAGAGTCCAATAAAGGAAGGAAATCCTAATTAGATCTAATTTAATCAAATCTAATCCTAATTGATATTTATCAGCTTTGGTAAAGATACGGTACAACTCGTGCACCTTACACTAAGCATCAAATTTCAATGTACTCCTATTCTCAATGATTCTAGTCAACCCTTCTATATCGTAGGTGTTGGGTCAACAAGGTGAACGAGTTTTAATACACCATTGGTAAAGTTTGGGGGACTTTATCATATGGAAATTCTTCCTTTTTTTTTTTTTTTGGGAAACTACTCCATTAATTAAATGAGTAAAAAGATAGCCTTGATGGTTGACCTCCCTAGCACGAAGCCTAATTGGTTCTTTGGTATCCTCGTTTATTGCTTTAATCTTTATTCCATCACTCACTCTCAATGTTTCATAGTGTGTCTCGCAAGTTTCATTCAACGATTGTTAGTGTAATTTTGTATACCTCCCTTCTTATTCTTCTAAGCTAGTGCAATTTTGTATATCTCTCTTGTTCTTGTAAATCTGTACAACGATACTTCGCCTCCATTCATTTGACATTTTCTTATTCTCCAAAATCTTATTAAATGCCTTATTTTGCCAAAAGAATTCAGTTTCTCCCATACACTTTTAGACTACTGGATTGCCATATAGACCAAGAGCCGTCGAGTCTTCTTTTCATTGTTGTAATCCCAAATCTATGAAAGTTCATATATCCTATTGTTCTATGTTATTTGCGTCTCTTTCTAGTCTTAAGCCTTCAATGTAGTCTTCATATAGTAATTTCTAAAAGTAGTCCCTCCACCTTTCTTTAATCTCCTCAAGACACGCCTTATCTTTTGCTTCACTTTTTCTTTGCTTCCTTTTTGCACATCTTTATTTTTGAAGATTTATCTCGTTTCTAGTTTGTTACCAAATTATATACCAAGACCTTTTTTCTCTAATGGCCTTTTGGAACTCACAACTCAACCACAAAGTTTCTTTTTATGAGTGAATTTTTCCTTTAGATTTCCTTAGAACCTATGTTGTGACTCTTTTAATACATTTAGTTATTTCATCCCACATCACCATAGTTCTCATGTCGAAATTCTATTTTCCTTCTCCTTTTTGATTTGTATCTAAAAGACACTGTTTTTTCTCCCTTTAGTTTCCACAGCTTTATGCATAGGTGCCTTTTGTCTTTAGTCTTTCTCTTCCATCTTAGCCTATGTTGCGTAGTTCAACTCTCTTCTAGGATAACTTTATAATCCTTGCATATTGGATGTTTCTTATAAGAAGTAAAAAGTATATTTGGCTTCTACTCAATTCACTCTTGAAGGTCGCTAAATGCTCGTCTCTCTTCTTTAAGTACGTATTTCCTAATACAACTATACAAGATCACATGCCATGGTAAACTTAAGAATTGTAATCCGCATTTAATTATTTTTAAAATCCTTGTCCTACATGCTTCCTCTCATTTCTTCTACTTCCTTTACCATATACCCATTTAAGTCCCCTCCTATAGATCTTATGCTATCCATCACTTTTTTCAAAATTATCTCTTAATTCTCTTATCTAATTCTACTTGGGGTGGATAAGCCTTGATAACATTAACTATCTCCTCTCCTGGGTTAGTTTAATCGACAAAAGTCTCTCATGTAGATGCATATTCTCTTAACACTTCAGTTCTATTTGTCAAATCTTTATATACTGCTATACCTTTCTAGTTTTTTTAATCTCTTCTATGCAAGACCTTGTAGCCACCCCCAATTTCAGAATTTATCTCCTATATATTTTATCTCTTGTGTACATTTTATGCTAAACTCGCCTTCTTATTGTATCTGTCAACTCTCTTCTTATGTTTCAAAGTCCCTACATTCCAAGTGGCTTGCCGGATGTGGTGTCCTTGACTCCTTATTTTCTTAGAGTATCTTCTTCAACTGCACTCCTCCGGCCTGGTGAGGGAACCCTTGCTTACTCATTTCTGCAACTTGGCGCCATTGCATCATGTTACTTTAGGGGACGCCTTAGGAGACCCTTGCCCATTGAACACTGCAATCGGGTTGTGATGCAATGTATCATTTTGAAGGAACACCTCAGTATGAGATTTGAGACAAGTTTTACATTGGCTGTCATTTTTCTTGGTCAACTGAAGTTGATAGCCCCACAATCTCCTTATTAGTGTACATGGACTTCTTGTTAGCGTATATGTATTTCTACGTATTTCATGTATTAGGGGTAGTTCTGTAAATACTTCCCTTGAGGGGTATATTTGTCCTTTGTAATTGCCTTTTTACATAAATAAGATTTGGAGTCATTGTGACCTAATCACAATGACATCCTTCTCTTCTCTTCCTCTCTTCTTCGTCTTCCTTGTAACTCTAACCAAACCCTAGATTTATCCTTTCAACTTGGTATTAAAGCCTACCATTAACATCGACAGTTGGAGCACAACCAGAGGAGAGCCGAGAACAACCTGACGTCATCCTGCCGTACGCTGACGTCATTAGCCGTACAGACATGTATCCCGAGGTCGTCTGAGGTCTATCAAATCCTTCACCTCTTGATAGAAGGTGATTTTTCCTCTTTTTTGGTATTTTTTTGAGGAATTTTTGGACCATCTTGGGTGTTTTTCGACCCATCTTCGTCATTAATTAGTTTTTCATGATTTTTTTAAATCAGCTTGATTTCTAATTTCTTGAGGGTTTCCTTTAGTTGAATTCTTCAATTAGGGTTAGATTTAGAGAAGAGAGAAGAGAGAAGAGAGAAATGAAGGATGTTTTGTGATTAGGTCACAATGACTCCAGAAATCTTATTTATGTAAAAAGGAATACAAAAAGACAAATATACCCTTCAAGGGTAATACATGAAATATACGTATAGAAATACTTATATGATAACACTCCCCCTCAAGTTGGTGCATAGATATCTCTCATGCCCATATTGAACAAACATTTATGGAGTTGCTAGCTTGGAACTCCCTTCGTGAAGACATCTGCAACTTGTTCATCAGTCTTCACAAATGGGGTGCACACTGCCCCATAGACAATCTTCTCCCTAATGAAGTGCCGGTCCACTAATGATTAAAATTTTGGATTACTATGCCATCTCGGTGAGTGGCGAAACCGAAATTTCGTGTGAAATTTAGGAAAAATGACGAAACGAAGAAAATTTCGAAATTTTGGATATTTCGCCCATATTTCGAAATTTCACCCGAAATTTCAAAATTTTGATCGAAATTGCACAAAAAAGTCATAAAATAAATTTTTTTTTTGTAATTTATGATAATTAAAAAGTTTTAAAACTTGTAATTTATGATAATTAACAAGTTTTGCAATAATTCTAGAATACTAAACAAATTTCAAAAGTTTTAATACATAATGACTTTTGTAATAACAACTACAATGGAATTTATGACAATTACATCTAGAATACAGTGAATACTTAATGAAATTTACAATAACAAAGTCCAAACTCCAAAGTACTTGATAGAATTTAGATAAAAACAAAAAACCACATCTATCATTCAAAATTTGGGCGTGGGTAAGGGTATGGGTATGGGTATCGGTATGGGTATGGATACGGATACGGATACGGATACGGATACGGAGGAGGAGGTGGAGGAGGGTATGGTCCATATGGATATGGATGCTGGCTTTCTTGTAAAAGATAGATAGGACCATACGTAGGTACTTGTCCTTCGTGATGTGATTGATGCCCATAGGTGGAGGTATTAAATGATTGAGCTCCTTGATCAACTCCGTAATCACTAAAATTAACTGTCTGCACCCCCTTCTCAATCATGTCAACACTCTCTTAGTTTTGTGAAGACCAACTATTATCAGAGTTCTCATTTTCTTGCCTACTTTGCCGGGTATGTTGTCTTCCAAAACTCCTAGTGCGGGATGGCTTTGCTCGATTTGGATTTCTTGCACCATGGTCAGTATCTTGCGTGGTAATATAAAAAAATTGTTCGCACGTGAATTGGGGCGGCTGCCTCTTTGTAGCACTACCACTACCGCCGCTGCTAGCACCATAACTCTATCGCAGCCGCCAGCACCATAACTACTACCACTGCCGCCGCTGCCACCATAACCACTACCACCACCATAACCACTACCATGAGCAGTTGTCCCATCACCAACTTCAATCTCAGCATCACCATCTATTGTCCTGATTTGATCAGTCACCCATGGATCTAGTTGACTAGATTGATCTGGGATTGGACTAGGGACGTCAATTACTATTGGCTCTGTGTTTTCAACCCATTCTGTCAATGGATCCTCATTAGCAAAGATGTTATCCAAATTAATTGGATCAAACCAATCCTTTCGCTCTGTTTGCCTTGTTAGGTGTCGAACCCGCAACCTCATATTATAATGAACAAAGACTAATTGCTCTAGCCTCTTCATTTTTAGACGATTGCGAGTTTTGTTGTGGATTAGAGAAAATGTACTCAAATTTCTCTTGCAACCAGAAGAAGAAGCTGTTTGACTGAGGACTTTCATTGCAATCTTCCTCAAATTGGAAGCATCATATCCATGCATATGCCACCATGCACCTAAAGAAAATTATAAATTAATTAGATTAAACTTAACCATCATTTTTACAAATACTTTTTTAAAATAATTTATAAAATATAATATTTGCCTGGCTGAGATTTAGTCCTACTATGAATTGCTTGAGTTGTCCCAAATGAGCCTTGAGCGCTTGTAAATAGGCTTATCTAAAGATCCTCACACTGCATTAGTATATATGTTATTTATAAAAAATGAGTATTGAACAAATACATCACTTTAAATTTTTAAAAACTTACTTCATTGTAAGCATTAGTTATGGCATCTATGTTCGGCTTCAGCCTGGCAATCACATGATTCAAGCCTTTTACCAAATCGGTAGTCTCAACAAAGTCCTCGCGATATCGAAATTGGGGGTTCAAATAGTACCCTGTTTCAAGTATGATGTTAATCTAATAAAATTACCTCGATTCGAGGATGGTACCACTGGTACAGGATCAGCTGTGATTTTCTCCCTTCTGCGATAGACGATGAGCTCCTTCTATGCACCTGGAGCACTATCAACCTCAGTAGTAGGTAGAGTAGTCTGAGACCTCTCAAGCTCAAGATAGGGAGGAGAGAGTAATATAACAGGGAGAGGAACATCCTCACACCTCTCTTCACTACATGCATTTTTTTTTTTTGAACTTTTGTAATGTTTCAGTATACCGACACAGACTGACACTTTTATTCAAGAGCGATATAGTTTAGTTTTAAGGTACCTTTTGTGTCATCCCTTCAAATGTGATATTTTGTATGAAATATGTCAAGTTTTTTGTATAAGGTTAGGAGCTGGACGTTAGGACTAAATTTTTAATTTCATTTTGTTTTTTGCAAATATGTATGCTAGTATTTATTTATTTTTGTGTTTGTATGAGGTTTTTATTAGATCAACATAGGGCAGCTTTAGTATGGATTTCTTCCTAGACAAAAAATTGATGTGATATTGTTACATAAAGAAATACTTGAGTTGCTTATTATGATTCTCAGTTCCATAAAGAGAGACCTGGAGTTGGAAGCATCTCAAAAATTGGGAAGCATGACTAGAAAATATTGTGAAAAGTTATTTTAAAAGCATTAAATACATGTTCATATATATTGGAATTTAAATAGAAAACAAACTTACCTACTCAGTGTTAGTTAACATAAAGCTTCAAAGTTCAAAAAATACAATAAAATAAGGCATTAAAAGTGTATTTAATGTAGTCCATAGCTATAGCTTGAAGTGGGATTGGGTAGATAACATACAAACAAAAAAGGTGGGATTGGGTAGATGATTCCTTTTGCTAAGCTATGCTTTCATGTGTGTTTCCTTAAATTCAAGAAATATGAAGGTTTCTGAAGTTCTTCCACATCCTTTTTTTTCATCTTTATATTTTGGATATTTAGTTCTTCATTCCTCTTTTTTCTGAATTGTACTTCTTTAAATCATTTATTTTACCAGCAAGAGTTTAATCTCATACTTGAGAGTTTAAAATGTTTAAGTAGTTCATAAGTCACATTTATTTGGTGGCTGTGCTGTTGGCTCATTGTTTTATGTCTTCTTAAAAGGTTATGGAGTTTGATACTGGCTAGAGTTGGGTCAGTTTGCATTGCTGAATTTCTAGTTTAGTGTTGCACTTCCCTTATATTTATATTTCATTCTTCAGGTTAAAATTGTGTGATTGGAGTTGTATGCGATGATTTATTCTGCTCTTTAATTCATATAACAATCTGATACTTAGTTTCTGCGAAGAAGTAGAGGTCTGCTGATTGGAAGGCAGCAAGGGCTTATAAAGAAAGTGGAGCCATCTATGAGGGCAGGATTGAAGGCTTCAATGGTGGAGGTTTGCTGGTTCGATTTTATTCACTTCTTGGCTTTCTTCCCTACCCACTGTTGAGTCCTTCCCATTCATGTAAAGGTACTATGTTTCTTATGTATAGCTTTTTATTTAGTGATTCAAATTATTTCATATGTTTCTCTACTTGGTGTATAACGCGACTTACAATGTGTTAGAATGTTTTGGTGGATTAGACTGTGATTCATATTTTCCTTTATTCTCCTCTGTAATTCTGGATGTTTTCTTGAAATAGATAGACAGTTATGTAACAGGATTTGTTATCTACTTTGATATGTTGATAACATTTCAGCTGCATATGAAACTTATTCTGTTTCTTTCTAATGTTTATGGATTTGTTATCTACTTTGATATGTTGATAATAGTTCAGCTGCATATGAAACTTCTTCTGAATAAAGCAGTTTATTTATCAAAAAAAAAAAAAAAAACTTCTTCTGTTTCTTTCTAATGTTTATGGATTTGTTATCTACTTTGATATGTTGATAATAGTTCAGCTGCATATGAAACTTCTTCTGAATAAAGCAGTTTATTTATCAAAAAAAAAAAAAAAAACTTCTTCTGTTTCTTTCTAATGTTCATGTTATTAGTTATCGGTTGAATATTCTGTTATTAGATTGTCCATTAATGGTAATGTATTTATTTTATTTTTTATATATTTTCTTTGTAAATCAAGAATTTTATTTAAAAAATAGAGAAAATATGAAGCACATGACTCACACTTGAATCAGGTCATGCTTCCAGATACAAACTTTGAAAGGATGGAGGGCGGGGATGGGGTGCTATGGTGATCAGGTCTGAAAGTTTTTGATTGCATTTGATGCAGTCTGACACCAGGCGGTTCTAAGGTCTTAACTTTGTGCTACGATGTCTGATTTAGGTGATCTAGGTTTCATTTAAACGAGGGTTAAAAGATGCAACAAAGTAAACTTCCTTTATGAAGACCGAGTTTCTGTGTAATAAAATTTCTCCATGGTTTTGTTTTTAGCTTTTGGTTTTCTTGTCTCATGTCCTACAGGGTCGATTCATTATTTTAAGGCTTTTGGGTTAAATTATTTAGATTATCTTAGCAGGGTTCTCGTAGTTTTAGGAGAGTTGCGATTGGGTAGGATTTTGATAGGGATTGCATACATGTTAAGTACTTGGGGCAAGTTAGATTTCTCTTATAGTAGGTGTGGAGAATTGACTTAGATACAATTTTGGGAATTGATGAGATAAAATCATCATTATCAATATCAATCCCCCCCCCCCCCCCAGAAAAAAATTATCAGTATCAATGCTTTATCCCTAATTCCCTATTTGGGTTGGGATACTTGAATCCTATTCCATTGTTTAATTATATTTATTCACTTCTTGGCTTTCTTCCCTACCCACTATTGAGTCCTTCCCATTCATGTAAAGGTAGTAGGTACTATGTTTCTTATATATCCATGTCGGAACTTAGCAAAAGCGTCACCAAATGAGCAAACATCATCAAAATGGGGGTCGTGTATGCACACAAGACCCTTCAAGAGGACCTGATATGGTTCAACACCCTATAGCAGCCCAGAAGGGGCTAAAGAAGCTGCCGCCGGTAACTCCAAGGGGGAGATTTTGACCCCAAATGCTCAAAAACTCCATGGAATCGCATGAGATTTGTTTCATTAGGTTTGCTAATATAGTAGGGGATTAGATTTGAGCAACAAACCAAGGCAAAAAAAAAACCCCTACAGATCGTACCATTCGAAAGAGAAGAAAAACATGCTCTCCTTTTTCGATTTTCAGGCGAAGAAGGGGTAAAAGTCCATCACAGAGGCTCCAAAAATTCCCAAAAAATACCATAAATCTTAGAAAATCCCACTCTTTCAAGTAAGACTGACCTCGGGACCTCGAGATTCTTGTGGCCGTACGTCAACCATACTGTACTGTTGACGTAAGCACCTCCGTGGTCGGAAACTATGCGCGGTCCTCTTCTCCGATGTTTTTGGTGGCTCTGATACCAAGTTGAAATGATGGATCTAGGGTTTGGTTAGGGTTACTAGGGTTTGAAAGAGAAAAGAGAGATAGAAAGAAGAGAGATAAGAGAGAAAGGGAGAGCATGTGTGTGACACACGACTCTAAACTTTTTATTTCTATAAAAAACTTACATGGACCAAAATACCTTTACAATACAAAGGGGTCCCTTATAACATAAAGGGTACACCCTGACAACAAAGAGGCGGTGGCCTTACTTCATTAGTGGATGGCTTCGTAGGAACATCTCTTAGTAGGGATGAAATCATAGGATTTCAAGGAATGGGACCCATGGGATGCTCAACAAATGTATCATGCCAAACCGATGATGTCCATGATTAGAGAAATATGGGGTATTTCAAAAAAATATTTAGCATCTATCAAAACAAATCTCCTACGAGTCTGAGGTATGAAACATTTGTAGCCTTTTTGAGTGCTACTGTATGATTTGTATATTTTGATTTGTATCCGACCGACAGGGAGCACTCATCTAGGACTGCACGATTAGGAGGGAATGCCATCTGTCTTTGAATTTTGGAATTAGAAGGAACATAAACGATTGGGAGATGGATAGTCTTATTTCCCTTCTAGAGAGGGTTGGAGCCAACTCTTGCTTGGATGAGGAACTGGATAAAAGAATTTGGAAATGGGAACCGAAAGGATCTTTCTCAATGAGATCTTTGTATCGGGAGAACTTTCTGGGGAGTCAGGAATATTTTCTAGTTTATGTCGTTTGGAAGCCTCCCATTCCATCCAGAGTCAAGTTTTTGTGTGGATAGCCATTCAAGACAAGATAGTAGAGGGATGGATCATTTAATTAGTAGAGGGATGGTGTTGCCAAATAGATGCGTGTTGTGCAAGTCTGAAACAGAGTCAATCTACCATATTTTATCCACCATAGTTTCTCTATGGCTATCTGGCAAACTTTCTTTGCTCTATTCGGTATTTCCTACGTGATTCCACGGCATGTTCGGGGTCTTTTCCAAGGAGTGGCGGTGGAGTCCTTAGGGAAAGGGCGACTTCTTTGGCGATTTCTCTTTTTCGCAATTTTGTGGACACTTTGGAAAGAAGGAACAAGAGAATCTTTGAACACAAAGAGGAAGACATCCCTGATACGATCTTGAATGTGAAAGCTTTATTGTACATTTGGGCTTCTGCTTCCCCTCTTTTTCGAGGATTTTTTTTTTTTGACTCCTTTGTATATAGATGGAGTGGCTTACTTAGGGAACTCCCTCCTGCTCCCAGGATTTAGTTCCACCTTTCTTTGTTTTCTTTTGGGGTTTTCCCCTTTTAATGAAATATACACTTATAAAAAAAAATGTTTTTAACCTTATCACAGTAATGCTTAAAAGTTATTACAACTACCAAAAAAAAAAAATTCCAAAAAACGAAAATTTGTTTTTTTTGTTAAGTGTATATTTCATTAAAAGTCACACTTGACAAATCGACTAGAAAACTTTTTTCAGAATTTTGTCAAACCTATGAACATAGAAAACACATTCAAACATTCTCACTTGGAAATAAAGGTACATCAGGTTCTTGCAAGTTAATGGGAACTTTGAATTTTAGAATACGAGATGGCATGCGGTTTATCAAGTAAAATGCAGTAAGGATAGCTTCAGGCTATAGGTAGTGAGGTACCTTCATTTTCTAAGAAGAGCACGAGCAACTTTAAGCAAGTGTCAGTTTTTCCGCTCGCCTCATCTCTTTGTGTCCTCATTACAATTTACACCCAATATACTCGGGCTTCGTCAAACTTATCTTAAAACCACTAGATTTCAAGATATCCCCCCATGGTTCTAGTTTTTAATTTAACTTTTCTCTAGTTGCATTAATCAACTAGAAATCAACTACAAATAACATACTCTAAGGGACCTCTTCTTGAATATAATTAGTTCATCCATAATATAGACTTAGGGTCAACCCTTAGTATAAACCCATTGCAGCTGGAAAAATGGAAACATAAAATGTGCATCTCTGCCTACTACTTTGACTTTAGACCCTTAACCCTCAAATAATATCTGCTTCATTCCAAAAGAAAAATTATCTTTGAACACCCACAGAAGAAGCATTCATCTATCCCTTCCATACTCATTTCTCCCGGTCAAGTTTGAGAACCATGTCTCCAACCAAATTTGGTGCTACTGATTGGAAAAAGAGCTAAAAAAGCATAATTTGGTGGAGTCGATCACCCCATTGCCTCTATAGCATTGATTGGGATCTACTGTTCCTTCACAAAGCTGCTTCAGTAATTTTTTGTGATATCAAGCTTTCAATGGATGGAAAGAGGAAGGCATGCTCATAGTATTACAATTAGTTGACTTTTTGGCATTTTGTCAGTTTATGACTTGGTGAAGCTTACATGTAATATTTCGGCAAAATGTATTGTTCGTGACCGAATTTTTTTAAATAGATGAGAAGTGTTTTAAACACTTTTATCCACATTTTCCCACATTTCTTTACTTTAGGAGGTTATTAGGTGAAAAAGATCACTCCATTAAGGGTTTTCGAGTAAAAAACAACTTAATGGGGTAATGGGGTTGAAGTAAAGATCAACACTCATTGGGTTGTGTATTTTGAACTTGTTCTTCAGTAAAAACCATTTTTTTCTCAATTTTCACATATATTGAAGCTACATTAGTATTTCAAATGTGTAAATTCACTAGATCATCAAAACTCTTTTAAGTTGGTGAACTTTTACAAATTTTCTCCATGAGTAAAATTATGAATTTAAACTGAGCGAAATTTAGAGCAAAATTGAAGTTTTGTACCCTGGGCGTGCTTCAGTAAATACATTCAATAATCTTATCAACTGTCACAAATCTCAGGCCTTATTATTGTACTCATTCGTTACTCAAGTTTATATATTGATGGTCAAATAGTTATTGGTTGTTGAATTCTTTTTCTTTTTATAAATATTGGTTGTTGAATTTTACTTACTTTATTTCTCATATTAGCAATTTGTTGTTCATCAATCCGGATGGACTCATAATTGCTAACTTATTATCACTTCTTGGTGACATTGTTTCATGCAGAACCCCTCAAAGCCATTCAAGAGATAGCAAAAGATCTAATTGGTTCGTCTATTTCGATGAAGGTACTTAATTTTTCACTTGAAGTAAAAGTTATAACCAATTTCACTTCTCTTGTATCATATTTCTCTTTAGGTGTGTTGTTTCACAATAGTAAAATGTTAGAACCTATGAAATGCTCTTACAGATCTTTAAAGGTAATGAAGAGTTATTATCTTCACAGTCCAGACCACCTCTGTTTCATGTCATGTTAGCAGTTAAAATATATTTTGTTTTTATCTTTTAGGTTATCCAAGCAAGTGAGGAGAGCAGAAAGCTGATCTTCTCTGAAAAGGAAGCCATGTGGTCAAAGTTTTCAGGACAAATAAAAGTAGGGGATGTGTTTGAAGCAAGGGTGGGTTCTGTGGAAGACTATGGTGCCTTTGTTCACCTCCTCTTTCCTGATGGTACTTACAATCTTTGATACAAATACCTCCTCGTTCTTTGTTTTTGATCGAAATGTTTTTGCTGCTTTGGAGAAAGATGACTAGTATGTTGTAATCGTGGTGCAGGTTACTATCATATTACTGGACTTGTACATGTCTCTGAGGTTTCATGGGATTTGGTTCAGGATGTGAGAGATATCCTAAATGAAGGCGATGGAGTGCAAGTCAAAGTTATTGACATAGATAGGTGAGTTTGCCATTTTCCCACTATACTATTTTCTTGGTCATAAATATGTCATTTTGCACCTGTCTACACTTGCATCCTTAGGCTTGGGGTTGCCAAATCTTCTTTTGCCAAGTTCTAAAAGAAAATGCATCTTTCGTTAGATTAGTTGTCCCTATTTAAACGTTAATCAAGATGAGTCTTAGGTACACGGACACACAAAAAATATGTTGTAGAAAGTATTTAATTTTAGTTGTTTTTCTTATCACTTCGAATTAATTTTTATTTACAAAGGCTGGTAAGTACTTCCATGGAGTGATCTTAGTTTAGATCTTCCATCTACTCACTCAACCATGAGAAACTGGGTTACACAGTGTACTACCAGGTGTAGTTGCATAAAGGCAACAGCGCTAAGCTTAAGAAGTAAAATTGAAAAAGGTTTTGTGCACATTTCACATTTTCACACAAAGGTGGCTACATCCATTGTCTTATCGACTGTGATGAAATCCAGTGAATATCTTTGCCTGTTTTTTGCGTGACACTCTAAAAGCACAAATTAAATGATCCTATTGACCGTAGAGTAGGCTCCACTTGCCATTTGAAAAAGCAAGGTACTAAACTTTGATTTTGCCCTAAACTTTGCTCAGTTAAAATTTGGAATTACTTTGAAGAAGTTCAATCCGAAATGGAGAAGTTTTGTCAAAATTTTCAACATAGAAAAGTTTGGAGATGTGATGCATTACACATTTGTAATATTAATTTAACTTGAATGTTTGAAAGAAACACGAAATAACAAAGAAAAATAGTTTTTACTGACGGACAACTTGAAAATATGCAACCCAATGACCATTTGACCTTAATTTCAGCCCCTACAAGTTGTCAAGGTACTAAAATTTGCTCAGTTAAAATTAGGAATTAATTCGAAGAAGTTCAATTCGACATGGAGAAGTTTTGTAAAAACTCACCAACACGGAGAAGTTTCGATTTCTGATGCGTTGCACATTTGTAATATTAATTTAATATATGTTATGCCCCGGATTCGGAAAGCCCAAACCCGAGGGTGAGGGTCCACTAGTAGAAAGAGAATTTACAATGATAGTCCTAGTGTATTAATGAAGGGTGGATTGCATCCAGACTACAAACTAAGTCTCATGTTTTTTTTTTTTGGATAAGTGAAGTTTCATGGTATTACATCCACATCCTTAGGCATATAGAAATACAAGGTGTCTACAAACATCAACAACGACTCCATATCATCAAATAATAACTAAGATTCATAAATTTATCCTCAAAACCAAAAGTCCCAAGCCCATGATAACTAAATACAGTAAGGTGATAATGTCTTATACCTTTAATTACAGCTGAAATAAATCAATTAACGAGGAATACTAACACTACTAAAAGGAAATCATTAGAAGCCGCTACGCTTTTGAAAGCCGTTGAAATGTGTCTGGCTCCTTCAACATCACACAAGGTCTGAAAAATGTTCCACAACGTAATGAACTTAGAAAAAAGCCCAACGAGTGACGAACAACTCTCCTTACAACGTCATAACATAAGTAATAACAATGCTCAAGGTGCTATAGTTCTGTAATGCATAAATTCCATTGAATGAACATGTATGATGTATGGATGTTCGAAAACGTTTTAAATTCTAAAAAATATTTCAAGTGGCATAGTACTATAAAATAATCATGGAACAATTTAGACCGAAAAAGAAGGAACAAGTCATGCATACAACACAAGTTGTGTTCTCACATTATGGACCAAAAAACTAAGCCAATTTAACCACTTGGCAACAATATTTCAAGGCCCAATTTTCTTACCAACTCAGCCAAACTATCTGCCAACTTAACCGTTTGGCAACGTTTCAAGGGCACGAGTTTCTCACCGGCATTGCCAGACCATCCAATTCCACCATATGGATCCAAGGGGGTTTAGGGTCTTTCACCCAGGGGGAATTTAGTCCCTTCTTACTTTTATCTCAACATCCCAAATTGACCCAATAACATTGAACAAAGATCTTTTTTCTGCATCAAATATGCTATGAAGTCTGTCATATGCAACTTCCAAAAATGCCAAGATCATGAAGAATATAATCTCAGTTCAAAACCACAAGCCAATGCACAAACAAATCACATGAATCACAACTGAAATATCTTTGATTTCACAACCCTAATATGCACAATGATCCACAAAGCTCTAAATACAAAGTACACGTAGAATTTCCCGATATATTTTATTTTGTAACTATTCAGACCAATGATACCCGGATACTTGTACTAGTACCTCATATCAGTGTCGTGTTGTGTCGACATGGATACGGATACAGACACCGGACACTCTACTGACATGCATCCCCACGTATCCTTCATAAAAAAGTTGAAAAAATTAGAAAAAATAAAAATTTTGAACTATAAAATAGGATACTCCCCTGTCCTTGATTTTGGAAAATGTCGAGTCGTATCCCCGCTTCCCGTATCCGTGTCCATATCCGTATCCGTATCCGGGCATCATAGATTCAGACTGTTGTTCTTAGTAAACTGGCCTTCGGTGATTCGAAAAATCATCACTAAATATGCACTTAACAAAATTTCCTAATCTAGGACTATTTAGAAAATAGACAGAACATGGAATCTTTTTTTTTTTGATCAGTAAAAGGATAATATATTAGAAAAAAGGCTGAGGAGGCCCTTAAGAACTATACAAACCAAGAGGGCTGAGGCCGAAGAGAAACAAAACCAAAACAACCACACGCTCTAGAGAGCCACACTTAGAAGATCATACGGTCCCACTGGAACACAAATCCTCAAACCTAAAACCAATAAACTCGGGAAAAACAGAAACCCAGTAATAAAGCATGGAATCTTCGAAAATAATGAAAAAATACTAGCCCACTATTATCTATACAAAAACTCGTCGACTATAGAATATAGGTTGCTATTTTTTAAACTGCTATCCTGGGCAAATTGACCTTTGGTGATTCAAAAAATCACAACTAATTAAATACTTGTCAGAGATTCCTAATCTAGAACTTATTGGAAAATAGACAGAACATGGAATCTTCAAAAATAATGGAAAAATACTAGCCCACTATTATCTATGCAAAACTCTAGTCGAATACAAAACACAAGTTGCTGTTTTCAAACTATTATTCTGGGCAGACTGACCTTCGGTGATTCGAAAAATCACAAATAATAAAAGCTGATTAGAAATTCCTGATCTAGGACTTCTTAGAAAATAGACAGAACATGGAATTTTCAAAAAATAATGGAAAAATACTAGCCAACATTATCTACAAAAACTCTAGTCGAATACGGAAAATAGGTTTTTGTTTAAAAACAATGGTGGCTCTTATAGGGAGGGGATGTAACTCACCTTTCGCAAAATCCCCATGATCCCTCACACAGCAGCCTTGCTTCCTTCCTTTAGCCAAAGGTTGAGAACAAAGTGAGGCTAGGGTTTGTGAAGAAGATATTATTACTAGGGTTAGAGGGGATTAGGATTTTATGGGCCTCATCCCCATGGTTTTAGCTAGGGAAGTGGGGTCCACCAGTCCCAATGCATGGGAGACTTGATCCTCACGTCTCTCTCTCTCCTACTCTCTCTCTCTCCCTCCTATGCCCCAACTTAAGTGGGACCCATAACTTAAATTTATTTAAGTATTGGTTCCCCTATCCCTTCAACCCAGTTACTTCTAATTAGGCCCAACATCCTAATTAAGCCCAAATCATAGTAAGTTAAGCCCAACTCACCCTTAATCCAGTCCCAAATTATGTTTAATCACTCCTTAGTCCAACCTAGAGATTTTGGTTCATTACAATGTAAATGAATAAAGAAACATGAGATTACAGAGAGATAGTTTTTACTAATGAACAACTTGAAAATCCACATCCTGATGATTATTTGATCTTGATTTTAAGCCCAACTCACCCTTAATCCAGTCCCAAATTATGTTTAATCACTCCTTAGTCCAACCTAGAGATTTTGGTTCATTACAATGTAAATGAATAAAGAAACATGAGATTACAGAGAGAAATAGTTTTTACTAATGAACAACTTGAAAATCCACATCCTGATGATTATTTGATCTTGATTTCAACCCTTACAAGTTGTTTTTTACTCGAAAACTCTTAACGGAATGATTATTTTTCACCTAAGAACCTCTAAAAAACAAAGAAATGTGAAAAAATGAATAAATGTGTTTTAAACACTTCTCATCTATTTCAAAGTTTTGGCCCTAAATAGCAAAATTCTTTGAAATATTATAGGTAAACTTCACTTCGACTGGTCATAAATAGACAAAATTCATCAAAACTTCCGCTAATTTTAATACCATGCACACAAGTTCTCTAGCCCATTAGCTATTGATACTTCCCTACAGATGTCCATCATTTTAATGGTGAAAGTCTTACATTCCTAGATTTCTATTTCGGTTGTTGAAATGTCACCATTGTTTTACTTTTTCTTGACCCTTTCTAGGCACTTTCTGTTGTTGTCACCTTAAAGAATAATTGGTCTTTTCATGTAAATTTATTGTATTATTCTCATCAAAGCTCAAAGACGAGAGTGTATTACTTTAAGAAAACTTTCGCATAATGTGTGGGCCACTAGATTACCTCGAGTCCATTTTGCTTTTGGTCAAGGCACACTTCTTGGCAAGACATATCATGTTTCTTGATTGGTTTTGTGCTAGTGGGCTGCATGTTAGCATTAGGGGCAACTGGCCACCCATGGTAGGGCATCAGAGGCACTATAGAATTATATCGTGATGTTGCACAATCTCCTGTGTGCAAGATATGGCATGTAAAAGCTTCCGTTGCCCAGAGTTACACTTAAAGACATGCACCCCATCCACATAATGCAGGAAGTAGCATATGACATTTTTTGGTGGCCGTAGATTCCTTTTGTATCCTTCAGGCATGTTTCAATTTTCTGGACCAAGTTTCATCAACAAGGCTTTTTACAATTCAATGGAATATGCTTGACATAGTTAGACACGGTCACACACAATTGTAGTTTCCTTGTGCTGCTGAGGGAATCGCTTATAGCCCCCACTAACAGGGCTTAGGGCTGCCATCTTCATCCTTTGGGCGTCGATAGTAATAGAGTTTCCCTTGATGTATTATTTGATAATGTGTCAACTCATCACTTAGAGATTGAACATATGTTGAGTGGGTTGCTCATGAATCTTTTGGGAGATAATTGCTAGAACGGCATGATTGATATATATGTATATCATCATCATCATCGTCATCATAAGCCTTTTTCCGAACAGTATGAGGTCGGTTGCACAAACCTTGTTCCTCCATTCAATCCTGTCTAAAGCCATCTCTTCTGTTAAGGTAAGTTTTCTAAAATCTCATCTCAGAACCTCACTCCACGTTCGTTTTGGCCTTTCCCTCGCTCTTTTAGGCCCTTCGACTTGCACATTCGTCCTCACTGGTGCTATCATTGGTCTTCATTGTACATGATCAAACCATCTCAATCAACTTTTCCTCATTTTGTCACTTATTGGGGCTACTCCTATATTTTCAAAAATGCGTTCATTTCTAATTTTGTCTTTCCTTGTCTTACAACACATCCATCTTAACATCCTCATCTCAGTTATATACTAATTTTATGAACATAATTCTTGATTACCCAACATTTTGCTCCATATAGCATTGTCAGTCTTATTTTTGTCTTATAGAATTTTCTTTCTAGTTTGATTGGCACGTGTCAATCACATAGCACTCCGGAAGCGCATCCCCACTTTAGCCATTCTGATCTAATTCTATGGGCAACATCCTCCCCAATCTCTCATTCCTCATGAATAATAGAATCAAGATAATGAAATTGGTTACTTCGAGGTATCTCCTGGTTGTCAATTTTAATCAGCGGATCATCTCTATGTGCATCCTTACTAAAATTTCATTCTATATACTCTGTATTGGTTCGACTTATTTTAAAACCTTTAGATTCCACAGCATTCCTCATGAGTTCTAGTTTTGCATTACCTTATCCCTAGTATCGTCAACTAATACTATGTCATCTACAAATAACATACACTAGGGGACCTCATTTTGGATAGGAGCAGTATGGTGTGGGATCCCTTGCCTACTTTTCACCTCAACCAGGTGTCGTTGCAGCGCGCTGTTTCTAGAGTTCGCTCCAACCAACCCTTGCCCACTTCCCACTGCAACTAGGTGCCGTTGCAGTGCATCGCTTCTGGGGAGAGTCGAAGGTCCATGAAGGCAATAACATTAACAAGAGTTAGACAAACTCTTGTGACTTGGTGAAGACGCTAAAGGTCCAACAGGTAAAAAGGAAATATACCTTTTGATGATTTTTCCCTAGAATATTCGTGTCAAGTAGATCACTTTTATCATCAAGTTATGGAAGCCAGGAGTGCCTTTTCATTCCGCTCCATTGGGGAGACTCAAAGCAATTTCAACTGATTATGGAGGCATGGGCAAGTAGTTATTTTGGAAATCATTGCTAAAGGAACCAAAGGTAATGTTGGTGTAAGACTTAGATAAGTTCTTCAACCTCAACCGGTGGCTTTAGCCCCAAGAAACATTTTGCTACTAGGATAAGAGTTGTAGTCCATGCCTAAGTTGAATGGCTTGGTTATGGCTCGAACATGGGACTTTGATGTGGCAAAAGGTGCACGATTATTTGACTTGGCAATTGCTCATACTAAAACTCATTGTTGGCCACTTGCTAGTTGCTACACTATAGTCTAGGCCCTAGGGAACATAGTGTCTCAAAAGCCTTTATTTGCCATGTGTTTGGTATACAGAAGTATTTGACAACATGATAATTACTGTCTCCTTTTGGTTATGAATTGAATTATCTGTGGCTCTAATGTGTAATCTAACTAGTTCCTGGTTATCTGGAAAACCAGGCAACTCAGCTGATTTTTGAGTCAATGTATTGAATTGTTATTCCTTGGTGCAACACTCTTTTAATCACATTCGCCTTTTTTTTTTTTCATTTTGGTTCACTACTTAGTTTGAAACAGTCAAAGGAGATCGCAGGTACGAGCTATCATGCATTAAAAAATATGATTCAAATTACATTATCTATTTATTTACCTTTTCACCAACTTTTAGACTATCGACCAAAATATACTCTTGTTAATGTTATTTCCATTATGGCACACAGCTTACGCATTGGATTTGACTTTGAAACATCTCGTTATGAGCAGGAGCAATCTCTATGAAATGGACATCCAAGAATATATTCCAACCAGTATAATATACATCACTTGCATATAATGTTTATTATGTTATTTGTCCTCATTTATGAGGCAACCAAAAAGGTCTCTTTGTTTTGGAGTTATTGGCAAGATTAACTACGAAATTTGCATCACCCTCTTTGTTAAGTGAAAGGTCTCCATTCATTCACATAATTGTTCACAAAGTTGGAACAAGCTATGATTGGTGAAGATTTGATATTTTATTAGTAGTTTTTGTTTTGCCCTTAAATTGTTTCTTTTTGTTGTCTACCTGAAAATTGTTCCTCTAGTAGCAACCGTTTGGGCTTTTATTGATTCCACGATGCAGGGAAAAGTCGAGGGTTACTTTGTCAATCAAACAATTGGAGGATGATCCTCTTCTAGAGACATTGGACAAAGTAATTCCTCAGGTGGGTGTTGGAATATTGAATTGACTTGTCTATACCCTGATCAAGTTCATATCACATCTTGTTTCATTGAAAAGTAAGATAGTTCCAATTGTTGATGAAGTATCAAACTTACAGGATGGCCAATTTGGCTCCGATACTTCAACCACACCTGATAGTTTGAACATCCAGCCTCTTCCAGGACTTGATAGTATCTGCAAAGAGCTACTACAAGAAGATGGGTATGATTATATTATTTCTTGGTTCTCATACGAGTGTTTCTGTTATTGAAACCTGAAGGACTTTTTATTGGAATGCTACTGCCTTAACTGCGTATAACAATCCATGGTTTTCTGGAAAATTTCTTTAGTTTCTTTTGGATGCAAAGGTTTACAATTGGTATTTATGTTTCATATTAACAATGCGTATATTCATTTATCTGCTTGGACCTAAGTCATTTTCTGAACTTTTTTTTGTGTTTTGAATGTTTCCTTCTCCTTTATTGTTTAAAATTAACAGTCCTAAAATCTAATTTAAGAAATATTTCTAAGTTAATATCCATGTGGAACTCTATCACAACTCATCTGAAGGGGTCCTTGAGTGGACTAAACAAGAAGCATTGAGAGAGGGAATTTCCTAGCCATTCCTCTTTATTAGCAAGGAAATACAAATTTTCCCGGAGGAAATTCCAGATAGTAATCTCTTCATACCTCTTCCCATAATTCTTCTGTTTGTGCATAGAAGTATCAATGTTAGTAGTGTGGATTTCCCCATGAAGAGAATAAGTGGGTCCCAAGAGATGTATAGATTTGCTAACGTCATCATCGTTTATTTAGTAGCTGGGGGATTTTTTTTATTTTTTTTAGCTTTGTGTCCATTAATTCAGTTTGGGTAGGTTTAGAAATTAGAAACTGGTAAACAAGCAGGTTGGTTGGTGGGTAAGTGTTTTGAGTACGGATTTGGAACCAAGGTCGAGCAGCAGGACATGAATAGAAACGAGGAATAAGAAATGAACGTGAAGGGAGGATGCCATCGATACTCTAAATTCATATTTCCCAGAATTTGAGTATCCATGCCCTTATTGCATGCACAAGGGAATGGCTGCAAGACACATAAGTTGGACCTTATGGAACTTGAGGATGAATTATTTTGAACCTGGGGGGTTTGATACAGGAGCTGGTACAGGATGTTGCACCTAGTCCATGGATACCATTGCTACACCATATTTTCTCCTCGTAGAAGAGAACCAATGAGTCGTACAGATTTGCTGACAACATGATCCTATATTTAGCTACGAGACTTATTTTATTTACTAGCTGGGGGATTTAATTTATATGCTTCTTTAGTTTCTATTTTTGTCCCCTTAATTCAATTTGGGCAGGTTTAGAAATTAGATTCTGTCACAAGCATTAGTTCCTTATTTTGAGTTGTTATTAAATTAGGTTTATAGAGTTCTAGTAGGATTGGACAGTTGTTGTATTTTACTAGAAGTAGGAAAGGGATATTATTGTCATGTTAACTCATAAAATTGTATTAGTCTATAAAGAGGGGATGAATAATATAGTGTTATTGAGTCTCTGTGTTCATATTTGGCATTTAAAAACGAGTGGAAGATTCTACTATTATCTTTGGTTATGTGTGCTTGAATAATTCAATATTCTAAGGAGGTTATGCTGTTTTCACAGACCAGCAAGCATTCTCTTCATTCTTGGCAACTTTTAAGCTAAGATTTCAGAAGTTTGGTTGCTCTCCAACAGCTATACAGTGGTCTTCTGAAGCTTGAGGGGATTGTCCCACATTATAACTAGGGGATTGTCCCTACCTGACCCTTAGCAAATCATCTCAAAGGGCCGGGCCAGGGTAGGGTCTAGCCCAATCCTAGCCCTACCCTCACTTATAAAGGTGAGGCCCTATGCCTTAGATGGCCTGAATCGGCTAGGCCCTAGCCCTACCCTCAAGGGCCAGGGCCGGGTTAGGGTAGGGCCCGGGCCTAGAAGAAGAGTATTAAAAAATGTAATTTTTTTAGTAAAAAAAGTGGATGCTTTAATAATGTACTTGGCTTGGTAACGCGTTTCCTTGGTTTAATCTATATAGATTTTTCAATGAATGATCATAATTTTTTAGTTACGGGGTGAACCGTTAAGGTTTGAAAATGAAACCTTGTCTTTTTATAAATTTACACTAGAAGAAAGTCATTTTGGAATGATTTTGAACCATTCTTTAATTTTTCAAAATAGGAACGAATTTTGGGCCGGTCATAATTTTGGAATGGCTCAATCGTTTAGAAATTGTCCAAAATTGTATCTTTTTAGGATAACTAGTGTCCAACACCAATAACGTTGTGACATGTGTACCTAAGAAAACCGGGAGACCATGCCAACCGGTTTCCCCCCTTTCTTTCGTATGTTTTGTTTTTTAAAAAAAGGGTTTGATTCCCTAGGTAGCTTGGAACTCTCTTAACAGTTGGACACACAACGACAGGTGACCTTAGAACAACCCATTTTTTATTTAAAAAAAAGGCTACTTAATTTAGTTTTGAATATACCATGCACTTAGTGTGTTATTTTCTAAAAAAAGATGCACTATGTGTATTGTTATATAGAATATAATTTTAAAAAAAATATAACAGAGATGATTTGCTAAGGGCCGGCCCCCCGGCCCCCCTTAAGTGTGACCCTGGCCCGGCCTTTATTTTGAAGGGTCTTACATATTTGGGCTTGGCCTGGCCCTAAGGGATTGAAATTTATAAAAAATCCCTCCTTTTAGGGCAGGGCAGGGCCCCCTTACAAGAGGGCTGGATTGACACCCCTAATTACAACCGTTTCTATCCAACCCTATTTTCCCAGCAAGTATCTGTACTTGATGGGAAGGAGGCTACTAGTTCATTGGTTGTAAATGAGCTGTCAAGGTTAAGTAAAAATTCCATGGTTCCTTAAAGAGGTACAAAATTCAATTGACTTCTAAAAGATTGAATCAATTATAAAGTAGACATTTTTCCTCTATGGCTACCTCCTGCACTTCAGGTACGTCATGCCTTAGGCATGCTGTTTATGGTCTGAAACGGACACATCACGGCTAGTTTGAGAAGCTCATATTTGTGTTATTAGCAGCGATGTTTTGATAGAAGAATCAGGATCTCCTTTTTTTACCTCTTCTCCATCCCGAAGAGCCTACTGTTTCTTTACGCTGAAGACATGATTATTATTGGTGATAATATTCAGGGCATTTCAAGGATTCGGAATCTTCCATTGGTAATTTGAGAGGGATTTAGACCTACTAAGATACTTTCCTAGCATTAAGGTTACCTACTCTCGTCATGGGTATCTCCTTTCTCAATGGAAGGATGGTTCTAGGATTTTTTCATGAGTCCACTTGAATGGTTATCAGACTCTTGTGTCTCCATTGAGCTTCATTATAACGTAAGGCTGATTGATGTAAAGTTATTATCTATGCCACTCAATTCTTTTTAGGTTATTGGATATTGGTATACTTGATGGTTACTCGACTTGATGTTACATCTTCAGTCAGTTTGTATCTGAGCGTTGTTCCTTTCATTAGACTACAGTTTTGGGAGTTCTTGGTTATCTTCGTCATCTAGTTTGGAACTGCAGGCTTACACTGATGAAGATTGGGGATGGATGTACTGCTCAGGGTTCTACCTTTGGTGTTGAGGGAGATTTGATCCAATCCCAACTCTTCCCTATAACATCTGGTTTCTGTTTGTTTTCTTGGAAAAGCTCTCACCTCTTTGAAAAGAAGCAGTTTGTTGTTTCTTGATAGAGCTTCAAGGTTGAGCATGGTGCTACTGTCTGATACATCTTCAAAGGTTTTTTGAGCATTTTGTTTTTCCACTGTGTTGAGACAGCAAGATTGCCTTTCAAGTTGCTTTAAATTTAGCTTCTTATGAACAAAAAAAATACAGGGATTTATCGTTATTTTGTTCTTCATCGTTCTCAATGCCATACTATCGCGTACCACTACTTGCCAATGGATCTTCAGCTTGTAGACTTCTTAATGTAGTCCAAAGTATTGTTTGGTTAAGTTTTTGGGACCATAACTCCTGATGCTTGGTGCATAGGAGAGTGTAAGAGCTGGTTCTTTGGGGGTGGTGGGCGGTGTTAAAGAGGTTATATAAATACTGTTGTTTGGTAATGTAGGTGGTCATTTCTGTTTTGATTAATTAGGAGCACTTTAAGCCCTGTTTGGATGGATCCAAGAATCGTGACTAGAGCATAATTTTATTAGTTTGAATTAAACAAGAAAAAGATTTTGAAAATCGTCTCGTTTGACAAAGAAAACATGATTTTAAAAATTATAATCAAACGTATGCATTGATCCACAAAATGAATGCCAAACAGCGTAACGAAGACCTGCCACACCTCAAAGGTATATTGACAATGAATAAGCAAACGATCTATTGATTCTGCACTTGCCTTGCACAAAACGCACCTATTTGACAATATCATCCCCCTACTATTCAAATGGTCCACTGTCAAAATCTCGTCTTGAATGGCTGTAGGCTATTTGGAAGGAAAGAAACTCACAGATTTTTGAAGAGAAATAAGAAGCCATTTCAGAGTTGGTCTTGAATGTTAAAGCCTTACTATATCTCTGGATTTCCCTTTCCCCAGAGTTTAGAGGCTGTTTTTTTGAAACTTTTGTATTTAGATGGGAGGAGTTGTTAGGCGACTCTACTCCTTCTGTTTGAGGAGCTAGGTTTGTCTTTTTGTATGTTTATAGTGGGGTTTTTCCCTTTTATATGATACATATTTACTTATCAATTTACTTATAAAAAAAATATTTACTTACAAAAAATTATAATAAAACCCAAAATCATGATTTTAAAAGCTTTAGAAACTTTTGTTAGCTACATATACACTCTTCGCCGACCTACAATGATTGATTATTTATTGACAATTGGTAACCTATGAGCACCCTCAGACCAATTCTTTTAAAAGAGTGATTTCTCAAAATCACGCTTTTTGAAAATTCAGAAGTTCTAAAACCATCAACTTAATTCAGAAGTTCTAAAACCATTAACTTGAAAAATCATGATTTTTAATGAGTGATGTCCGAACTGGCCCTTAGAGTTTTCTTGTTTTATTTGTTCTATTTACTAGAGGGGCTCACGTGCGATGCACACATGACGAAGGTTTAAAATACAATTCTGTCTCATTTTATCGGTATGCTGACGGAATGAGACAATGGAAAAAACACTATATGTCTCAATAGGGTTAAACCGTTTTTTATTCTTAATTAGGTTAAAATTTATTTTTAGCATTATATGTATTATAAAAGTATATATACCATGAAAATAAAGTTCTAAACCAATTTTAGTACTTGAATTAAGTTTTTGGCACAATACGAAACATTTTCATGTGTATCATATCTGTACCTTGCCAAAATGAGACGTCTCGGTGAGACAAAAGGAGACGAAACAATATTTTCATCCATTTACATGATTGAAGGAGATGTATCAGGGTTGCTATGTGTTGTTGTGAGGTAGTTTTGCCTTCTTGGTTTATATTAAAGGGGCGTTTTTTGGAGAAAAAGGCGACGATGACAGCTCATGGGATAGGCCCACATCATTATAGATAGATAGATATAAAGAGTTTTTTTGCTAGATAAGAGTTCTACAGTGACCAAAATGCCCCCATTTTATTCAACATGTATTGGATATTGTGGGGACATCTTTGGAAAAATGGCAAAAAAAATTTCCACACCAAGGGGCAGTTTTGGAAGGATTATGAAAAGGTGTTAAAGTAGTCATTCATGACACCTCTTAGTGCCAAGTTCGTTATAGTATGGATATTAGGGAGAGATCCTTTAATTTATGATTTCTATGGTGTCTTTTCTTGGCTCTTCATCACATAGATCACCACCATTGCTTGCTTTCTGCATGAATTTTAGAAGTTATTACCCAAAATCTGATGTGCGAAACTAGCTTATCTTGGCACCGATTTTCTAGTATCTTGATCTTGGATCAAGGGCTTGCAATCTATGAGAATATTAGGTAGGTCCTTATGATGGCATTCTCCATTTTGTGCACAGTATAACTGAAGTAAAAATCAGTCGGCAAGGGTTTGAAAAACGTGTGGTTTCACAAGATTTGCAGCTTTGGCTTTCAAATGTGAGTTGCTTATGCTTCTTCAATATAATATTGTGATTTCAATTGTGAGATTTTTTATTTTTTGTTTCTGCTTTCAAATTTCTCATTTTGCATTACCTGCAGGCACCGGCTGTGGACAATCAGTTCACACTCCTTGCTCGAGCTGGCAGACAGGTTAGTTTTATTGCTGCTTTTTGATTCCCTGTTCTCTCTGATTTTATTTATGATTTTCAGTAATGGAGATGTAATCTGAGCTAAGGAAAATCTTAGGGGTTTACACAATTCAATCTTTTTATTGTTAAAGAAGCCGCGGACATTTAAAGGAGATTCATCTATGATTCAGGTGCAGGAAATACATCTGACAACTACACTTGATCAAGAAGGCATTAAAAGGGCATTGCAGCGAGTACTAGAACGTGTCCCGTGAGCAGGTCAAGTTCCATTCTGAGGATATGATGCTCTGCTGATTTTCTAATTATCCAAGCAGGTAAGGATGAGTCTGTCTTAATTCCATGTGCAGATACTGTACAGAAATGATTGTGAACTCAAACCAAATCACCATTATCCCTTTGTATATTGTGTCAATAGATCACTTTGATTTGCTTCTGACTTCACTTTGCAATGTGATAAAAGATGTGGAACAAACATGGAGGTTTTTTTCCAAGTGTATAAAGGGACTTCCTGATTAAAAGAAACATTTTTTGTTGAAAAGGATTAAAGATGATAAAATGAAAGAAAATCAAGTGAGATGGTTTTGGCATGTATAATGAAGACTAAGGCCCTGCTTGGTTCACAGCAAATTGCTTCCCACAATTTTGGGATTGAAAGTGGTTGGTTGGAGGAGTGCTAATGACTGCTGTGCAAGTGGTTAACAAGCACTTGCAAACTCCTTAACAAAATAGATGCAAGGAAGTGCAGCCCAAAAACTGATGCAAGCAAGTGCATTGTGTTAACTCAACATTTTTTTTCCCGAAAAACAACATCAACAATAATAATAACAACAACAGATATTATTTTTATTATTATCTTTTTATTTTTATTTCTTTACCTTTTAGTTTTCTATTTTTTGATAGGGTCAGGATCGGGGGACAACTATTTGGCATACCCTCATAGAAGATGAATCAATGGTTGATTTTTGGTGAGGATGATCTCTATGGTGAGGAGATCATCCTCACAAAAATTCAAATCATTCTGATATTCATAGACTGGTTGAATGCTCCAAAAGGTTGAAAGAAAGGCAGAAAATGATGTGAATTGAGTAATAAGAAATTTTTTAAGAAAACCTAAAAATACTCATAAATCCATAACTTTGTCCATGAGGAAAACAACTACTAGGTCAGGATCATACTTTTTTTTTGGTTCCCATCTACCTCCCCAGGCACCTTTGATCATCTCAATGATTTTTGCCGAATTTTTTAAAACATCACGGATTTTTGTGACAAGGTTAAGGAATACTTGCAATGGCATATTGGCCTATGTCATCTCCAAAGTTCATGTAGAAATCATCTTACAGTGCCTCCTTAAGCTACATTGTTCTATCACCTTGTTCAACAACTTACTTTAAAAAGTAAATTTTGAGCATGCAAACCACTGCTTCGTTCTAATAATAGCCACAAAATAGTGAAGCTTTTGATTAATTTATGATCGTTTGTGTGGATACAACTTTGCTTTCTTAGATACTATCTTCCATAGTTTTATACTCAGCAAGTCAACTCGCAACTCAGTTGGGTAGAGTTCGACTTGATGGGATTTTGGGTAGACTCTGACTACTGACTCGGTTTGTAGATACTACCCACTTTCTATGTCAAAATTTTGATGCAGAATTCCCTCAATTTGCCACGTAGTACTCTTTCGTGTCCACTGCCTCCATGAATGTTTTGCCCACATCTTGGTTGACCCACACACCAAAAATCAGCGTGATTAGTGATTCCTAGCCATTGGATTTGAGCACTTTTTCCTCATGGGCTTGGAACCAACTCATAGGCCTGTGATGAAAAGTGCTCAAATCATACGGCTAGAAATCACCAATCACGCTGATTTTTGGTGTGTAGGACTATCATAGTGTGGACCAGACATTCAAGTAGCAAGTGGACCTGCACGAGTCTATTACGTTGCAATTTGAGGGACTTCTGCATCAAAATTTTGATACAGACGGCTGCATCAAATAACAGCCCCCCATGTATTTCATAATTTTAATGATTTGTCGAGTCAACTCACTAGCGAGTCATTGTGTCAGCATGACCCAATGGGCTTCGGAATTAACTTTTTAAGTTTTAGAAAATTGTTATCAAGTGCCTGCCAGCCCACTATATTACTTGGGAAGGCCCAGCAAACGACTATGCACATGGGAATGATTTTACTTTAAAAGCCTCTGGCCAGGTGTACGGTATTTGCTTCTTCCTTTACACATCATAAGCATTTCAGGAAGAGAACTTTGATAGGGAAGGCTATCTGAAAAGTTGAATACATCTCCAGAATGTCAGAAGATGCACTCATTCAGGCCCATCCACCACTTGAATGTTTGGCCTGCCTCTTGGTGGACCCACACACCAAAAGTCAGCCTGATTGGTGATTCATAGCTGTTAGATTTGAGCATTTTCATCATGGGCTTTTAACCCATCCAGAGGGCCTGTTCATGAAGCCCATGATGAAAAAATTTCTTAAATTAAATGACAGGAAATCACTTTTCAGGCTGATTTTTAGTGTATATGTCCATCAAAGGTGGGCCAAACATTCATGGTGTCATTTTGAGGGAAGGGGATGTCCATACTGAAGATCAGGCTCGCATTTCATGGACCATCATCTAAAATGACACAAGGTTGTAAGGGCCACGTGAAGATGAGCTAAGGGCTTAACTTTTTTACGAGGATGATCCCCTCACCATAGAGATCATCCTCGTAAAAAATCAGCAATTTCTAAAATTTCTAACCCTATCAAATATGGACCAAAATTTAATGGTGAAAATGGACAGTGGAAAATTTGTCAACTTGAGAGAGAGAGAGAGAGAGAGTCCAAGCTACACCCATTTCTTACATCCAATTCTTACACCCACTGGTAGGGCCCCATAGGGATCATTTTGGACAATCCAACCACACTGAGTTTTCCACACTGTGGTGGCCATACTCACATAAAAATCAACTCATTTCGACATCCCTAACCAAAACCCGCCCGAGCTGCAGCCCTAATCTAGAGCTATACCCACCATTTCTTAAATCTAATTCTTTCACCCAATGGTAGGGTCCACATAGGGATCATTTTGGACAATCCAACTGCACCGTGAGTTTTCCAATGTGTGGTGATCATCCTCACAAACAATCAATTCATTTCGACATTCCTAACCTGAAGAAAAAATGACTTTAATTTGACAAATCCAGGCCATCCAATTAAATTTTTTATATGGTTAGCAATGTCGACATACAATTCACATGTTGGGGCCCACAATAACATACAATTCACATGCGACATATCCATCTCTTATCTCTGTCATTGATAGCATATCCTTGCATGCAAACAGCCCGTGAAGGTGCTCGTGGGTCCCACTAGTGAGAAATTCCATAAAGGCAGATGTGTGATATTGGAGCATCCAAATAAGAGAACCGACAACACCACAAACATGTCGACAAAAAAAAAAAGGGGTCCAATCGTTGCTCAGGGCCGTCTGCATCGAGGGCTTAGGCGAAAACTCCATATGAGGCCTTTTATATATTTAATATCATGGTTTAAAAAACGGCTGTTATAACGGATTCAGACTTCCATGCAGAGGACTCTTGTGGCCCTACATATATCATTTTTTGGGCCCAATGATTGCTTGGATGTTCAGCCCACCTATTGGTGGGGATACACACTAAAAATTAGCTTGATTGATGATTTTTAACCATTGGATTTAATACTCAAAAAACACGCTTGAATTCAATAGCTAGAATCAATACTAAAAAGTAATAAAATCTACGGCTAGAGATAGCCAACATTGTTAATTTTGGGTTTGTATATCAGGGGTGGGCTAAACATCCATGTGGTTAGTGGCCTGGGCCTAAGGCGATCACCTTATTGGCCTTATGGAAGAGACGGCCTGCTATAGCTAATGACATTTTTTGTCCATACAAGTCCATATAACCCTAATTCTTTATAGAAATGGTAGAAAACTCTTCTTACCTGTGAGCGAATGTAGACTACACACTATCGAACTATATAAATTTGTTGCGTTTTTGTGATTGATCTTTTCCGTTCTCTCTATTTTTGCTGGTTCGTCGAAGGTCGATTTCTGATGCCCAAAAGTACAAAAACATGGTACAATTCACATAGGACATATCCATCTCTTATCTCTGTCATTGATAGCATATCCTTGCATACAAACAGCCCGTGAACGTGTTCGTGGGTCCCACTGGTGAGAAATTCCATAAAGGCATATGGACTGGTTGTTCAAGAGGGCGGGCCCAAGGTATTTGATAGGTGTATTGGAGAGACTTTTTGTGATATTGGAGCATCCACGTAAAAGAACCGACAACAACACAAACATGTCGGCAAAAAAAGACATGGAGATTCATCTCACAAGCTCTCCAGTAGATTCTACCGAGTCAAGGTCTTGTAGACCCTATGACTTCTACTTATTTATTTACTTTCGAGTTAGGTGACACGTGGGTTCCACCCAATAAGATTGTGAAGTCATTTCAAGGGTGATTTGTTGGACCCCACCACTCTCAAAGGTGGAGCTAGGGGTCTACTTGGGCATTGGTTCACCTCAGGACCTGAACTTTGTTAATCGGGTTTGAGTTATCCTTCTCGACCCGATTAGTTCAGTACCAATACCATGGTATTATAGTTCTTTCACTCATCTGTTTTACTTATTAACGTGCGAATGGGGTTCTTGCATGTGTAACAATATTCCTACAATTCTCAGAATGTCCCTCTTTTCAGTCAAGGCTCAGGGGACCCCCTTTTTTCTGACCCCTCTCGGTGTTCGGCCGTGGATTTCAAGAATCCAACGGTGGTTGTCAGCACCGAGCTGGCATCACTTTTTGGGGTGCTGACAACCACCATTGGATTCGTGAAATCCACGACCGAGAGAGCGAGCACAGAGAGAGGTCAGAAAAAGGAGGTCCTCGGAGCTGAACCTTTTGTAATTACTTCATATATTAAAGGCTCAGGCTCCGAGGACCCCCTTTTTCTGGCCCCTCTTGAGGGTTATGGATTCCAAAAATCCAACTGTGGTTGATGGTGCTGAGCTAGAGGAAAAAAAAAGTTTCCTATCTTGACCCTACATTAAATAAGGGTAATTTAGTCTTTTTGTATTTTTTTTTCGAAAATGTCAATCTTTTTGTTGTTTAATTTTTATATGCGTTTACACGTAAGTGTGCATCACATGCTGGTCTCCCCTTCTTTAAACGATTCTCTTTCGCATGCAATGTGTGTGCCATCCCCTTGTTATTTGTCTGGATGAACCCAACAACTAATAGTCTAGATCCATCATTCAGGCCCGACGATTAATAGTTTATTCGGGTCTGGGTACACTACTAATACCAACCCGAATTATTGACAACCTTAACGTAGGAACACGACATATGGCCTATCATGGGCACTTGTATGCTTGCAGTGATTAATAATGAGGCAGCCTTTTGCGTCCTGAAGGACAGAAAAGTTGTCCTTTTTCAGGTCACATTTTAAACATGACCCGCATAAAGATTGATGCTTCTCTTTATGTCCAAGGTGTGAAAATTGGACAACGGGCATGTTGACACGGGTGTAAACGACCCTGCCCATGATAGGTTACGACCTGAATTTGAATCCGAATCCGACAAAAAGATATATAATGTTGGAATCCGATTCGACATCCCACGGATATTCTGAATCAATATTCGAACTCGAATCCAATTAACTTATCGGATATCTGATCCGAAAATCGGATACATACAGTAGTATATTTTTATATTTTCATAATAATAAATATATATAAAATAATTATAAATATAATATAATTTATTTATGATAAATATAATTATTAAATAATATATCGGATCGGATATTATCGAATCAAATATATCATATCCAAATCCGTATCCGAAAACTATTCAAATGTCAAAAAGATATCTAATTCGGATAGTATCCAATTTTTCGAAATCGCATTTGATTTTTCGACTATCCATTGACAGCCCTAATTTGAGTTGTATGACGCCGGGCCTTGGGCTCCATAAGACAGACTGAGGTCCAACCCATGTACACCCCTTTATGTTGCTATCGTCTATAGGACATCTTTGCTAGGTCCACGTCATTGAATGCTTTTTGAGGTCATGGTTCAAAGAATTGGCCGATCCCGGTTTGGATCGGGATCGGAGCCCACCAATCCGATCCAAACCAGGCTTCGTGTCGCCCGAGATCACTGTTTTACAAAGGATTTTCACTTCGTCTCGAGTGAGATGGGCCGCTCATGTTCTGGATCGGACCAATCCGATTAGGATAGGAGCCCACCGATCCCGAGATTTTCATCCTTGCCAGAGATTCATATGACACAAAATTTAGAGGACCATCAAAGGCTGTGGACTCCCATTATAATTCTTAACCATAAAATTCTTAGGTGGGGGTATATACCAAAAATCAGCCTGATTAGTGATTTCAAACCTTTGGATCTTTGTATCTACTTAGGGTTGGGCGAAACATCTATATGGTCATAAATCTCTAAGAATTTGCCACATGGCTCATATTGTGGTCCAATCAGCAAAGTTACGCTCTTCATAACACAGCATTCTCTATTTTACTTTTTTCAGATTAACAAGAGTATATACTTAAAAGTTATTTAAATCCCATTCACCATGTACTCGAGCTTGTTGTATTCTATTAATCTTAAATACGTACAAGGGTTTGTTTGGGACGTGGGAAAATTGAGAAAATAAAACATTTGTGTGCGCAAATGAAATGGCGTTTTTGATTCTTTGACGTGCATCTTCATCACGTGGATGTTTTCCTTGGGCCCACCAATTTACTATTGATGTAGGTGAATAAAGTATTATCCTCTTTTCCTACGGTAAAAATTTCGTTTTGCTTGCCGTGCCATTTTAAGTCTTAGGGCTTGTTTGGTAACGTACCGAGTTGGAAAAATAAAATATTTGCACGTGTTAATATTCGCCCGGGTGTGTTTGGCAGCCACTTGCCCCCGGCAAATATTTAGCCGGGCCCACAAATTTGCCCACTAAGGCGGAAAACATTTGATCACCTCCCTTCCTGTGTAAATATTTTCACGCCAATTAAGTCTTGGTGGGAAAATTTTATTGAGTTTTATTTTCTCGGAGGAAAAATCACTATTTTCAATAAAAATGAATTTTTTAATATAGAAAAAAGATAAAAATGAGTTTTTTTTTATCCTTTGATATACGTGGTTCCCACACTCACCTAACCCATTTTTGACTTACTTTGATATGTGAGACCCACTCAAATTGAAAGAAAATGAAGTAAGCTAGCTTATACACGTACCAAACGTTGTTAAATATTGACATAAACAAATATTTAGCCAAGATAATATTCACCTAGCTAAATATTTGCCAACGGAACTCTTTTTCTCACGTGCCAAACAGGCCCTTAGTTTCAAAAGTTCTTTTTCTCACACAACTTCACTTTTTTCTTAAATTAATTTTTTATATAAAAAATAATAAACATAAGATCATTTGGATTCTGTGACCTAATATGTGGAGTCTACACTCATTTAATCTATATTTGATTTATTTAATGAAGACCAACTTTTTGGCACCAATAAATGTACATTTGCTCTCGCCATCGCCCGAGAATCCAACGGTTGTAAATGCTGAGCTGGCATTCACTGGATTGACCTTTTGCCAAAGCGCAGTCACCGTTGTATTCTCAGAATCGACCCAGAGCAAACGTGCATTTATTGGTTCCAACATAAGTTTTTTTTTCTTCTACTGTTAGATTACTTAAGGGTTGTTTGGGACTTTAGCAAAAATGTTCTAATAGAAAATAGGGAAAAATTAGTCGCACCCCAGGAAATGCTGAGCTGGCATTCGCTGAATTGACATTTTGCCAAAGCACAATCACCATTGTATTCTCGATACCCTAGAGCATATGTGCATTTATTGGTGCGAAAAAGTTGATCCCTCGAGTTGGCCAGCCTCAGGGGACCAAGTTTTTGACACCAACAAATGCCCGTACGCTCTTGGGCGTCGATTTAAAGAATACAAGGGTGGTTTTGCTTGGGCAATATATAAAGCTGAATATTCGAAGTCCATTATTAGGGTATAATGGGTCGGGTCAGTTCAGTTTTCCGGGTAATTAGATATCCATTGACATCCACTAATATCCTTGACAATCCTAGTAAAATAATAATAATAATAAAACCATAATAATAATAAAACCGTACAAAATTATAATGCGGATGTTGTCCATTCCATCTTATCATAAAAGTGAGAGATTAAAAAAGAAGAAGAAAATGATCACAACCACCGTCTGAGAGCATTTCCTCCAATAGGAGATGGGGGCCCGAACTTGTGGGCTCACTTGTTAGACTGTGGGAAAGCAAGTCAACTCGGAGAGAATCCCGGGAGTTTTGTTCTCCTTTCTTCACCAAAAAACAAAAGGCAAAATGGGCCCAGGAAAAACTGGTTCGAAAGACAGAAAAACCAAAGAAAGGGTTGGACCGGGGGACAACCATTTTGGCGGACCCACATAGAAGATGAATCAATGGCTGATTTTTGGTGAGGATGATTTGAATTCTTGTGAAGATGATCTCCTCACCATAGAGATCATCCTCACCAAAAATCAGCCATTGATTCATCTTCTATGTGGGTCCGCCAAAATGATTGTCAAAAATAGTTGTCTCTGATCCCGACCCTTTGGTAAAACACTCCTTTGGAAATGTTTGAGGGAACTTTAAGCTTTGACAAAACGTTGCCGTATGTCTTTTTGTGTTCCAAATCGCTCTTCAGCTTTTCCAAACCTTCCTCTTTGAAAACGAATCACCCTTTTTATAATAATCTTGTCTCAAATCAAATCAAACTAAATCAAAGAAATGGATCACGAGCTATTATTTAATCTGTGCCACTTGATCTGTTACTTCAAAAGTCAACACAAGTTGGAGATGACAACCATCTGATCTTCTTATTTTTTAATGAGCACTACAATAAGATCTATAGATCTTTTCTGAAAATCCCAAAGAATGTATGGGATTATTTGGTCATTTTATTCTCGACCTAGTATATATCTTATGTGGGACCCTTTGAATGCTAATTGGTTTCCTGAACCAAGTGTCACACACACACACACACATATATATATATAACAAAGCTGTCTCCCCACTTATACCCCTTCTTATCGGTTTCACAAAGGATGGCCGAGATCTTATCCCCCACCCAACTGAATGGTTGATCTTAGCCACTCACATCTGATTTTGACAAATGTTTTGTAGGGGGTGCTGTGGGCATGGGCCACCCACTAGTCTATATAACAAAGCACGGGCCACACACTAGTCTATATAACAAAACAGAGAAGTTGTCTTATCTCTTATCTTATCTTATCCGGTTTCAACAAAGAAGGTCAAAATCATACCTCTAACTGGATGGTGGATCTTAGCCACTCACCCAATTTTGGCAAATGCTTTTTCAGATAGTGCCGTGGGCACGGGCCACCCCTCTATATATATATATATATATAGAGAGAGAGAGAGAGAGTCCTATATGGTGAGGAGATCGTAGGGGTGGTCTATATGATGAGGAGATCGTCCTCACCAAAAATCAGCTCTTGATTCATCTTCCACGTGGGTACACCAAAATAGACGGGCCATAATTCTTCAACTTGTAAACTGGTCTACGAATATTGGGATGATTTGAATTTTTGTGAGGATGATCCCCTCACCATATCCTCGCCAAAAATTATCTCATTCCAAAACTTCTAATTTATAAATTGACGATTTGTTGTTGTCAAAAATGTTGTATGAAATAGTTGTCCCCTGATCCTGACCCTATATATATTATAATTCTTGTGAAACGGAGGCACCCTAAGGCACATTTATATATTTTGGTCACGATCTGGGGACACAAAATTTCACACCAAAAATTTGTCGGGTACCAATATTTAAATTAGAGGTTTTGGAATGTGATGATTTTTTATGAGGATAGTTTCAATGGTGAGGGGATCACCCACATGAAAATTCAATTATTCTGAAATTTGTAGCCTTGTTTACAAGATGAAGAATTATGGACCGTCTATTTTTTACTATTAACTTGAAACTCACATTTGATGGGGTTAGAAATTTCAGAATGGGCTAATTTTTTGTAAGGGTAATCTGTATGGTGAGGGGATAATCCTCACTAAAAATTCAGCCATTGATTTATCTTCCATGTGCGTACACTAAAATTGGTGTGAAATTTTGTGTCCCCTAATCCTGATCCTATATATTTATAGGGTCGGGATCCGTGGACATAAATTTTCACCCGATATCTCGGGCGTACATTCTGAGAATCCAACGATGGTTGACAGCGCTTAGCCGGCATTCATTTTTGCCAAAGCAAAACCACCATTGGATTCTCGGAATCGACGCCCATGATGTAAGGGTGAAATTTTCTGTACGGAAATTTATATCCGCAGATCCCGACGCATATTTAAATATATGCAATTTTTGTCATAATACCAAGACACTAGAATTGCATGTATATATTATAACTCTCGTGTAACCCTAGGCACCCCAAGGCACTTTTATATACACGCGCGCACAAACGAATTCTTGTCATAATAATCAGGGGCCAAGGGAACACCGTGCCCCCTCTCAACTTTCAAAATCCTTTAAATATTTTTTTTTATCTTGAAAATGCCCTTAAATTTTAGTTTAATGCACCCCCACACAATTTAATTCTTTAAATTGCCCACCCCCAAAAGATTTTAATCCTTTGAAATCTAGGACACCCACCATGTACTACAAGGATTGTGCCCCCTTGAACAAAAACTCGGCCCGTGTCGTCGGGGACAAAAGTTTTGACAATTATTTTGATTTTCAAGTTAACAGTAAAAATAGACGGTCTATAATTCTTCAACTTATAAACCCAGGTTATGAATATCAGAATGATTTGAATTTTTTGTGAGGATGATCTTCTTGTCCCATTCCAAAACTTTTACTTTATATCCCGCACCAATTTTTTGTTGTCAAATTTGTTGTCCCCTGATCTTGACCCATGTATATACAGGGTTGTGATGTAACAAGATATACTTGAGATTTTTTCAAATATGGAAGCACATTTTTGTTACTCACCGCTGTCATCTGGGCCCACTGATCACATCGATGTTTAACCCACCCTTTAGTAGACATTCATACCAAAAATCAGCTTGTTTGATGATTTTTAGCCGTTGGTTTTAGTACTAAAAAAAATAAGGTTGAATTCAATGGCTATAAGCACGCCTTAAAAAGTACTAAAATCTAATGGTTAGAGATTACCAATCAGGGTGATTTTTGGTGTGTATATTCACGATGGGATTGGATAAACATCCATGTGGTCAGTGGATCTACATACCAAAACTCAGCTTGATTGATAATTTCTAGATGTTAGATTAAGTACTCAAAAAAATATGCAAAAAACATGCTTGAATCCAATGGCTAGAATCAATCCTGAAAAAATGCTAAAATATATGGTTATAGAAAACCAATTAGACTGATTTTTGGTATGTATATCCACTAACTAGTGGGCTAAACATCCATGATGTTAGTGGGCCCAAAAAAATGAGCTATGTAGGGCCAAAAGTCCTCTGCGTTGACTGCATCCAAAAGTCCTCCGCATCTAAAATTTTTCACTTAAAAGGGGAATATTTATATAACAACGGTGGTTTTGCTTTACAATCCGTTATAACAGCTGTTATAAGGGAAAAAGGGTAACGCCCCAGTACGCTATACCGTTTGAGTGCCGAAGGCACCCGATTCTTGCAAACACTTTTGTCGGAGAGTGCCGTGGGCACGGACCATTTAGTAGTCTATATAACAAAACACGGATGTTGTCTTATCTCTTATCTTATCTTATTCGGTTTCAACAAAAGGGCCAAGATCTTATCCCCCTAGCTGGATGGTGGATCTTAGCCATTCGCACCCGATTTTGACAAATGCTTTTTCACGGGCCACCCGTTAGTCTATATAACAAAACATGGAAGTTGTCTTCCCCTCTTATAGGCTTCATAAAGAAGGGCCGAGAACTTATCCCCCAATTGGACAGTGGATCTCAGCCACTCACACCCCAATTTTGACAAATGCTTAATTTGTCGAGGACTGCCGTGGGCACGGGCCACATACTAGTCTATAAAACAAAACAGGGAAGTTGTCTCCCCTCTTATAGGCTTCATAAAGAAGGGCCAAGATCTTATCCCACAACTTGACAGTGGATCTCAGCCACTCACACCCAATTTTGACAAACGCTTTGTCGAGGAGTGCCGTGGGCACGGGCCACCTACTTGTATATAACAAAACACAGTGGTTGTTTTATCTCTTATCTTATCCTGCTTCATAAGATAAAAAGTGGTTAAAATCAAATCCATCCATCTAATGTGGATGGTTAGATTTCAGCCACCTAACTTTTGCAAACATTTTGTCAGAGAGTGCCGTGGACACGGGCCATTTACTAGTATCTTAACTATGGTAAGTATCTAAACTGTTGGCGTGTTTAAAATTCGGCTTGATCGGATGATTGGATGAGTGATCCAATCAATTGAATTCTTTTGAACGGCAAAGAGAACACTAATAAAAATCTAGAGAAAAAGGTGAATCTATTGGATGGTTAAAATCATTTGATTAAGTGGTTACACAAAAAAAAAAAAAACCATTTGATTAAGTTGACTTTTGGTCAAAAGAGATAATTTGTGTGGGTCCATTGACTGAAAAGTTTTTTTCTTCCTTCTGGGTTAGTAAATAAACTAGGGTTAGACAAATCTTTATTATCAGATTTTATTAATCATAAAAGAAATTTACAATCTGTAGGGTATGTGTACATCATCTAGCCGTCATCATCAATATGAGTAAACGAATGAGCAACAATAGTCGTTGATCACGTGAACCTTTTATATTCCTGAACTAAATGAGTAAAGTATCATTTGCAACATTTCCACAATATTCAAAGAGAACGCTATCATGTTTCCTTGTCGAATAAGAAAACAAAACACCTACATTCCTTCTAAATTCCTTCACCTCTCTACTTGTCAAGAGAGAATTAGATTCGTTGGTGGCAACGATGAAAGTCTCGGGATCGGAGGGCTCCAATCCTGATCCGATCCAGAACAGGATCGGCCCATCTTGTCCGAGACGAAGTGAAAATCCTTTGTAAAACAGTGATCTCGGGGGTGAGACAGAGCCTGGTTTGGATCGGATTGGTGGGCTCTGATCCAGACTGGGATCGGATGAGACTTTGAACCATGGTTGGTTGGATTTTTTTTTTTTTGTGGCATAGGGATTGACAGTTATGATCAATACACGTCAATTGATCGGATGGTTAAATTCAAAAGATGGCCCATCCATTTCCATAGATTTGATGGGTTGGTGTTTGCATTTGAGTTGGGCAATAAAAAATGGAATAAGTAGCACCGATTTTTTGTTGCCTAGCTGGTCAAGACTTTAAGAGAATGTGTTCATAACCTCAAGGTCAAAGATTCAAGGGCAGGTATTACTGTATACTTTCAAAAGAGTGGTTGAGATTAAACTCCACTGGCTAATTCACGTAATTTCAGGTAAAGTCCAGGGTGTATTTCTAATCTTAAGAGACCCAGATAATAAAGAGTGGGAGAGAGAATGTGGTCCCCACTATATCAACGGCAAATGAACACGTGTCACAATCAGAATGGGGCGGCGCTGCATGAAACCGGCCAGAGCACACTTTCCACAAAAGGGTATCTCTCCTCTCTATTTTATGGAAAGAAAACCTAACTGCCTTCCTGCCTTCACGTCTCTCTAGTCTTGTTTCAGCTTTATCCTTGGCAGCAGCACTTCAAAGGAGAAGAGATGACAGGGGTTCCAAGCGGAGAGAGCGTTACCCTCGAGGACTTGAAGGACAAAATGGCGGAGTTTGCAAAAGAAAGAGACTGGGATCAATTCCACAGCCCTAGAAATCTCCTCTTGGCTCTGGTAAACTCACTAAACTCTAAATACCCATCAAAGAACCAAACCTATAAACTCCTTTTTTGCCTAAAAATCTCATCTTTCATCGTTTTCCTGCATACCCATTTCCGGATTTTGGCCGGGAAATCGATTTCTGGTGATCATCTCTCTCTCTCTCTCTCTCTCTAGAGAGAAAATGATCAAAAGTTCAGAATCACTGTGTTATTGTTTTCAACATGATGGACTGTTTGGTATACTTTATTTTCATGCAAATCCTTACAAACCCACCAACCCAATTTTTTTTCTCTTTACCAAGAAAGGAAAGAGGGACATTTAGAGAGATGTTCTTTCTGAGGTATTTGTTTTTGCTGTTTTTGTGTTTCTTAGGTGGGAGAAGTGGGAGAGCTGTCTGAGATTTTTCAGTGGAAAGGAGAGGTTCCAAAGGGACTTCCTGACTGGAAAGAAGAGGAGAAAGAACACCTGGGAGAAGAGCTTTCAGACGTTTTGCTTTACCTGGTCAGGCTCTCTCATATTTGTGGTGTTGATCTCGGTAAAGCTGCTCTTCGCAAACTCCAACTTAATGCCATTAAATACCCTGTTGATCTTAGCAAGGGCTCTTCAAATAAACTCACCAACATCATCAACAACAACAACAACAACAAAAACAACAGCTCTGAAACTGTTTGATCTCCTCTAATTTCAAGCCCCCCTTTCTTTTTACCCATCTGAGTCTTTTGGTTTTCTGGGGTTTTGATGGTTTGCACAGATTTTGGGATCTTTTTTAGTGGTTTCTGGGTGGAATTTTGGTGGGGTTGGAGTTGGGGAGATGGAGTTTGCATGAACACTATCTGGGGTGGCGTGCTTTGTGGTTTGTTCACAGAGATTTGGTTACAGTAGCTGCAGCTGTAGCGAATCTCTCTGGTTGATCTGACGGTCATATTAGACGAAATTGATGTTTTTCTTGGATTAGGATTAGGGTTTGGAGAGGAGTTCTTTCTCTCTCTCTCTCGCATTTAAATTGGAGGTTTATCTTTTTTTTTTTTGAGATTTATTTAATTAATGTAGTGGAATGAAAAGTGGGAATCGATTTTCAAGTTAAATCTGCATTTTCTGTTTTCTTTTGTTAGAATTTTTAGGGAGTTTGAGTTTTTACTTCAAATGGGTATCTTGAACTGAAGATAATTATCTGAAGAAAACAGTATGTCCAAATTTGATGGGGTGACGACTTTTCTGGACTGACCGTCCAAATATCTTGTACTGGGTTTTCTTTACGCCTGGCAAATGAGGTGGCAGATTCAAAGGGGTCCACCCCTTTTGCCATCTTGACACAATAGTAAGAAGGATTTTTTGTTTCTTCTGCGGTTTGCTCACTTGAAAATGAGCATGAATGATTGGCCCACCCATTGATTCCCCACACCAAAAATCAGCCTGATTGGTGATCTATAGCTGTTCAAGTGCATATGATCAGGATGATTTTTTGTGTAGGTCCACCAAGGGACGGGCAAAACATTCATGGGTAAGTCGGCCCTAATGAGTGTGCCATGTGGCACATTTTCAAGTACTCGCAACACTGGAACATATCCAATGAGGTGAGGTGGGACGGGACTTATAATAACTGGGTTGATTACATTGACCCTAATCAAGGATTTATATGGAAAATAATCCTGTCCAAAGATAGAAACTAATCTTTATAAACCTAATCAATCAAAAGATTTCTAATTGATCTTTTTCTAATTTTGAACAACAATGAAAATATTGTATGAGATACACCAACAATGATATGGTGCACCTCACACAACTTATTACAATACTAATATTAATTTGATAGGATATATATTATAATACGTACCCTTCTGCAATCGCATGTTCTTTTGAAATCCTTTGAAGAATGAATATGTGATTGGTTATAAGAAATATGAGCTATTGATCTTCATGAAATGAATATGATAAATAGTCGAAATGTCTATTTCATGGTGGTTATTGTTTGTTTGTGAAGTCTATTAATGCTGTCGCATTCATCTTTGAGTCTGTCGGAGTCGGTGGCTCATTAGATCAGGTCAATGTTGATTTCTTCTCAAAAGTTATCGAAGACGGATGGTACAGTTAAATTCTCATTGGAGATGTTTTGATTAAGTAAAATATAATGAGATTGAAGGGCTTTGATGAGCGTTTGATGAGAGGTTAGAGATGGATGTGGGTAGAAAAATAACTTTAAGAAACATAAAATGGAGCCTATGAGGTTCCAATAAGAAGGGTGGTGTCTAGAAGGAGTTGGCTGTGGAGAACAATGACCAATGATGTTGGCATGCTGGACGATAGTAATGTCGATTGTCAAAAATGCACATAATCGGGAGTTCGTTCTTGAAGAATAATGGTTCTGAAGCCATGATCGATTTTGAGTTTTGAGTTTCTTGATAATAATTCGATGCTTTACATTGACCCTAACTAGACTTTATATAAAGATAACAAAGTCTAAAGATAAAAATTAATCCTAATAGATTTAATCTAAGATATTAAATCATAGTAGAAATTATCTTAATTGATTTCAACCTAATTTTAACAATTCAAGAATATTTGATGAGATACATCAATAATGATATGATGCATCTTAAACAATTTATTATAATATATCATCTAATAATGATCCATCTAGATATATACTCTAACACCATCCCACAATCGCATGTCTTTTTAAAAAAGGAACATATGATTGATTACAAGAAATATGAGCCATTGATTTTTATGAAGTGAATATGATGAATGGTTGAAACGTTCGTTCGTGTGCCTTACATAGTGGATATATACTATACTATTGTGAGACAGTGGCAAGTAAATGAAAGCCTGTCTGGGAATGAACTTTGACAGGAGACCCTGTGACCCCATCCAAAGCGTGTATTGATCGTGACCATGGGTCATGATCCAACAATCAGATCAAACATTTGATGAAATAATGGAGGGGGATCGACGAGTGCTAAATTTGATGGTGGTAAGAAAGGTTAGGTTAGTAGGCGTTTTCAAACGTGAGAGAGATATGGTTGTAATTTCTTAATTAGTTCATAATTAATTAGCTTTAATGATAATTTAATTAAAATAAATAGAAGGACAGAAATCACGGTGTATCCGTGTTCCAACACGTTAGCTGTACTGTAGCTGTCGCCTTTCATTTCAAAGCCGATTCGCAAAGACAACATGAAAAAGACTTTCACAGCTTTTTAGCTCCTCACCATTGAATACACATACGAGTGGCACGTGCATGGATACCATTTAATTGGTCCCACCAACGGAGGAGCAAAGTTGCCATCTGGCAAACTCATTCGGTCCCATTGACACTTAAAAGTTTGGCCCACGGCCCACCCCTTGGTGGACCCCCACACTCGATTGGTTTGAAAAAATTGTGTTGCAAACATCTACGAATCACCAATCAGTGGGCGAAGCATTCATGGTGTTAGTGGGCCCAAAAGAGTGTGCCACGTGGAATTTTGGCGTATGGAGGATTGAACTGACACACGTTATTCTTACCAACCTGGTGGGACAACCTAAGCGATTTGACCGTCGAAAAGAATGTGATAGATCGGGTGCGAGAAAATTTCTGCCACAAGATGTTGTGACCGAAGCCGGTCACAACCCACAATACGAACAGCGTGGCACACTATTAGATAGTGATAACCGTATGGATGTTTGGCCAGTCCCTTGGTGAACCTGCAAGCCAAAAATCAGCCTGATTAGTGATTTACAACCTTTGGATCTTTGCACCCAAATAATTCTCAATAACGCTCAAATTCCTACGTTAAAATCAGCCGATGAAAATCCAATGCTTAGAAAATCACTAATCAGGCTGATTTTTGGTTTGCAGGTCCATGGAGGGACTAGCTAAACATCCATACGGTCAACGCCCTCTAATAACGTGCCACGTGGCTCGTATTGTGGGTTGTGAGCATCTTCTGTCGCAACATCTTGTGACAGAAGGTTTACTCGGTTATGCACCATGTGTGCGGTAGTCAGAAGACTCAGAACCACCAGTGATAGGTCCACATCAGATTTGGTAACTGTCACTAATAACCACATGATGCATTGTATCTACCATCAAACTAGGAAGTCTCAAATAATGTTTTTGAAGATGAGAAAGAAAGTATGACATGAAAGACTTGATAATGATACGAGTGACCCCAAAATGACTTGACTGCAAGCCCATAGTCATGCCACTGCCTCAAAACCAGAAGCTCACTTCTGTGGGCCCTCTCTTCCATGATCATACCCTCTATCGTTGTCTTGTTGATGCCCCCTCCAATATGTTACCATTACCAGGCCTGATCTTTCCTTCTTTATCAATAATGTATGCCACTTCATGCATTCTCCAATATCTTAAGGGCACGGCTTCACATGGTCTTCATCTCTATCGCTCCACTTCTCTTAGGGATACTCTGGTTGTCTAGATTCTCGTAGGTCCACCATTGGATTCACAATTTTTTGGTGGCTCCAACTTGATCTCGTGGAGTGCAAATAAGCAACCCACTGTAGCTCGATTTAGTTTTGAGGTTGAATATCGGGTTTCTTGCGGGGGTAACCGTAGAACTCACATGGATTACTTATTTATTTCGTGAACTTGATCTCCCTCTTTTCTCTGCTCCAGTCCTATTATGTGACAATCAGAGTGCACTTCACATGGCTACTAATCATGTGTTTCACGCATATATGCTCTAAACATATTGAGTTGGATTATCATTACATTCGTGAAAAGGTGGACATTGGTGCGTTGATGGTTCACTTTGTTCTTAGTTCCGCTCAGCTTGCATAACTACTCATGAAAAGTTTATCTCGATTGGCTCTTGAATCAAATCGCTCCAAGTTGAACATTGATTCCCTGCTCAACTTGCATGGGGTAAGAATACGTGTTCCATGTCAGTCCTAACAGTTGTTTGTAAAGTTCCCCCCAAGAAGATGGAACTTACCAAAGAAAGCTCTAAAAATATCTCTAGCAATATTCTTGGAGATATTCTTTCTAAGGAAAGAAAGGTGAAATCCAATATGTGGGATATATGCAAGGAAATCTTCAACAATATCCTTAAAGATATTATCACATATATGGAACGTACGAAGGGTTGTAAAATATTTAGCTTTTGAATTTTGAATTCTCTTGCCATGTAAAATTCTCTTACCATGTAAATCTTGAAGAGAAATCCTATATATATATATATGACTGGGCAGATGACAGGGTCGCAGATCATGGCACGTGGATTTTGTACCGACAGACCACCTCGGCCTCACCACCCACGTGTTGTGTTATGTAGAGATTGATGATTCTTGAAGTATTGTACGTGAAGGCATGATTCCGCGGACTTTTTCTTGAGGAGGACTTTTTCTTGAAGGCTTTTCTGTAATTCTCACATAGCCTTACGAAAACCCTAATTTCGTCTTAGGATTATATATACTCCTATTAGTGATAGATGAGTATCTCAATCTTATACTGTGTATTTTTTTTTGCCCTAGAGCATAGTAGAATCGGTGTGGATCCGTGGACGTACCTCAATTTAGAGAGAATCAAGTAAATCTCTATGTTGTGGTTTGTTTGCATCTTTGTTTTAGTGCTCGTTTATTGTTCTTTCTTCCCAACACCACGTACCCAGGTGAGTACTCGAGTGCTTTTTGCCAAAACACTCACCTTTGTACGTGGGTGGTGAGGCCGATGTGGTCTGCTGGTACAAAATCCACGTGCCATGATCTGTTGCCCTGTAATCAAAGGCATGTCATCAAAGTTTTACTCGCAATTGAGTTATTAGATTATTCAAGATAAAAAAAAACCCCAATCAATTCTCTCCTACACATTATTAACGTTCTTAATAGGGTAACTAGTGGTAAGATGGAAGTGACTTCATTGGAAGAGTAGCTGATGGAGTGTTGATCTGTTTTGGGTGGAGATGACAAGAGCCGACAAGAAGCACTGTGATAGATGGTTGCATTTCTTGACTTGCTGGAGATCTAAAGGCTGAATGTTGCCTACTTTGATACTACCATAAACCAAGTAAAACAACAATAGGAAAAGAGTAATAACTAAAAATAAACAAGAGAAAAGACTTCATCAATGTAAAATTAGTATGTACAAGTTGTAAGGCTTAGAGCATTTCCAACTGCTATCCATATTGGTTAGCCATTTCAAAATAGGGTCAGGCTCAGGGGACTCCCTTTTTTCTGACCCCTCTCGATGATCGCGTACTCGGTTGTGGATTCCAAGAATCCAAATGTGGTTGTCAGCGCCGAGCTGACATCACTTTTTCACTTTTTGTCGGCGCTGATAACCATTGTTGGATTCGTTAAATCCATGGCCGCGTGCTCGAACACTGAGAGGTATCAGAAAAAAGGGGGTCCTCGGGGTCTAAGCCTTCAAAATAAAAGTGAAAGACCATGAAAAAGCTCTTCAGCAACTGCTTAGCCATATTTGGAGATTAGCTAAAAGCACTGCTCTCATCTCCAAATATGGAGATCTATATGGACCTGATATTATCGGATTGGATTTTCGGGTTTTTCCGATCCATTGACAGCCCTACCTTTGGAATACACTTTGCCCCTTCGCCATCGCACAAGAAACTAAATGAACCAATATTTAGGTTGCAATTAACCCCCAAAATTTTGATACATCACCCCTAAAATGCAATGTAGCACATTCTTTGGGCCCACTGATCACCCATGAGCGCACACTAAAAAAAATCAGCCGGTTCCAGCCATCGGTTTCGGGCATTTGTTTTTTCATCACGGGTTTTCTGATTTTGTGGGGTCACTCATGGTATTCCAATCATGTCTTTCATGTCAGACCTTTTTCTCATCTTCAATAGATACAATGCATCATGTGGTTATTAGCGACGGTTACCAAATCTGATGTGGACCTATCACTGGTGGGACTGACTACTTCACGGAAAAAATTTAGATGCAGAGTACTTTTGATGCAGTCGATGCAGATGGGTCTTGTGACCCTACATGGCTCAATTTTTGGGGCCCACTAACCGCATGGATGTGTACCCCACACCTTGGTGTATATGCATACTAAAAATCAGCTTGATTGATATTTTTTAGCCGTTGGATTAAGTGTCCAAAAGATACACAAAAAACATGCTTGAATCCAACGGTTAGAATCAATCCTACAAAAGTGCTAAAATCTATGGCTAGATAAAGTCAATGTGACTAATATTTCTTATACATATCCACCAAGGGGTGGGGTACACATCCATGCGGATAGTGGGCCCGAAAAAATGAGCCATGTAGGTCAACGAGACCCCTCTGCATCGACTGCATCTAAAATATTTCCCTACTTCACAGTCCATCGTGGCGCCAGCTTCTATTACCCAACCAAGAATTAGACATCCCTACCATCCTCATCATAGCTGCACACATGGTGTATGACCACAACCACCCGATCTATCCCATTCTTTTCAATGGTCACATCGCTTAGGTTGTCCCACCAGAGTAAAACTTTGATGGCAGATGACAGCCCACAATATGAGCCACGTGGCATACTCTTAGAGGAGTCTGACCATCAAAATCTCACCTCCTGTTTAAATTCTATAAACAGACAACGCAAATTAACCATATATATATAACTAACATAACGATAAACTACTAAACCTGCTTGAGGTGGCCCTACAAAGAATCAGAACGACATCTACGCCAGCATTGACCGCCCCTCACCCCATACTACTGCCAACGTGCACTCACTGACTCCTTTGAGCACGACCTATATAAAGGGCACGTTCATGGTTATCAAAGCAACAAGAAGAAGAAGAAATAGTTAAGAGTGAGAAATGGAGGGATTCCGAAAGCTCGCAATTGTCGCTTTGGTGGTCGTCGTACTCCTCGGAAACGAGGTGGCAGGGTCCAATGCAATATGCAACGTGAGTAGAGAGAGCGGTATGAAGTGCAAGCCAGCCGTGACTGGTTCGAACCCTGTCCCACCTTCGCGGGCGTGCTGCGCCGCCATGTCCCATGCTGACATGCGCTGCGTTTGCTCTAAGAAGACCTTGATGGCTATATTTAATATAGACTTCGATCGTGTCATGCGACTCCCTGAAAAGTGCGGTCTCCCTCGACCACCCAAGTGCTAAGGTACACTCCTCAATAATTTGTCAAATTAGCAGGCCACCCTGGATTCTTAAAATTAAGACTTGCCTCCCTTGACCAATGACCTTGGTCAAATCTAAATAAATAAAATTGATCAAACTACCCTTATATTTTTATTTGCATTTCAAACACTCCCTCTCGCACCAAGGGATAGTTTTGTCATTTTTACTAGACTTGGTTAAAGTCATCGGTCAAGCGTGGCAAATCTAAATTTTGCTGATAGTCATTTTAAATTGGAAAAGTTTTCCCGAGAAAATGAGCCTGGAATTCATTTCCCTTCCGCATACGTGAGAATTGGCGAAAATCCACCCTTATTTTTTCAAATAATTGGAAATTACATATTTTATCGGGTGCAATCAAACAGCCCTATCAGATGTATTTTCCCATGAAAATTTTCTGCGCAATTAGACACGCTATAATTATCTTTGTTTTGTGTCTCTACCTAACTCTGAAAATAATATATTTTGGTGCTTGTTCTTGTAGGGAGGAACTACAAGGTAAACTTTTTGATGGTGATGCCGAAATGCCTTTGAAGATGGAGTTTTTCCTTATTTTTTTTGTGCGCGTGTGCATTTGTGTGTATGCGCGTGTATTTTCATTATGTCATGTTGTAATAACAAGCATGGCGCTTCGTTTTTCCAAATTTCTTAATGCAATTGTTATTTGAGTTATACAAAAGGAAGTAGTAATATGATGGATGAGAGGCATATCATTCTTAAGTCGACCTTACCATCCAAACATTCCACGTGTGCGCGCCGATTACTTGATCGAAACCGTTGGGCTATATACTCAATCTCAATATTCTCTATAACCAAGCCATATAACACCATAATACTGAAATGCCCACAGAAAGATCTTATGGCCTAGTGATGAAGGTCTACCAATGAGCAATGTTGTAGATGTTGGTACACCATCGCGACGAGAACATCTCCAACCCTACCCTAAACTCTCTTTCCTCCCCTAAGATAGGGTGCAAAAACATAAAAAACCATCTCCAACCCTACCCTAAAGGTCACCCTATTTTAGGGAGGGTGAGAATTTAAAAACTTGTTCCCCTTTCTCCTTTCTTTTTTATTAATTCCACTGAATGTCTTCTCCATCTTTTCACTTAATGTCACCTATGTCCTTTTATAATTTTTGACATTTTCCCTCTTTCTATTGGTTCTTATATTTAGGGAAAGGTAGAGTTTAGGGTGGACCAAGTTTTAAGTAAGGGAGAGTATTTCCTACCCTATTTTAAGTATTTAGGGTAGGGTAGGGTTAGAGATGCTCTTATTGTACCTATGATTTTTTTAATTTATAAGATGAATTATATTGTTGTTGTCAAGTTGAAGGGTGATGATCTAATCCAGTTGAACCTGACATGAAGCAATACTTTGATATGTTTAATTTAGGTGTTCCAAATTCAATACAATCGGACGCTTGAAATACATTAGATCATTTTGCTTTGAATTTCATTGGGTGGGCTGGCCAGAGCCCAAAAATGATCTTCATCAGGCAATCATAATTATGTACACTAAAATTGGGTAGACTGTCAGATGGAGATTTATGCACGGGGACATTTTAGGAGACTTCCTATGATTTTTAGTAGTTAAAAAGCCTTAAAGGCAATTTTGGCATGGGAAAATCCTGAAATAATTAACAAAATATGTGTTATTTCCTAAGCCAATAATACTTTTTTAACCACCTATTCAAAAAGTATATCGTTCTTCCCTTCTACCTATTTTCCTCCAAATTCCAGGTAGAAGACCTATTCTTTCCGCTTAAGAGACAATAAAAATGGTCACAAATGATGACAATCATATATACTTGACAACATACTATTAGAGTCTAGAGATACAATGATAGAAAAATATAAAATGATAATTAAGCATGCGCATAATAACAATGTACATAGTCACGACAAACATTTCTAAAAGTAGAAAAGTTAATTATAACAATTAAGTAGTAGACAACAAACTTTGAGAAAAGTGATAACAAATATTTGTAGAAGTGATGCCAAATATGTACATAGTGACAGCAAACATATCTAAAATTAGAGAAGTGACAACAATCAAGTAGTAATTCATGACAAACTTTGAGAAAAATGACGACATATATAAGTGACGCAAAACATTTGTGAAAGCAATGTTAACACATGTGCATAGTGATGATGACAACAGTTGTAACGTCCTTTCGCGCAAAAATAATAGTTTGTTTCGGCGAACGAGTGTCACGTATCAAAAAGAAAAAAAATGTCTACTCTCAATTAATGAACAATTAATCATGATTTTTCAAAACTCAAGTGAGAGAAAAAATGTTTCTTGATAAAAAAAGTTGACCACCTTTCTAATCACAAATCCCTCTTATACTCTGATATTCTCTTCCATGTGCTCAATCTTCTTTCAATTTCTCTCCAAACTCAAGTGAGAGGAAAAATGTTTTCTCCTCTTGTAAGCATCCCAACCAGGTTGACACCCTCATTTTCATCAATCATTTGCATTCCCACCTCCCAACTATAAACCTCAAGAGGGTGGTGCCACTTGTCGTCGTCTGTCCTCGTCACACCTGTACCCTAGCAAAATTCGCACATGTTGCGAGTCTCTTGAAAATGTGCCATGTGGCACACAATATGGCCCACTTACCTATGAATGTTTGATCCTTCTATTGGTGGACTTACTCATCAAAAATCAATCTGATTGGTGATCTCTAGCCGTTCCGTCTGAGTATTCACTTGAACATCCATAGGTCACCAATCACGCTGATTTTTGGTGTGCAGGTCTATAAATGGGTGGGCCAATTATTCATGATAAAATTTGTACATACTGGCATACTGCTTTCCTCACATAATTATCTTCAGTTCAAGATATCCATTTGAAGTAAATACTCCAAAACCTACCCAAATTCTAATAATAGAAACAAAAATGCAGCTTTAACAGTTTAACTTGAAAATCAATCCCCCCTTAATTTTATTTCCACTACATTAATTAAATAAAAAAAACCTTCAAGGTAAACCCAAAAGAGAGAGAGAGAGACAGAGCTCCTCTCCAAATCCTAATCCAAGATAAACATCAATTTAGTCTAATATGACCATCAGATCCCCCAGAGAGATTCGCTACAGCTCCTGTAATCAAATCTCTGTGAACAATCCAGAAAGCACGCCACCCCAGATAGTGTTCATGCAACCCCATCTCCCCACCTCCACGGCTCCACCCCCACCCAAACATCACTAAAAAAAGATCCCAGTATCTGTAAAATCCATCAAAACCCCAGAAATCCAAAAGACCCAGACGGGTAAAAAGAAAGGAGGGGCGGCGGCTTGGAATTAGAGATCAAACAGCTTCAGAGTGGTTGTTGTTGTTGTTGATAACAGGGTATTTAATGGCATTAAGTTGGATTTTGCGAAGAGCAGCTTTACCAAGATCAACGCCACAAATATGAGAGAGCCTGACCAGGTAAAGCAAGACGTCTGAAAGCTCTTCTCCCAGGTGTTCTTTCTCCTCTTCTTTCCAGTCAGGAAGTCCCTTTGGAACCTCTCCTTTCCACTGAAAAATCTCAGACAGCTCTCCTACTTCTCCTACCTGAGAAACACAAAAACAGCGAACACAAATACCTCAGAAACAACCTCTCTCAAGTCTCAATCTCTCTTTCCTTTCTTGGTAAAGAGAAAAAAAAATTTTGGGTTTGTAGGGATTTGCATGAAAACAAAGTATACCAAACAGTCCATCATGTTGAAAACAATAACACAGTGATTTGAACTTTTGATCATTTTCTCTCTAGAGAGAGAGAGATGATCGCCAGAAATCGATTTCCCGGCCAAAATCCGGAAATGGGTATGCAGGAAAACGATGAAAGATGAGATTTTTAGGCAAAAAAGGAGATTATAGGTTTGGTTATATGATGGGTATTTAGGGTTTTGTGAGTTTACCAGAGCCAAGAGGAGATTTCTAGGGCTGTGGAACTGATCCCAGTCTCTTTCTTTTGCAAACTCCGCCATTTTGTCCTTCAAATCTTCTAGGGTAACGCTCTCTCCGTTCGGAACCCCTGTCATCTCTTCTGCTTTGAGGTGCTGGTGCGGCGTGCGCAGGATAAAGATGAAACTAGAGAGCCGTGAAGGCAGGAAGGTTGTTAGTGTTGTGTAGAATGTAAATGTATTTTCTGCTATATGCTCTTCTCCATACCCAGTACCCTAGGACTAGGAGAGATAAATGCGAGAGATACCCTTTTGTCGAAAGTGAGCTCTGGCCGGTTTCATGCAACACCACCTCCATTGTGATTAAGCCACGCGTTCATTTAATGGATTCCCATCTCTATCCCTGGAGTGGCTGTTGATATAGTGGGGACCACATTGTCTCCCACATTTTATTATCTGGATCTCTAAAATTACAAATTCACCCTGGATCTTTACCTGAAATTATGTGAATTAGTCAGTCGAGATAACAATTAATATATAAAAGTCGGAGAGTTTTTTTTTTTTTTTTGTAATACCCCTTCAACTGGGCTGGCCGGTCCACCGACTCAACAACCGGTCTAGGTCTTAACCATTCTATTAGCATATGGGCCAAAGCTCTCTCTCTCTCTCTCTCTCTCTCAAGCAGCCCTTGAATCTTCGACCTTGAGGTTATGAACACATTATCTTAAAGTCTTAACCAGGAAGGCAAGAAAGATGTCGGTGCTCCTTATTCAATTTTTTTTGCCCAAGTCAAATGCAAAGACCAACCCATCAAATCTATGGAAATGGATGGCCATCTTTTGAATTTAACCATCCGATGATCAATCGGCGTGTATTGATCATAACTGTCAATCCCTATGCCACAAAGAGAGAGAGAGAGAGAGAGGATAAGCCAAACCCCACCAACTTGTGATGTAACAGTAGCAGTTGTTTATGGTAAAAGTCTGTAATTAGGAATCTCATTATCCCTCCGTTGAACAAAAGGATCTTCACAGATAACTAGAGAGAGAGAGGCAAGGGTCAAGGAATTTAAAAGGAATGTAGGCGTTTTCTTATTAAAAAAGGAAACATGATAGCGTTCTCTTTGAATATTGTGGAAATGTTGCAAAAGATGCTTTACCAGTTTAGTTCAGGAATATAAAAGGTTCACGTGATCAACGACTATTGTTCGTCGTCATTCGTTTACTACATATTTTCTTACTCTCTTTTACTTCTTTTCTTTTATTTGATTTCTTAAGAAGAAAAAATTATTTTGTTGCCTTCCCTTACTTCTCATCTTTGTAAATATATTGGTGATGATGCTAGATGATGTACATACACATACCATGGTTTAAAAAACGGCATTATAACGAAAATAACGACCGTTATAACGGATTCGGACCTCCCCCGTTACGTTATGAACAGTAAAAATGCTTTAAAAATATATAACTGCCGTTATTTTCAGTTTTTTTCCGTTATAACGGAATTGTTTTTTGAAAAATTTTGTGAAAAACATGACTAAATGATCCCACACATTCTTTAGGCATTTCAGAAAGGATCTATAGACCATATTGTAGTGCTCTTTAAAAAACAAATGATCATATGGTTGTCATCTCCAACTTGTGTTGACTTTTGAAGTAATAGATCAAGTGGCACACACAGAATAATATCTCGTGATCCATTTATTTGATTTAGTTTGATTTGATCTGAGACAGGAATTTTATAAAGCGGGTGAGTCGTTTTCAAAGGGGAGGAAGGTTTTGGAACACAAAAGACATACGGCAACGTTTTGTCAAAACTTAAAGTTCCTTGAAACATTTCCAAACCAGTGTTTTACCGACTCATGTAAATTGTCTCCTGGATTTCACCAAACTTCTGGTTTTGTTTGGTTTTTCTGTCTTTCGATCCAGTTTTCTGGAGCTACACTCCACGTCAGTTTTTTTTTTTTTTTTTGTTTTTCTGGGCCCATTTTGCCTTTTGTTTTTGTAGTTTTCCAAGATTGGGATTTGGTGAAGGAAGGAGAACAAAACTCCCGCGATTCTCTCCGAGTCCACTTGCAATCCCATAGCCGAGCAAGTAGGCCCACAAGGTCGGCCCACCATCTCCCATTGGAGGAAATGTGGTTGTCATCATTTTCGTCTTCTTTCAAATCTCTCACTTTTATTTATGAAAAGATGGAAGGGGTCGACGTCAGCATTTTAATTTTTTAATTTTTTACGGTTTTATTATTATTGTTATGGGCTAGACTCAGGGGACCCTCATTTTTTACCCCCATTTTTGACACCCATTTTGGCATACCCACATAGAAGATGAATCAATGACTGATTTTTGGCAGGATGATCTCCCACCATATAGATCACCCCAACAAAAAATCAGCCCATTCTGAAATTTCTAACCCCGTCAAATGTGATTTTCAAGTTACAAGGTAAAAATTGATGGTCTGTAATTTTTCAACTTCTAAACCAGTCTATGAATATCAGAATGATTTGAATTTTTGTGAGGATGATCTCTTCACCATAGAGATCATCCTCACCAAAAATCAGCCATTGATTCATCTTCTATATGGGTACACCAAAATGGGTGTCAAAGATGGGGGTCCCCTGAGCCCGACCCTATCGTTATTACCGAAAATTTTTAAAACGAAAATAATGTTTAATATATTTAAAAAGACAAATAAAAGTTTTTAAAAATTATAAAAACGATAACTAAGTGTCCTTTCAAAAAGCGTTTGCTTACGAAAGACAAAAATACCCCTGAGATGATAGACGCCCTTTTAAAGGACATTTGTCAGGTTAAAACGCCCTTTAAAAGGGCTTCTGTCAGGTATGTTCATTTTTTAATTATTTTTATTAAAACTTTGATGATAGTGCTCATTGGCCCCAGTATGAGCCACATGGCACACTTGTAGAGGACTCTGGCAGTATGGATGTTTAGCTGTTCAGGCGATTTAGTTGCAACAGAAAAATGCCCTTTCAAAGGGCATTTCAAAGGTGAATAATTTGTAAAAATTCATGAATTATTCGGAATATTTTTGATAATCTTAAACCTTTGAATAGAACATTGTTTGGATCATCTATTTGAATAATTCGGGAATTATTGATGAATAATTAAAGAATTTACAATGTAATGGACTAATGATATTTGAGCTTATATATAGTTTTTTTTTGGATAAACGAGTTTATATTTATATTTTTTTAACTGATGTTACTTGGGGTCTGTTTGGGATATTAGCTAACGAAATTATTTGAATAGAAAATATTTGTTCCGCATGAGTATGATAATATTTGTTGCACAATTGGTTCATATTTTAACTTAGGTTACATAATTTTACTCAGCTTTTGTGGGTTCCACATATTAAATAAAAAAATTATTCCCGTATATATTATTTTTGGTATGTAGGTCAACATAGGGCATCTGAACCTGCCTTCTATTATTCCCTACCCCACATATTAGGTCAGAGAATCCAAATGATCTCGTGTATATTATTTTTTATAGTAAAAGTATTATTTTTATTGACAAAGTGAATTTCTGGTGAGAAAAAGAACTTTTCATACCAAGATTTAAAATGGCAATTTTTTTTACTGGGGGGGAAGAGAATGATAAATTATTTACCTGCATCAATAGTAAATTGGTGGATCCAAGCAAAACATCCATGAGACGCAAATACGCGCAGAGAACCGAAAACGTCATTTGCGTGCACGAATGTTTATTTTCTCAATTTTTCCATGTCCTAAATACGTAGTTAAGATTAATAGATATATAACAAGCTCGAGTACATGCTAAATGAGATTTAATAACTTTAAGAATATACCCTTGTTAATCTGAAAAACAAAATAGAGAAATAGTGTGTTATGAAGAGAGCTTTGCTAATGGTCCACCATATGAGCCATGTGGCATATTCTTAGAGATTTATGACCGTGTGGATGTTTGGCTCAACCCTAGAGGATACAAAGATCCAAAGGTTTGGAATCACTAATCACGTTAATTTTTGGTATGTAGGTCAACTTAGGGATGGTCTTAACCAAGGTTTAAAGGTGGCCGTTTTAACGGTTAAACGGACTGGGGGCGTTACCGTTTAAACGGATTGAAACGGTCAGGGGCAAAAAAGGAAAAAAATGGGAAAAAATGGAATTAAGCGGAATTAAACATATTTTAACAGTTTTAACGATTTTAACGGAAAAAAAACGGAAAAAGTGGCGCTGAAATTCAAATTTTGAAATTTGAAAATTTAAAAAAAAAATGGAATTTAATGGAATTAAACGGTTTTAACAGCTGTTTTTTTCACAAAATTTTTCAAAATTAAACGGCTGTTTAAGCGATTTTAACGGCCGTTAAAACAAAAAAATGGCCGTTTTTTTCAAAACCGATAAAACGTGTTTAAACGGTTTTAACGGAAACAGGCTTGGGGCGTTACTGTTTAAACGGCCATTTTTAAAACCATGGTCTTAACATCCATATGGTTAGTATCCTCTAAGAGTGTGCTAAGTGACTCATATTGTGGCCGTCAGCAAAGTTCTACTATGTTATCAACGCTCATTTGTTGGAAACAATCGGTTTTGGAGAAAACAAAAATTAGAGAATTAATAGAAAAAATGATAAGAAAATAAATAGTTCAATGAAGGAATTGAAACAAATATAAAAGTTAGAAAAAACGAATTGAAAATAACATATATAAACTTATCCAAGACTGGGACTTTTGAAATCACAAAATCCTAAAGACAAAATTTACTACTAATTTGCACTAACAAATCTACAGGAGTTCGTCTGACAGGATTCAATAGTTTTTCTACACAAAAAAGGTAACACTCTAAATTTCTATGTTTTGGGTGAACTTTTAACAATATAAATGCTCTCTCTGGTGTAGTAATCTCAAAGTTACTTGAAAGTATGAAGAATAATAGAAGAAGGAAGGAAAAATCTTGTGCTCTATTATTTATTTTTGTGAATGAATTTTGAAAATAAATTGAATTTAATGCATTTAGTTATGGACAAAGCCATCTCTTTTATAGATCAAATTGTGTCTAATTTAAAGAGAAACGAATTAATCTTGCGGTCTGGATCAATTATGGGCAGGTTTGAGTTAGTTATAAACTGTTATGTTGAAGAACCATTAGATATGTATAATCTTATGGTCCATATTGATCCTGTCATAAGATGTGTCCGTTGACCATCTTAACCGCTAATCTATTCCTTGGATATACATTTGATCACATCCATTCAATGATCCAATCGTTATGATTGATCATCAACCGTCTGATAAAAATCGAAGGATCCTAACTTACCTCATAAATCGTTCAAAATCTCTAATCGTCATTTCGCGCGCACATGGTACTGTTATGCACCACTTATATACACTAGATCACTTCTCTATTCTCCTTTTCACTAAATATAATTACACAAAGAGTGAATGATTAGACATTCTCAACCAAATTTTTCACTCTATCCAATGTGAGACTAAAGTAAAAAGGGTTGGGTTCCGATGACCAACAAAAGTTAACCAAAAAAGTTCACATTTTTTCTTAGCCGTGGATCCCGAGAATCCAAAAGTGGTTAATAGTCTTGAGTTGGCATCACTTTTGCAAAAGCAAAACCACCGTTGGATTCTCAGATCCACGGCTGAGAAAAATTGTAAACTTTTTTGGTTCAATGTTTGGGTACATATATACATTCAGCCAAAATGTTTCATAATAAGCTAAAATATATTCAAATAACCTCATCATATAGGAGAACACAATCTATACCAAAGTTGAACAAAAAGGTCTTTGGGTCCCACTAATAATTTGACCACAAGTTGGTCAAATCATCACGTTTTTCTCAACAATTTAAATTGATGCCAAGACGACAGGGTAGCTTACACCAATGTCAACTTACTAGGGCTGTAACTTGGGGAACCCTAGCCCAAGTCTAATATTTTTTGGGACCCCCCCCCCCCCCAATTTGAAAAAATCGGCATACCTACTATGACTTGGTCAATTGTGATCTGACCAGTGTTGACCCAAGTTGATCATTAAATTTTGTATTAAAGGATGAAAGTGACCTCATCTTCAACCTTAGAACAAGGGTAACCCCAAATCAAACACAAAAAGAGAAGATTAAAAAAAAAAAAAAAATCATGTTGGTAAACCTGAGAATTTTTTGTTTTTGATGAATTAAGCGAAGATTGAGAAGAAAAAAACCCCATAAAAATAGATAAATCTCATGAAGGTATGATATATATTTTTTTAAAAGAATGAATATTTAAAATTGAGAGAACCATCTTTCCAGAATCCATGTCTCAAAAGCTTAAAGGGTCAGGCTCAACAGACACCTAATTTCACACACAATTTTTGTGTACCCACATGGACGATAAATCAATGGCCGATTTTTAGTGAGGATGATCTTCTCACCATATAGATCACCCTTACAAAAAATCAGCTCATTCTGAAATTTCTAACACCATCAAATGTGGGTTTCAAGTTAACAGTTATAAAAAATAGATCGACAATCCATAATTCTTGAACTTGTAAACCATGCTATGAATATTAGAATGATTTGAATTTTTGTGAGGATGATCTCCTCACCAAAAATCATCCCATTCCAAAACTTCTAATTTATATATTGGCCCCCAACATTTTTTATATTGTGTGAAATTGTGCGTGAAAATCAAAATTGCTCTCACTTGTTTTTCATTTTTGTTAATGAAAATTCTTGAACTAAAATTGTATACTCTATGTTTTTTTTAACCTTAGTCTTTAAATTGTTGCCGAAATGGTAGTCGGCCGGCCATGATACTTCAATGATAGGCGGCCGACCCATTGGAATCCCTTGGCCAACTGTCCGCTGCATCCATTTGATTTGGGGTTTGGATTTTGGCCCAAACCATTGTTCCAAAGTTGAAGACGATGGCATTTTTGTCATTTAATATAAAATTTGGTAGTCAACTTGAGTCAACATTGGTCAAATGACAGTGGACCAAGTCATAGGGGGTATGTCAGCTTTTTCAAATTGTGGGGGAGTATATCAAATTTTATAAATAACATGGGAGGTATGTCATCTTTATAGGTGTATTCGTACAAGAATTATAAGTTCAAAATTCTCCATGTAATATTGTTACACTATATAAAATATATGTATATATATGTGGACTATATTAACGTGTGTGTGTGTGTATATATATATATAGTGTATGTCGGGTTGGGCTAGGGTTGGCTAAGCCTCAACCCTAGCCCAACCCAAGTATAGAAGGGCCCATCCAACCTTAGCCCAAGGTCAGGTTGAACCTGTTGGGCTCAACCGCTCAAGTTGCAGCTCTACAACTTACCCCTTGTCCAACTTGCACACCTTGAAAGTGCTGCCAACCCGACGCAAAGGTATGCATCAATCTTTATGGAGTAAAACTTTGATTACAAGACTCTGTCATCGAGGCCGATGACAGCTCACAATATGAGCCACATGGCAGACTCTTAGAGGACTTTGACCGTATAGATGTTTGGCCAATCTCTAGGTGGACCTACAAACCAAAAATCAGATTGATTAGTGATTTCTAGGCGCCGGATTGGAATTAGTTTCATGGGTTGATTTTAACCGTGGAAATTTGAGCATTATTGACCATTATTTGAGTACTGAGAGTATGCCACGTGCACATATTGCGCGATGTCATCCGCCTCAATAACAGGACCCTATCATCAAAGTTTTACTCATCTTTATGCGGATCATGACTACAATGTGACTTGGAAAAGGAGAACTTTTCTGTCCTTGAGCACACAAAAGTCTATTGGGCAAGCAACTAAGCATACTAGTGCCCATGCCTCTTTATAATAGGCCATATGTTATGGGTGCCGATAATTCGGGCTGGGATTGGGAGTCCGACCCAACAATTAGTCGGGTCTGAATGATGGACCCAGATTATTGGGCAAATCAATCCAATCTAGTTAGGTGTTGGTACGAAACTAACCGGGTCGGGAAGGACAGACTCAAACCCGATTAACAAAGTTCATGAGGTCCTGTCATTTAACTCCATAGGGTCTACAAGACCTTGACTCGGTAGAATCTACTTGAGCTTGTAAAACGAATCTCCATGTCTTTTTGTCGACATGTTTGTGTTGTTGTCGGTTCTCTTACGTGGATGCTCCAATATCACAAAAAGTCTCTCCAATACACCTATCAAATGCCTTGGGCCCCTCTTGAACCACCAATAAATCTGCCTTTACGGAATTTCTCACCTGTGGGACCCACGAACACTTTCACGAGATGTTTGTATGCAAGGATATGCTATCAATGACAGAGATAAGAGTTGGATATATCGTATGTGACTTGTACCATGTACTTTTGGGCCCACGCAAGGCTCTAACGTCGCTATTGGGTTCGCAGGTAAGAAGAGTTTTCTACCATTTCTAAAGAATTAGGGTTACAATAGTTTTCTCTTTCTCACTCTCTCAATATAAATATTTAAAGTACCTTCAATACAAGTTGTACCCCAACAACCCGTTATGAAAACCCTAACTTAAAATACCCTTTCACCTATAAGTACCCGCACCACCTGTTATGAAAACCTGAACTTACAAGTACCCTTTTACCTATAAATACCTAGGGGTCTCAATTTTACGAAATCGAATCTGAACTGGAACCAAAACACTGGTTCTGATTTCACATTTTTGGGAACTGACTAAAAAGGAACCGGAACTGAAACCGAACCGAAAAATAGTCGTTGCGGTTTTGGGTACTTTGATATGGACATGAACATGATAAGAACAGGAACCGAACTGATAGGAACTGGAATCGATATATAAATATAGTGTTAAAATTGTAATATTATCAAGATTGGAACCAATATACTTGGAACCCTACCGAACCGACCGGAACCAAATCCATCATTTTGAGAACCGAAACCGATAAGAATTAGCAATATTGGTTTCAGTTCTGGGTACCTTAGGAACCGAACTGGAACCGACCTGTTGACATCCCTATAAATACCCACTCTAAATAGGAGTGGACATGGACCAGGTCAGCTCAATATGGACCTGATCCCGGCTCATTGTTACCGGGCTTGAACTGTGAAGCTCATGAACCGTTCTCAAGCCTGATTTTATGGCCCATTACATAGATGGCCAGACTTGGACCTACGTTATTAGACCCAACAACCCTTAATATTGTAGGTAAAAAAGTGGGACCAATCTATTAATAGAAGAAATGTGTGTGCGAATAAACCTTTGGTTTCACCAAGAAGATCATGCAAATGTACGTATTTATATTATTGACTGGCTTAGGTTGTTCAAGTTGAATTGGGCCTTTGTCACGCTTTGTTGGGACCAAAGCCCACAAGATAATGATGGTCAGGGTGTCTCTAAGTTTAAGGCCCATTACATAAATAGGTTGGGCCCAGGCTTACCTTGTCTTAGCCCAAACATTTCTTATGTGCACGAAAGGAATATTAGGATCTCTTCAAGCATATAATCCCAAGTTTTCAGGACCTTGCCCAGTCTTAGGCTGAAGAACCTGTTCAATAGTACAACTACCTTTCAAAAACCAACTCTGGTCCTGTTTTAAGGGCAAAATCTAAAAAAGAGGGCACAAAAAAGGGAAGGTCCAACCCAAAACGAATGTTATGTTGGTACAAGGAGATGGTACAATCAAGTCATTTGGTGGATTTTTTTTTTTTCTGTTTTGGTGGGCCAAACAGTTCAAATCAGTGGGCCGGTCAGTTCCTAGGCAGATAGAAGCCCATGGAAGAAGTCTAAACCTTTTTCTTACACGTGGCCGCTGAGGTAGCACAAAAGAACTATTATATCATGGTAGCAAAATAATCAGGTGAGGAAGAGTAGACCCAAACCCGATTATTAAAGTTCATGTCGGTCAGGTGACTTAGCTCCTCCTTTGAGGGGTGGTGATCAATATGGTCGTCCAACGTATCACCCTTGACATGACTTCACAATCTGAATGGGTGGAACCCATCTGCCTTTATTGAATTTCTCACCAATGTGACCTTCGAACACATTCACCGGCTGTTTGGATGCAAGGATATGTGAATTTTGTCTCGAATTCTATTGGTGTTATTGTACTCTTAGGCCCATGTAAGACTCGAACCTCAACATTTAAGCTATGCATTTAACAACCAACCTAGTCTTCCACGAATGTACCCGTCACATTGAGGTGATTATCATTTTGTTTGCAAACATGTGGTTTGTAGTCAGCTTCGGGTCGTATATGTCTCAAGTACCGATCAACTCACTGACATCTTCACCAAGGGTCTCACATCGTCTCATTTTCAAGCATTGCTTACCAAGCTAACTGTTATTTCCAATCCAGATTAGTTTGAGAGAGGATTATTGAAAGCTATTGATAGCTGTCACAGTTGGACATATTATCAAATAGGTCACAACGACATTCCCAAACTTTTATGAATTCCTTTGATTAGTTATAAGACCTCGATAAGTATACGAGATTTTAGGACGATTTCAAAATAAAGTGAAAACCATGAAAACGCTCTCCAACAGTGTACCCAATTGCTTAGCCATCTTTGGAGATTAGCTAAAAGCACTCCTCACATCTCCAAATACAGAGATCTATTTCTTTAGCTATATCTCCTTAGCTATAAGACCTTTACCATTTTTATCCTTCAAAAGTTTTCTATGTAAGTTACTAGTGGTGGCCCGTGCCCTCGGCACTGCCTGACAAAGATCCACCATCCATTTGGGGGATAAGATCTGGGCTCTTCTTTGTTGAAACAGATAAGAGGGAGTATAAGTGGGGAGACAACTTCCCAGTTTTGTTATTTAAAAATAAATAATAATTTTATATTTTGAAGGACAAAATTTTACTTTAAATTAAATAATACATATATTTGAATGTAATTTCTCTTAATATATTTGATTTTTATGATATATTTTTTATATATAACTGACCGATAAATATGAACCTGGTATTTTCGGATTGGATTTTCGGGTTTATCTGATCCATCGACAGCCCTACCTCCCTCTGCGCTCTCGTCGTTGGAATACTCTTTACCCGATTGCCATCGCACCTGCTATGTGCTATTGAGAGCAATTTTGATATATTACCCCCAAAATGCGACACTTAGCACATTCTTTGGGCCCATTGACCCATGATTGTTTGGCCCACCCCTTAGTGGGCCTGCACACTAAAAAATAAAATCTGCCGGTTCCAGCCATCGGTTTCCAGCATTTGTTTTTCATCACGGGTTTTCTGACTTTGTGGGGTCAGTACTCGTGATATTCCAATCATGTCTTTCATGTCAGAACATTTTTTGGGACTTCCTGGTCCAATAGATACAATGCATCATGTGGTTATTAGTGACGGTTACCAAATCTGATGTGGACCTATCACTGGTGGGACTGACTACTGCACAGTCCATCGTGGCGCCAGCTTCTATTACCCAACCAAGAATTGGACATCCTACCATCCTCATCATACTTGCGCACATGATGTATGACCACAACCACCCGATCTATCTCATTCTTTTCAATGGTCACATCGCAAAGCTTGTCCCACAAGAATAAAACTTTGATGACAGATGACAGCCCACAATATGAGCCACGTGGCATACTCTTCGAGGACTCTGACTGTATGGATGCTTTGCCAATCCCTAGCTGGACCTACAAACCAAAAATCAGCCTGATTAGTGATTTCAAACCTTTGGATCTTTGTACCCGAAATAATGGTCAATAATACTCAAATTCCCACAGTTAACATCAACCCATGAAAATAACTCCAATCCAACGCCTAGAAATCACTAATCATGTTGATTTTTGGTTTGTAGCTCCACCTAGGGATTGGTCAAACATCCATACGGTCAGCATCCTCTAAGAGTATGCCACGTGGCTCATATTGTGGACTGTCATCAAAGTTTTGGTTGCTAGGAATAAAGTGTGTCAGTTCAATCCTCTATACGCCAGAAAGTTCCACGTAGCACAATTTCTTGGGCCCACTAGCACCATGAATGCTCGGCCCACCTCTTGGTGGGCTTACACATGAGAAATGAATCTGATTGGTGATTTGTAGATGTTAGTTGGAACATTTTTTTCAAAACCAATCAAGTGTGGGGGTCCACCAAGGGGTTGACCGTGGACCAAACAATCACTTGTCAAAGGGACTGAATAAGTTTGCCAGATGGCAACTTTGCTCCTCCATTGGTGGGACCAATTAAATCGTAACCATGCACGTGCCATTCGTATGTGTTCTGGTATTCAACGGTGAGATACAAAAGCTATGAAAGTCTTTGTCATGCGACAGCTACAATACAGCTAACGTGTGGGAACACGGATACACCGTGATTTCTGCCCTTCTATTTGATTTAATTAAATTATCCTTAAATCTAATTAATTAAGAACTAATTAAACAATAACAACCATATCTACCATATCTCTCTCTCAACGACGTTTTCAAAAAGAGAACGCCATTTGAATCATTAAATTGAAAAAGCCTACTAACCTAACATTTCTCACCAACATCAAACTTAGCACTCAGTTCATCCTCACCGTTCAAATTTTCATCAAATGTTTGATCTGATTATTGGATTGTGACCCATGTCCCCATCAAGACACGTGTTGGATGGGGTCACGGGGACAAAGCAGTCACTCCCTGACACGCTTTCATTTCCTGGTTGACGGCTATGTTGACAACCACTTTACTCTAAAAGCTTCAGCTATTACAGGGAGGCATAATTATGTATATCGAGGGTCTATGGGTCTAAGGGGGCAGAGTGCTGGTCACATAGCCAAACAACACACTCCAATAACAAGTTCAATTGGACGATTCAAAAATCTTCTATTTCGGACAAAAAATTGTTAATCCTCAAAATTATCTTTGTTGCGTCTATTTATCTATTTAGGCGGAATGAAACAAAAGGATCTTCTAAGAGAAATCATCTTAGGAATCTCATGTTTTGCATCTTGCTTGGTAGCACTACAAATCTTTGACGCAAACTTTTACGGCATTTGCATGTTCTTGGTGACACAACATGTAACAAATATTTGCATTAGACCCAATCTTTTTTTTTTTGGTCAAAACTTGACTTCAAACAGCTAAAAATAATAAGCAAATGACACTCTCATCCCCCTTAGTTTCCCCAACAGCTCTTCCATCCTCAACTACACAAATATTTTCCTAACAAATGTTTGTTATTGCAAATGTTTGATTATCAAATATTTGATAAGTACGGCTAGAGTTGAGATTGTCAGTAGACATACCAAGTTCATCCATAAGAAGCTTCCATTCACATATTTAGCCGTTCCCATCTATGAAATAAAAATGAGAATTGAGTACTTTATTTCGCAATGCGCTGCTAAATAAAGTAGCAGGTTGAAAAAATCGATTTCTATTCTATGGAGGTAAGCTTGCTCTTCTTCATCATACCCTATCTAGTATGCCTATTTATCTTTTATCTATTATATCGGTTCCCAAATCGATCTTGGTGAGACTGGAGAAATTTTTCTCTGGGGAACAAGAAGGGAACACTAAGAAAAAATAGGTTTCTTGAAGTAAAATTTGTAAACATTTTAATGAAGTTGCGCTCAGCATAAGAGATATCTTTGAGGTGATAGAATATTTTTAGATGAAAATTAAGGATGTGGAAGATTTCCCAAAACAATTCTCTGTGGGTGCAGTATATGCATGATAAATATATGATGAGCTATGGTTTTAACTATCTGGAAGAGCCTAAGTTGAGTGCATCTCAAATTTGGAGGGAGTCTTGGAAGACCTTGGAATTCTTATGCGAAATTCTTGGCTCATTAAAAAGGGAGGGATGAATTTTTGGTTCGAAAACTGGTCAGGGAAAGGTCTTATTGCAAATAATGTTAATGTTGATGGCATTTTAGATAAAAATGATATTCTTCTCGACGCCATTGAGATGAACTTCTTATTAGAATAGTTGAATCATGACAATGAGGAAGATATGAAGAATGTCTATGAAGGCAATCTTTTCTCTACAAGAGATAATGAAGAAATACGAGCTTGGCTTCATACTAAACTATAAGTTTCTCCAACAATTCTGCCTTTAGTAAGTTCAGATCTCAAAATCAGCTATAACCGCTAGCAAAATGGGTCTTGCATAAGGATGCGACAATCAAGATTGGGGTTTTTCGTGTGGAAGCTTATTCAAAGTGTCATCCTGATTGACATAGTAATCCAAAAGAATTTTGTGAATATTGCTTCCAGATGTAACTGTTGTTCCTCCCCTAATACTAAAAACCTTATGCACTTATTCGTTGATCGTAATCTAGCCAAAGCCATTTGGGAGTTTCAAGCTCATCTTCGAAATAAATGTCGATAACTACATGAGGATCGGATCCCTAATGAGGAAGTGGTTCTCCATTACGTCCAGGAAATCTCAAGTTCTTTAAGACATTAACTGTCTCTTAAAGGTTTTAAGTTTGTTCATATATAAAAATCAAAGTTAGCATCCCTCTTAGACTTGTTGGTTTTATTCATTTGGATAAGATTGGTACTCCATACATTAGAGCTTAGGTTTGCAATTTTTCGTAAGCTTTGGCTCTGACTAGTGTAATTCTTCCTACACAAAACTCTCAAATTGGCCAGGAGGGTGGTGCCACTTGTCCTCGTCTAGCAAAATTTCCACTTTTGCAACGTTGGGAGTCTCTTGAAAATGTGCCACATGGTACACATTAGGGCCCACTTACACATGAATGTTTCACCCGTTTTGTTGGTGGACCTACACATCAAAAATCAACCTGATTGGTGATCTCTAGCCTTTCCATCCGAGTATTCACTTGAACAGCCATGGATTACCAATAAGGCTGACTGTTAGAGTGCAGGTCTAAGGGAATTATTCTGCTAAAAAAGTCCTTGTTTTACCACGTGGCATGATGGCAAAAGGTGTGGAGCTTGAGCCTGCCACCTCAGTTGTAATGTTGTAAAGAAAACCCAGTACAAAAGATTTGGATGGTCACTCCAGAGTCCAGAAAAGTCACCCATTCAAATTTGTACATACTGCTTTCCTCACATAATTATCTTCAGTTCTCCCAAAACCTACCCAAATTCTAATAATAGAAAATCAATCCACCCCTTAATTTTTCATTCCACATTAATTAAACTAGGGGGAACGCCACATGCATCTTACACATGGAACATCCGTAGAGATCACTGATGGAATTGATGTTTGCTCTAGGTGGGCCTATATGCAAAATATCAGCCTGATTAGTGGTTTTTAAGGATTTGATTGGAGTCGTTTTCATGGGATAGATTTCAAGCATTATTTGGGGTACTCAGATCCAAGGTTTGAAATCACTAATCAGAATGATATTTGGAATATAGGTCCACCAAGAAATGGGACAGACATCCATAAGGTCAGTGGTCTCTAAGAGTATGCCTCGTGGTTTATAGTTTATACTATTGTCCCTCATCATCATGTATGGTATTGTCCCTCATCATCATGTATGGTATGAGAGACGTAGGCGTGCCAAACAACCTGAAGGCATTTAATGAAGAAGGTTTTACCTTTGAAAGTAGAAACGCCTCCGTGCCAACCCCAGGTGTTTATAACAGTGTAGATAGATATAGATAGATAAATCTCAAAAAGAAAAAAGAAAAAAAAGATAACCTTCAAGTTAAATCCAAAAGAGAGAGAAAGAACTCCTCTCCAAACCCTAATCCTAATCCAAGAAAAACATCGATTTCGTCTGATATGACCGTCAGATCAGCCAGAGAGATTCGCTACAGCTGCAGCTACTGTAATCAAATCTCTGTGAACAAACCAGAAAGCACGCCACCCCAGATAGTGTTCATGCAAACCCCATCTCCACCCCCACCAAAAATCCACTAAAAAAAGATCCCAAAATCTGTACAAACCATCAAAACCCCAGAAATCCAAAAGACCCAGATGGGTAAAAAGAAAGGGGTACCATTAGAGGAGATCAAACAGTTTCGGAGCTGGTGTTGCTGTTGTTGATGATGTTGGTGGGTTTATCTGAAGAGCCCTTGCCAAGATTAACAGGGTATTTAATGGCATTAAGTTGGAGTTTGCGAAGAGCAGCTTTACCAAGATCAACACCACAAATATGAGAGAGCCTGACCAGGTAAAGCAAAACGTCTGAAAGCTCTTCTCCCAGGTGTTCTTTCTCCTCTTCTTTCCAGTCAGGAAGTCCCTTTGGAACCTCTCCTTTCCACTGAAAAATCTCAGACAGCTCTCCCACTTCTCCTACCTGAGAAACACAAAAACAGCAAACACAAATACCTCAGAAACAACCTCTCTCGATCTCTCTCTTTCCTTTCTTGGTAAAGAGAAAAAAAAAGTTGGGTTTGTAGGGATTTGCATGAATCAAACAAAAAGGAAAATAGTTAGCTTTGCTGATATCAAATATTCGCCAAAAATACAATAAAACAAAGAAAAAAAGTATACCAAACAGTTAATCATGTTGGAAACAATAATACAGTGATTCTGAACTTTTGATCATTTTCTCTCTATTTCTTCTTTTGGGTTCTTAGAGAGAGATGATTGCCAGAAATCGGTTTCCCGGCCAAAATCCGGAAATGGGTATGCAGGAAAACGATGAAAGATGAGATTTTTAGGCAAAAAAGGAGATTATAAGTTTGGTTCTTTGAAGGGTATTTAGGGTTTTGTGAGTTTACCAAAGCCAAGAGGAGATTTCTAGGGCTGTGGAACTGATCCCAGTCTCTTTCTTTTGCAAACTCCGCCATTTTGTCCTTCAACTCCTCGAGGGAAACGCTCGCTCCGCTTGGAACCCCTGTCATCTCTTCTCCTTGGAGGTGCTGCTGCGCAGGTAAGCGATGCTGGTGCGCAGGATAATATGGAACTATAGAGTCGTGAAGGCAGGAATGTGTAAATGTATTTTCTCTCTAGAGGGGTTAAATATTCTCCATACCCCAGGAGGGGTTTTCTTTCCGTAGAAAAAGAGAGATAAATGCGAGAGATACCGTTTTGTGGAAAGTGAGCTCTGGCCGGTTTCATGCACCACCGCCCCCTTTGTGATTATGCCACGTGTTCATTTATGGTTTCCCACCTCTATCACAGAACTGGCCATTGATATAGTGGGGACCACATGCACCTCCTCCATTCTTAACATCTCTAGAATTACAAATACACCCTGGATTTTGCCTTTATTTCTTTGACATACCTCCAGGTTATATTTAAAATTTGACATACCCCCACTATTTGAAAAACTGACAGCCCCCAACTCGGTCCACTGTCATTTGCTGACCCAAGTTGACTACCTAATTTTAGGTCAAAAGGATAAAAATTTCGTTGTTGTCGTCGACCTTGGAACAAGGGTTTGGGCAAACGGTTCTGGTGGACGGCCGATCAAGTGATTCTAATGAGATAGTTGTCCATCATCGACAACAAATCCGCTGGTGTCATAATCGGCCGACCACCACTCTGGGAACAATTTGAAGACTCAATGTCAACATAAAACATAAAACATAAGATTTTAGAACTAAAATTGTTCGTCGGAGTGGAGATTGGCCAGCCACGAGACTCTGGTAGGTTGGTGGCCGTTGATGGACAACCAACCTACCAGCGTATCATGGCCAGCCGACCCCCACTCCAATGAGCAATTTAAAAACCTACTGTTCTTAGAAATAGAAAAAGAAAATACGAATTTAGAATTAAAATTGTTCATCCGAGAAGTAGTCTATCGGTCATGAGACTCCGGTGGGTTGGTCGCCGATGATGGATGACTAGCCGAGTGAAATCTATTTTGTCAGTTGTCCACCACAATTATTTGATTTGGGGTTTTGGTTTTGACCCAATCCCTTGTTATAAGGTTGAAGATGAGTGTATTTTCATCCTTTAACCCAAAATTTAGTAGTCAACTCATGTCAAATGACAATGAACCAGGTCATGTGGGGTATGTCAGCTTTCTCAAATTGGGGGCTAACACTACGAAGTAAATCGTAGTTGCTCCTCCTAACAAGTTTTGATTGCGAAGCTCTTTGCAGGTCACCTAGCCGAGCAATGTTAAGACTATGAAGTAAATCGTAGTTGACCCTCGGCAACAACGCTATGAATAGCTTAAGACTAGTGCAATTTTTTTTGTAGGTAAGCAGGTTAGTAAGGAATTACACTCATAAACTTCACCAACTTAGTGAGCTGACATTTTGTCCAAAGGGTCGTTGGTAATTCTACATTTATGTGAGAATTACATTACATCACGCCGATCAACGGGCTTGCCGGTCCACCGACTCATCAACCCGTTTAGGTTAAAATTATATTAGTCTAATCTATAGGCCAAATCTCTCTCTCTCTCAAATAGCCCTTGAACCTTTGACCTTGAGGTTATGAACACATTCTCTTAAAAGTCTTAACCAAGTAGGCAACAAAGAGGTAGGTACTACTTATTACATTTTTTTATTGCCCAATTAGTCAAATGCAAAGATCGACCCATCAAATCTATGGAAATGGGTGGGCCATCTTTTGAATTTAACCATCCGAACAATCCACGTGTATTGATCATAGCTGTCAATCCCTATGCCACAAAAGAAAAAAAAACTGGTGCAGAAGAAGTTGAAGCTTTAGCGGTCCGGTGGGGCCTCCAGCGAGCAATCCAACATGGTTTTTTGGAGCTAGAGATCGAAACGGATGCACAAAGACTGGTGCAGTCTCTTCAAAAAAGGTCATCTGCAGTTGGATGGTTCTCTTCAGCTTGTTGTACAGACATCTTAAACCTTACCTCCTCCTTACTCTCTTTTATTTTTTTTGTATACCCCTAGGGGTTTAAACTCGGTGGCTCATGACATTGCAGCCAAGGCTAAAGCTTGGCCAGTAGCTACGTGAGTGGTCTCATACTCTTCCCCCCTAGCTCCATAAAGCCATTGATAGGGATAAGAGTATTAGCCACTCCTGATGTTTCTTTTTGTTGTTGGTTGCAATGAATTGCTTGCTTACCAAAAATTAAAAAAAATGTCGGACGATCAAAGTCTCTGGATCGGAGCCCACCGATCCAGAGACTTTCATCCTTGCCACCAACTTGTGATGTAAGAGGAGCAGTTGTTTATGGTAAAGCTTGTAATTAGGAATCTAGTTCTCTCTTCAGAGGTAGAGAGGTGAAGGAATTTAGAAGGAATGTAGGTGTTTTGTTTTCTTATTCAACAAGGAAACATGATACCCTTCTCTTTCAATATTGTGGAAATGTTCCAAGAATATAAAAGGCTCACGTGATAAAACCACTATGATGCTAGATGATGTAATTTCCTTTTATGATTAACTAGATGAACGTGCACTTTACACATAGAAGCACCTTACACGTGGCACATTCGAAGAGATCACTGACCGTATCAATGTTTGGTCCGTCTCTAGGTGGGCCTATATGCAAAAAAATCAGCCTGATTAGTGATTTTTAAGGATTTGATTGGAGTCATTTTCATGGGTTGATTTTTAACCATAGATTTCAAGCATTATTTGCGGCAAGGTTTAAAGGAGGCCGTTATAATGGTTAAACGGACTGGGGGCGTTACCGTTTAAATTGTTTAAAGGGCCGTTAAAATGGATCGAAACGGCCAGGGGCAAAAATAGAAAAAAAAATAGAAAAAACGAAAAAAAAAATAGAATTAACCTGATTTTAACGATTTTAAAGGGAAAAAAATGGAAAAAATGGCCCTGAAATTCAAATTTGAAAATTGAAAATAAAAAATAGAATTTAATAGATTTGAACAGAAAGTAAACGAATTTAATGGCTGTTTTTTTCACAACATTTTTCAGAATTTAACGGCTGTTTAAACGATTTTAACGGCCATTAAAACAAAAACAAAAAAATGGCCGTTAAATTCAGTTTTAACAGAAATGGGCTTGGGGCGTTACCGTTTAAACGGACTTTAAAACTGTTTAAACGGCCATTTTTAAAACCATGATTTGCGGCACTCAAATCTAAAGATTTGAAATCACTAATCAGATTGATATTTGGTATATAGGCCAGGAATGGGACAAACATCCATAAGGTCAGTGGTCTCTAAGAGTGTGCCATGCGGCTTATACTATTGTCCCTCATCAACATTGATGAGGGACGTGGGCCTGCCAGCCAACCTGAACTGTGAAGGGACATTCTAACGAGGGAAGGTTTTACCTTTGAAAGTAGTGAGGCCTCTAATTCTGTCACATGTGGCAACCCCGGTTGTTGCTTTATAATAGTATAGATATAGATAAAATTTGATAATACGGGTCAGCCAAAACCTAGTTTACGCACTTGAATAAAAATAATTTGAACTTCTTAATCAATGGACCCACACAAGTTATCTAGTGTTGAACGGGCCCCACATAAGATATTTAGGAGATCCGAGACAAAGATGACTAAATGATCCCACAAATTCTTTAGGCGTTTCAGAAAGGATCTATAGATCTTATAGTACTGCTCATTTAAAAAAAAAGATCATATGATTGTCATCTCCAACTTGTGTTGACTTTTGAAGTCATGGATCAAGTGGCACACATTAAAAAATAGCTCGTGATCCATTTATTTGATTTAGTTTGATTTGATTTGAGACAAGAGTATTACAAAAGGGGGTGAGTCGTTTTCAAAGAGAAAGGTTTGGAAAAGCTGAATAGCGAGATTTCGAACACAAAAAGACATACGGCATCGTTTTGTCAAAGTTTAGGCTGTATTTGGTAGGGCACCTTCGTGGTGTGTCTTGGCTGAAGGTGTGCGTCTTAATTGATGACAAGTGTTTGGGTCACACCAAGGCACGCACCTTCAAAGACACAATGGGCCTTGAAGACGCACGAAAGTGAACCTTTAAAGGTTCACCTCCCCCCTTACGTCTTTGAAGATGCATGTACTTTGAAGGTTTACCCTCTACCCCCAATGAGCTTAGCCCACCTAATGTGACCCACTTATGATTCATAGGCTCACTTGACATATAACATATGTGTATGATCTATCAACGTCCTCTATTATTTAGGACCCGCATATGATCCATCAACTTTCGTTCTATGTGGGGCCCACATGATTTAGCAACTTTAATTATTATGTGTGGCCCACACGAACTATCGATCTTTATTCTTATGTTGGGCCCCCATGATCTATCAACATTTATTCTTACGGGGTCTCACATGGTCATGTAGAACCAAATGTCGGTCTTGACCTTTAAAGGTACGCACCTTGAAGACGTGGACCTTCAAGATGCACGTCTTCCAAACGAGTGTTTTACCCAAACTTGTGGGTTTGTGTTGTTTTCGGAACCAGGTTTTGGAGCTACACTCCACAACAGTTTCTTTCTTGGGCTCATTTTGCCTTTTATTTTTGTTTTCTTTGTAGTTTTCCAAGATTGGGATTTGGTAAAAACTCCCGGCATTCTCTCCAAGTCGACTTGCTTTCCCACAGCCTAACAAGTAGGCCCACAAGGCCGGGTCCCCCTCTCCAATTTGGGGAAATGTGGTTGTCATCATTTTCTTCTTTTTCTAGGCTCTGTTTGGTTGAGCACTTTTCCGGGAAAAGAAAACAAAAACCCTGAAAAGTGCGGTTTCCTTGTGTTTGGTTTGTGTTGAAAAGTGGGTCCCACGGAAAAACCACTTCTTGACACCCTTTTCGGGGTAAAACGACTTCCACTCCTCAAAGGTAGAAGTCGTTTTCCAAATACGAATCGTGCTCTTGCACGACTCTGGATCTCTCTCGCGCCGTCGCGCGTCCTGGTCTCCTTCCTCAACACAGGTATATCTCTCTCCTCTCCCTCTTTCTCTCTCCTATCTCTCTTTTAAGAAGTTTCGAGGGTTTTCTATCTCTATCGGAACTCCAAAACCCTATAACGGAAGAAACCTCCTAACGATATATCCCTTTCCTCTCATCTCACACATCGCAGTTCAGAGCTCCTTCTGGCCGGGAAGATGCAGCCATTCAGACCCAATTACGAGTTTGTGTGACCTTGAAATCCATCTTGTATATTAAAGAAAACACTAATCGACAGGCTCCAGATGGGTCTAGCAAAGAAGACCCTATAGAAATTCAAAAGAAGCCAAACGGGTTTTACCGAGAGTCCTTCAAAGTTTTAGCAGAGCCAAAATGGATACCATAATGAAAAGGTTTGGAAATTTCAGCATTGATAAGCTAGATGGTTTCAACGAGGAGGATAAAATGAAGGAAGCTATGAAAGTTTTGGGTCCGTTAGAGAAAAAATTCATCAATGTGGATTTACCAAACAATTGATGAAGGCATGTGGAGAGGGTAAAAGTTTACAAGAACCGAAGCTGTGTACAATCACCTCATGGGATCAATTACGCACATCAAAGTCAACCTTTAGAACAGGATCTTAGAGATGTATTCCATATGTGGTTCCATGCCCGATGCCTATGAAGTCTTTGATAGAATGCCAGAACAGAAATTGATCATCTTGAGACACCATCATAATGGGGTACGGTTAACAAAAAATGGGCTCAGAGAAGATGCCATATTGTCATTTATCTGTTCACATAGTATTTCTCTATTTCACTTTCTACCGTGTGTCGATTGATGCAGTATCAAGTTGCTTGGTCTGCTCTAATCTGTTGCCAATTTAAAATATCAGTTCTGTTTGAAGTTGATTGTGCTGCTTTAATGCTTTTAGCCCCTTCGCAAGGACATGCAAGAGTTCTTCCCTTGCTGGAAGTGTTTCAAGCTTGGATGGCTTCCCTTTGAGGCCAAACCAAATTGGGAAAGGGGTCAAAAGTTTCAACTTCCCTTGTACGCTAACTTGTTCAGGGAGAAAATTATGAAACATTTCATTTACAAAAAACTTCACAAGACAAATATCATCATTTTCCAGGCTTAAACCAAACAGCAGAAAAACGGATTCCAGGAAGTGGGATTCCAAGAAGTGACACTTTCTAGAAAACTCATTTCCTAGAAAACCACTTCTAGCAAACCAAACGCAGACCCAATCTCTCACTTTAATGACAAGATGGAATGGCCAACATGCGCATTTTAATTTTGTATGGTTTTATTATTATTATTATTATTATTATTATTATTATTATTATTAAGGCATATTAGTTACGTTGTCAATGGATATCCAATAACCCGTAAAACAATAACCCGTAAAACTGATCCGAATGGATCCTCTATCCCCTTATAAGTTTGCAACTTGGAATGCACCAAAAATACTGTACGGAAAATGTTTGAGTACAATCTGAGTTTGTCATTAAAAAGTGCGTTATAAAATTCGGTAAAAATAATTTAAAAAAGAAAAGAAAACAGAAAAGTAAAAATTGATATTTTTTGCATTATAAAATAAATTTTTAATGTTCAAAATTGATAAATCCAGGAATAATTTGGAAAAGTTCATGGATTATTCAACAATTATTTGATCATGTTAAAAAAAATCGAATTTTTACAAACCTTTGGATAGGACGTTGTTCGGATCATCTCTTTGAATAATTCGACGGTTTGGGAATTATTGACGAATAATTTGAGAATTTACTAACTATGTAATGAACTAATGATATTTGACCTTATATATAGTGTTTTTTTTTATAAGCAGGTTTATATTTATTTATTTTTTAACTGATAGTTTACTTGGGGTCTGTTTGGGATGTTAGAAAAAATATTCTATTAGAAAATATTTGTTGCATATTTGGTCTATATTTTAACTAGCTAGGTTACATAATTTTCACTCTCAACTTTTGTGGGTTCCACATATTAAATAAACCAAATATAAATTAGATGAGTGTAGACTCCACATATTAGGTCAGATAATCCAAATGATCTTGTGTTTGTTATTATTTATATTAAAAAAAGTTATTTTTATTGAAAAAGTGAGTTCTGGTGAGAAAAAGAACTTTTCATTCCTTGACTTAGGGGGCGTTTGGGAATGAGTTTCTGGTGAAAAAAAGAACTTTTCATTCCAAGATTTAGGGGGTGTTTGGGAACGAGAAGTAAAATCACTTCTACTTGTAGTAAAATAAATGGCAAGCAAATTATTTTTACCGTGAGGGAAGAGGATGATACATTATTTACCTACATCGATATTAAATTGGTGGGTCCAAGCAAAACATCCACGTGATGCCAATGCACATCAAAGATTCAAAAACGCCATTTGTACGCACAAATGTTTTATTTTCTCAATTTTCGCACTTCCCAAACAAACCATTATATGTGGTTAAGATTAATAGATAAACAACGAGCTCGTGTACATGGTGAATGAGATTTAATAACTTTAAAGTCTATGCCCTTGTTAATCTGAAAAATACAATAGAGAAATGGTGTATTCTGAAGAGTAAAACTTTGCTGATTGACCACCATATGAGCCATGTGGCATATTCTTAGAGATTTCTGACCGTATGGATGTTTGGCCCAATCTTAGTGGATACAAAGATCCAAAGGTTTGGAATCACTAATCAGGCTGATTTTTGGTATGTAGGTCCACCTAAGGAATGGTCTTAACATCCATATGGTCAGTGTCCTCTAAGAGTGTGCTACATGACTCATTGTTATGAACTCTCATTTTCACTATATTTTAGGGCTTCTTCAGCTCATTGGAAAATGGTGAGACCATAAAATTTCACCTAAATTGTGGGTGCAAAATTTGGGATATAGATACACCCGTCAATTATCCTCAAGATTCGCATACATATCAACAAATAAATATAAAATAATCTCAAAAATGAGGAAAGAGACAACCATTTTAGCGAGGTTTATCGTCGGAATCCGTTCGACTAAGTCATCGGCCTCGTCGGTGGAGGCAATCCACTATTTTCTTTCAAATATTACATTTCTCTCTTTCTTGTTACAGTGCTTGGGCTTTAAAGAAGATGAAGAAGAACAACAAGAAGAAGAACCAGCCCCTTCCTTCATCGGTGGAGAGCTCTCTTTATAGAAAAATCTTTTTTTTCTGAACTGTCTCGAACTCAGGCAGTTGAGTGTAACCATAAGTGGTTAAGAGAATTGTTCTAGTATGTCTCAGTAGTATTACAGTGTAGCTGGGTGTACATTAGAAATGATGCACCATTCGAAATATATGTACATCGATCCTTGAGATTCACATTACGCAAATATAGAGGACCGTCCAAGGATGTGGACTCCCACAATAATTTTTAACCATAAAATTCCTTACATTGATAGAAAAATATAACTATAAGTGGTTAAAAGAATTGTTCTAGTGTGTCTCAGTAATGTGTCTCAGTAGTGTGGAGAGCTCTCTCTATAGAAAAATCTTTTTTTCTAAACTGTTTCAAACTCAGACAGTTGAGTGTAACCATAAGTGGTTAAGAGAATTGTTCTAGTATGTCTCAGTAGTGTTTCAGTGTTGTTGAGTGTACGTTAGAAATGATGCACCCTTCGAAATATGTACACATCGATCTTTGAGATTCGTGTGAAAATTATAGTACCCACATAAATGTAGGGTATTTTATGGTTAAAAATTATTGTGGGAGTCCACATCCTTAGACGGTCCTCTATATTTGCATAATGTGAATCTCAAGGACCATTCAAACCTATCATGGGCTAAGTTGCTTACACGAGTGCCAACTTACTAGGGCTGCAACTTGGGTGGTCAACCCTAGCCCAAGCCTACCTTTAAGGCTGTGAACACTAGCCCAACCTAACCCAAGGTTGGGCCTAGATTTCTCAGCCCAAGCCCAAACCTATCGAGTTGGTCGGGATTATCGAGTTAGTAGGGTTGGTAAATTTTTTTAATGGTTAGAAAGGCTGCTAATTATTTTTCATATTAAAATTATTTATTAGTTAATATATTGACCTTTATGTTAGCTATTAAATAATAGCTTCATTTCCATATCCTATTAAATATTACCAAATTAACAAAATAAATACACATTTGTCATCTTTATAGGTTTATTCATACAAGAATTACAAGTTCAAAATTCTCTGTATAATCTTGTTATATTAATGTAAAATATGTATATATACGTGGACTATATTAACGTGTGTATTTATATAGCGTATGTCAGGCCCGGGTTGAGTTGGGTTGTCAAAATCTAGGCCTGAGCCTGACTCCAGCACTGAAGGGGCCAATCCAACCATCGCCCAACATCAGGTTGAACCTGTCGAGCTCAACCGCCCAAGTTGCACCTCTACAACTTACGAGTTGTCCAATCTGCCAACCCGACACAGAGGTATGCATCAATCTTTATGGGGTACAACTTTGATGACAGGAATATGAGCCATGTGGCACATTCTTAGAGGACTTTGAACGTATGGATGCTTGGCCAATCCCTAGGTGGACCCACAAACCAAAAATCAGCCCGATTAGTTATTTCTAGGTGTTGGATTAGAATTATTTTCATGGATTAATTTGAGCATTATTGACCATTATTTGAGGTACAAAGATCCGTTTGAAATCACTAATCAAGGTGATTATTGGGTTGTAGGTCCACCTGGGGATTGGAAAAACATCAATATTGTCAGAGTCCTCTAAGAGTGTGCCACATGGCTCATATTAGGCACTGTCATCGGCTTCGATGACATGGCCCTGTCATCAAAGTTAGTTTTACTCATCTTTATGCTGGTCATAATTACAATGTGACTTGAAAAAGAACAACTTTTCTGTCCTTGGAGGACACGAAAGTCTATTGGGCAAGCAACTAAGTATACAAGTGCCCATAATTCGGGCTGGGATTGGTACTATATCCAGATCCGACCCAACAATTAGTCGGGTCTCAATGGTGGACCCAGATTATTGGGCAAATCAATCCAATCTTAATAGGTACTGGTACCAAACTAATCGGGTCGGGAAGGATAGACTCAAACCCGATTAACTAAGTTCAGGTCTTGAGAGTGGTGGGGTCCAACATATTGCCCTTGAAATGACTTCACAATCTTATGGGTGGAACCCACGTGTCACCTAACTCCATAGGGTCTACAAGACCTTGACTCGGTAAAAGCTACTCGAGGTTGTAAGATGAATCTGCTTGTTTTTCTTGTAGACGTACATGTTTGTGTTATTGTCGGTTCTCTTACGTGGATGCTCCAATATCACAAAAAGTCTCTCCCATACACCTATCAAATACCTTTGGCGGCCCCACTTGAACAACCAATACATCTGCCTTTATGGAATTTCTCAGCTGTGGGACCCACGAACACGTTCACGGGCTGTTTGTATGCAAGGATATGCTATCAATGACAGAGATAAGAGATGGATATGTCGTATGTGAATTGTACCAAGTTATTGTACTTTTGGGCCCACTCAAGGCTCTAACATCACTTTTGGGCATCAGAAATCGTCCATGAACTAGCAAAAATAGAGAGAACAAAAAAGATCAATCACAAAACACAATAAATTTATGTAGTTCGATATTATGTCTACGTTCGTTGGCAGGTAAGAAGAGTTTTCTACCATTTCTAAAGAATTAGGGTTACAATAGTATTTCCTCTTTCTCATTCTCTCAACATAAATTTTAGGGTCAGGCTGAAGGGACCTCCTTTTTCTTTGCTGTTCATGTGCTCGACCGAGGATTTCAAGAATCCAACGGCGATTGTCAACGCCAAACTGGCATCACTTTTTCTACTTTTTTGGTGCTGACAACCACAGTTGGATTCCTGAAATCCATGGCCGAGTGCACGAACACCGAGAGGGATCAGAAAAAGGGAGTCCTCAGAGCCTGAGCCTAAATTTTAAAGTACCTTCAATAATACAAGTTGTACCCCAACATAAGCTATGTAGACTTGTATGGACAAAAAATGTCATTAGCTATGGTGGTTAGGCGTCTATTACCCTCTGTGACCCCCCTAGCTAGTTCAACGCAGAGTCGGACACGTGTAAAGTTGCTTGATGAACAGAAAATCCTTACAAAAAAAAAATATACGTACAATGAATTATCGTTTTAATAATTATTTTGTATTAGCTTGTAAATAATTACTTCATTATAACATTAAAATAGTAGTGGTAAAATGGTTTTTCTAGAGCTCTGTTTAAGAAGTTTGATACATCCTTCTCTGAAAATGATATTGGTACTCTTTCAGGCCCACTGGCACCATGAATATTTGACCCACCCGTTTATGGACCTACACAAAAAATCAGCCTGATTAGTGATTTCTAGCCATTAGATTTAAGCATTTCTCATCATGGGCTTCATGAGCAGGCCTATGAATGGGTTTAAAAGCCCATGATGAGAAATGCTCAAATCCAACATCTATGAATCACCAATCAGCTGATTTTTAGTATAGAGGCCAAATATTCATGGGTCAGTCGGCCCAAAAGAGTGTGCCGCATCGCATTTTGGGGGCTCACTGGACAGGCCTTGTCGGGTGTCGATTCCAAGAATCCAAGGGCCCCGTTATGTTCTTCCGATAAATCAGTTTAACAAGCAAATGTACTATTAAATAACCACCATTAGATCATGCAAATGTATTTATATTATTTACTGCCTTAGGTTGTTCAAGTTGAACTGGGCCTTTGTCACGCTTGGTTGTTCACAAGCTCTACCCTGAAAATTTGAACTTGCACCAGGCATATTCGGGGCCAAAGCCCATAAGAAAATGATGGTCAGGAAGTCTCTAATTTTGAGGCCCATTAAATAAATAAGGTGGGCCCAGGTTTACCTTGTCCTAGCCCAAAGTTTGCCCATGGGCACTCCTACCTCGAAGAACCTGTTAGGGCATGAAATGGGTTGGAACCAGCTAGACCCAGATCCAAATCCAAATTTACAAGTAATAAGTTATTTTCGGATCTTGATATGACTTGACCTAGAATCCGGATCCATATCCAACCAAGACCCGGATGTGGATCCAAGCTGAATCTGTATCTGTCTATACTGTTCCCCGAATAGGATCCAACGTACCTGCTCCGTATCTGACAGTTTTTAGAAAGGAACCAAAACCCAAACGAAATAATGCCTAAGGATTGGTAAGATGAATGGATCTGATCCGTCTTCTATGGGCACGGGTTTTCTAGATTATCCATCCACGGAAGAAGTCTAGACCTTTTTCTTACACGTGGCAGCTGAGGTGGCACGAAAAATATATTATATCATGGTAGCGAACTAATTGGGTGATCAGGAAGAATAGACCCAAACCCGATTAATAAAGCTCATGTCCGTCGGGTGACGTAGCTCCACCTTTGAGGGGTAGTATCACAATGGTCTTCCAACGTGTCACTCTGGGCAATCCTAGGTGGGCCTACAGTCTACAAAACAGCCTGATTAATGGATTCAAACCATTGGATTTTTGTACGCTAAATAATGATCAAATTCAACGGTTAAAAATCAACCCATGTAAACAACTCCATTCCATCGCTTAGAAATCACTAATCAGGCTAATTTTCGGTCTATATGTTCGTCTAGGATTGAACCAAACATCCATATTATCAGAAATCTCTAAGAATATGCCACGTGTCTCATATTGTAGGCAGTTCTACTCAATTGATTGTGCCCCCCTCTAACCAAAATCTTGGGTCCACCGCTGTTTGTGGAGGTCACGGATCACGATTAAGATGGACTATGGATTTCCCTACCCTAGCGCGGTCGTGACAGGGATGGAGGTCCCTGTAGCCCTTATGCGCTGTGGTCCACGCCTCAATCGTTGCCTACCACTTATAAAAAAAATAACGCGTAACAGCTTTATTTTTTTTTCCTTATTAAGACAACTTACTAGCAATATTAAGTTACTAATTTTAGATAATCTATTTTCTATTTATAATTCTATACGAAAATTTCCTAAACAAAAAATAATTTTAAACTATTTACAAAAGCAGATATTTGAAAATTTACAAATCAGGCTAAATTTATGGCTAAAAATAGACGCCCTTTCTCTGACAAAAAGCTATGGCTGAAAAACGCCCTTTGAAAGGGCGTCTGTTCATTGAGAGGAAAACTTCTGCCACAATACGAGCCACGTGGCACACTGTTAGTGGACGCTGACTGTATGGATGTTTGGCTAGTCCCTCGGTGGACTTGCAAACCAAAAATCAGCCTGATTAGTAATTTACAACCTTTGGATCTTTGCACTCAAATAATGCTCAAATTCCTACTGTTAAAATCAACCCATGAAAATAACTTCAATCCAACGCTTATAAATCACTGATCGTGTTTATTTTTGGTGTGTAGGTCCACCTAGTGATTGGTCAAACATCCATACGGTCAGCGTCCACTAAGAGAGTACCACGCGGCTTGTATTGTGAGAGAAATTTTACTACTCAATGGGCAAACGCCTAGCATTTGTCAGCCTTTTCAGTAGGGCTGCAACTCGGGCGGGTTGGGTCTGGGTGCAGGTCAACCCTAGCCCAACCCAACCTTGAAAGCTGTCAACCCTAACCCAACCCAACCCAAGGTCAGGCCTAGATTTTCCAACCCTAACCCAACCCTATCAGGTTGGGTAGGGTTGGTCAATTTCTTAATTTTTTTATTGGTTGGAAATATTGTTGAATTTTTTCATATTAAAATGACTTATTGGTCAATACCATAGCCGTTGTCCTAACCATTGAATAATAGCATAACTTCATTTCCAAAGCTCCTGAAAGAAAACATGATATTTTCATAATAACGAAAAGTTTATTAACTCAAATGCATGATAAAAGTCATTAAAGAACTAACGAAAAATAATTGTTAGAGAAAAACATGATATTTTCACTATCAACCGATCACATAAAATGCCAAAATGTAGTTTCAATGACATTTGATAATATCACACAAAGGTTATAGTTACTAAGGATAAACATCCATGGGTTGCTGCATTTGTCAAACTGTAGTGTGGATAATTGTCGGTAAAACTAATGGGTCAAGATCAGGGACAACATTTTTTACAACAATTTCATACAACATTTTTGACAACAAAAATAGGCACAGGCCAATATGTACATTAGAAGTCTTGGAATGGGGTGATTTTTGGCGAGGATGGTCTCTATATTGAGGAGATCATCTTCACAAAAATTCAAATCAATCTGATATTCGTAGATCGGTTTACAAGTTGAAGAATTATGGACAGTCTATTTTAATCGTTAACTTGAAAACCACATTTGATGGGGTTAGAAATTGCGGAATGTGCTGATTTTTTGTAGGGGTGATCTATAAGATGAGGAGATCATCCTCACCAAAAATCAACTATTGATTCATCTTCCATGTGGGTATGCCAAACAGGGCCGTCTTAATACAAGTTGAGGCCTTAGGCGAAAATTCTAAATGGGACCTTTTTTTTTTTTCAGAAATAAACCTATGTGATTTCAATGTTTTCAAAAATAAAAAAATTATAAATTAAAAACACGTTTTTCAAGGAGAATTCAATGGTGGATACAATGTTTGCATACTTCTAAGTCTGTAAACAATTGTAGACTACATTTGTCTGACTGTAGCATAGTCTTGTGTGATTGGAGGGGCCTGACGCAAATGGACAGGTGGGGCCTTTTATTAAAAAAAAGTATTAAGAACACTTGAAAATATCTGAAATTTTGGGGCCTTACCTGTCGGGGGCCTTAGGCAACCGCCTCATCTGCCTAATGGTCAAGCCAGGCCTGACGCCAAAATTGATTTCAAAAATGTTCTATGAAATTGTTGTCCCACGATCCTGACCTATATATATATATATAGGTTGTAAGTCGGGCTCAGGTTGGGCCAAGCCTCAACCCTAACCCAACCCAATTTGATCGGGTTATCAAAAATCTGGTCCAAGCCCAACCCAAGTTCTAAAAGGGGTAACTCAACCCAACCCTAATGTCGGGTTCAACCCATCAGGCTCGGGTTGAGCCCACCCAAGTTGCAGCCCTACTTGGGGGTGAAACACCATATGAAAGGGCCTCTAGTTACCTTTTTTGTAAATTTTCAAAAGTTGTATCTATTTTTGTAAATAGTTTAAAATTATTTTTTGTGTTAAGAAATTTTTCGTTTTATATAAGATAAAGAAACCTATTATTTATAACCTTTGTGATAAGATTTATTTTAAATAGGATGCCTAAATTAATCAAGCTCATGATGAGTCTAGGTATCTGCGATCGTTCGTCGACATGCAATCCTAAGAAGAGTCTAGAAGAGAAATCGTGCCATAATCTATGCCAGTTGATGGTGGAGAAGATTGTGCTGCAATTATTCTTTAAATAGGGAAGATCCTTTATTCATTTGATAAGAACTTCCTTATTTAGTAATTAGCTATATTCGCCTTATTTAGTTTATTCCATAATTAGCTATGTTTGAGTCTTTAAATAAACAAGTTGTATCTCGTGCATAATATCAAGAAAAGAAATAACAATTAGTATCTATGGAGGTCTTCCCCTCTAAAGGGATAATTTTCGTAATTTTATTTATCAAATTAGTTCGTTCTTATCAACTTGGTATCAGAGCGGTCCGATCCATTGTGCATGGTAGCGACCCAAAAACAAATAAAAAGATAGAGCAAGAAATTAAACGATTCTCTGAGCGATCGAAAAAACGATGGCGTGAGGTAGCAAAGATGTTTTCAGCTCTTAACTCAAAGCATGATCACCTATCGGAGAGCATACAACGCATGAGAATGGAAGTCAAGGAGATCCGATCCACCGAGCCAACATTGCTTCATGAGCACGAACTGAATCATAGACATGGAGATTCAAACCAGATCATTACCTCACGAACTATCCGGCTAGAATTTTCTAGTTTAATGGAGATGAACTGTTAGGATGAATTTATCGTGCGGAACAATTTTTCGAATATCACCAAATCTCGACGGCGTAACAAGTGAAAATCGCGTCATTTCACTTTGAAGGAGAAGCTCTCCAATGGTTCAAGTGGGTAAAGACCGTTGTTGAATTCGCAAATTGGGCAGAGTTCTCCAAGTCCTTGAGTGCTAGATTTAGTCCAACCGAAGTGCTCACTAGTCTCACGAGCATGCGAAAGAGTTTTGCGAAGTTCGAGGAGACAATGAAGACTCATTTCATGCGTATGAACCAACAATTTGTTGAGTTCGAATGTGCCCGAAATGAGCAGCAGTTTGGCCAAGCCCAAATCTTCTCTGACCAAGTCAAAAGTTGTGGCGAAGCCAAAAACTCGCCAATAAGCCAAAGCCCACAATCAAGAAAAAGTCGAAGCCAACGTTAAAGACTAGGTTAGTAAAGGCTTCAAGACATGAGACGAGGACTTCTCTGGGGACAAAGGTGTCGGCTAAAAAGTCGGCGAAGCAGCTACACGAAGTCCATGAAGCGACATCCAATCCAACAAGCAAACAACCTTGTTGACTTGAGACACAAGATTCGGTTTACTCATACTGTCGATCGCAAGGCAACGGTGCCTTGGAGCCCAATGCATGCACATACATCAAATGCGATTTGGGATCCTGGCGGCATCGGCCTTGAGGACAAGGCCATTTTTAAGGGCGCGGGAATGATAAGATTTATTTTAAATAGGATGCCCAAATTAATCAAGCCCATGATGAGTCTAGGTATTTGCGATCATTCGCCAATAATCCTAGGAAGAGTCTAGAAGAGGAAATCTTGCCATAATCTATGCGAGTTGATGGTGGAGAAGATTGTGCTGTAATTAATCATTAAATAGGGAAGATCATTTATTCCTTGGATAAGAACTTCCTTATTTAGTAATTAGCTATATTCACCTTATTTAGTTTATTTCGTAATTAGCTATGTTTGAGTCTTTAAATAAGCAAGTTGTATCCCGTGTATAATATCAAGAAAAGAAATAACGATTAGTATCTATGGAGGTCTTCCCCCTCTAAAGGGATAATTTTCGCAATTTTATTTATCGAATTAGTTCGTTCTTATCACTTTGCTATTAAAATAAAAAAATATTTACAAGCTAACACACTTTCAATGCCTAAATCCTGGTTTGAAAAAAAAAATGATTTATGTAGGACCTCGAGAGTCCTTTGCATAAATTGCAACGGGACTACGGTAGTCCTCCGCATCTAAATTTTTCCGTAGCTTTTGATTATCATAAATAGTTGTCAAATAAGATTTTCTACTATATAGAGAATTAAAATTTTTAATTAATACCATATAAATATAAAAAAAAAGGCCTTATATTGAGTTTTCGCCTTAGGCGTCAACTTGCATCGAGACAGCCCTGATGACTGGAATCTCCTGTTGTTTGTACTGCTTTCGCTCTAAAACCTCGAAACCAACGGTTTAGTCGCTGATCTATTTTTGTATTGGTAAACAGCAATTGCAATGAAACCAATGTTTTAAAACTCGGATCTCAGACTCAACTCAGAAGTCCATCGGGTCGAGTCACCTCAACGACTCGGGAGTCGACTCGACGAGTCATTAGATTAATTATTAAATATTTAAATATAATAAAAAAAATAATATTTATTAAAATAAACTTTAAAAAATTATAAAAAAAATACTAAAAACAATTAAAAATTCAAAAGCAAAAAAAAAAACATTAAGATTCAAGTCGATTCGGACTTTAAACGGTTAACTCGGCCGAGTTTTCAAATCAACTCCACGAGGCTTGAAAATCCGAGTTTGTATACCGAGTTGACTCGAAATACAATTAAGTCGATTCAACTCGGCTGAGTCTTGAGTCGACCCGGCAAGTTTCAAAACATAGAATGAAACATCAATGATTATTACAACTATATAGCAACAATGGTGTAATAAAGGCAAAACCTACAATGTTGCTAAAATTGCCAACAAAAGTAAATGTCATTAAAATTATAAATTTTACCAGTAACTAAAAACTTTTAAGTATAAAAAATAATAATTTTAATTTGTAAATTATATAAAACTACTTATTTAGGCTTTAATATTAACATCCAAAAAGAATAAAGCAAATTTAGTCCAAGCAACATGCAAGATGTATATTATGATTAAGACCTTTGGAAGCACTTTGGAAGCTTAAAGTGCTTAAGGTTTGATAGCTTAATGACTTGTGTCTGAATTAGATAGTTTGGTAGAGGTCTTATGTCTGAAAATTAAGTCAAGGGCATTGTGGTATTTTAAAATATTTATGAGGACACTTTTGTATGTTCTTTAAATAGAAAGATTTCATAAAAGAGTAATTTTAGTATTAAAAGATAATCTTAGAATCTTTTTTAAAGATGCTTTCACTTACCACATTAGGTGAAGGGAGGATGACTTAAAATAAGTTACCGAATTAAAACATTCTGAATTTCAGGACTTAAAATAAGTTGGTCACAAAACTGTCTGAATGGGCCATTTTAAGATCTGAATCATGGTTTTAAAAACGGCCATTATAATGGATTCGGACATCCCCCATTACGGTGTGTACTGTTAAAATGCCTAGAAAATAAAAGCCGTCCCCCGTTACGGCCGTTATTTTCTGAAAATTTTTGTGAAAGAAAATGGCCATTATTTCCGTTATTTTCTATTTTTACCTTTTTTCAAAATTTGAATTCCAGCGCCATTTTTTCCCTTTATTTTCTATTTTTTACCTTTTTTTCAAAATTTGAATTCCAATGCCATTTTTTCCTGTTATTTTCTAATTCTTACCGTTTTTGAAATTTTCAATTTCAAATCTCAAATTTAAAAAAATTGAATTCCAGTGCCATTTTTTCCGTTTTTCCCTTATTTTCCCGTTATTTTCTGTTTTTTGCCCATGAGCGTTACAATTCGTTATAACAAAAAAATAAAAGAAAAGAAAACCGGTAACGCCCCCAGTCCATTATATCGGCACCTTTTAAACCTTGATCTGAATTACTTAATTTCAAAAATTAAGGTCTGAAATTAAATTTTACCAAATAAAGTACCCTTTCACTTATAAATACCCACTCTGGAAAGGAGAGCACATGGGCCGGATCAGCTCAATGAGCACCTGATCCTAGCTGATTTTATGGCCTAATACACAAATGGGCCGGGCTTGGACGAATCTTATTAGAAACAACAGGACCTAATAAGTTGTACGTTTAAGGCCCATTAAACGGATGGGTTGGACCAGGATACCTTGCCCTAGCCCAAATTTAGCCCATGTTCACTCCTACCTCGACAGGATTATCAGCATCCCTTCAAGCCAAATTTAGCCCATGGGTTATCATTTTTTCCGTTATAACAGATTGTAACGCACGGATAAAAATGGTAAATAATGGGACAATAACGGCGCCAAAATTAAAATTTATAATGGGAAATACAGAAAACGAGCGTTATTTTAACAATTTTTTTTCAGAAATTAATGGACATGGATTTTTAGCCCATTCCTTATTGGATATACGAACCAAAAATCAACATGATTGATTATCTCTAACCATATATTTTAGTACCTTTTAGGACATGATTCTAGCCGTTAGATTCAAGCATGTTTTTTGGGTAGTAAATCCAATGGCTAGAAATCATCAATAAGCTGATTTTTAGCGTGTTTATCCACCAATATGCGAGCTGAACATCCATAGTCATTGGGCCCAAAAAATGATCTATGTAGGGCCACGAGAGTCTTCTGCATCGACTGCAACAGGAGTCCTTTGCATCTAAATTTTTTTTGGTAGTTTTTGATTATCAAGAAAAAAATTTGTATAAAGATTTTCAATAATATATAGAGCTTCTACTAAATAAAATTTTTCAGAACATAACGGTCGTTAATTTTGTTTTAACGGAAAAATAACGGCCGTTGTTTTCTGGGAATTTTAACGGTACATAACGGGGTAGGTCGTTATAACGGCCATTTTTTAAACCATGGAGAAAACCACCAACATAGATGTAACGTGGACAAAAGCACTGTCCTTATGGCAAAGCTAAAGGATCCTAATGGCCGTTTACAGAGAAGAGGTTTGGACTGCCAGTCGAGAAAAATTTTTCCCTTTTAGTTGAGGACTTGGCAATGCAAGTAACATTTTATTTGCTCTTTAAACTACTATTGGACTATACTGGGCCAGGCCCAACTAAGTCCAATAGAAAAGATTAATCTCATTGGACCAACAGTTCAAACTCCAATCTGCCAATCATAACCGTTAGATATGCAATTGACCATTGAATCAGACAGTTAGGATTCTATCCAAATGAAGGTTCTTATTTTTAAAAATTAAAAGTGTTAATCAATGTAGGGTTTTTTTAGCCCAAAATTATGAGTTAGATTCATTTACCAATGTTTTTTAAACCCGGACTGGTCATGGAACCGGTGGTTCAACCTGTTGGTCAGATGAATGGTTCATCCGGGTTAGAAAAAAATAGCTAAAATTCAAATTCCGGGTCAATGCTGAACCGGACCGTTTTGGGGACCGGTCTACAGAATAACCACTTACATTATACCTTGCTAAACTGGATAGCAAACACTAGCGTGTGGTGGTAAGCATGGTTTAAAAAATGGCGGTTATAACGAAAATAACGGCCGTTATAACAGATTCAGACCTCCCCCGTTATGTTATGTACCATTTTAACGCTCAGAAAATAATGGGCGGTATTTTCCGTTATAACGGAAATAACGACCGTTCTGAATTTTCTGAGAAAATTTGAGAAAAAAGGCCCTCTATTTCGGTTATTTTTCCATTATATTCTGTTATTTTTTATTGAAAAATTGAAATTCAAATTCTGAATTTAAGCTCCCTTTTTTTTCGTTATTTTCCATTTTTTGCCCATGTGTGTTACAATTCGTTATAACAGCCATTATAACGGAAAAAAATGGTAACGCCCCCAATCCGTTATACCGTTATAACGGCCCCTTTTAAACCTTGGTGGTAAGGTAATAATTCTTTACACGTAATAGGTCCATCACACCGCGGCCAAAATTCTGATTTTTGTCCCTAGATCTTTGTCTCAACCCACACACATTGTTAACCCTACACGTGACCCATGAAGCCCTAACTCCCAACCGTGTACACTGAGCTTCCACTCATTGTTTGTAAGTGTATCATCTTCGGTGCACATGCCCATATAATCGGACCTTTTGATCAGCTCCAGTACTTTCAGAGACGATACAAACAATTCTAGCCCTCCGATTAGCGGCTTTTTTCAGTAATTATTGTTTAATGGGATTTTTTTTGCTTCATCCTCAAGTAATTGATAGATAATTAACAGAATTAGATGAAAACTTCGACATTTTTTTAATTTGTTAGTATCTCATCCTTTGACTCAAGTCAACGTCAATTAACAGACACGTCCGTGATCTGCTTGTGAAATGACCAAAAGTACACATATCACTTTAAGTTAGGAGTGACAATGGAGGTAGATTATTTGGATGACAAATTCATGGTTTAAAAAATGGCCGTTATAACGAAAATAACAGCCGTTATAACGGATTCGGACCTCCCCTGTTACATTATATATGTACCGTTTTAACGCTAAGAAAATAACGGCTGTTATTTTCTAAAATAATAAAGTTTAATTATTGAAAATTTGAAATTTAAAAATTAATATTTTGGCGCCTTTATTTTCTGTTTTTGCCCTGTGCATTACAATCCGTTGTAACGGCCATTATAACAGTAAAAACGGTAACATAACGCCCCCAGTCCATTATACTGTTATAACGGCCCCTTTGAAACCTTGGACAAATTCGTCTTATGATGCAAGACCAAGTGGTGTTTCCTGGGCATTTTAGTCATTTTAGAAACATCTAAAAAACGGATTCAAGTCAAAAGGAGTAGACCCAAATAAAATGAAAATGTTGGGTGTTTTGCTAATTTAGCCACTTAACTAAGGAAGTGAAACAAAAAAAAAACAAAAATTCCCTTGAGTGGTCTAGACTGATGAAGTCATGTCGAAATCAAAAGGTAGAAATGACTTTCATGTACTGAATTACAGTGTACACCAATACACCAAAATATTCCTATGAAGAAAATTACAAGAAGTTTGTTTCTTTACGTCAACAAAGAGAGAAGCATGGTGTTGTGTTGTGCAACATGTGATCATTTGTATTTTATGTCTCATGGTGGGACCACTTCCATGTGCTTCTTCTTGCACACTCTCAAACACAAAGATACATACAAATTCCCAATCTCTCCCATCAAGTGGCTAAAATACAAAGTATGATTTGATGTCTTGGCTGTTTAATTATTGGTCTCATTTTCTTTAATTAATTTAATTGTATTAAAGCAGCTTAATCTGCTAGTTTTGCTTTACATTTTTTTATATCAATTTTAGATAATAATTCAAGAATAATAATAATAATAATAATTATCTACGATAATAAAATTAGCGGCTACGTAAGCTAGGGTTTTGGCGAGAATATTACAATCGGTAGTATTTACACCTAGCATCCTCCTCGATAACACTGGAAAGGTAGCTAGCGAAGAGTTATCAACGTAAATTAGTGTTTTTTAATGTTAATATTAAAAATTAGAAAAAATGATTTTTTTTAAATGATAAAAAATAATTGTAATTAAAACTTATTTTAATAAATAAAAAAAACATATAATAGTGTTTTTATAATCTTTTAATTAAAAAGTAGAAAAATGTTTTTTTCTTTAGGTATTCATGTTTGAATGGCAACTCAGGATTAACGTGGTGAAAACCCTATTTTCTCTGGAGAGGTTCTACACCGTGGAAACACTCTTTAATGGAACTTTAGCTTTAGCTCGTAGTGACCAAGAAATCACCACTTCCGCTTGGTAGACTAAGAATGCCCTACTTATCAATAAAACTGATTTTAATTAATAAAAAACATAATTTATATAAAATCAAGCAAACTAAAATAGCGTATTAAACTGATTAAACATCAAATTAAGATTAAAATGTTCCCATATAAAATGGTTATTTTTCTCTAATTTTGCAATAATTTTTTTTTAAATATGAAATTGTGCATTAATACAAAGTGTATTTTAATGGTCAGGATGAGAAATTAAAAACTTAAATTTGTGCTTTAAATTAATATGTATTTCATTTATACTTTTTATATCAAAAATTCAGCTACATTTCTGATGAAAAAGAGAGATCTTTTTCTCCTGACTGTTCGTTGGTCAGGAATGTGGGATACTAAACTAAGAGGCGACTATAACAAGGTGATAAGCCCAAGAAACAGAGAGAGAGAGAGAATAAAAAAGAGTTCTCAATATATAACTTTTTGCTATCTTCCCTCAGCACCTCACTCTCAAACAAGAAAATTAAAAATTCAGAAGTATTTCATAGAATTTCTCATCCCAATACAATAGAAAATCACAGCTCTTTAGGCTACCATTAATGAACTGGTTCTACAAATCTAAAAAAAATAAAAAAAAAATGAAGAACAACATAGCAAAAAGAAGAGAGACAAGGAGACAATCTTGTGGGTCTTCTTCTTGGTTTCTCTTATATGGGTGGCTAAGATTTGCTCATCAAAACATCACCCTCTCACTCCATTTATATTTACTTGCCTTTTGTTTAATATATATATCTCAACAATGGAGTCTACATATATATAATTTTATTTACCTGTGACACACACATCTGTAGTGGTAAGCACTGTTAATGGGGTCATTTGCATCCACTGGTATCTGCTCAGCTCTGCACCTGAACTTACACCCTCGGCATTCGTTGTATGTGCACGTCGGCGCCGTCGATCCTATCATCAATCTCCTTGAATTCCTTGTCCCCCACCCTTCACCAACACCCTACAAACAAAAAAATAGTGTTCAAAGTTCAAAATTACAAACTGGGTAGTTCATTTTATATGAAATTCTTAAAATATTTCACCTGCAAACTCAATTCTCTTAGTGATGGAGGAAGAACCAGTTGAGTTGCAAAACCTGCAACACTTCAAAAGGTTATATAATGTATCAATGGTGCAATATAAAGATTAAACAAACACAAAACCCCCACATAAGCTAAGTCGTAGTATTTTCTGAGTAGCAAATTTTTGGTTTTTTGAGGAAATTGGACTGAGTATAAGAACAGTTAGAAGTTTAGTATAGAAACCATTAATGGAGAATGAAGAAAGGAAAGAAGGGAGGAAAAAAATAACTAAGTAAATTGTGATTGAGTATGACCTTGTGTGAAGAAAGCTGCAATGAGGAAGATGAAGAAGAGTAAGAACAAGTTGATGGGTGGTTTAGTAGTAGCCATTACTGCTCTGAAATTGGAGCAGATGAGGAATGAGAGATGAGTATGAGGTAGAGAGAAGCAGGGAGGGAGGGAGGAGATAACGTCAAAGAAATCGATGAGCAGAATTATAGAAAAGAGTGCGCTACAACTACTGTCCAGCTGCAGGATGAGAAATTGCCACATGGACGTGCTTTGAAGGGAAACTGATAGAATAAGTTCCTTCCTCGAGTGTCTATCTTTGGTATTCCATATGACTGCGGAAGCATGATTCTTGTTACTCAACGCTGCAATCTGGGCCCACTGACCGCATGGATATTTAGCCCACCCCCTTGCTGGATGTACACACGAAAAATCACCTTGATTCATAATCTCTATCCGTTAGATTTTAGCAATTTGTATGGCGTGACTCTAGCCGTTGAATTCAACCATTATACTTGAGTACCAACGGCAACAAATTATCAAACAACCAATCTACAAATGGTTGAATTCAACGGCTAGAATCATGTCTTAAAAAGTAATAAAATCTAATGGCTAGAGATTACCAATCAAGGTGATTTTTGGTGTGTACGTCCATCAAGGGGTGTGCTAAACATCCATGTGGTCAGTGGGTCCAGATGGCAACGCTGAGTAACAGAAATAGTGATAGCTTACGCTTTTGGATTAAGCTGTAGTTTGTTACACTACATGGCCACCTTGGAAGGGGATTTTAACACTACCTCCTTGAAAAGTTGTTGAATTAATAATACCTCCTTATACTTATTTAAATTAGGATTCGGCCCTTTTTACGCTTTGACCCACCGTCAACATCCTAACAACCAACCCCATTACTGCATCAATCCCATCAATGTTGAAGAAGAAAAAAACATTTCATGTTGATTCCCGATCTTCAGAAAATCTTGCCAGACCACATATGGTCAGTAGCTACCTGATCATCCATGTAGTTCTCGACACGTAACAGAGTGCTTTTTGCCACGTACCCAGGTGAGCATTTCTTAAGATTTTTTAATTTTTTTAATAAATAGTAAAAAAGCACTGGGGTACGTGCCCGAGAACTCCGTGGTGTTTCGCCATACAAATCCGAGAACTATGTGGATGGTGGGTGGTCAGGCAAGTTTTACTCTTTCTAGGGTTTTTCGTTTCAAATTTCAATTGCATTTAAGGGCCTATTTGGTGCGTTTTAAAAAGAGTTCTAACGGCAAATATTTAGCCAGGCGAATATTATCTTGACTAAATATTTGTACATATCAATATTTAACAATGTTTGGTATATGTATTAGCTAGCTTACTTCATTTTCTTTCAATTTGTGGGGTCCCACGTATTAAAGTCAAATATGGATTAGATAAGTGTGGGACCCACATATTAGATCACACGATTCAAAAAGACTCATTTTTATCTTTTCTATACATTGATTTTTCTGCAAGGAAATAAAATTTTCCCACCAAAGCTTATTTGGTGTGAAAATATTTACTCAGGGGAGGTGATCAAATGTTTTTCCGCCGCGGCGGCTAAATTCGTGGGCCCAGTTAAATATTCGGGCATAAGCAAAAGCATGTCAAACACGCCGGGTAAAATATTAGCGTGCACAAATATTTTATTTTCCGTGGAGGCCCCCAAAACATGCCCTAAAGTTCAGATTTTAGCCAATAACATTGTCCAACAGTCTAATCCTAATTTAGATTAGTACAGGGGTATCTTACTAATTCAACCAGTTTTTCAGGGGAAAGCAGTACGGGTCAGAATCAGTAGCTCTGTTTTTCTGACTCCCCTGGAGAGTCGTGTTCTTGAACGTTGATTGCATAAATCCAACGGTTGTTGATAGCGCTCCAAAAAGTGAAAAATTGATGCCACATAGAGTACTGTTTAGGGCACACTAACCTAATGGATGTCTGGTCCACCTCTTGATGGATCTACAGATAAAAATGTAATTTTAATTAGTGAGTTATATCCGTTGGATTTAGCATGTTAATATTGTGATTGCTAACCGTTGGATTTGATCATTTTGTTTATGCTAAAATATAAGTGTTAGAAGTCATAGATCAAGCTAATTTTTGGTATGTAGGTCCACCAAGAGATGGAACTCACATCCAAAAGGTCAGTGGGCCCTTATGTGTTCTCCACGTCGCCTATTTGGGATGGGAGATTTCAAATTTTGAAGTTCTAAGGAGAGAGAATATATATTCTCTGAGAATAACGCCTATTTGCGGATGGTCTGGCAAAATCTGCAGCGAGCAGAGCACACCAAAGAGGTCCCCTCTTGACAGAAGGCGGCCTCTGCAGCACCAACTCATGTAGGGTGTGCGTGGTGACATTGCTTTCTTCAAATTACCAAAATAACCTTGGCCTTTCATTTGGGTCTTCGGACTCCAGAGTCTAGACTGTCCGTAGCAGTCTTGCTGTCCATCCTGAGGATAACTGTCCTCCTTATGTCCACACCGTTGGATGTTCCTCAAGTTCACACAAGAATCCCGTAGATCATCCAAATAGTCTGGTCCTAGGGAAAATATCCTCCTCCGAACCCTCTGCGGGTTCATGGACCTATGAACAGAAATATTAGCTTGATTAGTGATTTCTAATCATTGGATTTAAGTACTGTTTTTTACGATGAATCGACCTGCTCATGATTCTTATTGTCACCGGGTAGAAATCCAGGGATCCTTTTTTGCCCGGAAAAACCCACATCGACACTAAATCCACTTGACATAGTCTCAGCCTACAAGAGAGGGAGAAGAGGCTTTCACACTCAAACACTGACTTAGTCTCAGCTTACAAGAGAGGAAGAAAATGCTTTCACACTCAAACACAATTATCACACAATTTCCTAAGGCCACAGCTTTTTCTTTTATTCATTTACACTTAAGAAATACATAACTCACAACTCATGTGTCTCTCCACCATATGGGTGGCTGATTTTATATAAATCAACATAATAACTACATCAGCCTTATCATGGGACACTTGTTATAATTCTATACAATAGGTTAATAACTTCCAATAACTACCTAGAGTGTCACCCCAATACATTGACACATGGTGTACTTACCCTAGCCCATTACTCCACTTGTGTATGGACTGATCACTACCATAACCACCGCATAAGTGTCGCATCAACATCAGACTTTGGCGTAACTATCCAGCCCATCATCTCAGTTATCTAAAGTGTATGGACTGGTAACTACTTTATAATGTCCAGTCTCTGAGATTGTCACCTCAACTCGAACCAAGTCACAACTGTTCTATAGCACCATTGGATGCCATACGCCCCAAGGTCTTTTTAAGTCTAGCTTTGTTCGCCACACGCGTTTGTCCATGCTACATACGTTCGTCTACGCAATTGTCATGTCACATACGCCTGTCTGTTTGCACACGTCGGTTTGTCGCACGTGCTAAGCGCCCATGCTTGTGCACTTCCCCACAAGGTTTGCATACACTTGTGTTAGGCATCCGGGCCAACTGCCCATGCGCGCCCTTTTATCGCTGCTCACAATAGTCTTGAACATCCAAGCCATCTACCCGTGCAAGTCCCCATCACTCTCATCTTTAATGTTAGAACCTCACAAGTGTTGGCCTTCCCCTCCATGTAACCAACACCCGTGCCGAATCTCAAGGGTGTGACACTTATCTATTACGACTTTAAAGCTAAAATTGGGGTTGGGCACGCCCTTCATGCGATGTGTCTCCCCTTATTCATTCTATTGGGTGAGCTAAGGTTATGGAAGAACTTTGTCGAAGAAAGTGAGGTGTTGAACGTTCGCTATAGAAACTAGTATATCATGTGGTTGCACATTTCTATTATGTACTTTCTATGGGAATCGTCCTTGCTTTATTTGCAAGATTTCACTATTGATTGGATAAAATCTTCGGTTAGACAAACCCTAAAACTTTAGGTCAAATTCATTTTTGGATTAATTCTTTTGGGGTTAATCCAACCTGCTTTCCCATGCATTTCTTAGGGTTTTCGGGTATGGCAAGTCATGATGGACAACAGTGTGAGTCACATGGCACTCTTAGAGACTGCTGACTGTAAAGATATTTGGCCTATCCCTAAGTAGGCTTACATACCAAAAAATAGCCTGATTAGTGATTTCTAACCTTTGGATCTGAGTAGCCTAAATAATGCTCAAAACCAACGGTTAAAAATAAACCATGGAAAAGGACTCTAATACAACGGATAGAAATGACTAATCAAGTTGAATTTTGGTATTGAAGTCTAGGTAGGTATAGGCACATCTCAGAAAATTTTTGAAGGGGAGGAAATTCTGAAGCAGAGATCATGCGCCAATGATGTTGTGCCAGGTACACCTAAGTGTAGGGGCAATGATATTGCGCCAGTTAACCCTAGTGTACCTGGCACAAATCATTGGCCACATGATCACTGCTTCTAAATTTCCGCCGCTTCAAAAATTTTCTCACACATCTGAATGTACCCCTCCCAAAATGTCTGACAAGTACCACTTGTTACCACTAACCAAGGGCTTAACGCAAGTTGGGTTAAGTGATTGGAGTACATGTCAGACATTTTGGGTCAGGAGACTTCAAAGTTTGAAGCCCCCGGGGGGCAAGCGAATCTTTTCTCGGGCACATCCATTCGATAAGTGATCTCTAAGGGAGTACCACGTGGCTCACCACTAGTGATGAAAAGTCAGAAAATCCAGCTGATGGAAATCAACAATCACAGTGACTTTTCGTTTGTAGATCCAACAAGGTGTGGGCCAAAAACTCATATATAGTTAGTGGGCCCTAAAGAGTTTGCCACGATGACAGTTTAAAGTACTATACAGAAACCTGTATCACAAAATAGGTCCAGCATGACAGTATCACATTCCTACTAAAACCGCTACACCAACAACAAGACAGTCACGTGGGAAACCTACATCAAACGAATACTGCGGTAGTGTGTACCATATACACCGTACACTGCCCTGCCAACTGGTTAGTAGGAACATGCAACCATGGCCCCACCCAGTGGCGGAGCCAGGATTCTGCTCAAGGGTGGGAATTCTACTTGGTTTAAAATGGTCTTTTTGGAATATATATATTTTATTTGCATCCCATATGGATGTTTGGCCTATCCATCGATGGGCCTACAAAACAAAAATCAGCCTGAGCAATTTCTAAGGGTTGTATTGGAGTCATTTTCATGAGTTGATTTTAACTGTAGCAATTTGAGCATTATTGACCATTATTTGGGTACAAGGATCCAAAGGTTTAAAATCACCAATCAGGTTGATTTTTGGCTTGTAGGCTCACCTAGGGATTGGCCAAACATCCATACGGTCAGTGTCCTCTAAAAGTGTGCCACATGGCTCATCAACAAAGTTTTACTTTGGATGATTTCACAATTTGTGGGGTGCAAATGAATTTTCCCACATATATATAAGGTTTTAGGATGGGCAAAAAGGTACAAAATTTATTTCAGGGTTGGCAAAAGGGTAGTTTTAGAATAATTTTATTTTTTGGCCTTTTAAACTTTCGAAGTTGACTGCCCACCCTCTCCCCTCTAGCTCTGCCACTAGGCCCACCCCCTAGAATAAGTACTGTAGCCCAATAATCATGCCGAATCCTATATTCACGCCGATTCTAACATTTTACTGTTAACAACCCTCAACAAGTGGTCCACGGAATAACAAGTTGGACATGAATTCTCAAGGTATGTCTTGGCTAGTTGAAAATTTGAGATACCAGACAAATTCTCAATCTGTCTTTGTGGTGTGGTCGACCACCAAGATTAAGACATCTCGGCCCAGACAGAACGATACTTCAAATCGTAGACATGATCACTTGGTAGACAACGCTTGGAGTGCACAGTGTCTAATAGTGCTGACGGAGCAATTCATTGGAGAAGTGATGTGATGATAAGGTGCATGACCACCACGAAAATGACCGTCCGATTATCAAGCAACAGGTTCAAATTGGCATAGTGGGCAGTTGGTGTTACCGTTATGACCATTATAATGGGTCAAATAATGGTCAAATTTTATTTTTTTAATTAATTTTTTACTAAACTTAAATGAGCAGTTGAAATTTTAATATCTAGCATTAAATACCAAATAATGTAATGGGTTGGAGCATTATTTTAAACCATGGTTATAAAGTTTATTTTGGAACCCAGCTGATCACTAAGCCAAATGGACCCCCTCTTACTCAAAAGCTGGCCCTACAAATAGGATTTGCCAACGGATATTTTTCAAATCGAATATAAGAATATCGGAGTCGGGGGACAACATTTTTCACAACAATTTTTGCGTACCCACATAGAAGATGAATCAATGGCCGATTTTTGGGAGGAGGATCTCCTCACCATATAGATCACTCCTACAAAAATCAGTCCATTCTGAAATTTCTAACCCCATCAATTGTAGTTTTCAAGTTAACAGTAAAAATAGATGATCCATAATTCTTCAACTTTTAAACCAGTCTATGAATATCGGAATGATTTGAATTTTTGTGAGGATGATCGAGACCATCCTCGCCAAAAATCATCCAATTCCAAAGCTTACAATTTATATATATCAGGGGACAAAAATTTTGATAACAATTTTGGCGTACACACATGGAAGTTGAATCAATTGCTGATTTTTGGTGAGGATGGTCTCGTTACAGTATAGATCACCCCTACCAAAAATAGTCCATTTTGAAATTTCTAACCCCATCATATGTGATTTTCAAGTTAACTGTAGGAATTTGAGCATTATTGACCATTATTTGGGTACAAGGATCTACAGGTTTGAAATCACCAATCAGGTTGATTTTTGGTTTGTAGCCTCACCTAGGAATTGGCCAAAATCCATACGGTCTGTGTCCTATAAAAGTGTGCTACATGGCTCATATTGTGGGCAGTCACGGGGTTGTCATGGGCGGTCAGCGAAGTTTTACTGTGGGTGCCTTCACAATTTGTGGGGTGCAAATGAATTTTCCCACATATATATAGGGTGGGCATTGGGCAAAGTTATAGGATGGGCAAAAGGATACAAAATTTATTTCAGGTGGGCAAAAGGGTAGTTTTTGAATAATTTTTTTTTTTTTTGGCCTTTCAAACTTCCAAAGTTGAGGGTGGGCAACTCAACCCCTGGCTCCGCCACTGGGCCCACCGCCTAAAATAATTACTATAGCCCAATAATCATGCCGATTCGAGGATTCTAACATTTTACTGTTAACAACCCTCAACAAGTGGTCCACGGAATAACAAGTTGGACATGAATTCTCGAGGTATGTCTTAGCTAGTTAAAAACTTGAGATAGCAGACAAATTCTCAATATATCTTTGTGATGTGGTCACCACCAAGATTAAGACATCCCGATACTTTGAATTATAGACGTGATCACTTGGTAGACAACGCGTGTACAATGTCCAATAGTGCTGGTCGGAGCAACTCATTGGAGAAGTGATGGGATGATAAGGTGCATGACCACCACAAAAATGACCATCCCATTATCAAGCAACAGGTTCAAATTGGCATAGTGGGCAGCTAATGTTACCGTTATGACCATTATAATGGGTCAAAAAATGATCAAATTTTGTTTTATTTTTAATTGTTGAAATGTGTACATCTATATAACAAAACAGGGAGTTGTCTTATCTCTTATCTTATCCGGCTTCATAAGATAAAAGAGTGGTTGAGATCAAATCCATCCATCTAATGTGGTCGATTAGATTTTGCCACTCAATCTCCCTCATTTATTCAATCACTCCCATTCATTTGACCCCCGCGCAGAATTGATTGAAAATTTATTGAAATTTGAAATTCAAATTTTGAATTTCAACGCCTTTATTTTCCATTATTCTCTTTTTTCCAATTTTGCCCATGTATTACAATCTGTTATAACAACCATTATAACGGAAAAAGCAAACGCCCCCAGTCCGTTATACCGTTTGAGTGCTGAAGAGTGTCGTGGGCACAGGCCATTTCTAGGACACCAATAATTCATACATTACAAGTTTAAGGGTAAAGAATTGCATCCACAATAAGATGAGTACATCCCAACTAAGTTGGCACCGACTGCACTTGTCTATTATTGCAAACTTATAAAAATGGAGAGAGAGAGAGAGAGCAATGACAATGTACTCACATTTATGGTTGTTGAAGGTTTAAATGGGGGGTATTTTTGGTAAACAGATGGGGGGCATATGGAGTATTTTTTTTTCAAATTAAGGGGATGTAGGGTAAAATTGACCCAAAAAGGGTCAAAACGTCCTAAAATTTGAAAAATATTTAAATTTTGAATGGGTGAGCGGCGTGCCATGCGTGGGCCTAACCAGGCCAAGCTTATAACAAGGGTGACATTTTTTTTAAACAATCGTGGGGCCCACATAAAGATGAATTATATATATATATATGGTCTCCCCACCAAGGAGATCATCCTCACAAAAAATCATTACTTTCTTAAACTTCTAACACTATCAAATGTGGAGTTAATGGTAAAAATGGATGGATCAAAATATTTCAACTTATAATCCACTTTTCTTAAAGCTACAAAAATGTCGAAATTGGCTATTTTTTTGGAGGTTGATATCCATGTTAAGAAGAATATCATCACCAAAAATAACCCTCATCTCCATTTGGACCCTGTGAGTGAGCCTATTTTGGTTTATATCCATGCACGTTTTATCTATCAAGTTGCATAATATTAGGGTTTCATATTGGTTAGTAGCGAGGTTTAAAAAGGGCCGTTATAACGATATAACAGACTGGGGGCGTTACCATTTTTCCTTTATAACAAAAATAACGGAAAAAATGGCGCTGGATTTCAAATTTTGAAATTTGAATTTCAGATTTTCAAAAAACAGAAATAATGGCCATTTTTTTCCTGAAGTTATTTTCATTATAACAGAAAAATAACGGCCGTTCTGAGCATTTTAACGGTACGTAACTAGGGAGGTACGAATCCATTATAACAGCCATTTTTTAAATCATGGTTAGTAGTATGGGTCATGTTTATGTTCTTTAGCAGATCTGACAATGGATATTCTCGATGTCAGTCTCGGTTTCGCACATCTTAGATATGTGCTATATAAGGTTGTCAATGAATTGGGTTCAAATCGGATCAAGGTAAGTTCAGGACACAGATCATGACTCTAGATCAAACCCAATCCAATAAGCTATCAAATTCGATCAGAGCGATACAAAATTTAATGAATTTGAATGATAAACTTGTTAAATTTGATTTAAAGAGAATAAAAGTTGCAAATTATTAAGTCAAATAACAAACGACCAAAGGTTTTATCGAAAGATGTTTCAAACAAGATCTTGCTACACATGGGCATGACCATTAAAGCATTTCAAATCAGCTTTCTTTTTCTTTTTCAGGAATTCAATCAGTTGTTCTTCTTTGTAAATGCTATTAGTGAAGACCTTGCAAAAAGAGAGACCAGGGCGTGTTTGATTGCAAATTCACCTGTGGGAAAATTGTATTTTTCTCGGGAATAGCCATTTTAAATTTGGAAAATTTTCCCAAGAAAATGAGATTTTCCCATCCAAGCCTGGAATTCATTTCCGTTCCACAGTGAGAATTCGTTTCCATGAAAATCCACCCTTGTTTCCAATCAAACAGCCTTCTCAGGTGTATTTTCCCAAGAAAATTTTCTGTTCAGTCAAACACGCCGTAAGTTCTCCCGAGGCTTGAACTGCAAGCAATGATTTTTCTGACCTCTGGTATTTGAATGAGAAATGAAATTACAATATCTTCAGTTACCTCAAATGAGAATGGTTCCTTCTTTCCTCTTCATATATACATCTGTGCCTTTCACTGCTTGGAAGTGTTTGAAGTTAGAAAGTTATGAGACATTGTCACACAAACCACAGCTGACAAACCGAGTAAGCGAAAAAATGGAACATCAGTGAGTCTGCCGGGAAAACTAGAAAGCTATTTCTTGAAGAACTTGAAGGGTCTTCTGATGAACCTGGAATCACAAAAAATGGCATCAAGAATAATAGATAAAGGCTGAAGCATATTTTAGGGGATTTCTTGGGACAGAGTTCTGAAGTAGAAGACATGTTACCCATTCAAGATGTTGAGCTGTGATGCCAGATACATTTCCAGCATAGATGCCACCCAGTACCTAACAAGTCCAAAAATAATGAATACAAAAAGGATATCTGAATTCATGCACGGAAAGTTGGAGAGATGGATTCATGGTTCAAAATCACGTTCAATCTCATTTCGTCTCAGCCTAGATGTCTCGTTCCAACCAAGTAGGGACCGACACAATACGAGGAATATCATCTCGTGCCTAAAGCCTAATTTAAGTACTAAAATTGGTTTAACACCTTGTCATAGTATGTGTCTTTTATAATACAGAAATGCTAAAACAATATTTATAACATAATTCAGCATTAAAAATGATTTAATCTTATCGAGACAATAGTCATCTTTCCATTGTCTCTTTCCATCTCATCTCAGTCAATACGTCCCCCTCTGTCAACTTATTGAGACAAAGAGACAGGGACATTTTAAACATTGGATAGATCAAACAATTGCACGAGGATTTAAGAATGAGAATGGAATGAGTACCTTGGAAACAGTCTCAAGGAACATGCCGGGGCGTACAGGAAGAGGCTTCCGTCCTGTGACACTAGCCTGGATATTACAGTGAGAGTTTCAATATCCCATATTGCCACTCATTATGATTGTGCGGTTTCCTGACCAAATAAAATAACAGCGACTATAACAAGCATCTGCAGTGCATTAAAGTGTAATGGAACTCACTCTTCCAGCAATTCCACTTGATATCCTTTTACTGCTGGTGTCTTCCTCATCACTGCCTGAGCTGTCTGCACCTTCATCTTTTCCTTGCATGACATTTTTTATCATCTCCTGGACAGTTTTCCCAGGTCTCAAAGCAACCAGCTTCGTCAAAAAGTTCACCTGCATTTAAACAAGGCTAGTTACAGAATGTTTTTGAGAATCAGCTATATTGAAAATTCATCATTTCCTCGCATAGTTTCATTTCCTAACCATCCGAAAATCACCTTGGTTATGGTTAGTAACTTCACCTTTATTAGATTGCAAGCCAATAAGAATCAAAGGTTTAAAATTTTATAAATCAAACTTAATTACAAAAATGACAATTGCAAGCCAATAAAAAACAAAATTGCATATCTTGTAACCTGACCAAAATATCACAAACTCAAACATGAACATACCTCTGCTTCAGGGAGAGTACTTAGACCACGGTCATTTCTTTCATCTAATATTCCACCTCCCATCATATTCCGAGCTTCCTCTCTGATCAAAACAAGTCTTGCAAGAAGCTTCCGATCAGGAACAGTTGGCCTAGATTCCATTGTCTGCAAAAGCATTGATGCATATGGGATGACGTAACGAAACCACAAACAGAAGAAGTCTAAGAGGCATGCTACACCATTTTATATAAATGTGTGCAGGTTCAGCTTCATATTTGTGATAAAACTGCAGAAGCAATTAGAATGCCATCACCCGACGATTTTAACTCTTATGAATATATTTGTCAAGGAGGACATTAAAATTCGACTATATATGTGAAAGTTACGCAAGTAGGATTTAGTTCTTTCTGGTCTACAGATACACAACAATTTTCTGTTGGAAGGAATGGATATTACTATTGGTTAAGGTTTCTGACTTCTATACCAGACATATAATGGTGAAAATTAGGAAGTTATGAAATAAATTCATCAGAAGAGAGATTGTTAAACAGTTATGGTCAGCAGAAAGAGTGTGGATCTTAAAGATGCTGAAAAGAGTACTGGGAGTAAAAAAAAATTCTAACATAGGAAGTGGAACTTTGTGACGGCACAAAATTCCTGCCCATGCATGTCTTGATAAAAATTGTACGGGCCATGGTTTAAGGTCGCAGCCAAGACTGAGTTGACTCGCCTAAGCTAACTCAGTCTCAATGGAGATTAAGCCATGCTGTCTCAGGTTGCCTCACCCAAGACATCCTATTTTCTATTAGGGATGCACATTGTCTCAGCATTGAACAATCCAATGGCCGAGACTGGGTTCTAAAACCATGGTACTTGCACATGAAATTCATGGAGCACCCTTTAGCAACCAGCAAAGACAGAGTGCAAGGTCCTGGGATGAGCTCCAGGAAACAAGGTTTTACATAAAAGTAAAAAAAAAAAAAAAAATAGCGGTGGACCTTGTCCATCACTCACCATTATGACAGTTATAATGGCCATTCTTTTTCTAAAGTTTTACTCATCATCATCAACATAAGCCTTATCCCAACAATATTTGGTTGGCGACATGAATCCTATTCTTCCATTCAATTATGTGTAAAGTCATTTCTTCCCTTAAGACAAGCTTCTTCGAATCTCCTCTTAAAAACTCAATCCACGTCAATTTTTGCCTTCCACTCACCCTTTTGGACCCTTCGACTTGCACATCACTGGTGATATCCTTGGTGTTTTGTAACAACCATTTACCCCAAAAGATCGACCTGCTAGGGAAAGGTGAAACAACTATGTGTATACGAATGGGTCGTCGGGCCAACACAATACATGCGCGGGAACACATCATCCGCTAACACTCCCCCTCAGCGGGAATACACTCCGCTGGAGACTTGAACCCACAACCTCTCAGGCCTTAAGGCTCTGATACCATGTGAAACAACCATTTACCCCAAAAGATCGACCTGCTAGGGAAAGGCAAAACAACCATGTATACCAATGAGTCGTCGGGCCAACACAATACGTGCGCGGGATCACATCATCCGCTAACAGGTGTTCTTTATACATGACCAAACAATCTCAATCGACTTCCCTTATTTTGCCACTTATTTGGGCGAATCCTATATTTTCATGAATGCATCCATTTCTAATTTTTTCTTTCCTCGTCTTACCACGCATCCATTTCAACATTCTCATCTCAGCAATGCTAATTTTATGAACATGTTTCTTGATTGCCCAACATTCTACTCCATAAAGCACTACCGGTCTTATTGTCATCTTGTAGAATTTTCTTTTTAGTTTGATTATATAATACCCTGAACTTTCATTCTAGGGTATTATGGTAATATTAACTATTAGGGTATACTTGGCTAATAAAATTTGCTAACTAGGATTAATTGCTATGTTATAAGAACTGACACTTAAATAAATTTCAGAACTTAACACTATAGAGGAAAACCCTAGAATTCACTTGACCTTCAAATGAACTTAAGACACCTCTACCTTTTCAAATTTTTAAGTAGGGCACTTTTTGAACATCTGATAATGTGTTTGGCACAATAAGAGAATAATAAAATTTTAATTTCAGGGACCCATGAGAGCCCTAGTTGGACTAAACTAGTTCAAAACACACCCATTTGACCTCAGAACGACGAACGGACATTTCCAGCACGATCGTACACCTTAATAGACTCTCTACATCTAATAATCTCACCAACTTTATTTTCTTTAGTTTTAGGGCCCGAATTAAGGTTTCCATGAATAGTGGGACCCACGGGTAAAATTTGACACTGAATAGACACCTTTCCGATTTTGAGAAAATTTGAAGAGTAATTAGACAAATTAGGATGATTCGCGTATAAAGGCGTAATTTTCAACATAATGCATTTTTTTTTATAACGCAGGTATCCCCACACACATTGGTGATGGGACTAGTCCTACGGTTGTGCACGCTTACCCAAGCCTTCCCGTACACACAACATGATTTACGCAATGGGGTGTAGTCTCGAACATAATGCATAATTAATAAGTGTTTAAATTATTAATATAAGTAATTGCATGATTTATTGAGTTATAATTGTTGGGTGGGTTCGTAAAGCCAATTTTGGGCTTAAAAGTAATCTTAAATGAAGTATAGTGGATACATATGGGCCTTGGGCCCATTTCTAACCCATAATTAATTAAAAATATAAGTTTTAAAGGGTTAAAAAATTCACCCCTTTGAGAGTTACGAAAATCACTTTTCATTCCTTTATTTATGGATCTGGGAGAGTTGAATAAGGGAATCCTCCCTCATCCCAACCTTTGAGAGGGAAGATTTCAAATTTAAAACAATTCGAATTTTGAATGTTTTTGAAAATCAAACTAACTCATTTAAAACTCAACATTAGAGATTCATTCCACAAATACAACTACATTTACCAAAATTGTGGAGAGCTTTAGGGAAAGAGAGAAAAACTCCATTAAAGAGAAAAGTGAAAACTCCGATCGACCTTCATCCGAAGCCCGATCACACTAGAACTAGAAGGGAAAATCGAAGGGGACACCGAGGGAAATCACATACTCCAAGGAGAGTTTCATTTGAGCACTTCTAGAATTTACGTAATTCTCTACCTCCATTAAAGACCCAATCCGACGTAGGTACAAGGTTGAAACGAGATTAGAATTCACATGTGATATTTGTATTTGTTTGTTATTCGAAACTATATGCGTGATCAATTGTTTTCTTTCCTCTTTATATCTTTTGAAATTTCATTATAAAATTCGTATGCCGAAAGGTTTCTGATTTTTATTCATGATTCTATGTATTGATAATGATAATATGAGAAAAATGACATGAGATCTATGAATGTGATTAGAATTATAGTATGATAAATGCTGAGGCATGGGAATGGTTGTTTATTAATGATTTCTTCCGATTATCAAATCGTGGAGACGTATATCATTCGATAAAATTAGTATACGAAGAACGATTTAATTACAAACAAGAAAGGCCTGAAGCCTTTGGGTGAAAAGCCCTGAACCCCCTGCAGAAGAGCTTATGAGTTGCTCTCGGCGTGGGAAGGAGAATGAGACCTCGCGATGGGTTGTAGTGTAAAATAAATACCTTAAATCATTCGATTTATTTTTACTGTTTGTGCCAAAACTTTTATTATTGAAAATGATGAGCATGTATGATTGGAATGCAAGCATGATAAAGAATGACATGTTAATTCTATATTCTTGTATACCCTTGTATTGTGGATTTTTCTACTGGACGTTTAGCTCACAGCTTTTGCCAGTACCTAGATATTGTAGAAAATGAGGAACTCGATGAGGGTAAGCATGGGAAGATGAGTATGGAACCGAGGCTACGGGTGATGGCTTCAATGATGTAGATGATAGTTCAGAGGAGACCTAGACTTCCTCATCATGGATGAATCTTAATTTTTTTATTTTATTATTTCTATTTTATGAGTGACATTTGGTCATTTCAAGTTCTAACACCTTTTATTCAGTTTAGTGGATGGTTATAACATGGTTGGTTGATTTGATAAACTTTGCAATTCGATGATTTGATTATTTATTTACATGTTAGAATTTTCTGCATAAAATTTTGATTTAAAGAATATGGTAGAATCAAAACATTGATAAAATAATAATGTTATTAAAACATAGAATCTTATGCTTTAATGTGACCCATATAAAAATCGGCCCTAAATTAATTAGACTGATAATTTTTTGTCAAAAAGAAACTGAACCGATAAATTTATGTAAAAATGAAATTTTATTGATAAATTTATGTCACACAAGGATATGGATTTAAAATGGGATAAAGGAATTATACTCTGATTGAAAATTAAAGTTGGAGGATAATCCTATTAGCCTTTTGAGAATAGATCGAGACCGTCGATCTAATCGGTGTAGATCTGTCCAGATCCGTGCATCCGATGCATGACACGTGGACTTATAAAAATGTGGATTCAAAGTTTATTCTCAAACCTATGGCATTGATTATGCCGAGACATCTTCCTCAATGGCTAAAAATATCTTTGGTCGTGCTATCATCTCTCTTGACGCTAATTCGCAATTACCCTTGTACTATTTAAAAATAAAAAATGTGTTCCTTCATAGTACCTTGGATGAGGAGGTTTATCTAGAGAAACCACCATGATTTGTTGCTCAGGAGGAGTCTTCCAAGGTGTGTAGATTACGGAAGGCTATACATGGGTGGAAGCAATAGCCTCAGGCTTTATTTTTTGGCAGATTTAGTGAAATACTTCAGTTTCATTTGAGAAGATGTCAATCAGACCACTCTGTATTTAGTCGGAGTTCTAAAACGGGGAAGATCGTTTTGGTTGTCTATGCTGATGACCATGATTACAGATGATGATGCCAAGGGTATAGATAATTTGAAACCATTTCTTCGCGTACACTTTCACATTGAAGACCTTGGAAAGATAAAGTACTTCCTAGGTATTGAAGTTGCACGGTCAAATGATAGAATTAATTTGTCTCAATGAAAGTATGTTCTGAATTTACTGAGGATACTGCTTTATTGTGAACTAAACCAGCAGACATTCCAATGGATCCTAATGTGAAGCTTATTGTGTTGTAAATAAGGTTGTAACCAGTAGATGAAGGTTGTAGATAGAAGAGGAAAAAAAGTGTAATGGAGGCGGAAGGTGGAGAAGGAGATTAGGGTTAGAGAGAGAAGTTGCGGGAAGAGGAAAGAATGATAACAATTCATTCTCCCTCACACACACTATATATATATATACATATGATGGGAAGAAACCCTACAAAGGAAAACACTATTCACGTGACACTATTCACGCGACACTATTCACGTGAATAGTGAAAAACCCATAAATGGCCCCACGTGGGAAGTGGGACGCAGCCCACTTGAGACACCCACGTGGGTGTATTACATAAACTCCAACACTCCCCCTCAAGCTGATGCGAAGATATCCATCATGCCCAGCTTGCCAGTCAAGGTATGAAGAATAGACTTGTTCACCCCCTTTGTGAGTATGTCGGCAACCTGTTCCTGTGTTCTCACATACGGAGTACAAATCAATCCTTGTTGAAGTTTCTCTTTAATGAAGTGACGATCAACTTCAATATGCTTGGTCTTATCATGCTGGACTGGGTTGTGAGCAATGCTGATGGCAGCTTTGTTGTCACACTAGAGGCTCATCGGTTCTGTCACCTGGAGTCCCAGTTCCTCAAGCATGGTCCTCAACCAAAGGAGTTCGTACACACCATGTGCCATAGAGCGAAATTCTGCCTCTGCACTGGATCGAGCTACAACTGGCTGTTTCTTGCTTCGCCAAGAGACAAGATTTCCTCCAACAAGGGTACAGTATCCTGACATAGACCGACGATCAGTAACTGAACTTGCCCAATCTACGTCAGTATATGCTTCCACTCTAAAGTGTCCATGTCGCCCGAACAGTATTCCACGACCTGGAGAGCCCTTGAGGTACCGAGAACTCGGTGAACTGCCTCAAGATGTGATGACCGTGGTGCATGCATAAACTGACTGATAACACTAACAGCGTAAGCAATATCCGGACGGGTGTGTGCCATGTAGATCAGCCTGCCAACCAATCGCTGAAACATAGCAACATCCTAAAGGGTGTCACCCTCCTCAGAATTCAGCCGATAGTTCTGACCAATTGGAGTCTCTTCTGGTCGAGCTCCCAAATACCCAGTCTCATCCAGAATGTCCAATACATACTTCCGTTGAGAGATGAAGATGCCCTTTTGAGAACGAGCAACTTCAATTCCCAAGAAGTATTTCAGTGGCCCCAAGTCCTGTCTCAAACTCCGATGACAAGAAAGTCTTCAGCTGCTTTATCTCTTTAGGATCATTCCCAGTGATGACAATGTCATCAACATAGATGATCAATGCAGTGGTACCAGTCTACTGGTGCTTCGCAAACAACGTGTGATCGGCCTGACTGTGCTTGTAGCCCATTCGTCTGATCACACTGCTAAACCGCTCGGACCATGCCCTTGGAGATTGCTTTAGCCTATACAAGGCTTTTCTTAACTTGCACACCTTGTCATCACTTCCAGCAAGTGTCAACCCAGGTAGTAGTTTCATGTACACCTCTTTTGTCAGATCTCCATGCAGAAAGGCATTCTTCACATCTAGTTGATGCAATGGCCAGGACGGGTTGGCAGCCAAGATAGAAAAGCTCTGACTGAGTTCATCTTGGCCACAGGTGCAAAAGTCTCCTGATAGTCTATCCCATATGTCTGAGTGAATCCCTTGGCTACGAGTCGTGCCTTGTATCGTTCGACTGACCCGTCAACTTTATGTTTCACTGTAAAGACCCATTTGCACCCCACAGGTTTCTTTCCTCTAGGTAATTGAACAAGTTCCCATGTTTTGTTCTTCTCAAGGGCCTGCATTTCATCCATCATAGCTTCTTTCCACTTTGGGTGACTAAGTGCGTCTGCAACACTAGAAGGCAAAGAAACAGAGGAGGCGATACTGACAAAATTCTAATATGACGGAGACAGAGACTGATACGAGACAAAATGTGAGATAGGGTGTTCCGTACAAGTACGTACACCCTTCCGAAGTGCAATTGGGAGGTCAATATCAGTGCTCATATGATCATCAGAAGTAAGAGATGCATGTGGCTCAAGAACAGAAATAGGAACTGAGGCAGGGACAGAAGCAATACCTGGAACTGAATCTGAGGGGAGACTTGCAGATGTAAGCGCAGGGACAGTGACTTGTCATTTCTTCTTGGTTCTGACATATACACGCACATCAGCTGCAATAGTGGAAGTGTCATTGTCACTAGACTGAGGTCCTTGCATAGAAATATAAATAGGCAGAAGGCTGGGGACACTCTCTTCTGCAACATCATGCTCCCCCTGAAGAGAGGTCTGCTCACCAAAGAAGGGGATGGACTCAACGAATATGACATCCATAGAGATGAAGCGACGACGGGTAGTAGGATGATAGCATTTGTACCCTTTTTTATTAGAGGGGAACCCCAAGAACATGCACTTCAAGGCCCGCGGATCTAACTTGTCCCTCGAAGAACGATGAATATAGACATAACAAACACACCCAAAGACCTTTGGAGGAACAACGAAAGCTGGGCGATCAGGAACCAGGAGAGATAGGGGAGTCTGAAATCCGAGAACCCGATAGGGCATACGATTGATGAGCTAAGCAGCAAGTAAGACAGACTCAGACCAATAGTGTTTAGGAACCTGCATGCCTAACCGGAGAGCACGCTCAACTTCAAGAAGGTGACGATTTTTTTTCTCAACAGTCCCATTATGTTGAGGTGTCGAAGGACACGAGATCTAATAAACAATGCCATGTGAAACAAAGTAAGATTTCAGACCCTCATCAAGGTATTCCCCCCCATTGTCAGAGCGAAGAATCTTGAGAGTGGTATGGAACTGAGTGGTAACCATCTTATAGAACTCTTGGAAAATAGAGAATACAGCATCTTTGGTTCGCATAAGGTATACCTAGGTACAACCACTAAAGTCATCTACAAAGGTAACAAAGTACCGATATCCAAACAAAGAAGTCACAGGCGCAAGGCCCCACACATCAAAATGCACAATAGAAAATTGAGTGGTACTTTTATTCTCATTAATGGGAAAAACAGAACGACAATGTTTGGCCAGTTCACATGTTTCACAATGAAAAGGAACTGCAGAAACAAAAGAGAAAGCAAGAAAGACACGCTTTAAAACTGACATGGGTACATGACCTAGCCGGTTATGCCAAAGCATTAACTGGTCTTTATTGACTCTACTACTAGTACTGATGCTAGACTGATGTGCAGATGCAGAAACCGAAGAATATAGGATGTATAAGCCACTGTCCTCATGTCCACTGCCAATCGCCCGCCTCTACTCCAGATCTTGAAACACACAGTGAGAAAGAAAAAACGTTATACTGCAGTTAAGACTTTTGGTAAGACTACTGACGGATAGTAAATTAGTGGTGAATTGCGGAACATGCAAAACAGAAGACAAAGAGAGAGCTGTTGTGGCATGAACATCCCATTTTCCAAAGATAGAGGAATAGGTGCCATCAGCTATCTGAACTTTGTCACGACCAAAGCAAATATCATAACTAGAGAAAACGGAGGACATACCATGTGATCAGATGCCTCTGAATCAATGATCCAAGAAAAGCTGGAAGGTACAGTAGAGACGGAAAAAGCAGTCCTAGTACTTGTGTGAGGAAATGCAGACGTGGAAGTGGAGGCCTGGCCATTGAGTTGGGCCATCATGCGGCGAAGTCGCTCAAGATCTGCAAGAGAGAACCTGTGTCCCAGAGGAGGTAGACACTGGTAGTGCGGTGTCCTGTGTGACCGAGTGAGCTGAGGGAGGTCCCTGTTTTGCTGATTGACACTGACGAGAAGTCGAGGCCTGTCCTGGGGGACATCCATGGAGCTTCCAGCAAGTGGCCTGGATATGACCCATGTGACCGCAGTGATCACACTTGGGTCTGGGTCGGTCCCCAGATTCCTTCGAACTGGATGTTTGGCCCTTCTGATTAGTAGCAGCCAGGGCAGAGCGGTCCTAAGTATCACTCTCACTGCGGAGTTGCATTGCGGAGCGATGGCTATCCTCCCCCTGAATGTAACCATAGACCTGTACTAGAGAGGTAGGAGCAGGATCCCTACCAAGGATCTAAACACGAGCTCCCTCAAAGCTCGGATGAAGGCCGGAGAGAAACTGGAAGATCCGGGAACGTTCAACCATCGCCTTGAAGGACTTGACGTCATCTGCGCACTTGGGGAAGTAACTCTGGTAGTGATCGATCTCCTCCCATTTGCTTTGAAGGGAAGCATAATATGTACCAAGCTTCATCTCCCCCTGACGAAGACAAGATATCTCTTGTTTTAGATCATAGAGCTTGGCGAAATTGCCCACCTGGGGAGTATGTCTGAGATACGGCACCCCAAACATCTTTGGCCGTTGGTAGGAATATAAACCCTTTGCTGATCTGAGTTTGCATTTAGTGAAGAAGCCAGGACATGACAATCAGGTTCTCCATAACCCAAATCCGATGAGATTTGTCCTTCGGATCTAGTTCTTTAGTAGCACCTGTCAGATACTCACTGTAGCCATGGCCCCCAATGTACATGAGAGCGAAAGTCTTCCATTCCAGAAAGTTGGTGCCATCGAGCTTCACAGTGGTGATGCAGAGCTGAGGGTTGTGATATCCATGAGAGCCATGAGTCACAAGACGATCCTCAGAAGAAGCTGAAAATCACAAATGTAGCATCGGGGGAACTCATCGGAGCAGGACCACAAAAAATAGCAGGTAGTATACCGGAGGCTCCCAGAAAACCGAAGCAAGGTCTAGAGGATTCCTAAAGGCCCAACGAATGGTGCGCCTAGGACAAGAGGGCTTAGAGAGGTCTGATTTTGAATGAAAATCAAAACCCAAAAAGTAACGAGGGATCCGAGTGATTTTTGAAAAACTAGGGTTTCGACGGTCAGAATTCGTCGAATCAAGTTTCGAACTGTTTCACGAGCAGTACTGAAGAAAGCGGCAAGGTCAGAAGGGCCTGCTGTTGCATGAATATCACAAAAAAAACAAAATCCAAAAAATCTTCGAAAAACGTGTTGGCCGAAAAAACGCAGGAGAAGCTTGAGAAGAAAACAAACTGGATCTCTAATGCGGCTGAGAAAAAAAAAAACTAACCAGGAAATAAGAGCCTCTGGTGTTTTGCCTCAGGATTAATCCCCGGATAGCGCAGGAATGATCTCTGCGATTTCTTCAAAAGTTCTCATCGGCTCCAGATGCTCACATAACCGTCTTAGATCGGAATGGAGTCTCTAGGGGACAAAGACACATGCCCTAGAGCTACCATGCTCTAATACCATGTTGTAAATAAGGTTGTAACCCGTAGATGAAGGTTGTAGATAGAAGAGGGAAAAAAGTGTAATGGAGGTCAAAGGTGGAGAAGGAGATTAGGGTTAGAGAGAGAAGTTGTGGGAAGATGAGAGAATAAATTGTTAATTCATTCTCCCTCACGCACTGTATATATATATATATATATATGATGGGGAGAAACCCTACAAAGAAGAACACTATTCACATGACACTATTCACGTCACGTGAATAGTGAAAAACCCAAAAATGGCCCAACGTGGGAAGTAGGACGCAGCCCACTTGAGACACCCACGTGGGTGTATTACATAAACTCCAACATATTGTTGATTAAAGAGAATAGTTTGATAATCCTAGAAGGTATCGGAAACTGGTCGGCAAGCTTAATTACCTCACCATTACTAAACCAGATATTTCTTGCGTTGTTAGTATGGTAAGTCAATTTATGCAAGCGCTTCGAATCCCACATCGGGAGGATGTGATTCATGCTCTAAGATATCTCAAGAGATTTCATGGACGTGGCTTGCTATACCAAACACATGGTCATGTATGTGTTGAGGGCTATTCAATTACTGATTGGGTCGATTCATCATCTGATGGGAACCTTATGATGTGGTAAAGTAAGAAAAAGAGTGTGGTGGATTAGTCTAGCGTAGAAGCCGAGTATCGAGATATGGCTCACACAACTTGTGAGTTGACATGGTTGAAGAATCTTCTCTAAGAGGGTAGGATGTGCAATTGATCTCCCCATTCCTCTGTTTTGTGATAATCAAGCGATTGTCCGTATTGCTTTTAATCCTTTTTTCATGAAACTACCAAGCACATTGAAGTGATTGCCACTTCATCAGAGAGAAAGTTGAAAATAGTGACATTTGCATTCTGTATGTGAAGTCAAAATATCAGTTAGCTGATGTATTTACCAAGGCATTGAGTCGCACAAAGAGTGATTCTTATGTTTCAAGCTGGGTATATATGATATATATGCTCCAACATAAGGGAGTATTAATATAACACAAGGGTATTTCTATACTTTCACCTTTATTACAACATTAGTATATATAATAATTATGGCGGTCGACTAGTGTAAATTCAAGACACTAGTTCGACTTCCTCTTCTCTCCCTCTATTCTTCTCCTTTCTCTTACCACCTCAAAACCGTAATTTACTTTACACGAGTGTTGGTACACCAAGGTGCACCACTACTACACCATTTCTTCCCATCATAAAAGGGGACAAGTTGGCCCTATGGTGGTCTAGTAGAGGCCAATACCCAGCAACTTTAGTAGGTTTCCCATTTGAGTTTTAGTTAATTGGATGAGTTCAAATTTAGTAAGTTAGGAAATAGGAAAGGTGTCTGCATACAATGTTTCTTTTAGAAGTGAGTTTTATTAGAATTAGAAGGATTCTAGAAGTTTAATGAGGTTTGGAAAAGTACTTAGGTCGTGTTTGATTGCCGAGTGGGAAAATTGCATTTTCCTTGGGAAAAAACAACCGTCCCTTGTTAGACAGCCATTTAAAATTTGTATAATTTTGCCTACCAAGCCATTTAAATCTGGATAAAATTCCCTACTAAGCCCGGAAATTATTTCCCATCCAGATAGGTGAGAATTCATTTCCACCTGAAAATACGCCTTTATTTTCTCACATGATTGAAATATGTGTTCTCAGTTGCAATCAATCAGCCATTTAAGGCATTTCCCAAATGTATTTTCTCGGGAAAATTTTCTGTGCAATCAAACACGCCCTTAGTATAATTTTATTGTCATTAGGTGAAATCATCGAAGTTTGGAATTTTCCAATTCAAACTTGTAATAGGAAAGTAGTTAGCTTAGAAGTCAAGTGTTTATCTAAAAGGGGTTTTCTTCAATACTTCAACTACTTATTGTTGTTCATCATAACAGCAAATCTTCTTATTTCTCTGTGATTTTCATGCTTGTTGCATGAAATGAAATGTTGTCCAGAAACTATTCACATTTGTTTGAAATATGGGAGCCAGAACAAAGAGAGCATGAAATTTTTTTTTGATTGGTAAAGAGGGCATGAAAATAGGTTTGTGTGGTTGATGAAGGGTAGAGGGAGGAGGGAGGGGCTACCAATATTGGCCTTCAAGAGAAGGGGCAGAATGGAATTCGAAGGGAGCTAAGTTGGGGAACCTTTATGAGATTACAATCTCTGGTCCTCAGACAAAATTTTTGGAGGATACTCCAGGTACTCAGCAGGAGATAAAGGGGATGGAGCAGTTTGCAGATGTCTAGGATTGTGCTGAGTAAGATAATGGATTTTAGCAAATTTTTGGGTGTCTCCTATATAGAAAGCAACAAAGGCCTTGTTCATGGCTATAAAGAGAAGTCACGAGGGTGAGTAAAAAGGCTCGGCGAACTTAGCAATAAAGCATCTCGACAATCAATGGAGTTAAGAAGCTGGAATGCAATATGCAATTTAGAAGTATGGTGGGGGAGGATAGAGAGGAAGAATGAGGAAAAGGAATGTAAACGCTCAACTTTGAAAGAAGATGCACGCATTACATGGAATATAAGGGGCCTGGGGATTCAAAACAGGCATATTTTGGTGAAAAGTCTTATTATAAAATGGAAAGTAGATATTCTGGTTTTCAGAGAAAGGAAGCCAGAAATTATTGAGGATAGAGTGGTGGGAAAGTAGTGAGGAAGAAGAGAATTTGGGTGTTTTTGGCTTGAAATGGGATGTCGTTGGCTTACGTTGCTTGTGGGGGTATTCTTGTAGTTTGGATAGAAGAGTTGTGGAAGCAATGGATGGCTTAGATGGTGATTTCGTTGTACCTATTCTTCGTGAAAATGTTGATGACCAATTTTCTTGGGTGTGCACAAGGGTTTATGATCCTTCTGATAAGAAAATTCATAGTTACCTTTGTCCCACTCCATCGTCTTCTCCCACTCATTCTTCTTCTTTCTTCTTTCCTTGTACAATTAATCTCCATGTAGATTGCTACATGGTATTTGAGCCTGCGATTGGTACTGTCCATCATCACTTTTCATCAGTAATTGTTCATCTCTACTAGACAACTGAAGATTTTTTTCAAGCCCTAGAAGACTTCTCTTGCTGCTGCAAGGTGTGGAAACCCTAGGGAAGGGCTTCTCTTACAGCCGCATGCCCTAGAAACCCTAGGGAAGTGTTCTCTTGCTGCCAAATGTTCTAAGAATGTTGCATCCATGTAGAAGATTACACATGCCTCAGATCATACAAAAAAACAGTATTGCATGCCTAGGGTTGTGTGTCTAAGATCTCTCGGGCTGTTGTAAAGGCATCTAATGCGTTCTGGTCAGTCTGCAATACTACAAGTTAATTTATGTTGTTATGCATTGTTTCTTTGCTCGAGTGTGATATAAGGTCTTGTAGACCTGCGGTGGTGTTGTTTTACGATAAATTTCGTTAGTCGTGGGAACATGAAAAACTCTCATAATCGATCAAGTTATTCTCATGCATTGATCTGATGATTAGGAGATATTTGGACTGTAGAAAACTTTTCCAATCTACGTAAGAGCAGATTGTTAATTACATCTTTTCTTAAGAAAGAGATCACCTTTGATTAAGAAACTGATCTTAACCATCCAACCAATTGGTTCTTTTCAGCTATAAATATAAGGGCAATAATCTTGAAAAAGGTCAATCTATCAAATGGTTGAGATCATTTGATCTAGCTGATTTACAGACTAAGATGTCTTCCACTTGGAGTCCTTAGACATTCTAGGTTGATAAGTTGCACCATTTATGTAAGAGTTAAAATTCCTTAAAATCCAAAAATTAATCCACTCAAATAGCCGTAACTTGTAACCACCCATAGTTGTTGTATCATTCTTGGATGGCCAGAATTATAAAGCAACAGTCGAGAAAATAAAAGTTAATAACACATTATTTTCTGTATCATAATCCAAAACATTAGGGAATTTGGGCACTTGCCTAATGTTTCATTTCATTCATGCCAAATCTTGACACTTTTCGACCAAGAAAACCTGAGATGAAAGAGATTTTGAACCATGAATGTGGACACCTTTTCCATTCCCAAAATTAACTTCTACTGGTACACCACAGCTAGGTTCTGAATGAGATGTTGATCAAGATCCATGATTCCCATCAATGATATAAATAAAAACCTGAACTATGTGGTGCTTTGGGTCAAAATTAGAGTTTTATGGTTTTGGATCCGAAGTTTAAAGACTGAATACATATACAAATCTAGAAAAAGAGCCACAGAATTATGACAAAGTGGTTAATTAACTATTATACATGACTATTCAAGATGGATTATGCCCTAAAACAGTCATGGCATAATTCCACATGTTTCATTCTACATTCAAACGATGAAAAGGGAAGCATGCTAGTATGTCCAGTATTTACCTCTAGTAAATCATCAGCCTGGTTTGCTATATCATTTAGATTAGCCCCTGGAAGTTGAACTTTTGCACCTTTCTCATTTTCAAATACACCACCTCCTGCAGCCACTCGGCGTAGTAATTCCTGTCTGCTTTCTTTCTGGGGAGTTCGACAGAGCAGGCCAATCACTTGAACCTAAAAGTCAAAAACCACAACACAACCATTTGATGTTCAATACATGGTCATGGTAAGAACTTCTTCTAGCCAAAAACAATTATCAGCTATTAGTGCTGAAAGAACACAGCCTCACATGTGGGGGACACTTTTTGGTAAGATGGGATAGCACTGTCTGCTTGATCACCTCCAAGAGTGACTTGCGCTGGACACATAAACAAATGAAAAACTAACATCATTGTTAAATCCACAAGCATGTGCCAAGAACAGTTTCAAATCCTCCACCAACAGCAACATCTGAAAAATAATCTTTGCAGGTTAAATATGACTGAAAGCCAGCCTGCTCTTAGTTAATTATATGTGAAATCTTGGCAGCAGCAGATATAACACCCACAAGAAATGCCTACGAAGTAATATCAGTCCACATGTCACATATAGACATGAGTCAACATGTGAAGACAACCTTAATTTTAGTATCGCGTGTTAAACAAACATCACTATCTTTTAACTTCAGTAACTTTTTTCAAAAGATTATTATTTAATTCGTCATTCTGTCTTTTTTCTTTTTTGGTTTTACTCAGAGTTTAATGTAGTTAATTTGTTATATGAAAGTAAAGTATTGAAAGTGAAATGATTCAAAGGCCAAAAGTTTTTATATTAGAGTTGAAGTTCTTATTTTTAATTCCTCCTTGCTCTTCCCAAGGCTCTGGAAGTCAAACAATTTGGGGGCGGCCAGAAGTTTGCTTGTGAGGCACAGACCTCACATCCTTCTTGGATGGTTTCAAAGGGGTGCTCTCGCATCAAGGAGATCAGGAAATCCCTTGGTGACCTAAGTTATCCCTATGATATCGCCAAAGCCCATTCCAACTGTATTGAAATTGTGAATTCATTATATAAGGACAACATCATAACAAAGCCACTGCAACCTAACAAACCATGCCTCCATTTAATGGAATCCCATCCACAAATGAGGACGTAGGTCCAATATACTACATTCTCTACAACCCTCATTAAATTCATTCAGCTGCTGTGCTACACTGGTATCAGGAAAACAACCAACTTTGATGAGATACTCCAATTAGTAGTCAGGAAACAGAAAAGAAACAATCAAGATACAACACGAGTCACGACAGATATCTCCTCACAATATATAATCGCATTAAAAAAAAATCAAATTTGGCACCTGATCATCATGGTCCTTTTCAGCGAGTTCGATCATGTAATCAAGAGCCAACATAAACCCAGACTCCATCTGATCAACTCTCTTTCCAATGACTCCTTGTGCTGCCAGCTCCACCGCCACCTCCTCAGATGCTTCATCCATGTTCATATCCTCCAACTGCACCCACATATCTGAAAATAATTATATGGTGTACATAGTGTGATTCGTATATGCATCCATATCAGGTTATTCAAGAACTCAAGAATGGTTTGTGAGTACTTGAAGAATACGCGCAACAACATGAGCAAATCAGGTTACTCAGTCAAAAACATGACAATGGGATATGTTTATTACTTGGAGAACAAATAAAAAGAATGATACAAGGTGAATCTTTTAAATCTATATAACTGCATATGATATTATCATGTCAAACAGTCATTGCCTTGGAAGGGAAAATCCAGTACCTTGGAGCCACAAAGTTAATTTGGAAAATTGCAAATTTCTTAGTTATGTACCACTACATTTGGCATATTGGGTTACATGAAATTTTCTTAAATCCAAAAATTGTATATAGGATCAGGTTACAATCAAGATATGCATGTTAGATACACACAAAACACAAGGGAATTCTGGAAAAACTGCAAAAATGTTAACTAGGTAAGATTACATATAGGGATATCAGATAACTCAACTGAAGCTCAAAATCGGAGACATTGGCTACTTGGAAAAGACCGAGAAAACTTGAAGAAACTGAAAGTTTCTAAATTTTTACAAATGCATGTAGGATCACGTTATTTGATCAAAATCTAAAAAGGGAATACTAGGAACCTTGTAGAACAAAGATATAACTCTAAAAACTTGCAACTTTCTTAATTACACATAACATCATCAGCATCTACACCTTATCCCAAATGATAATTACTCGTAGCAACATTTGGGTAAATCCGGTTATACAATAAAAAAAATACGAAGATGGCCATAGAGAAACAAAGGGAAGACTTGGATAACTTTCCACGACGTAGGTATGTATTACTACATATGGGCATATCAGGTAACACAATTAAAACATTGAAAATGAAGCCCATGCATAGCACTCAGAAAGCGGAGAGAGGATTTTAGAAATACGCAAATGCTAAACTATCTAATACTATATTTAGGTCAAGAATGTCAAAAATACAAGCAACACACCCACCTTGTAGGCATCAAGGCAATGCCGGTTAACTGACCACTTGCCTATATAAATACATACATACACAAGTAAATAGGAGCATAATATAATTTTTTTCACAAGTATTAAGCATAATATAATGAAATAAGCATACATATATATAGGAGAGTCAAGTACGTAAGAATTCATGCCCATTAGTAAAATTTAATAACCTTCACTTGACTTTTCTAAGAATCGTGAGGGCTTCTAATCATGCATGGGTAGTTAGTCATCTCACAAAAGTTGGGAGAAAAAGGCAGAAAATCTCGACTGTAACGTTATTCTCATCCTCTTTATTCAACTGTTGTGAAACAACTTGAGTTCCCCTGTCTCTATACTTCTACTTTTAGTCATGGTAACACATATGGTCTAGTGAACGTTACATATAAGCATAATATAAAAAATCTAGAAGTATTAACCATATTAGAATTATAAGATATATATTTATATATAGGGTAAATCCGGTTATACACTAAAAAAATACGAAGATGGCCATAGCAAAACAAATGGAAGACTTGGATAACTTTCCACGACGTAGGTATGTATTACTACATATGGGCACATCAGGTAACACAATTAAAACATTGAAAATGAAGCCGATGCATAGCACTCAGAAAGCGGAGAGAGAATTTTAGTGCTTAATTTCTAAACTAGTAACCTTAAGTTGACTTTTCTAAGTACCACGAGGACTTCTACTCGTGCATGAGTAGTTTAGTCATCTCAAAATGGTTGGGAGGAAATAGCAAAGAAAATCCCGGCAGCCCTTTCTGAAGATTTTCCCACCCTCTTTCAACTGTTGTGAAATGACTAAAGTTATTTACACTTGTAGTTTTAGTCATGGAGACAAAAATGGTCTAGTGAACCTTACCAAATTCACCAAAGGCATGAATTAACACCATATGTATATAATCAAACTAAGATACAGAAGTCATTGCTTCGGGATCTCTTAGCCACCAATCTTGGCATCTCATCTATGTGTGTGTCCATTAATGGTCACTTCAGGATATCTCCTAAGTCCTAGCCACCAACCTTGCTAACCTGATGACTTACAGGCCTCACACAGTCCAGCAACAGGCCTAGTAAACAGCCCGCAGGCCAGCCCACATACTAGCATCATGGTCCTAGCCCAAAATCGCAATTTGGGTTTTATGCCCCTTACGTTATGGCTTATGGGGTAATTTTCCAACTTCGCTGTCGTATTTCAGTTGTGATGTTCTACATGCTAGTCTTAGTTTCCAATTTCAGTTAGCTTTTGTTTGTCATCTAGTTTCCCTGTATTGAGAAGCTTTTTAATTCAGTCCTGTAATTTGAAAGTTTTACCTTAGTAGATTTTCTATTCTTTGAAATTGATGAAAAGAGGAAAGGGCCTGTCTCCATCCTCTATATAAAGTCATATACCCTCCCCCATTATGACTATGAATGAAGGATTTCTGTTTAAATACTTTATGTTTGTGTTAAGGTGTGATTGCTCTTCTCCTGGTAGTGACTCCATCCTTCGGAGCTTCGATGCTGATGAGACTCCAACCTTTGAATTATTGACCCCTAATATAGGCATATCAATTTACTGATCAAGAAGACAAAAATAGGCACATCAGGGACCTGGAAAATGGCATATTTTCTTAATTATGTTCTACACATAGGTATATCAAGTTACAAAAACAAAGGCTCAAAAATTAAATATCTGGAAATTGCAAAAGATAAATTTCTTTTTCTTTTCTTTCTTTTTTTTTTTATCTTTTTCTTGATTGTAACCAGCACAAGTAATTATCATACGAGGCTACTCGATCAAAAGACTAAGAAACGAAGCATGTAGGATACTAGGAATACACAGAATGAACTTGGAAATGTTCTGAACTTCTTTCTTCTGCAATACTAAATCTATGGATATCAGAATACTCAATTGAAAACTCAAAACATGCATAATGAGTATTTGGGAGACACCAAAAATTTTACAAAATTCACAACTATATTACGCAATCAAAAGCTCAAGAATGGGCAGGTCGAGTACCAAACATGCATAATGAGTATTTGGGAGACACCAAAAATTTTACAAAATTCACAACTATATTACGCAATCAAAAGCTCAAGAATGGGCAGGTCGAGTACCAAACATGCATAATGAGTATTTGGGAGACACCAAAAATTTTACAAAATTCACAACTATATTACGCAATCAAAAGCTCAAGAATGGGCAGGTCGAGTACCAAACATGCATAATGAGTATTTGGGAGACACCAAAAATTTTACAAAATTCACAACTATATTACGCAATCAAAAGCTCAAGAATGGGCAGGTCGAGTACCACGAAAATAAAATGAAACTGTGAAAATTTGCATACGAAAATAAAAAAAATTGCAAATTTCACACTGTACCACAATGATATAGGCAGAATATTGGATTAATCAATCAAACTCAAGAATAGGCAAACTGGACACGTGAAGAAAACAGTGAAAACTTTCCCCCAAAAAGATGCAAATTTCCATAACTATAATTCACTGCATGCAGGCATATCAAGTTCTTTAATCAGAAAAGTGGAAAGTTTGCATTTGAGTACCTGGAAAACACTGAAAACTTCAAAAATTGCCAATTTTGTAACAATTTTCCACTACATATAACCATGATATGAGGTTTGCTATGTCAAAAATTCATTAATGAGTGTATTGGGTACTTGAAAAACACACCATTAACTTCCAAAAAAAAATGCAGATTTTGTAACCATGTACTATTCGGTACTTGAAAAACACACCATAAACTTCCAAAAAAAAAAATGCAGATTTTGTAACCATGTACTATTGGGTACTTGAAAAACACACCATAAACTTCCCAAAAAAAAAATATTGCATATTTCGTAATTATGTACTATTGGGTAATTGAAAAACCTTCCAAAAATGCAAATTTTGTAACTATGTACATAGCCATCATATCAGTTTATTCACTCAGAGAACCTTCAAAAAACGCCCCAAAAATTCATAAAAAAATTGCAAATTCCGTAACTATGAATCACTACATTTAAGCATCATTACAGGCTACCCTAGTAGAAAATAAACAACAGGGATGTTAGAAGAAACTTACTAGCTTGACCATCTCCTGGAGCACGGAGGTGACCTGTTCGCCTCCATTAAGGAGAGCCTCGTAGTATGAAGGGTCCCACCTCTTCTCCTCTCCTGGTTCTTGTGTTCTCACTGCAAAATCCTCATCAGGAAAGCCTCCACCAACTTCATAACCAGACCAGAGTTTCCAGGAGTTGCGCTTCTTGGGTTGAAAAGAGATAAGTGTAGTTGTGGAGAGAGAGGAGACGGAGAGGAGATGAGAAGAAGGGATTTTCTTGGTAGTAGAAGCCAAGCAAGGACAGGTGGGAAACAGAACTAGCCTCTTTAACAACATTGTTGTTCTTCCTTTTGGGCTTAAGGAGCGGAGAAGGAACAATGGAAGATCTTAAAGCTGAACATTCGCCCAGCAAAAAAAAAAACGGAACATTTGGGATGATTAATTTGACAGAAAAGATAAGATCTTTAGGGAAAGATGGTCATTGTCAAAACTCAAAAGGATAGACTTAGTATTGAAGCCCGCCGTCTGTGGGATTCGAACCCACGACCACATGGTTAAAAGCCATGCGCTCTACCAGCTGAGCTAAGACGGCTTGAGATGAGAAATAATTTTAACATATTATTGACAGTTGTGGATCTTGGGATTCAACTTAGGCTTGACTTGCCCCACCTCATAGTTGCACTCAAGTTTTAAGTCTGGACCAACCAAACCTAACCTAAGCCCGACCATGCCATATATAATATACTATTTAGTTATTTTGACACACCTTTGTGGAGCCCCCAAATATATTGCAATATAATATTTATTATATATGCTACGACGAAAACCAATATTCCAAAAGCACCTAGGTAATAGTGGAGTGGAAAGCTAAGGTCTTAACTTAGACCCTAACATTCCACCATGCTTCCAAGGCAGACGTCCCACGGTGGCCCACTTTGAGGTAGCTTTCACTCTAGTACCCTTATTTTCTCACTTTTTTTGTAAGCATGCCCCCGGCATTTTTTTTGGTACCCCTATTTTCTCTCTTTTTTAGCGAGCCCCTAGGTGTAGACACCTCATTTTGACACGATCTTCTAACTTGACAATCAACGGCCTTGATCTCTTCTCTATTAATCAATAGATTATTTTAACTCATCTCAACCCTTAGGATGTTTTTAACCAATCGTAGAATCCTATTCAGAACCATCAACCACATTAGATAACACTTTTAGATACCAAAGCTATCATTAGACTGGACTCATCTTAAGTTATGAGAACTAGGAGAACGCCACATGCGATGCACGTGCACCTTACACGTAGCACACTCGTAGAGATCACTCGTCATATAGATATTTGCCCCATCCCTAGATGGATATACATGCAAAAAAATCAGCTTATTAATAATTTTTAAGGATTTGACTGGATTTGTTTTCACGGATAGATTTTTAATTGTAGATTTTGAGCATTATATGGGTATTTAGATCCAAAGGTTTGAGATCACTAAACAGACTTATATAGGTCCACCTAGGGATGGGACAAACATCCATGTTGTCAGTGGTCCCTAAGAGTGTGTCATGTGGCATATACTATTGTCCACCATCATCATTGATGAAGGATGTGGCCGTGCTGGACATCCTGAACTGTGTGTAGGGCGTACTCCAACACAGGTTTGTCTTTTCTTTAGAATAAAAGCATTTAATGAGAAAAGGTTTTGCCTTTGAAAGTAGAGAGGCTTTTAATTGTGTCACATGTGCAGTACTGGTAGTTGTTGCTTTATAATAGTATAGATTTAATCAAAGTTTAACTTTTGTTGATAAATAATCAAAATTTGCTTGTATTTTTTATTTTACCATAAGATTTGATCAAAAGCAAAAATGTTTATTTCTAACTCATTCATCTTTTAAAAGAAAAGTGGTTTCATTAAAATCTAATGGCTCGATCATAAGATCAAGGCTTTTGTTAGACTAATTCTTAAATGATCTCAATTTTTGATAGCATGTGTGTTAATGAGATACCCACCATCTTACTCTGGACTTAAAATGGGCATTTTATCAATAATCGATCAAAATTCTTGATGTTTGGTCTTGATGTAAATAGATGCACCAAGGTTCATTTATGACACACTTTGATGATATTATCAAGCTTATCCATCTAACTCACCAAACTCTATTATTTCTCATTTTACCTACACATTTATTGTTTATTCTTCACACATTAATTTTCTATAACTCCTAACTTTTTAGATTATCTAACATTTTTCTATCAAATTAAAAAATTTCATAACATATCCATATAAGAAAAACTCTATTTTTACTCTTTTAGCCTCATATGACTAAACTACCATTTTTTTGATTCCAAATCTTTACTTTTCACCTATAAATACCACATCCCTCCATTTAGAAATCCATTCCTTCAAGCCATCTCTTTAGGCCTAGAAAAACTCTTGCAAAATAGTTTCTTAATTTTATAAAACTTCTTAGAAATCCTTAAAATTAATCCTCTAAAGTATGAAGAACTCTTGGTCTTGCTTATTTCATTTTTTATTTTCTTTCAAGAAAAAGACCAAGTAAAGAAGAATGATTATTTGCAAAGTATCATATAAATCACATAGGGGTAATAAGTCTATGCCACCCTATTCTTTTTTATTTATCTTTTATTTTATTAAATAATTTTAGATTGTTGTATGTTTAGTTAGTTCTTTATTTTAGTTCATTTTTCGTACTTTCTTTATATTGATCTTTTTTTACTTTCTTTCTCTAGCAATGTAACCACATAGGAAGGCTATACCTTATTTGTCTTTTATTTTATTTACTAAGTTTTAGATTATTATATGTTTAGTTAGTTTTTATTTTGGTTTATCTTTCTTGTCTTTTTATGTTGTCATTTTTACTTTCTCTCTCTAGTATATGTGGAGAACCCGAAATGCTTGCATAATAAAGTATTCCCATATTTTTATCTTATATTCTCTTTTTTTTCTTTAATATATGAGCAGAATCTGAAATACTTATATTGTAGGGTATTCCCACATTTTTCTTTTATGTTCTTGTATATGTAGATTCTTTTTTTTCTTTTCTTAACCGGTAACTTGAGATAATGATTGAGGGTACAATAGTATGTAACCGTTTAAATACGGGTATATTGGGATGCCTAACACCTTCTCCAATCTATAAATGACCCAGCTTACCTAATAATCTTTCAAATGGTTAGTAGATAAATAGAGTCACTAATTAACATTTTGCTCATTTAAAAAAATATATTGTTATCTATTTGAAACCCAGTGACCAATCACACAGTTAAAAAGGGTTGGCAGCGACTATAAGATTTGGCATCCGATCAGATTGTGCTATCTCACACCAGATAGCCCTTTCCCCAGGTTGTTCATCCCTGACTTGAACATGTGACGTGGGGTTGGCTCTGATACCATGTTGACAACCACTTTACTCATAAAGCTTAAACTGTTAGAGAGAGGTAAACGATGTATATCAAAGGGTCCACTGATATAACAGAGGTGGAGTGGTGGTAGCGTAACCAAACAACACACCCCCTTTCATTACTTTGTTGAAGACTCGAACTTGTAACCTACTGGGACCTTCTGCTCTGATACCATGTTGACAACCACTTTACTCTAAAAGCTTGAGTTGTTAGGGGGAGGTGTAACAATGTATATCAAAGGATCCACAGGTCTAACACAGGCGAAGTGCTAGATACACGACCAAACAACACACTACAACAACACCCCCCCCCCATTAGCACTTTGTCAGGGACTTGAACCCGCAACCTATTGGGACATCACTTCTCTGATACCATGTTGACAACCACTTTATTCTAAAAGCTTCCCAATAGGTCGTGGGTTCAAGTCCCCAGTAAAGTGCTGAGGGGGTATTGTTTGGCTATGTAGACAGCACTCCGTCTGTGTTAGACCCATGGATCCTTTGATATACATTGTTACACCTCCCTCTAACAGCTTAAGCTTTTAGAGTAAAGTGGTTGTCAACAAAATACTCTCCTTCATGATAAATGTATCTAAGAGTTACACGGCCGGTGTGTAAGTAGGCCAACATTTTTAGTTTCAAAGTTAATGCCCAAGTACTTATTATTTCTTTGATCGTAATTGCTATCTTATTACCCTTTTCCATGAAGTAAATTTTGGAAGAAAAAATAATAAACAAAAAAGATGCAAACACAAAAACACAAAGATTTATGTAGTTCCCTCAAGATCGAGGTATGTCCATGGACTCACACGGATTCCACTATGCTCTCAGGCAAAAGAAACACTCACAATACAATGAAAAAAATTCGTCTATGATCAACAAAGGTATATATAACCCCAAGACGAAACTAGGTTTCCATATCTCTATATAAAAGTTTGAAAATACCTTAGGGAAAAAGACCTTCCAAATTTTATTTTTTTTGGGGGGGGGGGGGGGGGCGGGCAATGCCTCCTGAATCCCCCTTTAGGCAAAGGGCGCGAGGTCGTGCCTTCACTTACAATACTCTAGCACCATTAGGCTCGACATAACATAGCAGTAGAGATGACCACCTTTCCCATCATTCTGATATATTATTGATGGGGATTTTATCGATGTTAAAGATAGGTTGCTTCCCAAGACACCCATAGGAAAACCTAGTCAGCAAACATGGGGATGAGTTAAGTGATATTTTTGGTGAGGTTGAGCTCATCTTCATGCCTCACAAAAATTTAGCTTATTCTGACATTCTACCCTATGAAAAAAGGTTACAATCATCCTATTTAGGTTTACCTTTAAAATCGAAGGATGGAGTATTTCAAAATTTCAACAGTTTTTATAAGATGATTTGTACTCAATTTGACACATCTATTAAAGTTTTGTGTTATAATAATGAAGGTAAGTGCGTAGACTCTGGGTTACAGTCTTATTTCATTGAATATGGGATAAAGCACCAAACTACTTGTGTTGGAACGTACCTCAGCATACGGTCTGACTGAAAGTGAAAATTTTGTCACATTCTAGAGGTTGGTCACGCTCTCATGTTCAGTATGAATGTTCATAAGAATTTCTAGTGTAAAGCAGTCCTTACTGCATCTTATCTTATTAACCGTATGTCTTCTAACATATTGGAAGACCAAACTCCTATTAATGTGCTATGTCTCAGGTAGACATCCTTTCTTGTTGCTCCAAAGGTATTTGGATTTGTTTACTTTATCCATATACATCGTGGAGACCAATCTAAATTTGACCATAACTAAGGTTGTCAAAGGGCCGGGCCAGGGTAGGGCCTAGCCCGACCCTTACTTATAAAGGTGAGGCCCTAGCCCTTAGAGAGCTTGAACTGGCTAGGCCCTAGTCCTACCCTCAAGGGACATGGCCAGGTCAAAGTAGGGTCAGGACTAAGAAGAAGAGTATTAAAAAATATAAATAATTTGAGTAAAAAATGTGGATGCTACAATAATGTGCTTGGCTTGGTAACTTGTTTCTTCGACTTTAATCTATATAGATTTTTCTATGAATGATCATAATTTTTTCCGTTACAAGGGTGAACTGTTAAGGTTTGAAAATGAAAACATTTTAGTCTTTTTAAAAACCTTGATAAAATAAATGATATATTATAGATTTACACTAGAAAAAATCATTTTGGAATGATTTTGAACCATTCTTAAATTTTCAAAATAGAAACAATTTTGGGCCATTCATAATTTTGGAATGGCTCAATCATTTAGAAAATTGTCCGATTATATCTTTTTTAGGATAATTGTAGTGTACAACACACCAATAACGTCATGACACGTGTACCTAAAGAAACCGAGAGACCATGACAATCGGTATACCCATTTCTTTTGTATGTTTTATTTTTCAAAAATAGGTTAGATTCCCTAGGTAACATGGAACTCTCATCTAGATTTAAATATACCACGTATGCACATAGGTGCATTGTTTTATGGAATATAAATTTAAAAATAAATACAACAAAGATGATTTGCTAAGAGCCGAGTAGGGTCGGCCCCCCTTGAGTGTGACCCTGGCCCGACCCTTATTTAGAAGGGCCTTACATATTGGGGCCGGGCTAGCCCTAAGGGCTTGAAATTAATAAAAGAAAGCCCTCTTTTAAGGGCTTTCAAATGGTAGGGTTGGGTCGGGTCCCCTTACACGAGGGTCGGATTGACACCCCTAACCACACTTAAGTGTGTATTTCTTAGATATCCATCATCACGAAAGGGCTATAAGTATTACTATCTGAGATTAAGAAAAAAGTTTGTCTTTGATGTAACTTTCTTCGAATCAGTTTCTTAATTTTCTATTGTGCCCAACTGTTCTATCACCTAGTTTCAACATTGATATTATCACTGGCTCACAAAGTGGTGTAAATACACAAAGTACTATTGAAAAGGATTACTTGAAGGTATATATGAGAAATTGTCCACCAACCAATCTTCCACTGCCAATACCCCAATCTGAGTCAAGTAATGACACCTCAACTTCTTCTTTTGAGTTTATGGATGTCCTTATTGTTGATGATCTTAGTCTAGTGATTGTCATTTGTAAAGGTAAATAGACTTGCACTTAACATCCATTGTCTAACTTTTTCAAGTATCTGTCATTGTCTCCTACTTACTAGTCATTTGTAACATATGTTTCTTCTATTTTGTTCCCACTAGCATTGCAGATGCATTATCCAAACCTGAATGGAGATAAGATATGTTGGATGAAATAGAGCCTTTGAAATAAAATATAGGCTTAAAAGTAACTATGGTTAACCTATATCTTCATTAATTCGAGGCACGAGTGTCACACTCCAAATTTGGGCACCCGAATCTGACTTGAAAGCCCATGTATCGGCTCCTTTACCCAAGATCCAGAGTATAATAAAATTTTATTTCGCTAAAATAATTTTCAAAGTGTACTAAAATTTTTCATAATTCAAAACAATATCTTTTATAAAAGCACTTTAGCCAAAACATTTATTTATAATCATTTTTTTAATTTTTCGTGATCTAGCTATACGGAACCACAATTTGAAAAACAAATCTAATTTATACAAAATGAATATTTTATTATTCCAAAAAAATTCAATGATCATTAAAAATTATTTTTGTGAAAGTTCTTAGCCCATTAAAAAAATTTAGATTTTTCTAGCCCGGTATCACACATACAAACGTATAACCAAAATTTATAAAAAATTTACAGCAAGTATTATGACATATCAGAAATATATCACATAAATATCATCCATAAAATATGCTCACAAAAGATATAAAGGTCACCCATCGTAATGGTTACATCCATGGGTTCATTAAATTATGATAGCGATTATCCGCACAACCACAATAACTAACCGAGTTCAAATATAATACAATGAAGCATAACATGTCTCAAATGATTAAGTCAAATAAAAAAAATCAATTAAAGAAGCACTTAAGTACCATCATTAATCTCATCGGCATCTTCTGATGCCTCCTCAGTTATATCCATACTGTCACCGTCCTCCCACACATCCGTTCCCATACCTGTGTCATCATTTATAAAATTTAAAATGTTGGTATGTGCCATGAGCTAACGCCCAATCGTTATCCACCATACACCCTTCTTTGTAAGCATATATCTATCATTTCTACTTTTACAAAGCAAGTCGCTATCATGGGAACAGAACATAGAAAGACAAGACATATACACATTGCATCATGATTAATTTCAAATAATAACGTAAAGTGATATACATCACATAAAATAATGCACAGATTGAAATAATGTTTCATTTTCCTTTTAATGTTGGATGTTACAACTTTTGAGTTGCACACTCTAAAAAAAGAGAAAATACAGGAATGTATCACTCAATCATGTAATGATATGAATGCATTGAAAATCTCTAAACAACAAAAGTTTAAATGTAACAAAGTGGTGTGAGTGAAATTAGGGTAAAGTTGTAATATAAATTTAACTTGAGAGTACCTAAGGTTATCTACCACAAGGATTACGTGAGAGTGAACAAGTTTAAGATTTCTACAAATAAAAAAAAGGAAAATATGGAAAATATGTGGATGATACATGATGTTTGTGTAATGTGAAGTATGGATGTAATGCAAGTGTGCTTGGGTTAGAAAATATGTTCCACCAATTATGGGCAAATGTTAATGAAAGAAATATAAAGAAGAAGATGTTAAGGCATCAAGAGTAGCCCAACCCTTCTCTTTTGCTTCTTAGTGAGTGCAACCATATAAAGGGGGGTCAACTAGAGAGTTGCTCTCCCTCCAAAAATATGAAAATAATAAGCACAAATCAAATAGAAATTTAGGATTTTTCCCACCAAGGCATGCATTTTAACTTTGAAATCCAAAATTAGATATGTGATATTCTTAGTGTATGGATGAGTATATGATCCTAAGTATGTAATATGCTTGACATGATAGATAAAAAAGAAACTACACAAAACCCAAAAGACATAATAAAAATGCATATTCAAACTCCATTTCTTGGAAAAATCAACTACAAATTATAAATGGCATAAAATGTGAAGATTTTTCCCAAACAAGTGAATATAGTGGGTTTGAACTCCTTATACAATAAGCTCTCAAACTCTCATGGATGCACTCACCAAGTGACAAAAGAAAGAGAATGACATCCTCTCTCAATCCTAACTAAAAGTCTAGCCACTCATGGTGTAAGTGGACATGAACACTAAGTAAAAAGGAGAAGGGATGGGAGATAGAGAAGAATGTGATGGTAGAGGGAGATGGATCTTGTTCTTGGCTTGAAAACTCATTTAATATTTGACCAAATGAACCTAGAAATTAGGAGAAATGGGGATTAAATAAAGAAAGTCTAAGGGGATGAGAGATATGTAAAAGTTTAGGGAATTTGAGAAGGATTTGGGGTCCAAAAGGGAGTCAATGGTTAGAGAATGGGACCAATGGGATGACATTGGTACAAGACTACAGTAAGGCTAGATTGCAAAAGGTGATAGGTTTGGTCCCCAAGGAGTTAGGTGTGCTGGGTTTTGGTTGGTAGGTTGATTTTGGTCTTTCCAAGTAAAAAATGTAAAACTTTTCCATTGGTGGGTCATCCATGGTCTTCCCAAAAAGCTTGACTTTACTTTAATTTGAATCTTCACATGTGGCATGCTAGGATGCTTCCATGTGGTGCCTAGGAAACTCCAATGGCTTGATGGCTTGGTGGCCTGATGATAGAGATGGCTCCAAGATGGCTTCATAGCTTGAACAAATGGCTTCCATGGCTTCATAGATATGGCTTCTACAAGTGGCTTCATGGCTTCATCAAGCACCTAGATGAAGCCAATGGCTAAGATGATTCCAATTGGCATACTTATGATCTTCCAATTCTGATGTGACACATGTGCACCTCCAAGGGTGATCAAGGGTTGGGATTGATTCTAAAGGAGAGTGGGCCTAAATCAGAAGATAAGTCCGAGTTGAGCTTGGGTGGTCTATCCAATACAATGGTCTATCCCCTATTAGATGGTGGCAAAGTATTACTAGGTCGCCACAAGTCAACTTGGGGCAGGGCTTTTGACTTAGGTCTCGAATAAGGTGTTAAACCTCTCCTTAACGCTAAATAGTAGTTTTCACTTGGAAATGGTCTATAGGGAGTTGGGTCTTCTCTCAATGATACTACGTTCTGTGATGCTCATGGATGGTCCACCACTCTCACTTGTTATCTCACGCGATGATTGTCCTTCAATTATCAAATGTGCGCATAATGAGGGTCTAAATCGGATAAGCTATGCATGAGACACATATGATGTATTTTACATGGAAATGTGAAGTTATAAGCTCATGAAATCCAATAATACCTTAAGGTTAAAATGGATATAAGCACAAAATGGGCATTATAATCGAAAATAACTCGGCTGAGAGCCTTCTTTAAGGGGATTTAGAGCTTTTCATCCAAGGGTATCGAGCCCTACTTATTTTACCACAGGCATCTAATAGGACCTCATTCGATATCAAAAAATACTTCTAGTAACATGCCTACATGTGTAATATAACAATTCAACATAGAAAACAATAACTATGCCAAATAACGGATCCAATATATACATGCATGTAAATGGACATGATCTTTGGCCAACATAATAATATTAAAGTCCTTAGGGTCTGTTCGGTAACTAGAGGTGGATTTGGAATTGAAAATAGAATTCCCGGATTTATGATTTCTGAGAATTTGAATTCCAAGAATTGAAATATTTTGTGTTTGGTTGCATGGTGGAATTTACTTAGAATTCCCAATGAATTTATAATTTTAGTTGTTTGGATATCTAACAAAATTGAAAAAAGAAAATCTAAACCTATGAAAAGAAACATTATATTATAAAGGCTGTCATTTTATTTGTTATCCATCATTTTACTATCATTGCTATTAATTTAAAGGAAAAGTAAAATAAATAATTTTTTACCATGATTGACCAGTGTCAAATCTCAATGGCTAAATCCCACCTACATTGAGGAAATCTTTGATGGCAGATGTCCGTCATCAACAATAGACCACATTATAAGCCATGTGACATATTATTAGAGACCACATACCGAATGCATATTTGTCCTACCCCAAGGTGTCTACACATACTAAAAATTAGGCTAATTAATTATTTCCGACCTTTGGATTTGATTACCCAGATAGTGCTAAGTATCCCATGCTTAAAAGTTAACCACATGAAAAACACCAATCCAACGATTACAATCACTATTTTGTTGATGATGGACCCCCGTATGAGCCATATGGCACATTATTAAAGACGACAGACCGTATGGAAGTTTGTCCTATCCTTAAGTCGACCAACATACTTAAAACGGAAAATTTCTAAAAAGAAAATAAACTTTAATCTATTTACAAAAAAGAATACAACTTTTCGCAAATCCCAAAAAAGAAAACGAAACGCCCTTTAAAAGGGCGTTTCATTACGTGGCACATGTTTATGAAAAAATGCCCTTTAAAAGGGCGTTTGTCAGTAAAAAACGCCATTTTAAAGGGCGTTTTTCAGTAATAGACGCTTTTTTAAAAAACGTTTGTCAGACCTCTGACAACTGACAGACGTTATTTTAAAGGGCGTTTTTTGATACCTAGTTTTTAAGCCCATTTTGGCATACCCAGAAGATGAATCAATGGCTGATTTTTGGTGAGGATGATCTCTACGGTGAGGAGATCATCCTCACAAAAATTCAAATCATTCCGATATTCGTAGATTGGTTTAGAAGTTGAGGAATTATGAGACGTTTTTTAAAATTTTTCAGGAATAAACGCCATTTAAAAGGGCGTTTGTCAGACGTGTCAGCTGACTCTCGACTGATTGGACTGACAGCAGAAGAAACGCCCTTTGAAAGGGCGTTTCGTTTTCTTTTTTGGGATTTGCGAAAAGTTGTATTCTTTTTTGTAAATAAATTAAAGTTTATTTTCTTTTATGCAATTTTCCGTACTTAAAAAAGGCAGATTAAAAAGGCACCAATCCAACGGTTCCAAATATGGTTCCAAATATCTAATCCATTAACGATGGACAATAGTATGAACTACGTGGCACATTATTAGAGCCCACGTATGAATGTTTGTCACATCCCTAGATGGACCTACAGGTTAAAAATCAGGCCGATTAGATATTTGTAACCTTTGGATCTCGGTACACCCAATAACATCAAATATCCCATGGTTAAGACTCATTCTATAAAAAGACATTAATCAAACGGCTACAAATGAATAATGGTACTGATTTTTGGTCTATAGGTCCACCTAGGGATGAGCGAAACATCTAATATGGTTAGTGGTATCTAAGATTATGCTACATTGCTCATCCTACAGTCCCTTATAGACGTTGACGATGACGCCCATCATCAAAGCTTTAACTCCTTTCTTCATCTTCTTTAGTACTTCACCGTTTCCAAAACCCAACGACTGTAACAAAGGGGGGCTGCTTCTTTCCTCACCGTGAAGAAGAAAGAACACAAAGCTCATGAATACTGCCGCCGCCCCTAAAGGAGTCCTAAATGCTGAACACCACTTCATCAGCTTAGTGAAGAGGTTCAGCATGAGTACCACCAATTGGGAAGAGTACTCTTACCGGGAAGAGGTCTAAAACTTACCGATTCGATTGAAGTTATTTTCATGGGTTGATTTTAACGGTAGGAATTTGAGCATTATTGAGCGTTATTTGGGTGCAAAAATTCAAAGGTTGTAAATCACTAATCAGGCTGATTTGTGGTTTGTAGGTCCACCGAGGGACTGGCCAAACATCCATATGGTCAGTGACATCTGATCGTGTGACACGTGGCTCGTATTGAGTGCTGTGACTGGCTTCCGTCACAACATCTCGTGACACAAGTTTTACTCTATATGTAAGGGTGTATATAACGCTCGATTTCCAACCTGAACTTTGGGCCCAAACCCAAGTTATGGGAAACATGAACCCGGCCCAAAATTCAAAACAGGGATCAGGTTCCACTCCCTGAGCCGAACTTAGGCCCCATACCAGGCCCAAGCATGCACCCGAACCTAACGAGAGGTTTGCTATAAAAGGGTTTTAAGCCCTCTCTCTCTCTGACCCTCCAAAGGTGAGTATTTGAGCCAACGGTTAAAATCTAATCCATTAGTGGCATTTAAGTTGATAGGTTCATTAAAGAGGTGATATATTGATCCGACAGTCCAGAATGATGGGGAGGCTTGGCCACCAATTGTGGTGGAGAGAGAGAGAGAGAGAGTCCAGTTTTGCCCACCAATTTGCTCAGGAGCGTCCATATGAACCACGTGGTACACTCTTAGAGGACAAATCTAGTATGCAACCATTTACATACTTAAAAGTATGCAAACACTGTAAGTACTGTTAGATTTCCCTTGAAAAATGTGTTATTTCAATGTTTTAAAAAAATATTTTATAAATTAAAAACTCGTTTTTCAATCAGCATTCAATGGTGGATACAATGTTTGCATACTTTTAAGCAAGGTTTAAAAACGGCCGTTATAATGAAAATAACAGCTGTTGTAACAGATTCGGACCTACACTGTTATGTTATGGACCGTTAAAACGTCCAAAAAATATCGGCCGTTATTTTTCCGTTATAACGAAAATAACGACCATTATTTTCTGAAAAATTTTGTGAAAAAAAAGGCCGTTATTTTCTGTTATTTTTTCATTTTTTTCTATTTTTGAAATTTTGAAATTCAAATTTTAAAATTCAAAAATTGAATTTCAGCGCCATTTTTTCGTTATTTTCTGTTATATTCCGTTATTTTCTCATTTTTTTTTTCTATTTTTGCCCTGAGCGTTTTTTTTTGTTATAACGGAAAAAACGGTAACGCCCCCAGTCCGTTATACCGTTATAACAGTCCCCTTTAAACCTTGCTTTTAAGTATGCAAATGGTTGCATACTAGGTAGACGTACAGACAAAATATGTAGCCTGATTGGTGATTTCGAGTCATTAATCTGACTACCCCAAATGATGGTTGAATCCAACGGTCGAAAATAAACTAATAAAAAAATTAAAACCCAAAACTCACCAATCAGACTTATACTTGGTCTATACGTCCACTTAAGGATGGGCCAAACATCTATACGGTCAGTGCTCTATTGCTCTCTTAAAAGTGTGCCACATGGCTCATGCTGACGTCCGTGAGCGTACGTCAGCAAAACTGCGTTAAATATCCTTATCCACACAGCACCATGAGGAACCAAAGCCAACGGCCTTCCCGCTGACTGTTAGGAGTCCACGTGGCAATTATCCAAGACGAGAGGATGCGATTAGACCATGATGGACCCCACCATCCCCACTTAACGTAAGATGGAGAGGCTACCAAAAACTTTAGAAGCTCCGAAACACGAGGAATTTCAAAAAAAAAATCCTTATTAATATTAATAAATAATAAGAAAAAAGGAGCACGCGGGATAATCCCAGAACTACAGTATTAAAATACTATGTTGTCCCACGACAGAAGAGGCCCATATCAATGAAAATGTCCACTTATGGGCCCATCAAGAAAATTGTTAGACCAAAATCAGCCGTGGGTGTGGCATATGGTTCGAAGTTTCGGCCGATTCGGGCGATCCTGATTGGGTGAAATGGGGTTGTCTTGCTCGAGATGCACCGTTCTACTTCAACCCTTGCGTTTTTCTGAAGCGATCCGAGAACAGCGATCTACCCTCCAATTCAGATCGGTGCCCACCGATCCAGCCTCTGATCCCAAGATTTTCAACCATGGTGTGGCACCAAACAACTGAATCGTTTTTGGACTGTAGAATATATATACAACAGTTATTAAAAAGAAAATGTCTATACATCAGATGGTTAAAATCATCCGATCATTATGATTTTTAATCAAAGCTATATTCTTCAAGTAATTAAGCCGAAAAAAGGTTTGGATCTAAGATCTCGGACACATGTGACGTGACCCATATATGAGAGTCGGATCTCGGTAGGACTCGCTCCATTTCACACATTATAGGGTGACACTATTTGTGTAATATAGAACCGGGACTATCTAAGTAGTTTTCTTCAAAATATCCAAATTTTTTTTCAAAAAAGAACAAATCTGATAATGACACCTGTCCACAACATGCCAAAATTCAAAATCCCTCTCTCTATCACGAAATAACCCTAACCCTAATCCGTATCCGTATGCGTGTCAGACGGACCAATAAGGTAATTGGGAAAAAAGTTTCCCCTCTTATGAAATTGCCCCTTGACTTTGAAGAAATATCTAAGCGTACCCTTTACTCGGTTAAAAAGTTGATCGCCTGTGAATTTGTGATCTCTTATTTATTTATTAAAAAAATAATTGAATAAAGTTAACAACATGACGATAATGCCCTTGTTATGTAGTGCTAACTGCTAACAGCATCTTTCTTGAAAGGTGGTAAAGGGTAATTTTTCTCGTGCTTTTGGGTAAATCGAGATTTTTCCTCTTTTGTAATCCGAAGAATTGGTACTGGGCCTACTGGTCCACGGTAACCCAGCTCCGATTATCCTAACCGTCCTTTGTAATCCGATTTCAATCATTTTTGCTAACAGATTTCAGATGGCCCACCAATTAAATGCTATGGATTTGTGCTTAGGCGGGCCATACATGCAGTAGGTGTCACGGACAACTTTTTCTTGGATGTTGAATAGAACTTTGCGGACGGACGTGGCAGACTTTTTTGAGACAATTGACCGTATGGATGCTTGGACCAATCCCTACGTACTAATAAGTCTGATTAGTGATTTTAAACCTTTCGATCTTTGTACCCCAAATAATGCTCAAATTCCACTGTTTAACAATAAACCCATGAAAACGACTCCAAACAGAACTTTCAGAAATCACTAAATCAGGTATGTAGGTCCACCTAGGGGTGGGCCTAACATCCATTTGGTCAGTAGGTCCACCTAATAGTGTGCCACGTAGCTCATAATGTGGTCCAAATTCAATTTTGCTGACGTAGCTCATAATGTGGTCCAAATTCAATTTTGCTGACGGACATCCGTCAGCAAAGTTCTACTCAGCCTTTAGGGTCTGTTTGGTACATGAGAAAAGTCTGTTTGGTACATGAGAAAAAGAGTTCCGACGGCGAATATTATCTTGGCTAAATATTTGCTCAGAGCAATATTTAACAATGTTTGGTACGTGTACGAGCTAGCTCACTTCAGCTTACTTCATTTTCTTTCAATTTGAGTGGGTCCCACATATCGAAGTAAGTCAAAAATAGGCTGGGCGAGTGCAGGAACCACATATTATGTCAAAGAATAAAAAAAAATTAATTTTTATCTTTTTTATATATTAAAAATTAATTTTTATTGAAAATAGTGATTTTCCGACGAGAAAATAAAATTTTCTCACCAAGGCATAATCGGCGTGAAAATATTTTCACCGGGGGGGGGGTGATCAAATGTTTTCCCGCCGCGGAGGGCAAATATGAGGGCTCGGCTAAATATTTGCCGAGGGCGAGTGGCTGCCAAACGCAGCCGGGCGAATATTTGCTCGGCCAAATATTTTATTTGCCTGCCGCGGAGCATTGGTACGTGAGAAAAAGAGTTCCGACGGCGAATATTTAGCCAGGCGAATATTATCTTGGCTAAATATTTGCTCATAGCAATATTTAACAATGTTTGGTATGTGTACGAGCTAGCTCACTTCAGCTTACTTCATTTTCTTTCAATTTGAGTGGGTCCCACATATCAAAGTAAATCAAAAATAGGTTGGGTCAGTGCGGGAACCACATATTATGTCAAAGAATAAAAAAATAATCATTTTTATCTTTTTTATATATTAAAAAATTAATTTTTTTTGAAAATAGTGATTTTCCGGTGAGAAAATAAAGCATAATCGGCGTGAAAATATTTTCAGGGGGGGGGGGTGATCAAATGTTTTCCCGCCGCGGAGGGCAAATATGTGGGCCCGGCTAAATATTCGCCAAGGGCGGGTGGCTGCCAAACACCGCCGGGCGAATATTTGCGCGGCTAAATATTTTATTTGCCCACCGCGGTGCGTTACCAAACAGACTCTTAGTGGTAAAACTTCGGCCACAACCCACAATACGGGCAACGCGGCACACTACTAGCCGACACTACCCGCATGGATGTTTGACCAATCATTAGGTGGACCTACAAACCAAAAAGAAACGGATAAAACTTTGATGACCGGGCCCTGTCATTGAAGGAGAAGACAAGGCAGCAGATCTCGGCACGTGGATTTGCACACACATACCCAGGTGAGTACTCAAGTGCTTTTTTGCCCAAACACTCACCAGTGTACGTGGGCGGTGAGGCCGAGGTGGTCAGTCGTACAAATCCACGTGCCATCATCTGCTGCCGTGTCTTCTCCCCTGTCATCGAAGTTTACTCGAAAGAAACCTGACCAATGATACCTAAGCTTTGGTTTTAAGTTTTTTTCAAGGGTTGATTTTAACCGTACCAATTTGAGCATTATTGAGCGTTATTTGGGTGCAAAGATCCAAAGGTTGTAAATCACTAATCAGGTGATTTTTGGTTTGCAGGTCCACCGAGGGACTGGCCAAACATCCATACGGCCGGATCCTTCTAATAGTGTGCCACGTGGCTCGTATTGTTGGCTGTGACCGGCTTTGGTCACAATGCACTGTGACAGAAGTTTTACTCGGTCTTTAGTTAGTTCTGGTCAAGGTTTTAAATGTTCCATTATAACGTTATAACACGCTTAATGTTACCGTTAGAATGGGTCACATCCTGAGTCAGAAAATGGTCAGAATATTTTTATTATTATTATTGTATCAAAGTTTTCAATATAACTTTGATAACGGCAAAAATTGTTTTTTTTCAATACGATGGCTGTGTATAAATCCCATTTTGTGCCTGATTTGGGCATTATTTTTAAAATAAATAATGGATAGGGACGTTACCTTTATAGCCGTTATTTTTATATTACTTGCAAAAAAAAAAAAAACACTTCTCCTATATTAGTTGGGACCAGTTGTCTTGCGTGTTGATCACGGTTAAGAACGTGACCCAGTGACCAATTAATGTATGGTCCACTTCTAGCCAAACCTTTACGCCAAAAGTCAGTACCTAATAGGTGATTCTTGGCCATTGGATTTTAGCATTATTTCGTCATGGGCATTATGAACAAGCGGATGGCTACAAATCACGAGTAAAACTTGTGTCACAAGATGTTGTGATGGAACACGGTCACAGCACTCAATGCGAGCCACGTGGCATACTATCAGAGGTCTTTGACCGTATGGATGTTTGACCAGTCCCTCGGTGGACCTACAAACCAAAAATCAGCCTGATTAGTGATTTACAACCTTTGGATTTATGCACCCAAATAACGCTCAATAATGCTCAAATTTCTACCGTTAAAATCAACCCATGAAAATAACTTCAATAGAATCAGTTAGAAATCACTAATCAAGCTAGGTTTTTGTGTACCAGTCCACTGAGGGACTGCCCAAACATCCATACAGTCATTGTCCTCTAATAGTATACCACGTGGCTCGTATTGAGTGCTGTGACCGTGTTCCGTCACAACATCTTGTGACACAAGTTTTACTCACAAATCACTGTGTAGATTCGCAAGGGGTAGGGCCCAACGGTCATGGGTAAGTGGTTCAAAAAAGTGTGCCATTGTGATCATCGTATTGAGTAAATTATTTGAAAAAGTTGGGACCCATCGATCATTAGAGCCACCAGAGAGATGTCAAAGATCAGCTCCTTATTTTTCGCAAAGCACATGAAAAATCAGCTTGATTGGATGATTTTTAAGTTTTTAACTACTAGATAAATGTAACTTTACGACAAAATTGCCCTTCCATGTCGGTCATCTAAAAAGATTTTGGTTGGATGGTTAGGATTCGAGTAGGCTGCAATTTAGTCCAAAAAAATCTTCTAAATGGGCCCACAATTTGGACAAGTTATATTAATATTACCCCTTTAAGTGGGAGAGGTACGTGGTAGCATGGGTACTATCCATGTGTCCCCTAAGAAGGCAACCGGATGTGTGGATCCTTAACATAGAAAAGAAGAAAAAAAAAAGAGGTGTTAGTCAAGGTTTAAACGGGCCGTTATAACGTTAATAATGTACAAGTACCTTTTCTTTCAGCTATAAAGCAAGGTTTAAAGGAGGCCGTTTTAACGGTATAATGGACTGGAAGCGCTACCGTTAAAACGGAAAAAAACGGGCAGGGGCAAAACTTAAAAAAAAAAAAACAAAAAAATAGAACTTAACGATTTTAACAGAAAAAGGCGCTGAAATTCAAAAACGAAAAAGAAAAAGGAATTTAACTAGAAAAAATGAATTTTAACAAAATTTAACAGATTTAACGGCCATTTTTTTTCACAAAAATTTCCAGGATTTAACGCCCGTTAAAACGATTTTAACGGCCATTAAAACGGAAATAAAAACGGCCGTTAAATTCAAAGCGAACAAAAAGTGTTTAAACGGTTTTAACGGAAATGGGCTTGGGGCGTTAACATTTAAACAGCCGTTAAAACCATTTAAACGGCCGTTTTTAAAAACATGCTATAAACTATCAAAACATAGTAGAAGAGTGTCAAAATCTTATTATTTTTTAAAGGGTCAGGATCAGGTGGACACAAAATTTCACACCAATTTTGGTGTACCCAAGTGGAAGATAAATCAATGGCTGATTTTTGGTGGCAATGATCTCCTCAGTGTTCTCACCATATAGATCACCCCTACAAAAAAAAAAAAAAAAAAATCAACCCATTCTGAATTTCTAACCCTATCAAATGTGGGTTTCGAGTTAATGGTAAAAAATAGACAAACATGCTATCGAAAAAGAAACCTATTGAAGTCTAATGCTAACGCCAAAAATTGGGTCCAATTTCGTTCAGATTAGAACAAGACTCCCTCGACCGCCGTCGAGGTGCCCCTATTTCCTGGAAAGATACTGCGACCTGCTGGGCTCGGAGCCCAGGGCAGTTTCTGTACCCCGTTCGCCCCCTCGCCCGCTTCGATCTCCAGAATGGTAGAATATCTAAATGGAGCGGCTACGGCAGAACAGCGTAGCCGGAGAGTCTACCAGTTCAAGGGTCCAGAAGTTCGATATCGAGATCAAAGCCACCAAATTAGTCAATTGGAGGACACGGAGTGGCTCGGTCATCTATAGGCCTCTCCTTATTCATTCCATAGGGTGGGGGCCGCCGACCAATAATCCATAGTAGATGGTCCATAATTCTTCTACTTTGTAAACCAGGATATCAATGTTAGAATGATTTGAATTTTTGTGAGGATCTCACCATAGATACCATACTCACTACAAATCATCCCATTCCAAAACTTCTTATTTATATATGGGTCGGGCTCCGTTGAGAGATCTAAAATGACATGTAAAATGACAGGGACACAATATAAGACAGGTGGCACACCTTTATACGACTCTGACCGTACGGATTTTTGTCCTATCCCATTATGGACCTACAAACTAAAAATTAGCATGATTAGTGATTTATAAGTGTTGCATCTTTGTACCTCAAATACTGCTCAAATTCCCACAATTGAGATCAGCCCATGAAAATAAGTCCAATCCAAAGCCTATAAATCCCTAATCAGGCTGATGTTTGGTTTGTAGGTCCACCATGGGATAGGACAAACATCCATATGGTCAGAGTCTTGTAACAGGGTACCACGTGGCTTATATTGTGTCCCTGTCCTTTTATCATTTTATCTCTCATTTTAGATCTGTCAACGGAGCCCGACCCTTTATATATTAGCCCAGCCAATTTTTTGGTGTGAAATTTTGTGTCAAAATTTGTGTCCCCAAATCTTTCCCTTTTTTAAATTAATTTTTCATAAAAATAAACACAAAAAGTTAAATAACTAACAACGGCTAGCAATAAATGCACTCTAACTTGTTCCAACGTTAAGTACAGAGTACAGTGGAGGGTTACGAGCAAGACTTGCCTACCTGACCACCCACAATATAAGCCACGTGGAAATTTATTAGAGGACACTGACCGTATAGATGTTTGGCCAATCCCTAGGTGGACCTACAAACCTAAAATCAACCTGATCAGTGATCTCTAAGCGTTAGTTGAAGTCATTTTCATTGGTTGATTTTAACCGTTGGAATTTGAGCATTATTTACCATTATTTCCGTATAAATATCCAATGCTTAGAAATCACCGATCAAGTTGATTTTGGGTTTGTAGGTCCACCTAGGGATTGGCCAGACATCTATACCGTCAGTGTCCTCTAATAAATTGCCACGTAGCTTATATGGTGGGTGGTCAGGCAAGTCTTGCTCAAGCATTACCACAATAGTGGCAGCTATAACAGTGATATGCACGTTTTTTTTAAACCATGGTGTTGGACCTGTTGGTCACAAGTAACTGTCCCACATGTTGATCGCATACTTTTTGGGCAACTAAGCTCATGTGTTTGGTAGACCTTTCGATGGGCCTACATCCTCAACATAATAATCCAATAAGAACAGAAGCAGAGATCACTTTCATCTCTATCTATCTATCTATCTCTCTCTATACTACTTTAAAACCAAAACTGGGGTTGGGGTAGGCCCCCTCACACACGGGCTTCACATGACTACGGTATGAGCCATGTGGCACACTTTTAGAGATAACTAACCCTATAGGTGTTTGGCTTATCCCTATCTGGATTTACATACCAAATATAAGCCAGATTAGTGATTTCATTCTGTTCGATCTTTGTACCCAGAATAATGCTCAAATTCCACGGTTAAAAATCAACCCATGAAAAAAACTCCAATCGAATGGATAAAAATCACTAATCAGGCTGATTTTTTGTATGCATGTATACCTAAGGATGGACCAAATTTTCTTAATATTAGTGCTAGGAAGATAGCCAGGTCGACTAAGTAGTTAATGACCATGACAGCAGCAGTCGTTGAATTGCAACAAATATGAGCCACATGGCACATTCTTAGAGGATGTTGACCGAATGGATGTTTGGTCGATCCCTAAGTGCACCCACAAATCAAAAATCAGCCAGATTAGTTATTTAAAACCTTTGGATCTTTGTACCCAAATGATTGTCAATAATGCTCAAATTCCTACGTTTAAAATCAACCCATAAAAATGAATTCAATATTAGAACACTTAGAAATCACTGATCAGGTTGATTTTTGGTTTGCAGGTCCACTTAGGGATAGGTCAAAATCCATAGTTAGTGTCCTCTAAGAGTGTGCCATGTGGCTCATATTGGCTGCAGTCAGTGGCATCGCTAATTGTAGCTGTCACTACACTTATGTGACACCATGTAGTAGGATGGAATGAGCTATTGGCCACGAGGATTCCCATTTGAAAAAAAAGAGTAATAATCACATGGACAATGGTCTGGGTCCATGGATGTTGTCATGGTTCACAATGGCGTCATTGGGCAAAATTGTACCTCAAGTTATGTGTTAAAGTAAATCCATTATACTTGACCAATGAAAAATTGAGACCACCATGCACTATGACAACGTTCAAACCCTTTTTATGTTTATGAAATAAAAATAAAAGACCTTGACCCTCTTCCTTGTCACCTCGGGGAGAAAGAGTGAGAGATGGGGTAGCGGTGTCAATGGATTGTAAGGTTGCAACTCAAGCTGGTTGGGGTCAACCTGAGCCTAACCCAACCTTTAAGGCTCCTAGCTCAAGTCCGAACCCAACTCGAGGTTGGGCCTAAGAATCCCAGCCCAAGCCCAAGCTGATCGGATTGGTTGGGTATGAGACATTTTCCTCATACCTTTACCGATCCGAAGATGAAAACCCATTTTTATCTAGAAATCATCTGCTACGCTATTAATGGCTGGTATCCTAGTGGAAAAAGGAAACCCTAAATAGAGATAGAGAAAGTGAGAACTAACCCCATTTGAAGCTCTCTTCCAATGGTAGTTGTCCGAATTATGGTTGACATCACCTCCCCCAATAGTGCATAAGGTTTCATCTACATTTACAAATAAAAACCTTAAAATCCTACCCAAAAGCATTAAGAAAAAAAATAAGAAGCAAAGGAGAGATAAAATACCTTGTCCCTGAAGATCTCTGGTTCGAGATAAGCTCGGCGATGGCGACCAACCATAGCACTAGTCGTGGAAGATGGTTGAGAGAGAGAGAGAGAGAGAGGTGGGGTGGTTAGGGTTGGAGAGAGAGATAGAGAGAAAGAAGAGAGGAGGGGAGGGAGGGGGGCAAGGTGGGACATTTTTTCGTTAGAGAGAAGGGGGAGAAAAAGATCGAGCAACGTCTGATTTCTCTCTCTCTCATACACACACACACACACACACATATATTATATTTATTGTCGGGCTTGGGTTGGGTTGTATTTCTCGAAGTCCCAGCCTGAGCCCAACAAGGTTTCAATACTTAAATAAGCAAATATATGGCATTTAGGTATCGCGTACCATGTTATGGTACTAAAAATGTAAAGAAGGAAAATAAATTTATACTCAAAATCAAAACAAACTAAACATCCATAGCACTATTATGCACATCCTTCTGGTTCTATTAAGATCCGAGTACTAGTATACCTTGAGCCCTATGTTGGTTCTAGGTCCTATTGGTTTCAATTCCAATAGTGAAACAAGTAAAGTTAGAAGAAGGAAAATACGGATAGGGTTCTTTTGAGTATCAGTTAATTAGGTACACATTGAAAAGACATGGATTTGGGCCATCCTCCTTTCTCTCTCACACATGCGACAATCTTGGGCCATCCTCCCAACAATGCACCAATAGACTCCAATTGGACCCAAAGAATGTTAAAACATCAATGTAAAGAGATCAACCCCCTTAGTGTGTATTCAATGGTGTATTTACAACAATTAATGAAGAAATGAGGCATTCGACACTTCTATCAATACTTGTCATGATGCGTGAGCTATATTTTTGACAAATGTCATCGTCGTCTGGGGTTACATCTTCTTAATATAACACGTGTTATGACATGCAATTGACATGAGGTACCAATCGTCTCTAGTGATATGCCAAATAGCGAATCCTTGCCATGTAAATATCTTATAGAGACCTTACTTATTCATGCTAGCGCAATTCATGGCCTGTACTTGTTACTTATTGCTTTTTCAACTATGGCTTGATATATGGTGATCGACCACACAAAAACCTTCTACAAAAAGATTTGTAAGCCAAAAAGTATTGATCTAAAAAACTTTTATGAACATTTATAAGCACCAATGGTTTCTAGTAAACTTTACCGACCACAATATGAACCATGTAGCACATTCTTAGAGGATGCTGATCATATGGATGTTTCCCCAATCCTTAGATGGACCTACAAACCAAAAATCAGTCTGATGAGTGATTTGTAAGCGTTGGATTGGAGTTATTTCGGTTGATTTTAACTGTTGGAATTTGAGCTTTATTGACCATTAGTTGGGGTACAAGGATCCAAAGGTTTGAAATCGCTGATCAGGCTGATTTTTGGTTTGTAGGTCCATCTAAGGATTGGGGAAACATCCATATAATCAGCATCCTCTAAGAGTGTGCCATGTGGCTCATATTGTGGGCGGTCAGCCGAATTTTACTCACAATACTGGGCATATGTTTCAATTTACAAATCTTACCATTTCCTGAGTGGGGATGTCCATGAATAACCGTTAGGGCATCTCAATAATTTATTAATTTTAATTTAATATTATCAATGTGACACGTGTATGATCAGGATGCAGTAGATGTTTAATGTACCTAAGGTTATCCTCTTCCACTTTCTAATTAAAGGCGTGGCTCTCTGGCAGATATTTGTAAGAAGCATAAGTCCATAAAGAAGAACCGGTAGGCACAGTGTCACTATTCCCTTATCACCACGTGGAGCAATACGGGTGGGGGTAGGCTACAGACCGAACTAGTCATTTCCTTTTCGTTATAGGTCATTTTCGTAATTTTAATGTGCGAAGAAAATCCGTGTCTTAGCGAGGGGTAGTATCGTAGATAAATAAAATACTGAGGGTATAAAATACTGATTATTAATTTTAATATCATCTAATCTGTAGGTGCAGAAACAGTTTCGTTTCTACGCCGTTATAAATACCCCCTACCTGCTCCGCTTCTTCCATTTCCTCTCTTCCTCTTTCCTAGGGTTTGGGTTTTTAGCTCTGTGCTTCAGTTTCTGTTCTAGTTCGTTTCTCTTTCTCTCGTTTCAAGAAATGGCGCAGGAGAACGCAACCCTGGATGTTCACAACGGCGGAGCGGAGAACGGCAGCACCAAGGCCATTAGCTTTATCTCCGTAAAGCCTCAGCTGGTCGTTTCAGCTCCCAAGGCGGCTGACGCTGTGCAGTTCTACAAAGCCGCTTTCGGAGCCGAAGAGCTGAAGCGTGACATGCATCCTAAGAGGAAGGCCGATCAAGAGCTCCCTCTCATCCTCTCAGCCGAACTCAAGCTCGGACCCTCCGTCCTCATAGTCTGCGACCAAACCGACGAGACCGCTGCTCCGTACGTCTCCTCATCTTTTCTTCCATTAGCCTTGGATCTTGTAGTTTTTCTCTCTTTTATGGTCTGATTCATCGGTTTTCATTCTCTGATGTTTTAGCACTGTTTGTTCCTTCTGTTATTATTCTTGTGTTTGAACTCATTTTTGCTGTATTCTTGTGGATCGTTTACTTTTGCTATCTTACATACTTGATCTATGGCTTTCGATCTTATTTTTGTTGAATCTACTACATTCGTTCTGCTGTTTTGGTAATCTACCGTGCTCTTGCTTTTTCTATGGTTTAATCCTTGTTTCTCTTCTGTTGCACACCGAAATTCGTACTTTAGATCATGAATGCAGTTTATGCTTGTTTGGATCCGCCGTTTTTGCACTAGAAAATGATGTTTCTTAAAGCTTGTTGTTGCAAGGAAAATGCACTTATCCGTCGGAAGAATGTCGACCCAAACAGGTCTTCTATTCTTTTAAAGAATAAAAAGTAAAATCTTCTTTATAAAAATATATAGCAGCTTTTATTCTTCCAAATCTCCATTCTCGTCTCTCTCTTCTTCTTCTTACAGAGAGATCTGTTTCTTTTTATATTTTAATATCGCTTGGACTTCTTTTTATTTGTTATTTTTTATTTTTTTGTTCTCTTCTAGTTGATCTTGGGTTTGGAAGTATGTGCTGATATATGGCCGTGAACTAACCACCGTTAAATCTGACAGGGGGAGTGGCTCCGTGATTTGCCTAGAGACTAGCGACGTTGACGGTGCCGTAACCAAAGCTATCAAGGCTGGTGCCGTCAGCGAGGGTGACATCACTGAGGGCGATGGCGCATGCTGTGGTGCTCGCGTTGCGAAGATCAAGGACCCGTACGGCTACGTCTGGTCCATCTGCTCGGCTGGAAAGATTGATGCTGAAGAGGAAGCTTAGGAGACGTCTGATCGGTTCCTCTATAACTGCACTTTTTTGTCTCTTTCCCGGGACTTTGCTAGATGGAGATGATGGTATAGCTTAGATTAGTAGAATAGTAATGATGATCACGATGTGGTTGGTGGTAGTAGATGTTGACGGTTAGGATTTACTTTTATTTTGGGATGTAAATTTTGTTGACTTGGAAGGACAAACAGACACTTGCGATTCAGAAACTTTTTTAATATGTGCCTCCTTATCCGTTAAGATCTTCTCAGTTTCGAAAGTTTGTCGTTAATTTGTTATTATCTTTCCTTAATCTTTATTTAATGTTTAAAAAGTGGTCTCCGAGAGACCTGTGACCCCTCGGGGTGCATAAGAAAAAAGCAAATCGCGGTGACTTGAGACTGACACTTACCAATCGGTTCCGTTGATTTGTTGCCGCGTGTCTGATATATTTTTTTAGTGTTTAATGTTTTAAGGATCCGGCTGACAGGATGTGTCGTCTTATGGCCGTCGATTGGATAATTTGGGTCTCCAAGGAATCTCGTGTGGTGGTCCCAACATGGATTTTGTTGGTGCGGTTCGGTTGATCACTTGGCAACCCAGACCATGGCTCGGTGATCTGGACCTTTATGACCGTTGGAGTTGTGTGGACTGGAGTCCATAGTTGCTTTCTTTGTGAGCCAAGTCAAGTCTTTCATCGCTTACACAAGTCTTTTTCGTCGGTTGATTTGATTTAGCCTTTAGTCAAGTCTTTTACATGGGTTGGTTTTAAACTTTTAACAGTGGGTTCAAGCATTGGTTAGAAATTATCTGTCGGGCTGATTTTTAGTCTATAATTGGGGGTGGACCAAACTGACTTGTACGGACGTGCGAGAGCGGAAACGGACTCATTTGTGTCGAAGGACCAAATGGTCGGGACCAGGGTTGTAAACTGTCCGTTGTATCACTTATTCGTTACCGTTATGACTTGTAACGGGACCAAACGGAACGGACGTGCCAGAGCGGAAACGGACTCATTTGTGTCCAAGGAACGGATCACGTCAAGCACTTTTTTTTTTAAAGCGGCCAATATACTTTTCAAAATAACCTACATAACGGTAAAGAAAACTTTTTTGAAAAATACGTCCGTTAGTACTCTAAAGACTTCTTGGGGCTTTATTTTCGCAATAACGTAACGGGTTGGGGGTGTTGCCGTTTTCAAATGAACTGTAGTGGGGAATAAATCTTTGATGACGGATTTTCGTCACCGAAGTTTTTGATGAACCACAGTAAGTACGAGTCCGCGGCACTCTTAACCGTGTTGACCTACAGGCTAAAATCAGCCTGATTGGTGATTTTTAACCTTTGCATTTGAATACCCTAAATAATACTCCGATCAGACGGTTAAAAATCGACCCATGAAAATATTACAATCCAATGGTTAGAAATCATTAATCAGGTTGATATTTGGTCAGCAGGTCCACCTGTGGATGGGCCAAACCTCGTATCTAAGAGTGCCACATGGCTCATTCTGTGGTCCGTTAGGATCTTTGACAACAGATGTCGTCACCGAAGAATTATTCGGGTAGATGTTTGGAAAGATATGATGGAATCTGAGATCCCTCGATCCAATGATAATAGCGATCAATCATGTATAATAAATAAATGTTTGTCTGTAAGATTATCGTTTACCTGGGGTCCAGGCCCTAGTTAGCAATTCGGCTTAGGAAAAAAAAAAAGAAAGGGGAATAGTGCGAATATAATCCATTTTGTAAATTCTGAAATACTTTAAGGGGAACAGGAAAAAAAAGTCCCAAAATAATTCGTGTATAATATGATTTAGTATAAAGAATTGTGCACAAAAAAATCGAGTGTATATATATTTAGGTGCGGCCTGGACACTGGATAAAAAATCGCCTGATCAAAAATTTCTAACGTGGGTCACTCTTAGAGACCATTGATCGAATGGATGTTAGGCCCATCCTTAGGTGGACATGCAGACCAAACATTAGCATGATTTGTGCTTTATATCAGTCAGATTTTAGACATTTTCATGGGTGATTTTCACAAAGGGATTGGATCATTATTTTGGGGTGGGTACAGAGATCCACCAATCAGGCTGATTTTAACTGAGATTAGAGTGTCTGGATAAATGAAAGTCGGGTCATTGATCTCTATGAATGTGTCAATGGACTTTTTCCCGCACGTGTCCATTTTGAAGTATTGTTGAAAAAAAAATGTACATGTTTTAATCGATTTTAGAGAAAAAACAAAGAATATAATCCGTACAATTCAATGAACACGGCTTTTAAAATGTCCTTTCATAAAAACTTACTATACGGGTATAGTACATAGAATTACTAACTAAGGTCCAAACTAGGGGTGTCAATGGGTCGGTTCTAGTTTAGTTATTAAGTTACCCAGTATCAGAACCAATATTATAAGTTCTTATAGCTTTGAGTTCTCAAAATGATGGAAATGGAAAAGGAAGTAATTGTATGGTTTCAATCTTATAAATATGACAATTTTAACACTATATTTATATATATTTAACATTATATTTACTAGGGATGACGAGTGATTACTGTAGGGGGGCCTCATCAATGTTGATGAGTGACCATAGTATGAGCCATGTGGCATCTAATCACCGTAATACCATGAACTTCTATTAAGGGGTATAAGTGTAAACTAACTATAAAAAGGTAATTTTGGCAGTTTGAAAAATTTTAACACCTCTTATTGCATGCGTGTGGCACTTTGAAATATTTTGATAACTTAGTCAGAACATCAATATCATGTCGGGTAGGGCTTCTTAACTTCTTGACACTATCTGGATCAATTGACATGCGGTGACGCAATAGTGTATGGGTATTTTCTAGACACAAACCAATGAACTTAGTATATTTAGATCATACAAAATTTGAGACAATGGGATCCATTTAAGACCCTAACTTCTCGTAATTAGCCCTAAGAAAGTAAATTAGATAATTGTACACAAATAAACAAATTAATGAGAATCAAGCATAACTAGACCCCACTATAACTTTAGTTCACTAATTATAAGTGTAATTTAATTATTTTCATAATTAGTAGGACGCATAGTAGAATCAAATACTTTCATTTTGAATATTTCTGACTTGATAACTTACTTGAACAAATTGAATAATTTGTGTAATTACTTGACATAAAAGAACCATGAAATTCAGTTCATTATCTTTATTCCAAATACCTAAAAGGGAAGGGGGGGGAGGGTTGATTAGATATTAAAATTCTCTTTAACCTCACAAGTTTTACTGGTCCGGTAGAGGTAAATTAAATCGCATACCATAATCTTAAACAATTGATTAATCAAAAGAAGATTATCACAACCGACTCAGATCGAATATATCTCCATGATATATTGTCTATTTGTCGTTTGAGTTAATCTAACAAATGTGCGGAATTCAAATACCTAATAACGCATGCAAGTTTTTACGTAGAAACCTTAGTCAAGAAAAAATCACGGAACTACGTTCAGACGAAAAATATCACTAACTGAAAAGTTTCGAGTTATAGAAGTTACATCTTCCAACCTTAGCCAAGGCTCACTGCTGGCACGTCGACATCCTTTGGCTCCATGCTACGAGTCACATGCGCCCCATCCTAATCACAAAGCCTTTACCACTCGTTTAGTTTGGTACTCCTCAAACCTATCGTCGATCAGTATACTCCGATCTTAATTCTTATCCACCAATCTCTATCGATGGTGAATGATTCAGTACACCCTAAACACTATCGTTGCTCAAATAGTGTTGAGACACACGTGGTACTATCTGGCTTACTAGATTATGATTCTAGTTGGAAAGCCAAAGCGAGTGAAGATCAAGCTCAAGGATTTGATTGAAAATGAAGAGACAAACCTTTCACGAATGAAGATGAAAACTATGTTTTTTGCTATTCGATTGGGACAACTCTTCTCTAATAAATCTCTCATGTTGTCAGTAGTTGTGTGTATATTAAAGTTTGAGACCGATGTTTTATTCATAAGAGTTTTGAAGCCCAAGGTCATGCAATGGGTGAGATCGTGAAAACATGAAAATAGGATCTGATATAAGACTTATTCTGCGTAGTCCAATCGATTATACATTTGGTCCAATCAATTGTACTATTCTGGTTGCATTTTCTGTTCGTCAGTTCAATCGATTGTAAACATGGTTCAATCGATTGTACTAGTTAGAAGTTCTATCCCGGATAGTCCAATTGATTGTACTTAGATGTTCAATTGATTGTACTCTTTCAATCGATTGTAAACACATGTTCAATTGATTGTATTTGGGAATGATCTGTCCCGTAAGGTCCAATCGATTGTATACAGATGTCCAATCAGTTGGACACTTTCAATCGATTGTACACAGATGTCCAATCGATTGTACTTCCCCTTAGTCAAATATAGACTCTTTGCAACTGTCTTGACCTGGGTCTGTCATTTGACAAGGTTCAAGCATAAATTTTATTTCGAAGATTCTATTCTTACGGTCGCTAAGTCGCTTACCTTCCTAAGCGAGTGAACACGAACTTTAATATACAAGTAACAGTTACTTAGATGACTCAAGTTGTCAACCGTCTGATTCTTGCGATCTTCATCTTTTAGTCTTGACGTAGTCGAAGAAGTATGCGTACCACGACACCCTCAACGTTACACTAGTGCTCGTAGAAACGGTTACAAGAATGTTTTATGTCAAACGGAATATTTGTCAAAACTATAATATGAAAATATTCTTTACAATCTTCCCCTTTGACAATTTCGCGACAAAAACATTAATCACATAAAGAGGAAACATATCAAAAAAAGTTCCAAGCCCTTTACATAATACATTCACTATCTTACAATCACACGGAGATGACAAATATATAATATAGTATAATATTTGATCTGTTTCCTACACATCCACCAACAATACATACAATGTAATATCATCGACAATAATAGATAAATAATTTAATGCAGTGAGATTGAGTTATACATCGGATTAACATGTACTAGTAGACATGATAGAAAAATTGGAAAAATAAAAAATAATCAGAATTTTTCTCCCTCTAAATTTCTCTCAGCTCCCCTATCTTATGCATTTACTTGTTTAACTTTTTTGATTTTTCTCTCCCCCTTTTTGTCACAGAATGATAAAATATAGAAAATACAAGCAAGAACTAGCATACGTGAAATTTAGATTTTAAGAACAAGTGCAACATTATATAACAAGACTTAAGCAAGCAGCATGATGTCATACATAACTGAATGGGTTATATTTTTAGTGGAACCATCTAATCAATCATAAATCTTTTTCAAGTGATTTTTAAGTATACAAATCATTTCTGAAAAGATTTACAACTCACATAGCTTAAATCAAATCAATCCGGATGAAGTGGAATAAAAAGTTCAAATATGAAGTATGCTAAAAATGAATAAAAGAAATCAAGTTATATGTATAATGAGTTTCAATGTTGTAGGCACTAACAAATATCAAACTTAGAATTTTAGACTTAACTACTCAGTTTATTCTATAATAATTAAAATGCAATCAATTTAAGCCATTCATTAGAGCCAGTGTCAACATGTTTTTGAACCTAGAAATTTGGCATATCAGAAACTATTTTTAAATTTTAAAGTAAAACACTCATATTTTTATTGGATAGAAATAGTACATTTTGAGTAGTTGTTGATAGCCTATTTACTTACTAAATTTGGCATTCGAAAAAAATTATTAAAAATCTAAAAAATTCAACTTTAATTCTAGAAAATTATTTTAGAGTCAACTTTGAAAGTTTAATGAGAAATTTTTTTTATACTATAAAGTACCTTATTGTCCACCTTGGAACAAAGTTTGTACAATGACCTCCTTTAAAATTTTGAATTTTTTTTGGGCTTTTTGCTTTACCCCCTTACTTTATTAATGCAATTTGCATCTCACCCAATGTTTTTAAAATATTTGCGTCTCACCCTTTGACCATGGTCAACGTCGTTGACCATAGACGGTCTTCGGATAGACATCCCAATATATTTTAAATGACTATAATGACCTTGGGTGAGACGCAAATATTTTAAAAACATTGGGTGCGATGCAAAAGTAAGGGGGACAAGCAAAAAATAAAAAACAAAATTCAGGTTTTTTTTTTTTTCTTGAGGATTGTGAGCTCAACCTTTTTTTGAGGATTGTGAACTATAAAAGGAACTCACCTTCACAGGTTGTTAAGCACGCTAATGTCCCTCATCAATGATAATGAGGGATCACAATATGGGCCACTTGGCACATTCTTAGAGGTCACTAACCGTACGGATGTTGGGCCCATCGCTAAGTGGAGCTACATACCAAATATCAGCCTAATTAGTGATTTCAAACCATTGGATCTGTGTACCCCAAATAATGTTCAAATTCTACTTATAAAATGAACTAAGGAAACCGACTCTAATCCAATGCTTAAAAAGTAACAATCAGATTAATTTTTGGTCTGTAGGTCCACCTACAGTTGGGCCAAAAGTAAATGAAGAAAGGTTTTGAGCTCACAATCCTAAAAATAAATCTTGAAAAAACCCAAGGTCATTATAGTCATTTAAAAAATATTGGGATGTCCATCCGAAGACCGTCTATGGTCAACGACGTTGACCATGGTCAAAGAGTGAGATACAAATATTTTGAAAACATTGGGTGAGATGCAAATTGCATCAATAAAGTAAGGGGATAAAGCAAAAAAGCTATATGCTCACCCTTGATCAAAATCCTGGCTACGCCACTGGTGACTCTTGGTGTTTTCTTTTATTTCTATCACACATTGGATTTTGGATACACGGCCTGACTAATGGGCATTTGAATCGGGTCAGTGTGCCTGGATTCAGGGTGTGACACTTAGAGACCATGGACTGAAGGTATGGATCTTCGTCCCACCTCTAGCTGGACTTATATACCATAATTCAACTTGATTAGTAATTTCTATCCGTTGGATTAGTCTTTTCCATTATTTATTTTTAACCATGGATTTCGAGCATTATTTGAGGTACTCAGATCCAAAGGTTGGAAATCACTAATCTGGCTGATTTTTGGTATGTGATCTATCTAGGGATAGCCCAAACATCCATATGGTCATTAGTCTCTAAGAGTGCCATGTGGCTCACACTGTCGTTCGTCATCAACATTGATGATGGACCTCCTATGTGATCAACGTTGATGAGCATCGTGTGAACGCCGTGCCCCAAACCAGTGTTTTGGCCTGAAAGTAGTAATAGGTATTTCGGTTCTGGTTTGATTCTAGTTCCTATATGTTCATTTCCAATATGAAACTACCCAGAACCGGAACTGTTTTTATTCCGGTTCTTGTTTGGTCGGTTGCCAAAAATGTGGAATCAGAATTGGGATTTCGATTCCGGTTCCGACACGGTTCCAGTTAAACGGGTATGAATTGACACCCCTAGTCCAGACTCCATATTGTTGGACGACATCTTCTGATCCAATAACATTGTGTCCCAACCCAACGGATCAACTCCGCATCGACCTTGATCCAATCCGATATTATTAATTAAATATAGAATATTATACAAAATAAAATTATTTTTATATATTATTAATGAATATGCTACAGAAATGAATGTTTGTTGATAAAATGTTCTACCATTTGTTATTTGACTTAAGAATTTACAGTTTTGATTTTTTAAAATCTAATTAAATATCTTTAGTGATTACTAACTTATTAGATCGGGTCTGAATTTGAGAAACATGATCCAACATGCTATTTGACCGGGTTTAGATCAACCTGATCCATCGACAGCCCCGACCCATGTGAATATCGTTTTAAAGAATTAAACTAGCTAGGGGGGGAATTCGCGAGCAATCGGCTAACCCTGCCATGATAAATAAACATTTGATGGCTGATGTCTGTCATCAAAGTTCCTGAGAGACCATATTATGAGCCACCTGGCACACTTTTAGAGACTACCGACCGTATAGATGTTTGGCCCATCCCCAGGTGAACGGATAGACCAAAAGTCAGCTTGATTTGTGGTATATAACTGTTGGATTGGAGTTTTTTTCATGGGTTGATTTTTGATGCTGGGATTCGAGCATTATTTAGGGTTCTCAGATCCAAGGTTATAAATCACCAATCAAGCTTATTTTTGGTCTGTAGGTCCACCTGGAGATGGGCCAAACATCTCTAAGAGTGCGCCACATGGTTCATACTGTGATCCGTTAGGAACGTTCGTGACGGACGTCGTCATCAAAGATTTATTCCCTACTACACTGGCATTGTTGTTCATTATCCTCCAGAATGGAGGAATTGGTCCGGGCTATGGCTAGCCCAGGCCCCTTCCAACATTATACACTCTGGCCCAAGCTCACCTGGGCCATTATGGGTCTAAGTAATCATGCCTGAGCCCAGCATCATAGATGAATATAAGATATCTTGGATAGGGTCACAGTCAAATCCTCTTTCTATAGCCTCCCAAACAAGCAGAAGATGTAGGCCAAGACCCAGAGCATGGGCCTAGTGTTAATGCCCATAACTGGCCCATATCAAGTCAAAAAAGAAAGTTCATTGGGCTGATCTGGTCCATTGAGAACCCTATACAGACAGACAATAGGTTCCCAATGTGTGATGTGTTCTGGCAGTACGTGGTACATTAGGAATAGTTGGCCCACTCGATGGTGAATCTACACCCAAAAGTCAGCCTGATCGGTGACTTGTAGCCGTTGGAGTTGAACATTTTTTTTTGATTGTGGGCTTCATGAACAGTCCTATAGAGCTTATGGATGAAAAGTATGGTCTTAGGCCCATGATGAAATTAGTTAGTCCTCACCTAATGCGTTGAACATGTGGCCACCCTTTGGACTAATGAAGAGTTAGAACTTTGCCGACTGACGTCTCGAACACAGTATGAGTCACGTGCACACTCTTAGAGATTTGCTGACCGTTTGATGTTTGGCTCAACCCTAGGTAGACCTACAGACCAAAAATTAGCTTGACTAGTGATTCCTAAGCGTTGGATTGGAGTCGTTTTCGTAATTTTTAACTGAGGAATTCGAGCGTTATTTGGGTTACAATGATCCAGAGTAGGTTTGAAATCGCTATATATATATATATATATTTTTGTGTGTATGTAGGTCCACTTAGAGAAATATGGTCAGTGGTCTCTAAAAGTCTGCCACGTGGCTCATAATGTGGTCCTTCATCAACGTTGATGAAGTATTAGGCTAATGTTGGGGAGGTGGGTGGGAAGGATGGTTGTAGGAGTTCGCCTTTGCTCCGAGTACCAGGGATCAACACTTTACTCAGGGTTCTCCTTTGCATGACACGTACCTTGAAAATCATGTTAATCACGATCCTAAGTAATAATTCGATGTTTAATCGAAAATGAACATCATCGAGATAAAGAATCTAACGGAGACTGCATCTCATCAGCCAAATGGGTGAAGCAAGCCGTACTGACTATATAAATATAATAATTATAATATAATATCTGCTTATATATATAATAAGGGTCGGGCTCAGGGGAACCCCCTTATGAGAGTCATGTTCTCGGCCAAGGATTTCACGAATCCAACGGTGGTTTAGCTTTTGCAAAAAGTGAATGCCCGCCCAGCACTATCAACCACCGTTGGATTCTCGGAATCCACAGCCGAGAACACGACTCATGAGAGGGGTCAGAAAATGGAGGTACCCTAAGCCCGACCCTTATATAAACAGATTATATTAAATATAATACTTTAATTTTATATATCCGACTTACTTATCAGACAAATTGGTTATTATTATGGCAATATATCGAATAAGTTAATTGGATTCGAATTTGAATATTGATTTAGAATATCTGTAATTAAATTTGGAGGTTAGGAATTTTCTAATTTTTCATGAATCCACATTGAAAACAAGGACCTCCTTCTACATGAACGTCACACTGGAAGGAGAGACAACAACCAAAGTACAGAAGATCGATAGGCAAACAAATACAAATTAAATACAACACATCTTGAAAAAAAGCACTTAGAATGCGGTACTAGGTGGAGAGACCTTAGCATGTGGAAGGAGGGGTGAGGTTACACTTGGAAGGAAGTTTCATAGCAAGGTCAGGGTCTATCCCCAATGCAGGCAACACCATGGAGTTCTTATAAGAGCAAAGGCAAGTCAAGTTGGCCTTCGACAGAGCATTGCAACAGTCCGACGATGGATCTACGGGGTTCGGTTCGCTGACAGATGCCTTGCAAGACATCAAGTCATCCTCACTCATGTTACATAGGCTTAGTGCTTTTGAGCCCATGATTAGGCTCCCGAAGACTGCGGCGAAGACCAGCACCACCACGATCAGCTTTCGGAACATCTCCATCCTAAAACACTTCCTCACTGATCACTCTCCTAGCCATGGAGTGTTCCTTTAAATAGAGCATGCATGCCAACCACTTGTTTGGACTTTGGAGCCCGTGAATGTGCATTATTGGGTCACGGGTGTGTCCCTTGGCCCACGTAGTAAGGGGTGTGGGACTAGCTTTTGATTCGTTTTGGACTACTTATATTCTTTTGGGTTCTTTGGCTTTGAAAGCTGCCCACAAGTTAAATCGGGTTTTGTGTGACTCATAGGTCTCGTGAATGGATTTGAAGGAATAACTTTTTCTTGTCTTTCTGTCGTTTAAGTTGGCAGAATGTTCCTGTAGTAAGTTCTAATCTACATGCATGGTTAGAGAGAGAGAGAGAGAGAGAGTGGTTGTGACTTGTGGACTCGACCATCGATTGGACTTGACACGTACCGTTTGTTAACCGCCCTTAAATAACTAACCAAGGGTTTAACATGGATTAGGTTTAGGACTAGACATACGTGCCAGACGTTTTGGGAGGGGACCCTTCAAAGTTTGAGGGTCCCCGTGGACCAGACAATCTTTTATATTGTCCAAGTTTTTGTCCAAGTTTTGGATGTTAGCAACTAAAAATTGACGTTAGTGTTGGACGTGGGGCCACCCTAAATGTATGTACAATTCGGCTTGCCTCACCCATTTGGTTGGGATACCTCAACCCCCTATCATGTTGTGACATTTGGAAGGGAGGGCAAGGGCTACCTAAAGTGTAGGTTACATCGATAGAAGTGTCGAAAAACCTTTCCTCACCCATGTGGGTTGAGGCATCTCCTCAACGCCCAATCATCTGTCCGCATGTGGAGGGGAGGTCAAGGGTAACTGGGAGAATTAGTTTTGGTCGAATAAATATTTTTTAGGTAACAATTTTGTTACGAGACGTTTCCTTTTGTCTCCTGCTTTCCTTTTCTCTCTTTTTAATCTCCGGCATCTCTTCTTTGATGACATTATAGTTATCACCATCTATGTGAACAATATTAACCCCATTATATGCAACCAAGCAGATTTAAAATTTCATTTCGAAAGAATGTCTCGGTTAAGTAAAAAATTAAGACAAACTCCGAAAGGAAATGAAACATTGAAAATATGGCAAAACAGTGAAATTTTCGTAACATTATGAAACATTCTTAAAATATTCTGAAACATTACGAAATATTTTGGAACATTTCTAAAATCATGAAATCATATTTTTTTAGATTGTACCGGATTGTATCGTAATGTCTTAATTTGTCTAGTCGAAACAAATCGAAACATTACCAAACAAAATGAAACATACGAAACATGCTTTGATTCTCTTACAATTAAAATGAAATGAAACATACAAAAACATTATGAAATTTTAAACCATGTATGCAACTTGTTGCTCAACAAACATGTCATTGCAACCATAGAGGTAATATATTAATTAATTATATGTTATAAATAATGACAATGTGTGGAAGTGATGACATACATGTATGTAAGTGACAAATATAGTCGATTTTAAATATGCATATGTCATCACTTGCACACGTGTATCGTCAGTTCCACACATCTATGTCGTCACTAATTCTTTTATCCCAAATTGACACATTTGTATATGAAAACTTGTAGATGGCAAGAACGCGATTAAACCATCGTGTTTTCAGTCTCCATCATCCTATGTAGGACTTCTATGAGAAATGGGCAAGGTTAGTTCACTTGTTGGGTTCCTTGCAGTTACCTACAAACCAGCTTTTGCCCTTCTACTACCTCCACATCTATTGCTATTGCTATAGCCATGCCAGTCATATTATATGGCAGAAATGACAACAAACGTATATAGAAAAGTGCCGATAAGAATCTAAAGAAGTGATGATAGAAATGAGAATAAGTGATTCATTAAATATTTTGGCGACACTTTAATCGGATTTGTGTTGGCACTGCAAACATAATTTGTTATCATTTTAAAGAGGGTTTGTCGTCAGTTTCTTTTTCGTTAAATATTCTTTATCGTCATTTTAAAGAGAATTTGTCGTCAGTTGAAACATTAATTGTTTTATCGTACACTTTAAACAGTGTTTGTCATTACTTTAAAGAGTGTTTGGCATCATTGTAAGAGGGTTTTTTCATCACTTTATTCTAAAAATATAGTTTGTTATTGCTTTAAACCGAGTTTGTAGGCACTACAGACATGAAAAAATAGAAATATAACAAGAAAAATGTTATAAATAGATTAAATGGTGTTGCCTACCTTACCTACGTCACCAAGAGTGAAAAACATTTTAACCATTCAATGATTAATTATTCATTATTAATTGCAAACAAACATTTTTCCTCTTTTTTATACTTGACACTCGTTCATTGAACAATTCCTTATTTTGGCGCGAAAAGGGCTTTACAATTGTTGTTATCACTATGCACATGTACGTGTTAGCATTGCTTCATAAATGTTTGGCATCACTTTTTCTTATGCATGTTACTTTTCTTAGAGTTTGTCATGAATTACTATCTGATAATTGTCATCACTTCCCTATTTGTAGATATGTTTGTTGTTACTATACACATATTTAGTGTGACTTTTACAAATGTTTATTATCACTTTTATCAAAGTTTGTCGCATACTACCTGATTGTCATAACTTTTCTACTTTTAGACATTTGTCGTGACTATACATTGTCATTATGAGTGTGCTTGGCATCGTTTTTATAAATGTTTGTTATCACTTTATATTTTTGTCATTATATCTATAATAGTATGTTGTGAAGTACTACATAATTTTCATCACTTGTAATCATTTTTGTCGTGACTCTTAAGCGGGAAGGAAAGGTCTTCTACTTTGAGTTTGGAGGAAAATAGGTAGAAGGGAAGTACAATATATTGTATAGAAAGATTTCAGCTTTTAACTTTTCTCGCTTGCAACTTCTGAGACAGTTGGTTAGAGGGAGGGGCCATTTGGTCTAAGATTTATCGTTTGGTTAAAAAAGTATTATATATTGGTTTAGGAAATAGCGCAGATTTTGTTAATTATTTATGAATTTTTCCATTCCAGAATTGCCTTTAAGGCTTTTTAACTACGAAAAATCATAGGCTTACAAAAAAAACTGAAAATTATATGAAGCCTCCTAAAATGTCCCCTTGCCTTGCTCCCGCTTGATAATCACAAGGCAAGAGCATAAATCAATCCATCTGATGTGAGTTCCACTTCTCTGCATGTGCACCAAGTGTACAATATTGCCATTGGTAGACCTTCATCACTGGGCCATAAGATGTTTCTATGACCATTTCAGTAATTATGGTGTGTTATGGGTTGGTTATATATAGAGAATATTGAGATGGCGTATAGTATAGCTGAACGATTTTAATCAAGTAATCGGTGTGCACACGTGGAATGTTTGGATGGCAAGGTCGACTTAGGAATGATACAACTGCGCGCCATCCATCATATTACTTCCCTACATGTAAGGTGAAATAACGTTTGCACGAAGAAATTGAGAAAATTAGCGAAACGCTTGTTATTACATTATGACTGATGAATACAAAACATGAGAAACAATAGCTGGAATTGAAGACACTATGACATAATGAGAACACGCGCACATCCATGTACACGCGCACAAAAAAAAGAAGGAAAAACTCAGAGGCATTTCCGCATAACCATCAAGAAGTTTACCTGCAAGAACAACCACCAAAATGTATGTTATATTATTTTTAGAGCTAGAGAGAGACACAAAACAAAGCTAATTATGGAGTGTTTGATTGCACAGGAAAATGTTCCTGGGAAAATACATCTGATAGGGCTGTTTGATTGCACCCGAGGAAATATATATGTAATTTTGTAGGTCACCGCGGTGGAAAATAAAATATTTGCATGCGCTAATATTATTTGCCCGTGCTTGTCTGGCATGCATTTGCCCACGCCAAATATTTAGCCGGCTAGCGACGAGAAAATATTTGATCACCTTGCCACCTGAGTAAATATTTTCACACACCAAATAAGTCTTGTTGAGAAAATAAAATTTTCTCACAGTAAAATCGCTATTTAATTTCGATAAAATTAGTTTTTTAATATATAAAAAAGATAAAATTGAGACCGTTTGGATCTTGTGACCTAATATGTGGTCCTACACTCACTTGACCCCATATTTGACTTACTTTGATATGTGGGACCCACACAAATTGAAAGAAAATGAAGTAAGCTAAGTAATACACATACCAAACATTGCTAAATATTGACATGCACAAATATTTAGCCTAGATAATATTTGTTTGGCTAAATATTTGCTGTTGGAACTCTTTTTCTCACATGCCAAATAGGCCCTAAGGGTGGGCGGGTTTTTCGTGGATACCAATTCTCACCTATGTTGAAGGGAAATGAATTGCAGGCTTGGATGGGAAAATCTCATTTTCTCGGGAAAGCTTTCCCAATTTAAAATGACTATCGAACAAGGGGAAAATTATCCATCAAACATGCCCTAAGGGTTTTTTTTTGCTTGCTTTCCTAATTTAGGAGTATATTAGACATGACATCCCTAGATTCATCATATATTCAGCAAAATTTAGATTTGCTTCCCTTGACCATTGACTTTAACCATGTCTAATTAAAATGACAAAACTATCCCTGGGTGTGAGAGGGAGTGTTTGAAATGCAAATAAAAGTTTTATCATTTTTTTTGTTAGATTTGATCGAGGTCATTGGTCAAGGGCGGCAAGTCTTAATTTTAAGAATCCAGGGATGCCTGCTAATTTGCCTAATTATTGAGGGAAGTACAAAAAAAAACTATAGAGCATATAGAAAGTGGGAGAATGTACGTACCTTAGCATTTAGTTGGTTGGAGACCGCACTTTTGAGGGAGTTGAATGACACGATTGAAGTCTATATTAAAGAAAGCCATCATGCTTTTCTTAGAGCAAACGCAGTGCATGTCAGCATGGGACATGGCCGAGCAACACGCCTGCGAAGGTGGGACAGGGTTCGAACCAGTCACAGCTGGCTTGCACGCCTTTGCGCCCTCTTCACTCACATTGCATAGTGCGTTGGATCTCACCACCTCGTTTCCGAGGAGTGCGACGAACACCAAAGCGACAATTGCGAGCTTCCGGAATCCCTCCATCTCTCACTCTTCTTCTTCTTCTTCTTCTTCTTCTTCTTCTTGCTTTGATAACATGAACGTGCCCTTTATATAGGTCGTGCTCAAAGGAGTCGGTGAGTGCACGTTGGCAGTACTATGGGTTGAGGGGCGGTCAATGGTGGCGTAGATGTCGTCCTGATTGTTTATGTGGACATTAGGCAGGTTTAGTAGTTTATGGTTTGCAATGTCTGTTTATAGAATTTAAACAGGTGGTGAGACATGCATGGTGAGATATGCATGGATCTGAGTTTTGGACTTTCACGTACATCATGGATTATGGATTTGAGGGGATCCGAGTTTTGAACTTTTAACTGTTCGATTGTATGGTTAGAGAAAGAGAGAGATTTTAATTACTAAACACAAGCCGGATTGTTTTACTTTTACTTTTATTTTTTGGTAAAATAAAATTTTATTGAAAAAAATGAAAAATATGGACAAAATTAACAAGCAAAAGATAAGAAAACCAGCTAGGGCTGCAACTTGGGTGGGCTCAACCCGAGCACGACGGGTTGAACCCGACATTAGGGTTGGGTTGGGTTAGCCCTTTTAGAACTTGGGTTGGGTTAGGGTTGAGGCTTGGCCCAACCCGGCCCAACCCGACCCAACCCGAGCCCGACTTACAAACTATATATATATTAGTTTTGGGTCAGGATCGGGGGCAACAATTTCATACAACATTTTTGACGACAATTTTGACATACCCACATGGAAGATGAATCAATAGGTGATTTTTGGTGAGGATGATCTCCTCATCATATAGATCACCCCTACAAAAAATCATCTTATTCTAAAATTTCTAACCCCATCAAATGTGGTTTTCAAGTTAACGATAAAAATAAACGGTCCATAATTCTTCTACTTGCAAACCAATCTACGAATATCGGATTGATTTGAAGTTTTGTGAGGGTGATCTCCTCTCTACAGAGACCATCCTTGCCAGAAATCATCTCATTCCAATACTTCTAATTTATAAATTGGCCGACGCCAATTTTTGTTGTAAAAAAATGTTGTATGAAATTGTTGTCCCCCGATCTTCACCCGTTAGTTTTACCGACAAATTTTCACACTATATTTTGGCAAATGCAGCAACCCACGGATGTTTTTCCTTAGTAACTACAACCTTCGTGTGATATTACAAAATGTCATTGAAACTACATTTTGGCATTTTATGTGATCGGTTGATAGTGAAAATATAGTGTTTTCTCTGATGATTATTTTTTATATTTCTTTAGTGACTTTTATCATGCATTTGAGTTAATGAACTTTTCTATTATTATGAAAATATCATGCTTTCTTTCACGAGCTTTGGAAATGAAGTTATGCTATTATTTAATGGTTAGCACAACGGCTATTGTATTGACCAATAAATTATTTTAATATGAAAAAATTCAACAATATTTTCAACCAATAAAAAAATTAAGAAATTGACCAACCCGACTAACCTAACCCAACCCGATAGGGTTGGGTTAGGGTTGGAAAATCTAGGCCCGACCTTGGGTTAGGTTGGGTTAGGGTTGATAGCTTTTAAGGTTGGGTTGGGCTAGGGTTGACCTCCAACCCGACCCAACCCGCCCGAGTTGCAGCCCTAGAACCAGTTGGAACAACAGCCATGCCATGAAGTATTAGTCTATCATTTTTTGATTGCCAAGTGGGAAAATAGCATTTTCCTAATTGGGAATTGAAAACACAACTGTCCATTATTCGATAGCCATTTTAAATCTGTATAATTTTCCCGACAAAGGCCGAAAATCATTTCCCATCCAGATAGGTGAGAATTCATTTTCACCTGAAAATACGCCTTTATTTTCTCACATGATTGAAATATGTGTACTCATTTGCAATCAATCAGCCATTTAATCAAGGCATTTCCCAGATGTATTTTCTTGGGAAAGTTTTCTGCAATCAAACTTGTCCTAAGAAAATACTAAGCAACCCAAGAAAACGTCCCCATTACAAGCTAAGTTAACATTAATTAATTTCAAAATCTATCAAATGGAAGACTAGGCAAATCATGGACGACTTGTCTGGTAACTATGTCGGGGGTGTTGGACCACAATTTAATAGTGAAAGGGTACTCAAGTCCTTTGTTGGCCAGCTTGTTTGCGGTTTGATTACTCTCTCCGTAAATGTACAAAAATCTGAATTACAAACATATTTGTCGTCACTATAAACATTGTTACTATGCACATGTTTGGCATCACTTTTACAGATGTTTGAATTATATATTTTTCTGTTATCACATATTTAATAATATATTGTCAAATATTACATGATTATTGTCATTTGTGATCATTTTTGTCGTGAATTCTAAGCGGAAAGAAAAAGTCTTTATGTTCTGTTTGAAGGAAACTAGGTACAAGTGAAGTACAACAGTACAGCGGGAGATGTCAGCATTAATTAACTTTCAACTTTTGGGGCAGTTGGTTAGAGGGAGGGGCATGGGCAATTAGGTTTAAAATTTGCATTTTGGTATATTGAAAAAGGAAAAGTGTTTTTGGTTTAGGAAATAACGTAAATTTCGTTAATTATTTGAGAATTTTTATACAAAATTGCCGTTACGAATTGTTAACTACTAAAATAATAGGAAGTCTCCTAAAATGTCCATCGTTCCCACTTGATAATCACATGGCGAGAGCATCAATCAATCCATCATGGTCTAGCCAATATTAGTGTATAAAATTATGATTGCCTGATCAAGATCACTTTTGTGCTCAGGCCATCTATCCAATGAAATTCAAAGCAAAATGATCTATGTATTTTAGGTATCCGACTGGATTGAATTTGGAAACCTAAGTGACACATATCAAGGTGTTGCTCCACGTCCTGTCATCAGCTAGTTCGATCATCACCCTTCGACTTGACAACAACCATGTGATCCATGCCATTTACATATGTAATTTATTTTATAAAAAAGAAAATCTTAGGGGCTGTTTGGGAAGCTCATCTTTTTAAGGTCTAGTCCAGTCCTAAGCTAGTTCAGAGCAAGGATTGAACTAGGTTGTTCACAATTAACCTTGAACGAGTTCTTATTTCGGCATTATTTGGTTAACTTTTATTTTTTTACTGAAATAAGAGAGTGAAAGATTTTCAACACATGGAACAAATGTAGAAAAATTCAAGACATGTTTACAAGAAGAAAAAGATCAAAAGACATGGGTAACCCATTTCACAAAATAAAAAAAAGAACCTATTTCATAAAAAATCTGAAAAACATGAACTTATGTAATTTATCTTATAAAAAGAAAAATTTTAGGGGCTGTTTGAGAAGCTCATCTTTTTAAGGTCTAGTCCAGTCCAAAACTAGTTTAGAGCAAGGATTGAACTAGGTTGTTCACAATTAACCTTGAACAAGTTCTTGTTTTGACATTATTTAGTTAACTTTTTTTTTTTTACTGAAATAAGAGAGTAAAAGATTTTCAATACATGGAACAAATGCAGAAAAATTCAAAAGACATGTTTAGAAGAAGAAAAAGATCAAAAGACATGGGTAACCCATTTCACAAAAATAAAAAAAAGAACCCATTTCAAAAAAATCTGAAAAGCATGAACGTATGTAATTTATCTTATAAAAAAGAAAATCTTAGGGGTTGTTTGGGAAGCTCATCTTTTTAAGGTCTAGTCCAGTCCTAAACTAGTTTAGAGCAAGGATTGAACTAGGTTGTTCACAATTAACCTTGAACGAGTTCTTGTTTTGGCATTATTTGGTTAACATTTTTTTTTTTTACTGAAATAAGAGAGTAAAAAGATTTTCAATACGTGGAACAAATGCAGAAAAATTCAAAAGACATGTTTAGAAGAAGAAAAAGATCAAAAGCATGGGTAACACATTTCACAAAAATAAAAAAAGAACCCATTTCAAAAAAAAATCTGAAAAATATGAACGTATTTCACAAAAATTAGAAAACAAGAACAACCCATTTCACAGGCCCTTTGGTACAATAAAGGGTTGATCGTCATGACGGTGTACCAATGGGTAGAAGTTTATGTTACACATGTGTGGGTACATAATTCTGCACTGTATGTATTATATACGTGGAAGACCAAGTGCACCACTTATGGATGTATTCTAGACTCTCAACAAAGCTCATCTTCGTTCGATAGAGCTCCTGAGCAGAGCTCATCTCTGTTCGGTAGAATATTCAGAGCTCATCTGAAACTATTCTGCTAGCTCCGCCAGACCTATTGTCAGCTTCGCACAAGGATGTGCAGGATTTTGGAGCTATTGTGATTTATACCTTTCGGGGGAATTGGTCCACGTGCCAGGTAGCTCCATCCGTTTTTGAAGGAGAAATCTAATTTACCCATGTATGTAGAATTTCCCTTAAGACAAGCAAGCACCGACCGAAGTGTAGCATTGGGAAGACTCCAAGAATAGTACTTGGCATCCTAATTGCACTACAATAGGAAGTCTTCATTAGAGGAACCTTCCTAATTGTAGACAAACTCTATTTAGTAAAATCCTTATTAGAGAAAGAAATGACATCATGTAAACATTATAAGGGAGATTGATTAAAAGACGAACTCAGTTGTAGAGAATGCATGAGATTATAGTGGAATGACTCCATGAGTCCGTGGACATATATACCTGCTTATTGCAAGGAACCACATAAAACCCTTAAACAAAAGATCATACAATGTGACTTCAATTAATATAGGATAGAACATTATCATTGAATAAAGAATAATAATCATCATAAAATATAAATATACTTCCTTGATTCTTGAAATGTTCTTGAAAACTTCTTGTTCTTCTTTAAAAGAAGATGGGAGAATATGAGAAAAGATTATGGTTAGAGTTTTGAGAGCTTCCAAACCTCTAAAGCTTTTCTTAAATAGGTTTAGAAAGTATTCTATAAGGATTAGGGTTTTTGAGTTTCTATTTTTAAGTTATTTTTGTAACATTGAAAGAAGTGTATTTTACCACCCACTAAAAGGCATATTTTAGGGTAGATATGGGCCTAAAGCCTATAGGTATCAACTAACTTTCATTTAAGATAATTTTGGACTACGCAAGAATTTGTCGATATTTTCGATTCAATCTTCTTGTCCTGGATGCTCCATAGGAATAAATTGGTATTCCGTTCCTCCACAGAGAAACGTTTACTCCGAGTCACAACACAAGAGCCATCTATTTTTGAATATTTTTCTTTGATTTCAAAAAAAGATCAGTTTGTATTATATATAGTGCTTCTATCTGATAAGATATACAGAGAGGTACATTAAGTCGGTCGCCCATCATCTTTGGTTGACCGACACTCTTTCGGTTGCCCAATCCTTTGACAATGACGCATTCTCCCGTCAGTCAATCCACATAATCTTTGGTAATCTCAAGCTCCACACACGGATATAATGAATAAAATCTTAGGTAAACTCAAGTCCTTACCTTGACTTGAGTTGAGATACCTACCTATTTAGTGTTCTTTCGAGCCAAGTTGGATGAGGTGTTTGATTGACAACGCAACAGCAACTCTTTAACTAATCTCTAATGGCAGCAAGGCAGCAAAATGAACACATCAACAACTTGAGACAAGTGTCATGGAATTTTAACAAAACAAAATCAGGGTTTTCATAAGACACACATAGATCAACACCGACCGAAGTGGAGCACCAAGAAGACTCCAAGAATAGATAGACTTGGTATCCTAATCGTAGTACAATAAGAAGTCCTAGTTAGAGGAACCTTCTTATTTGTAGACAGACACTATTTAGTAAAACCACAATTAGAGAAGGAGAGGACATCATGTGTACATTATAAAGGAGACCAATTGAAGGACGAACTCAGTTGTAGACAGAGTGAACTGTAACACGAGAGATTATAGTGGAATGGCTTTATGAGCCCGTGGACGTACCTGCTTGTTGAAGGGAACCACATAAAACCTTTGTGTCTTCTTTTTTCTTTTTCTTTTTTCCCTTTATGCTTTGATGGATGCGAACGATTTCTACGAAGAAATACACCAGGTGAGGGTAACACAAAAGTACCCCCACAACAACAAGGGGTTTTTGATCTGCAATATCCAGTGGACCCCACTTGAAAGATTACCTAGGTCAAATATCAACCTCATTCAATGATCCTAATCAGTTGATATATTATATTTTCTCACATAGTCAGAAAGATATGATGAACGATGGAGAGAATTTTATAGTTATCTGAAAGTCGAGATGTCCAAGGGACCCATTAAATTGTGGGCCCACTTTCCTGCGTGTGCATCACGTGTACAACGATGTGAGTTCCACTTCTCTGCATCTGCACCACGTGTACAATATTTCCATTGATAGACCATCATCGGGCCATGAGATTTTTCTATGGCCATTTCAGTAATTATGGTGTTATGGCTGGTTAGAAAGAATATTGAAATGGAGTATAGCCGTATGATTTCGATCAAGTAGTCGGTGTACACACACGTGGAATGTTTGGATATGGTAAATTGCATGAAGAAATTTGGAAAAAAATGCTTTTTTATTACATTAGGATCATGATAAATACACAACATGAGAAACAAGAACTGGAATTGAAGACAACATGAGGAAAGAAAGAAGGAAAAAAACTGCTACATCTTCAAAGGCATTTCCACATGCACCATCAAGAAGTTCACCTGCAAGAACAACAGCCAAAATATATGTTTAATTTTCAGAGTTAAAGAGACAACACACAGATAATTAGGTTTTTTTTTTTGGCTTGCCTTCTTCAGTTATTAGCAAATTAGACATGACTCCCTAGATTCCTTGAGTATAATTTAGATTTGTCTCCCTTGACCGTTGACTTTAACCATGTCTAATAAAAATGACAAAACTATTCCTCAGTGCGAGATGGAGCGCTTGAAATGCAATTAAAAATATGAGGGCAGAGTGTACGTATACCTTAGCACTTGGTTGGTGGGAGGCCGCACTTTTGAGGGAGTTGAATGACACGATTGAAGTCTATATTAAATAAAGCCATCATGCTCTTCTTAGAGCAAACGCAGTGCATGTCAGCATGGGACATGGCCGTGCAACACGCCCGCGAAGGTGGGACAGGGTTCGAACCAGTCACAGCTGGCTTGCACGCCTTACCGCCCTCTTCACTCACATTGCATAGTGCATTGGATCCCACCACCTCGTTTCCGAGGAGTGCGACGAACACCAAAGCGACAATTGCGAGCTTTCGGAATCCCTCCATTTCTCACTTTACCCCTGTATCTCTCCCTTTTTTCTTTCTTTCTTTCGTTTCTTCTTCTTGTTGTTGCTTTGATAACCAAGAACGTGCATGCCCTTTATATAGGCCGTGCTCAAAGGAATTGTTAGCCATGAGGTTTTGGCGTCAGTGAGTGCACGTTGGCAGTAGTATGGGGTGAGGGGCGGTCAATGCTGGCGTAGATGTCGTTCTGATTCTTTGTGTGGACATTAGGCAGGTTTAGTAGTTTATCGTTATATTAGTTATATATATATATGGTTTGCATTGTCTGTTTATAGAATTTAAACAGGTGGTGAGACATGCATGGTGAGATATGCATGACTTTTTATCGTTATCATAATGATTTGAATTTTTGTGAGGATGATCTCCTCACCAAAAATCAGCCATTGATTCATCTTCTTTGTGGGTACGCCAAAATGGGTGGCCCCCGACCCTAATTTTTAATTTGTAGTTCCGCTTAGAGAATTGACCAAACATCCATACGGCCAGCGTCCCCTAAAATGTGCCACGTGGCTCATACTGTGGGTGGTCAACAAAGATTTACTCCGATTAATCAGGGCCTGCGTTTTTTTTTTTAAACAGAGTAAAATCCAAAAAAGTAAATTGGCAAACTCATTCTCAAAACTTATTAAAGGAACCACCAAAATCATATAGTGCTCCTCATCAAGGGGAGGAGCATCCAACAAATTCTTCATAACCAAGAATTCTAGAATACACAGGGAGGGTAGTATGAGTTTCAGACGGTGAGACACCACTACTTACATTGGTTAAACTGCATTTTTTTTTCCGTCCAAACAGTCCCAGTTCCTTCTAGTGTTTGAGCTTGTGTTCAAGAGCATCTCGAAGCTCGGCTATGTCGCTCTTGGTTCTATGGTTGGTAGTAGCCGTTTACGGTTCTGGGACACACGGAGAAGTCTCTATCCTTCTTGATTTCTCCATTGTCCTATCCTCCACTTGGTTTAGGATTCCACTTCTACCCCTCATCTCACCACGATCAAAAAAACGCCCTTCAGATCCCACTGCTGATTAACCGCCTGTAATACATTGTAATAACCATATAATATTAATGAACAAAATAAATAAATGACACGCTAATATGCAACCATAAATGGCATGAGTTTGAAAGAAATAATTACAACCATAAAAATATGTCAAACGTGGACATACCTGCATGTGGGGGTACTTTTGGGTTACCCTCACCTGGAGGTGTATATTGTCGTAGAAATCGTTCGCACACATCCATCAAAGCATAAAGGAAAAAAGAAAAGAAAAAAGAAGACACAAAGGTTTTACGTGGTTCCCTGCAACAAGTAGGTATACGTCCACAGGCTCATAAAGCTATTCCACTATAATCTCTCATATTATAGTTCACTCTTTGTCTACAACTGAGTTTGTCCTTCAATTGGTCTCCTTTATATTGTACACATGATGTCCTCTCCTTCTCTAATAGTGGTTTTACTAAATAGAGTCTGTCTACAAATAAGAAAGTTCCTCTAGCTAGGACTTCCGATTGTACTATGATTAGGATACCAAGTCTATCTATTCTCGGTTCTCCACTTCGGTGTACCGGTGCTGATCTATGTGTCTTATGAAAAACTCTGATTTTGTTTTGTCAAAATTCCATGACACTTGTCTCAAGTTGTTGATGTGTTCATTTTGTTGCCTTGCTGCCATGAGAGATTAGTTAAAGAGTTGATGCGGTTGTTGCATTGTCAGTCAGGCACCTCTCCAACTTGGCTCGAAAGAATACTAAATAGATAGGTATCTCAACTCAAGAGAAGGTAAGGACTTGAGTTTACTTAAGATTTTATTCATTATATATATCTGTGTGTGGAGCTTGAGATTGCCTAAGATTGTGTGGATTGACTGACGGGCAGAATGCGTCACTGTCAGAGGGTTGGGCGACGAAAGAGTGTCGGTCGACCAAAGATGACAGGCAACCGAAACTAGTTTGGGCGACTGACTTAACGTACCTCTCTGTATATCTTATTAGACAGAAGCACATATTTATTGGGCTTCTAAGGCCAATTTAGAAACTTTTGGGGCTTAAAAAATTATCTTAAATGAAACTTAGTTAATACCTATAGAATTTAGGCCCATATCTATCCTAAAATAAGCCTTTTAGTGAGTTGTAAAATACACTTCTTTGAAAGTTACAAAAATAACTTAAAAATAGAAATCCAAAAAACCTAATCTTTATAGAATACTTTCTAAACCTATTTAAGAAAAGCTTTAAAGACTTGAAAGCTCTCACAAACCCTAACCATAATCTTTTCTCATATTCTTCCATCTTAATTTATTTTTTCTCTCAATTTAAAGAAGAACAAGAAAGTTTCAAGAACATTTCAAGAATCGAGGTAAGTATATTTATATTTTATGGTGATTAATTATTATTCTTTATTCAATGATAATGTTCTATCTTATATTAATTGAAATCACATTGTATGATCTTTTGATTATTCATGATCTTGTTAGAATCGATTTATTATAATTAAATATCATGATCATTCATGCTTGATAAAAAGGTATCGGGATTCATCATGCAGATTTATATTCGGGATTCATCCTACGAATTTATTATCGGAATTCGTCCTGCGAATTTAAAATTAAGAATGGACCATAGCTATAGGGTGCAAGACCCCAGATCGGGATTTGTCCTACGGATTTATTATCGAAATTTGTCCTGCGAATTTATAATTAAGAAGTGACTAAAGCTATATGGTGCAAGACCCTAGACTTACCTGCAGAAGACTCAATTCATTGAGTACTCAATTCATCAAGCAGAAAAAGGAGAAGAAATTTAAGCAGTTTTGCATATTGATATCGATGTTATTGGTATACATGTGTTTGTTGATTAATATTTTAATGCATATAATGTTATTAATATTAGAATAATGTCATGTATGAGATATTGTGTACATGTGGATTACCAGGCTTCTAGCTCACGGTTTATCCCGGACAATTTTAGATTTCGTTGAAGTGGTTGAAGACGAGCCCATTGACTGGTAGTACATCGTGGATAAAACGGAGTTCAATGATTATGATTTATTTTTTTCTTACTTTTAAGGATTATACATGTTTAAAGGCTATTTGTTCATCTTGGGGATTGATCGAAGTACTTTAATTCATGTTTTGATACTTTTGTTAATTTTTAGGTTACTCGAATATACCCTATATCCTAGACAAGAATATTTATCAAATATTCTCCTGAGATCGAAATAATGCAATTCTAAATGCTTTTTTTTAGAAATGATTGAAGTATTTTACAAAATTATTTGAGAATTTAATTTAGTGTTCTCTATTTTGTGAAACTTTGAAAAGTGAACGTTGTAGTTGTTGTCCAGTACAAATAGTATATAATAATCAACTTCGAAATCTATCTTTCGGCAAAACACAAAAAATGTGGGGCTTCAAGTTAACTTTCCAAAACTATATGGCTCATCTTCAAATTCAATCGAGGTTGCCTATGGATCCATTTTACTGATTGACTGTCAATTACAAATTTTTAACAATTTCTGATTTTATATCGACTTTTTTTTCTATTTGTAAAATAGAACCTATGCTATATTATTTGATAGAAAAATAATAAATTTTGAACACTATTAAATAAATATATCACTTGCTAGATTTCATTTCGAATTGAATTCCGAATCATTAGACTAAGTTGAAAAAATCAACCGATTGAGTTTTGCCGATCATTTTTAGAGTAGTACGGATACTTATAAAACTACTAAAAGAATTATAAAATATCAATTTTTTTGCCAAAGTTTCTTCATTAAATTTACTTATACTTATATATAAAACAAAACCCTTTAAAGAAATAAATTTTTGACTATCTTTAAAAATTTATCAAAAGTTGACCGTTTTTTATTAAATAACAAAAATATTTCGTGAAACCTTATCAAATGAATGTTTTGGCTCAAGTACTTGCACAAAAGATGTTTGATATAAATTTAAAGTAATTATAAAGACTTTAATCAGTGTTTTTGATCAAACTAAAATTTTGACTTTGTTTATTTAATTATAATAGTTTATTTACGCTTATGTTTTATTTTTATTTGAGTGAATTTATGTAATTACAGTTACATTTTTAATGCATTTAATTATTGTTCATATTTAGTTGTCATGGTGTAATTGTATATGTAGTTATTTATTTTATCACACATTGGATCATGAGTAAACGAGTTGATCCACCAGCATTCGGGTCGAGTTGGGGTGCCCGAGTCTAGGGGTCACAATCTCCATTTCCATTAGATCTGCAATGGACTGACTTCCACCCCTAGCTTGGCCACAACTATCTTCATTCCAAACAAATAATAAAAATAAAGCAATTAAAAGAGCCTCTATGCACTTATCTGGATTAGGTATGTAATTAACCAATTTGGGCATGGTGCCATGCAATGCAGATCTACACACACAAAGTTGCCTTCTCGTCCTCTTACTCGTTCCAAAATGAATTTCTCCTTATTCATCTGTCACTGAGAGCCTTGGCCAATGCCAAGGAGCAGTGGCTAATGATGTGGAAGCATTCCTATTGATTTCCACAACGAACAAGATCTTTGTATTCTACCAAAAATGCCACAAAAAATAGTGAGCTTCCCTAAAAATGGTGATTGGGCCCCAAATGAGCTCTTTTGAGCTCCAAAAATAGTAATGAATCCATGGTGGAGACTTATCACCTTGAGGGCATATATCTCTTCAAGGCACCCCACAAGCATAGATTATCTTCAAAAATCCTTCTTAAAATGGCTAAGTTATGGTTGTTTAAAGTTTACATGTTCTTGGCTTAATTTCTTGCAAACTCGGTGTTCTAGATCAAGGAGGCTTGATACATGAAAGAGCAATGAGATGTGCTGGTATTTTGGAGTTACCCTCACCTAGAGGTGTATCATCACAGAAATTGTTCACACACATCCATTAAAGCTAAAGGCAAAAAAGGAAGTAAAAGAAATAAGGGTTTTATATGGTTCCCTACAATAAGCAGCTCAACAACAAGGGGTTTTTGATCTGCAATATCCAGTGGACCCCACTTGAAAGATTACCTAGGTCAAATATCAACCTCATTCAATGATCCTAATCAGTTGATATATTATATTTTCTCACATAGTCAGAAAGATATGATGAACGATGGAGAAAATTTTATAATTATCTGAAGGTCGAGATGTCCAAGGGACCCATTAAATTGTGGGCCCACTTTCCTGCGTGTGCATCACTTGTACAACGATGTGAGTTCCACTTCTCTGCATCTGCACCACGTGTACAATATTTCCATTGATAGATCATCATTGGGCCATGAGATTTTTCTTTGGCCATTTCAGTAATTACGGTGTTATGGCTGGTTAGAAAGAATATTGAAATGGAGTATAGCCGTATGATTTCGATCAAGTAGTCGGTGTACACACACGTGGAATGTTAGGATATGGTAAATTGCATGAAGAAATTTGGAAAAAAAATGCTTTTTTATTACATTAGGAATGATAAATACACAACATGAGAAACAAGAACTAGAATTGAAGACAACATGAGGAAAGAAAGAAGGAAAAAAAACTGCTACATCTTCAAAGGCATTTCCACATGCACCATCAAGAAGTTCACCTGCAAGAACAACAACCAAAATATATGTTTAATTTTCAGAGCTAAAGAGACACACACAGATAATTAGGTTTTTTTTGGCTTGCCTTCCTCATTTATTAGCAAATTAGACATGACTCCCTAGATTCCTTGAGTATAATTTAGATTTGTCTCCCTTGACCGTTGACTTTAACCATCTATATAACAAAACAAGGAAGTTGTCTCCCCACTTATACCTCCTCTTATCTGTTTAGACAAAGAAGGGCCGAGATCTTATCCCTAGAATGACGGTGAATCTTAGCCTCTCACACCCAATTTTGTCAAATGCTTTGTTGGAGAGTGCCGAGGGCACGGGCCACCCACTATCTAAATCTATATAACAAAACAGGATGGTTGTCTCCCCTCTTATCCTGCTTCATAAAGGATGGCCGAGATCTTATCACACCAAATGGACGGTGGATCTCAGCCACTCACACCCAATTTTGACAAACGCTTTGTCGATGAGTGTCATGGGCACGGGTCACCTACTATTTACCTACATATAAGGAATGAAATGGGTTGGATTTACATATAGCCCAAGGGTCAGGTTCAGGAGCCCCACTTTTTATGCATCGAGAGGGTGTTACCGTTAAAACGGATTGAAACGGCCAAGGGAAAAAATGGATTTTAATGATTTTAACGGAAAAAAGTGGTGCTGAAACTCAAAATTTAAAAATAAAAAAAAAAAAGAATTTAACGGAAATTTAATGGTTTTCTTATACCCCTCTTATCTTATATGGCTTCGATAATGAGTGGCTGAGATCCACTATGCTTCATATCGATGGCTGAGATTAACTCCCACCCGATTTTGACAAACACTTTGTCCGAAAGTGCCGCGGGCATGGGCCACCCACTCATATATCAAGACAACTCAGTTGTATTCTCTTATCTTATCCATCCATCTAATGTGGATGGTTAGATTTCAGCCACTCAATCTGTCTTATTTGACCTCAATTTATTCAAAATTTAAATTTCAACACCGTTCGTTTTTGTTATTTTTGTTATTTTCTCATTTCTCCCTCTGTACGTTATAATGGAAAAAATGGTAACGCCACAGTCCGTTTTACTGTTTGAGTGCCGGAGCCACCCAATTTTTGCAAACACTTTTGTCGAAGAGTGCCGTGGGCATGGGCCATTTACTATTCTATATAACAAAACACATTGGTTGTCTCCCTACTTATACCTCCTCTCATAAGCATCAACAAAGAAGGGCCGAGATCTAATCCTCCCCAAATGGACGGTGGATCTTCACCACTCAACTGATTTTGGCAAATTCTTTGTTGAGGAGTGCCGATGGCACGGGGCACCCACTAGTCTATATAACAAAACAGGGAAGTTCTCTCCCCACTTATACCCCCTCTTATATGTTTCAACAAAGAAGGGCCAAGATTTTATCCCCAAAATAGACAGCGGATCTCAGCCACTCACACCCAATTTTGACAAAGGCTTCGTTGGAGAGTGCCGTTGGCACGGGCCACCCACTATCTATATAACAAAACAAGACGGTTGTCTCCCCCTCTTATCCGACTTCATAAAGGATGGCTGAGATCTTATCACACCAAATGGACGGTGGATCTCAGCCACTCACACCCAATTTTGACAAACGCTTTGTCGATGAGTGTCGTGGGCACGGGTCACCTACTATTTACCTACATATAAGGAATGAAATGGGTTGGATTTACATATAGCCCAAGGGTCAGGCTCAGGACCCCACTTTTTATGCCTTGAGAGGGGTGTTACATTTAAAACGGATTGAAACGACCAGGGGCAAAAATGGAAAAAATGAATTTTAATGATTTTAATGGAAAAAAAGTGGTGCTGAAATTCAAAATTTAAAATTTGAAAATTGAAAATTAAAAAAAAATAGAATTTAACGGAAATTTAATGATTTTCTTATACCCCTCTTATCTTATATGGCTTCAATAATGAGTGACTGAGATATCTCCACTATGCTTCATATCTATGGCTGAGATTAACTCCCACCCAATTTTGACAAACACTTTGTCGGAAAGTGCCGCGGGCACGGGCCACCTGTGCATATATCAAGACAATTCAGTTGTATTCTCTTATCTTATCCATCCATCTAATGTGGACGGTTATATAAAGACTGATTGAGATCAAATCCATTGATCTAATGTGGACGATTAGATTTCAGCCACTCAATCCGCCTCATTTGACCTCAATTTATTCAAAATTTAAATTTCAACACCATTATTTTTTGTTATTTTTCCATTTCTCCCTCTGTGCGTTACAATCCGTTATAACAGCCGTTATAATGGAAAAACAGTAATACCCCAGCCGTTATACCATTTGAGTGCCGAAGGCACCCACCCAATTTTTGCAAACGCTTTTGTCGGAGAGTGTCGTGGGCATGGGCCATTTACTATTCTATATAACAAAACGCATTGATTATCTCCCTCCTTATACCTCCTTTTATAAGCATCAACAAAGAAGGGCCGAGATCTAGTCCTCCCCCAAATGGACAGTGGATCTCTGCCACTCACCTGATTTTGGCAAATTCTTTGTCGAGGAGTGCCGATGGCATGGGGCACCTACTAGTCTATATAACAAAACAGGGAAGTTGTCTCCCTACTTATACCCCCTCTTATCTGTTTCAACAAAGAAGGGCCGAGATCTTATCTCACAAATGGACGGTAGATCTTAGCCACTCACACCTGGTTCTGGTAAATGCTTTGACGGGGAGTGCCGAGGGCACGGGCCACCCACTATAAATATATATAACAAGTGACTGTGGTTTTCTTATACCCCCTCTTATCTTATATGGCTTCAATAATTAGTGGCTGAGATCCACTATGCTTCATATCGATGGCAGAGATTAACTCCCACCACCGATTTTGACAAACACTTTGTCGGAAAGTTCCCCGGGCATGGGCCACCTACCTACGCATATAACAAGACAACTCAGTTGTATTCTCTTATCTTATCCATCCATCTAATTTGGACGGTTAGATAAAGAGTGGTTGAGATCAAATCCATCGATCTGATGTGGACGGTTAGATTTCAGCCACTCAATCCGCCTCATTTGACCTCAATTTATTCAAAATTTGAATTTCAACACTGTTATTTTTTGTTATTTCTGTTATTTTCTCCTTTCTCCCTATGTGCGTTACAATCCGTTATAACAGCCGTTATAATGGAAAAAACGGTAATGCCCCCGTCCGTTATACCATTTGAGTGCTGAAGGCACCCAATTTTTGCAAACGCTTTTGTCGGAGAGTGCCGTGGCCACGGGCCATTTAGTAGTGTCTAATAAAAATGACAAAACTATTCCTCAGTGCGAGAGGGAGTGCTTAAAATGCAAATAAAAATATAAGGGCAGAGTGTACGTACGTACCTTAGCACTTGGTTGGTGGGAGGCCGCACTTTTGAGGGAGTTGAATGACACGATTGAAGTCTATATTAAATAAAGCCATCATGCTCTTCTTAGAGCAAACGCAGTGCATGTCAGCATGGGACATGGCCGTGCAACACGCCCGCGAAGGTGGGACAGGGTTCGAACCAGTCACAGCTGGCTTGCACGCCTTACCGCCCTCTTCACTCACATTGCATAGTGCATTGGATCCCACCACCTCGTTTCCGAGGAGTGCGACAAACACCAAAGCGACAATTGCGAGCTTTCGGAATCCCTCCATTTCTCACTTTACCCCTGTATCTCTCCCTTCTTTCTTTCTTTCTTTCTTTCTTTCTTTCTTTCTTTCTTTTCTTCTTCTTCTTCTTCTTCTTGTTGCTTTGATAACCAAGAACGTGCATGCCCTTTATATAGGCCGTGCTCAAAGGAATTGTTAGCCATGAGGTTTTGGGAGTCAGTGAGTGCACGTTGGCAGTAGTATGGGGTGAGGGGCGGTCAATGCTGGCGTAGATGTCTTCCTGATTCTTTGTGTGGACATTAGGCAGGTTTAGTAGTTTATCGTTATATTAGTTATATATATATGGTTTGCATTGTCTGCTTATAGAATTTAAACAGGTGGTGAGACATGCATGGTGAGATATGCATGAATTTTTATCGTTATCATAATGATTTGAATTTTTGTGAGGATGATCTCCTCACCAAAAATCAGCCATTGATTCATCTTCTATGTGGGTACGCCAAAATGGGTGGCCCCCGACCCTAATTTTTAATTTGTAGTTCCGCTTAGAGAATTGACCAAACATCCATACGGCCAGCGTCCCCTAAAATGTGCCACGTGGCTCATACTGTGGGTGGTCAACAAAGATTTACTCCGATTAATCAGGGCCTGCGTTTTTTTTAAACAGAGTAAAATCCAAAAAAGTAAATTGGCAAACTCATTCTCAAAACTTATTAAAGGAACAACCACCAAAATCATAGAGTGCTCCTCATCAAGGGGAGAAGCATCCAACAAATTCCTCGGAACCAAGAATTCTAGAGTGCACAGGGAGGGTAGTATGTATGAGTTTCAGACGGTGAGACACCACTACTTACATTGGTTAAACTGCATTTTTTCCGTCCAAACAGTCCAAGTTCTTTCTAGTGTTTGAGCTTGCGTTCAAGAACATCTCGAAGCTCAGACACATCGCTCTCAGCCGCATAATTCTATGGTTGGTAGTAGCCGTTTACGGTTCAGGGACACCTGGAGAAGTCTCTATCCTCCGATCCACTTGGTTTAGGATTCCACTTCTACCCCTCATCTCACCACGATCGACACAACGCCTTCAGATCCCACCGCTGAGTAACTGCCTGTAATACATTGTAATAACGACATAATATTAATGAACAAAATAAATAAAATGACACACTAATATGCAACCATAAATGGCAGCGATTTATGAAGATAATATAGTCAACCAAAGGAGAGTTCTTAGGTGGATCATCGGCAATATTAGAGAAGGTCTAAAAGGCTGTCCGCCTAGCTCTAAGGCTGATCACAAGATGCTTGTGAATCTAGGCATAGAACCGATTCTTCGTCAGGCTCCTTTGATTCTTCCCTATAAATGGATACCACCTTCAGGTGTGATAAAGCTTAATTGTGATGGAGCATCCTGTGGTAATTCGGGGATGGGAGGATTGGGAGTCCACTTTAGAGATGAATTGGGTTGTACTTCTGGGGTTCTTATCAAAGGATTAGGTAATGTCACAAATTACATTGCCGAATGCATGGCTATCCTAGAAGGGGTTGACACAGCTATTAATAAAGGTTGGGATAACATATGGATTGAATCAGATTCGGAAGCAGCTATAAAAGCGTTCTAAGGGAATGATTTGCCTTGGACTATTAAAGGTAAATAGGAAGACATCAAACATAAAGCCAGAGGCATTCGATTTACTTCGATTGACGCAGGTGGTTTGATGGTGGAAGAAGCTTGACGCAGGTGTTGCTGTACGGGGGGCAGCAAGGGTATGGATTGCTTGCAGGTGTGGATAAGGGCAGATGGAGCTTGCAGATGTGGAGCCCAGGCCGGAGAAGGAGCTAGGCAGCGGTAGGAGCAATGGAGGTTCACATGTTGTAGGTTGTAGGCGGTGGAAGAAGAGGGGCGGTGTTGCTGTTTGCAACACCAGAAACGGTGTGTGCAGCAGCGTGGAAGTGGTGTAGTTGGTGGTGCGGCAAGCGGCGAATTGCAGGGCGGAGAAGGAGATGGTGGCTGATGATGCAAGCGGAGTGGTGGCTGGTGATGCAGGTGGAGTGGTGGCTGGTGATGCAGTCAAGTGGAGAGAGCTACGTCTCCCTCCTTCTCTTCACTTCTTCTTTTTTTCTTTTTTTGTTTTCTTTTCTAGTTCCTCAATTTGTGATGGAGCTCAAGACGGTGAAGGGAGGCCGGTTTTGGAGTTGAAACAGCAAGGAAGAGTGAGGAGGTGGCTGACGGCTTGCTATTGGAGAGGGGCAGTAGCAGTTTGATCGAAGATGTGGGAAAGAGATGGGGGAGCGGTTATTGGAGAAGAGATTGAATCATGGAGGAGAAAACGTGGGGAGAAGAGGTGGGCCAAAGAGAGAGAGAGACTTGTGTTAGGGTTTCTCTTCCTTTTTATAAGGGACGTTGGGGTCCCTCCTTCTTTCTCTCATACCCTCTTCCCTTTTTGTTTCAAAAAGAGTAATCTTTTAAAAACTTTCTTTTTTTTTTTTTTTTAAAGCTCTCCAAATTTCACTCTTGTGAAAATGGTTTTGGGATCAAACCACTTCCCATTTTTAAAAGTCAAGAATCCCTTTGAAAGAATTATTTCTAAAGATATTGGAAAATATCCATTCATGTTGTGATTTCTTTCCTTGGATGCCCTTTTAATGCCATCGCACCTTAATCTTGCTGCCATGAACATTTGGTTCTAACACTAGGTCCAGTAACTTGGTCCACTAAATATACTCCAAAGACCCATCAACATGGCCCGCGTCTATGATCCCCAAATTTGGCCCAACCGTGTGGTAGCTCAGAGATTAGATGAATCGGTCAGGGTATAAAGATCCAACGGTTGGGGATAGAATGGTTAGGCTTGAGAAGGAGAGTTAGATCGGCCAATGAGACTTAAGGGAAGATCATGGGGTAGATATGACAAGATGATCGGATGGATTATTGGATGGATGATTAGAAGAATCTAACGGTCAGGATCCTAGATGGAGTAGAGAGCGGTGATCGACTAATGTAGGATGGAATATTGGCTGAGAGAGAAATAATTAGAGTGTGGAAAGAATCTAGGGTTTAGAGAGAGAAGAGAGAAAATATTATAAAATAAATAGAAAATGCTAGCAGAGGGTCTTGAACCCTAGTCTTTGACTTGGTCTTCTGTAGGCTTTTCCAACTGAGCAAGTCTTCATCTTGTGTTAGTTGACAAGCTTTAATCTCCTTAGTCTCTTCTTTAAGAGCTTGTTTCTTCATCTATTTTGGTCGTCTCTCGACTCTTTTGACTCTCTGGCTTTTCTCGTCTTTGGCTTACATTTTCTTGTGTGAGTCCACTAGCTCTCTATGTCTTGATCAACCGCTCTGGTAGTCAGTTGTGGGCCCACAATCCCTAAAATTCTCCAATCGAGTTTTCTGCGACAAAAGAAGGGCGTAATGAGACTTAATCAGAATGGCTTTATATCTAGACTTCCAAAAATATGTTTAATGCAAGCAAATATACTATTTCGTCCAGAAAAGTGTGTTCTACGCAACAAAAGAGACTCTTACATAAAAAAGTGAATAAATAGAGTAGTTTTACGTAGGAGAGTGCGATAACGCTAAAAGGATAATTGCTTAAAATAAGCACTTTTGAGCGAATATCAGTGACCCATCTGAAGTGACTGTGTGAGAAGGGACCTGTGAGAAAGTGACCCATGAGAAGGTGACCCTGAAAAGTGACCCATGAGAAAATGTGATTGTGACAAGGCGACCTATGAGAAGGTCATCATGAAAAGGGACCCGTGAGAAGGTGACCGTAAAAAGGTGACCCATGAGAAGGGACTCGTGAGATGTCTGTGTGAAGGGACCCGTGACAAGGTGACCATGAGAAGAGACCCGTGAGAAGTGGTCGTGAGAAGTTGACCCGTAAGAAGTGAGAAGTTGACCCGTAAGAAGTAAGAAGGTGATCCGTGATAAGACAATCCGTGAGAAGTGGTCGTAAGAAGTTGACCCCTTAAGAAGTGAGAAGACGATTCATGAGAAGGTGACCATGAGAAGGGACTCGTGAGGTGTCCGTGAGAAGGTGATCAGTAAGGTGTCTGTGAGAAGGATCATGATAAGGGACCCTTGAGAAGGTGACCATGAGAAGGAACACGTGACAAGGCGATCTGTGAGAAGGGACCATGAGAAGGGAGTGAGGTGTCTGTGAGAATGGACCCATGAGAAGGTGATGGTGAGAAGGTGGCCATGAGAAGGAACACGTGAGAAGGCAATCCGTGAGGTAATCGTGAGAAGATACCATGAGAAGGGACCCGTGAGGTGATGGTGAGAAGGTGACCCATGAGCCGTGACCTGTGAGAAGGTGACCATGAGAAGGAACAAGTGAGAAGGTGACTCGTGAGAAGATGATCATGAGAAGGGACCATAAGAAGGTGACCGTGAGATGTCTGTGAGAAGGTACTCGTGAAAAGGTGATCGTGAGAAGTGACCCATGAGCCACTTATGACCCGTGACTAGTGAGAAGGTGACCATGACCCGTGACTAGTGAGAAGGTGACCATGACCCGTGACTTGTGAGAAGGGACCATGAGAAGGTAATTGTGTGAAGGGACCCGTGAGAAGGTGTCTTTTATGGTTCCATTTTTAACCCTAGGATATCTAGCATTAGTTGGGGTACGAAGATCCAAAGCTTATAAATAATCCATCAACCTTATTTTTAGTATGTAGGTCCACTTAGAGATGGGATAAATATCCATACGGTATTAGTGATTTGTTACCATTGGATTTGTGTCTTTTTATGGGTTGATTTCTTACCATGGGATATCTAGCATTATTTGGGGTACTCAAATCTAAAGATTAGAAATAACTAATCAGTCTGATTTTTAGTTTGCAAGTCCACCTAAAGACGAGACAAACATAAGTATGGACATCCGTATATATTTGTTGCATCGAGATACAGTAAAAATTGTCAAAATGATTTTATTTATTATTTTTCAAATTGTTTCTTAAATTAACATTGATAATAGTAAATTGACGGATGACAACAAATATAACAACCGTTGTAACATAAAGTTCATGAGACGACATTTAATTTTCTTATGTAGATAGATAGAAATTCATTTCTATTAATTAGATATCTAAACAACTAAAATTAGAATTCATTGGGAATTCTAAGTAAATTTACATGGTGCAGCCAAATACAAGAAATTTCAATTCTTAGAATTCAAATTCTCAAAAATTATAAATTCTAGAATTCTATTTTAAAATCCATGTTTGGTTACCAAACAGACCCTAAGGCTTTTTAACTACTAAAAATCATACGAAGTCTTATGTTTGGTTACCCTAAGACCCTAAGTATGTTTGGTTACCATACTTATGTTTGTCTCGTCCTTAGGTGGACTTGCAAACTAAAAATCAGGCTGATTAGTTATTTCTAATCTTTAGATTTGAGTACCCCAAATATGCTAGATATCCCATGGTTAGAAATCAACCCATAAAAAGACACAAATCCAATGGTAACAAATCCCTAATACCGTATGGATATTTATCCCATCCCTAAGTGGACCTACATACTAAAAATAAGGCTGATTGATTATTTATAAGCTTTCGATCTTCGTACCCCAACTAATGCTAGATATCCTAGGGTTAAAAATGGAACCATAAAAGATACCTTCTCACGGGTCCCTTCACACAATTACCTTCTCATGGTCCCTTCTCACAGGTCACGGGTCATGGTCACCTTCTCACTAGTCACGAGTCATAAGTCACGGCTCATGGGTCACTTCTCATGATCACCTTTTCACGAGTACCTTCTCATAGACACCTCACGGTCACCTTCTTATGGTCCCTTCTCATGATCATCTTCTCACGAGTCACCTTCTCACGTGTTCCTTCTCATGGTCACAGCTCATGGGTCACCTTCTCACCATCACCTCACGGGTCCCTTCTCACGGATCGCCTTCTCACGTGTTCCTTCTCATGGCCACCTTCTCATGGGTCCATTCTCACAGACACCTCACTCCGTTCTCATGGTCCCTTCTCACGGATCACCTTCTCATGTGTTCCTTCTCATGGTTCCCTTCTCAAGGATCCCTTATCATGATCCCTTTTCACAGGTCACAGCTCATGGGTCACCTTCTCACAGACACCTCACAGATCACCTTCTCACAGACACCTCACAGATCACCTTCTCACAGACACCTCACGAGTCCCTTCTCATGAATTGCCTTCTCACTTCTTAAGGGGTCAACTTCTTACTACCACTTCTCACGGGTCACCTTCTCACTTCTTATGGGTCAACTTCTCACGACCACTTCTCACGGGTCTCTTCTCATGGTCACCTTGTCACGGGTCCCTTCACACAGACATCTCACGAGTCCCTTCTCATGGTCACATTCTCATGGGTCACCTTTTTACGGTCACCTTCTCACGGGTCCCTTTTCATGATGACCTTCTCATAGGTCGCCTTGTCACAATCACATTTTTTCACGGGTCACTTTTCAGGGTCACCTTCTCATGGGTCACTTTCTCACAGGTCCCTTCTCACATAATCACTTCAAATGGGTCACTGATATTCGCTCAAAAGTGCTTATTTTAAGCAATTATCATTTTAGCGTTATCGCATCCGTATATATTTGTTGCATCGCGATACAATAAAAATTGTCAAAATGATTTTATTTATTATTTTTCAAATTGTTTCTTAAATTAACATTGATAATAGTAAATTGATGGATGACAACAAATATAACAACCGTTGTAACATAAAGTTCATGAGACAACATTTAATTTTCTTATGTAGATAGATAGAAAATTCATTTCTATTAATTAGATATCTAAACAACTAAAATTAGAATTCATTGGGAATTCTAAGTAAATTTACACGGTGCAGCCAAACACAAGAAATTTCAATTCTTAGAATTCAAATTCTCAAAAATTATAAATTCTGGAATTCTATTTTCAAATCCATATTTGGTTACCAAACAGACCCTAAGGCTTTTTTACTACTAAAAATCATAGGAAGTCTCCTAAAATATCCACGTGCATCGCTCCCGCTTGATAATCACAAAGCAACAGCATAAATCAATCCATCTGACGATCAACACCAATTTTAGAGTATAATTATGATTGCCTGATCAAAATCATTTTTGGGCTTCGGCCATCCCTCCCAATGAAATTCATAGAACAATATGGTCTAATGTATTTCAGGCATCACGTGTACGTACAATATTACCATTGGTAGACCTTCATCGCAGGGCCATAAGATGTTTCTATGGCCATTTCAGTAATTATGGTGTGTTATGGATTGGTTAGAGAGAATATTGAGATGGAGTATAGCCGAACGATTTCGATCAAGTAATCGTTATGCACACACGTGGAATGTTTGGATGGTAAGGTCAACTTAAGAATGATACACTTCTCAACCATCATATTATTTCCTTTTGTATAACTCAAATTACGTTTGCATGAAGAAATTTGGAAAATAAGCGAAATGCTTGTTATTACAACATGTCGACATAACGAGAACACACGGGCGCGCGTGCGCGCGCACACAAAAACAAAAAAAAAAAAAAAGGAAAAACTCCTACATCTTCAAAGGCATTTCGGCATCACCATCAAAACGTTTACCTTGTAGTTCCTCCCTGCAAGAACAACCACCAAAATATATTATTTTCAAAGCTAGATAGAGACATAAAACAAAGATAATTAGTGTGTTTGATTGCGCGAATACATCTGATGGCGCTAGCTGTTTGATTGCACCCGAGAAAATATATAATTTACAATTATGTGAGAAAAAAAGGGTGGATTTTGGTGGAAACCAATTGTCACCTATGTGGATGGGAAAATCTCATTTTCTCGGAGAAACTTTTCAAATTTAAAATGGCTATCAAAAACGGAAAATTGGCATTCAAACACGCCCTAAGGGATTTTTTGGGCTTGCCTTGACACCCTTGATTAATATTCAGCAAAATTTAAATTTGCCACCCTTGACCGTTGACTTTAACCATGTCTAGTAAAAATGACAAAACTATCCCTGGGCGCGAGAGGGAGTCTTTGATCAAGGTCATTGGTCAAGGGAGGCAAGTCTTACTTTTAAGATTCCAGGGAGGCCTGCTACTTTGCCTAATTATTGAGGGAAGTAAGAAAAAAAAACTATATAGAAAGTGGGAGAGTGTACGTACCTTAGCACTTGGTTGGTCGGAGACCGCACTTTTGAGGGAGTTGAATGACACGATTGAAGTCAATATTAAATAAAGCCATCAAGGACTTCTTAGAGCAAACGCAGGCCATGTCAGCATGTGACATTGCGGCGCAACACTCCCGCGAAGGTGGGACAGGGTTCGAACCAGTCACAGCTGGCTTGCACTTCATACCGTTCTCTCTACTCACATTGCAAATTGCGTTGGACCCCACCACCTCGTTTCCGAGGAGTACGACGAACACCAAAGCGACAATTGCGAGCTTTCGGATTCCCTCCATTTCTCACTCTTACCTTCTTCTTCTTCTTCTTCTTCTTCTTCTTCTTCTTCTTCTTGCTTTGATAACCATGAACGTGCCCTTTATATAGGCCGTGCTCAAAGGAGTCAGTGAGTGCACGTTGGCAGTAGTATGGGGTGAGGGGCGGTCAATGCTGGCGTAGATGTCGTTCTGATTCTTTGTAGAGACATCAAGCAGGTTTAGTAGTTTATCGTTATGTTAGTTATATATATATATGGTTAATTTGCATTGTCTGTTTATAGAATTCAAACACGTGGCTAGAAATTTAACTTTTCAGGTTGCTTGCAACTTTTGGGGAAGTTGGTTAGAGAGGGGGGGCGGGGGGAAAAGACAATTTGGTTTAAAATTTGCATTTTGGTTGCTAGAATGTCCCCATGCATCGTTCCCGCTTGATAATCACAAGGCGAGCGCATCAATCAATCCATCATGGTCTACCCCAATTTTAGTGTATAAAATTATGATCGCCTGACTAAGTTTACTTTTGAGCTCTGTAGGCCATCCCGCCCAATAAAATTCAGGCCCTGCTTGGTATCCAGTAAATATTTTCTGTTGCTTGGTATTAACTAGTAAAATCAGTTGCAAATACTTTCCACCGCTTTGGTGGAGGGTGCAATGCAAATATTTTCCGAGTATTTGATGAATCCAAAATAGGAGATGGAGATCACCTACGAACAATGTCAATGAATTGGATGATCACAACCAATCAAACAACGGAACAAATGGCCGAGAATCATGAGATGGTCCAGGCCAGTTGATTTTGGGCAGGAACCCAAATATCGGTTGGTCCGAGTAGAACTTTGCTGACCGCCCACAATTTGAGAACGGGGAATACTTTAGAGGGACACTGACCATATGGATGTTTGGCCAATCCCTAAGTGGACCTACAAACTAAAAATCAGCCTGGTTAGTGATTTCAAACCTTTGGATCTTTGTACCCCAAATAATGCCAAATTCCAAGGTTAAAAATCAACCAATGAAAATGACTCCAATATAACTTTTAGAAATTTATAATCATGTTATTTTTTTGGTGTAGATGTCTATCTAGGAGTATAACTTTGCTGACCCTCCACAATGATTGCCCCCTATAACCGCCCACAATATGAGCCACATGGCACATTTGTGGAGGATGCTGACTGTATGGATGTTTGGCCAATCTCTAAGTGGATCAACAAATCAAAAATCAACCTGATTAACGGATTTCATAAATTGATTTTAACTGTTGAATTTGAGCATCTAAGTGTTGGATTGGAGTCATTTTCATGGACTGATTTTAACCGTTGAATTTAAGCATTATTGACCATTATTTGGGTACTAGTATCCAAAGATGGGTTGGGCTCGAGGGACTCTCATTTTTTACCCCCATTTTTTGACACCCATTTTGGCGTACCCACATAGAAGATGAATCAATGGCTGATTTTTGGTAAGGATGATCTCTATGGTGAAAATAACGTCTGTTATTTTCTGGATTTTTTTGTGAAAAAAAGTCTGTTATTTCCGTTATTGTTGCTTATTTTAGTTATTTTTTATTTTTTAAAAATTTAAATTTAAATTTAAATTTCAACGCCATTTTTTCCGTTATTTATGTTATTTTCTCAATATTTTTCGGTTTTACCCCTAAGTGTTACAATTCGTTACAACGGCCAGGAAAAACTGTAATCCCCCCAGTCTGTTATACCATTATAATGGCCCCCTTTAAAACTTGGACCAAACATCCATAGGATCAGCGTCTTCTAAACGTATACCACTTGGCACATATTGTGGACAGTCATCAAGGGCGGTGAGTGAATTTTACTCTTCATCTAGGAGCTAAATATTATATATATTTCATGGAAGTTCAAGCCAAAAAGTGAATGTTTGCGGCCATTTTTGGCTGCAAACATTAGCAGCTCAAGTCGTAAAAAATATGGACTCACGGAAAATATTTACCTACGTAAATAATTGTGGGGTGCAACCAAGCACCTAGAAATGCAAAAAACAAGTTGCAAATGTTTGCAAACAAATATTTATGGCGATACCAAGCAGGGCCTCAAAGCAAAATGATCTAATCTATTTCAGGAGGTTTGGTTTTGATATGCAGTCAATGGACACCACTTAAAGGAAGTCTTAGTTCAAAAATCAACCTCATTCAATGATCCTAATCATTTGATATCTCTCTCTCTCTCTCTCTCTTCCTTCATTTTTGAAACCGTGGGTATCCGGGTTTCTTAGAGCACCTAACTAGTCCCCTGGGGCATGATAGTCACCCCTTCCACACATGCCAGAGTGTACTCGAAGAGTTAATGTGGACAGAGCCACTTATTACCCTCTACTCTTTCCAGGGGTGGCCCAAGGAGAGTTGAACTCAGAACCTCCTACTTTTTGGAGTGGAGTTCTGGCCATCTGCACTCAACCCTTGGGGTCTCACTCACCCACCCACCCACCCACACGCACACACACACACATATATACACATATGGGTCAGGATCGGGGGACAACTTTTTCATACAATATTTTCGACAACAATTTTGGCGTACCCACATGGAGATGAATCAATAACTGGTTTTTGGTGAAGATGATCTCCTCACTATATAGATCACCCCTATAAAAAATCAGCCCATTCCGAAATTTCTAACCCTATCAAATGTGGTTTTCAAGTTAACGATAAAAGTAGACGGTCCATAATTCTTCAACTTGTAAACCGGTTTAGGAATATCGGAATGATTTGAATTTTTGTGAGGATGATGTCCTCACTATAGAGACCATCAAAATCATCCCATTCCGAAACTTCTAATTTATATATTGGGAAGTAGCAAGTTTTTGTTGTCAAAAATGTTGTATGAAAATGTTGTCCCCCGATCCTGACCCTATATATATATACACACAAAGATATGATGAAATTTGGAGGTCAAGATCTCTAAGGGACCCATTAAATTGTGGGCCCACGTTCCTGCGTGTGCAACGATGTGAGTTCCACTTCTTTGGTGATTTGGTATCTAGGCTTGAGGAGGTGTTGAAGAGAGATAAGGGCGATATATGTATTTTTTTGGTGTTCTTTTCTGTTTCTCTTTCTTGTACAGTATGAGATCGTTTCGATCTCTTATATATTTTACATATATACTATTGGACTTATCGGAAAAAAAAAGAAAAGATCAAGCAATCGGTGTGCACACGCGGAATGTTTGGATGGTAAGATCCAAGAAGGATGATACACCTCTCATCCATCATATTACTTCCTTACGTATAACTCAAATAACGCTTGCATGAAGAAATTTGGGGAAAAAAGAAATAGCAAAAGCGAAATGCTTGTTATTACAGTAGGAGTGATAATAAACAACATGAGAAACAAGAATTGGAATTGAAGACAACATGACATAATGAAAAACAAGCCCGCACACGTACACACGCGCACATGGCGCACGCAGGCACAAACAAAAAAAAGAAAGAAGGAAAAACTCCTACATCTCCAAAGGCATTTCCACGTCACCATGATCACCTCGTAGTTCCTCCCTGCAAGAACAACCAAGGTCTAGGTCATTGGTCAAGGGAGACAAGTTTTAATTTTAAGAATCGAGGGAGGCCTACTAAATTACCTAATTATTGAGGGAGGCAAGTAAAAAAAAAACAAATATCATATAGAAAGTAGGTATAAAAACCTTCTGTACGCGCGTGCAGAGGCAACAACGGGAGAGGAGAGTGTACCGGCCTTAGCAATTTTTTGGTGGTGGAGCGAGGCCGCAGTCTTGAGGGAGTTGAATGGCACGTTTGAAGTCTACATCGGAAGGCAGATTGTTCTTATTAGCGCAAAGGCAGGGTATGTTAGCTTTTTTAAGGGCCGAGCAACATGGCTGCGAAGGTGGGACAGGGTTCGAGAAAGTCGCAGATGGCTTGCACGCCTTGAGATCCTCTATAGTCATATTGCATATCTGTGCCTTGGACCTCACCACCTCGTTTCCGAGGAGTGCGACGAGCACCAAAGCGACGATTGCGAGCTTTTGGAATGCCTCCATATCTCACTCTCTACCTATTTCTCTTCCTAGCTAGCTTCTTCTTCTTGTTTGTTGTTTTGGTAGCCTTGAATGTGCCCTTAATTTATATAGGCCACGCTCAAAGGAATTGTTAGATAGAAGAGATAGAAATTTGGTAGGAATTTGGTAAAATTCCATTCTGTATTTCAGATAGATATAAGGATATTTGGTAGAGATTTGGTAAATTGGATTATGAAGAATTCTCTTCATTTTGGAAATCTTGATATTTTAATATCTATGATTCTTTTTCCTTAATTTTCTCTTAATATTTTCCTAAATTTTCTCTTCAATTCAAACCTAAAAACTCACAACACGTTTTCTTATAAATTTTCTCTTAACATCTTCCTGAAGTTTCTCTTCAATTCACACGTAAAAAACCACAACACGTTTTCTTATTAATTGACTAAAATCGGTCGGTTCATTCAGTTTTATCGTTTAAGCGTCGAGTTCGATAAAACTACGGGTTCAATTGTTTGTACCAGTTTTTAAAGAGCTAGCCGGACAGAAAAATATCAAAATCCCGCTCAGACATGCTCCGGTTGGGTTTTCAAAACACTGATGTTTTGCATTGTTTATTTATTGAATTTAAGCAGTGGTGAGACATGCATTTTACGCAGTGAATGGATTTGCGAGGATCTAGCTTTTGGGCTTCTAACTGCTTGATTGTAGACGTTAGTAAAAGTATTTTTAATGGTTTTGTAGAGTTTCTTAACGTGATGAGAACTCTTTCTTCATTTGATGGAATGGGCTGTCAATCAGGGATGGAGAAAAATATGGATAGAAACGAGTAAAACTTGCCTGACCACCTGTGGTCTGGTAGCCTACCAGACCACACACACAAGCTGCCTCCCTCGTGGATTTTGTACGGTACCAAGTTACATCGGCACGAGGGACAAACTCTCCTCTCCTCCTCTGGTTAACAAAAGACTAATTTCATATTTTTCTCTGCAAAAGAAATAAAAAATCACATATCACGTTGATTTCGGTCAAACAGGAACAATACGAGCCACGTGGCACACTCTTGTGGACGCTGACTGTATGGATGTTTGGCCAGTCCCTCTGTAGACTTCCAAACCACAGATCAGCCTGATAAGTGATTTACAACCTTTGCACCTAAATAACCCTCAATAATGCTCAAATTCATACCGTTAAAATCAACCCATAAAAATACCTTCAATCCTAGAAATCATTGATTGGGTTTATTTTTGGTTTGTAAGTCCACCTAGTGATTGGCCGACATCCATACGGTCAGCGTCCACCAAGAGTAGGCCACGTGGCTCGTATTATGCGTTGTGCCCCAAGTTTTACTCCACCTAGGCATTGGCCAAACCATGGTTTTAAAAACGGCCGTTTAAATGGTTTTAACCGCCATTTAAACGGTAACGCTCCAAGCCCATTTCCGTTAAAATCGTTTAAACATGTTTTAAAGGTTTTGAAAAAAAACGGCCGTTTTTTTTTGTTTTCACGGCTGTTAAAATCGTTTAAACAGCCATTTAATTCTGAAAATTTTTTTGAAAAAAATGGCCGTTAAATCCATTTAATTCTGTTAAAATCTGTTAAATTCTATTTTTTTTTTATTTTTTCAAATTTCAAATTTTGAATTTCGGTGCCATTTTTTCCGTTAAAATCTTTAAAACCGTTAAAATCCATTTAATTCCATTTTTGCCCCTGGCTGTTTCAATCCGTTTAAACGGTAATGCCCCTAGTCCGTTTAACGGTTAAAACGGCCTCCTTTAAACCTTGGGCCAAACCAAGGTTTAAAGGAGACCATCCGTTTTAACGGTATAACCTGGGGGCATTACGTTAAAATGTAGCGGATGGGCAAAAATGAAAAATAAATGGAAAAAACGAAAAATTGTGCTAATATTTAAAATTCAAAATTTGAATTTGTAAAACGAAAACAGAATTCAACGGCATTTTTTTTCACAAAATTTTTCAGATTTTAACTACCTTCGGCCGTTAAAACGAGAAAAAAAAAAAAAAAAAAAAAAAAAAAAAAAAAAAAAAAAAAAAAAAAAAGACCGTTAATTTCTAAGCATCAAAACGGGTACGATTTTTAACGTACCGGACTTGGGGTGTTAGCGTCTAAACGGCATTTTTTTAAACCATGGGCCAAACCAAGGTTTAAAAAATGGCCTTTATAACGGATTCGGACCTACCCCATTACATTACATACCATTAAAATGCCCAGAAAATAACAGCCGTTATAACGAAAATGGCGGCCATTATTTTCCGTTATAAAGAAAATAATGACCGTTATTTTCTGGAAAAAATTGTGAAAAATAACGACCATTTTTTTCGTTTTTACCATTATTTTCCATTTTTGAAATTTTGAAATTGAAAAATGAATTTCAGTGCCCTTTTTTCCTTTATTTTCTATTTTTTTCTATTTAATTTTTTCGTTTTTGCCCTTGTCGTTTTTTTCTCTCGTTATAATGGTAACGCCCCCAGACCGTTATACCGTTATAACAGTCCCTTTTTTTTTTTTTTTTTTTTTATAACTGTCCCTTTTAAACCTTGGGCCAAACATCTCTAGTCAATGTCCTGTAAGAAATTGCCACATGTCTTATATTACCCTTATATTTTTTACTTACTTTTTTTCTTTCAACATCACCAAACCTGAGTATGTAGGTTAACCAAGAAGGAGAGGGAGTTTGTCCCTAGCGCCGATGCGACTTGGTACCAAGCAAAAGCCACGTGGATAGAAACCGACTCCAAGGCTGCTGCCATTGCTTATTGGGACGTACAAGATCCCCTGGCGAGTGGTGAGTGAGATCTCGATGGGAAAAAGTGATCAAATCTACTACCCACTGCTTCATTACAACGACTTGGAGGGAAGCTAACTTTTCCACAGACATTTTTGCTAACCATGGCACTCATTTAGTTGAAGAATCTTCACAGTTTTTTGTAGAACGACCTCCATTCCATTTCAAGATGGAGGATCCTCATGCTATACTATAGGTTTGATTGACTATTTTTTGCCATCGCCTTGGGTTCGGGTCTCTATCCCATGTGATGCAGGACATTTAACCATTAATACTCTCCAAAAGCCGCGACTGTTGGTAGCGTGAGAATAAATTCCTTTATCTCATAGGATCTATTTAGGTTCTCGGTCGACACGACCCCTCGTGGGCCCATATCACACAGGCCACCCCCTTGTGGGCCCATATCACACAAGCCACCCCACCCCAAGTGTGCCCCATATTACGCAGGCTACCTCACTTGAGCCCGGTGTGAAAATGCCCCTGCATTAATCACCCCTGGTGAGGAGACTCGAACACGAAACCTCCCGCTCTGATACTACTTTAATGCAGGACATTTAACCAATACTCCCCAAAAGTTGCGACTGTTGGTAGCGTGAGATTAAATTCCTTTATCTCGTAGGATCTATCTAGGTTCTCGGTCGACACGAGCCCTCGTGGACCCATATCACATAGGCCACCCCACCCCGAGTGTGCCCCATATTAATCAGGCTACCCCACTCGAGCCCGGTGTGAAAATGCCCCTGCATTAGCATGGGGTGCCAACCTAGTTTGGATGCCGTATAGTTTAGGGTGCCTCGCATTTGTGTGGTTTGTATAGTTTTCTTTTTTCTTCAATATATATTTACATTTAGGAAAAAAATACTAAAATCAGTTCTAAAATTCGGCCGGATCATTCAGTTTAATTTGATTGTTTAAGTGTAGAGTTCGATAAAACTATACCGGTTCAATTGTTTGTACCAGTTTTTAAAGAGGACTGAAAAATATCAAAATTCTGCTCGAGCCTGGTCCGGTTGGGTTTTCCAAACACTGATGCTTTGCATTGTTTGTTTATGGAATTTGAGCAAGTGGTGAGACATGCATTTTACACAGTGTGAATGGATTTGCGGGGATCTGGGTTTTGGGCTTCTAACTGCTTGATTGTAGACGTTAATAAAAGTATTTTTAATGGTTGTAGAGTTTCAATCCAGTATATCTTTGGTAACTTTCTTCCGCGACTGATCTTATCTCTCCTTGATTGGATCTTGCCTTACTTGATTGATGCAGATCTTCGTATCGTTGACAACTTCCTTCTGCTTCGGCACTAGAGCGGGAGACCGTAGTTTGCTTCTTGGCACTCCAAGAGACGAGATTATCCTCTAGTATAAGGCAAACCCAAAAGTGGAGCGACATGTGTCAGGACAACCTACCCAGTCACCATTTGAGTACCCATTGAGTGTTAAATACTGCAAAACTCCAACAATATTGCGATAGTGTATGACATTGGAGTAGAGAGTGCCCACTTTAATAGGTGAATGACTAACGACTATAGGAGTCTGATGCCCTCCATTTGCACTCGAGTAAGAAGGTCGAGAGCATACTTCGATTGTGATAAATAAAGTCCAGTCCGGGTAGAAGTGACTTCAATACCAAGGACAATTTGGTTTAGAATCTGGTTAAAGGGACCAAAGACAATTTGGTTCAAAATTTGCATTTTGGTTTGAAAAAAGAAAAAGTGTACTTAGTTTAGGAAATAAGGCAAATTTCTTTAATTATTTGAGAATTTTTCTACAAAATTGCCTTTACGGCTTTTTAACAACTAAAATAATAGGTAGTCTCCTAAAATGTCCCCATGCATCGTTCCCCCTTGATGATCACAAGGCGAGAGCATCAATCAAGTGGCAAGGTGTTGCTTCACGTCCCGCTCAGCTGGGTTGGATCATCACTCTTCGACTTGACAACATGCGATCCATGCCATTTACACATGTAATTCATCTTATAAAAAGAAAATCTTAGGTAAAGGGTTGATGGTAAGTCTATGTGCGTTACACATTGCAGGAGGTTTGGTTTTGATCTGCAATCAATAGACACCACTTAAAAGAACTCTTAGGACGTGTTTGATTGCCAAGTGGGAAAATTGCATTTTCCTTTGGAAAACACAACTGTACGTCCATTGTTAGATAGCAATTTTATATCTGGATAATTTTACCTACTAAGCCCAGAATCCATTTCTCATCCAGATAGGTGAGAATTCGTTTCCTCTTGAAAATACGCATTTATTTTCTCACGTGATTGAACTGTGTTCTCAGTTGCAATCAATCAGCCATTTAAGGCATTAATATTTCCCAGATGTATTCTCTCGATCAGGAAATTTTTTGTGCAATCAAACACGCCCTTAGTTCAAAAATCAACCTCATTCAATGATCTTAATCATTTGATCTATTATACTCACTCTCTCTCTCTCTCTCTCTCTCTCTCTCTCTCTCTCTCTCTCTCTCTCTCTCTCTCTCTCTCTCTTTTCACTACAGGAAAAAAGACTTTCAGCGACAGCCGCCGACCGTCGGTATAGGGTAAACATTCGTCGCTATATGTTATACCGACGGCCAGGACGACCGTCGCTACCCATCGCTATAAATTTCGTCGGTAAAAGGTATTACCGACGGCCACCTCAAAAATGTCCGTCGGTGTATCTCAATTTGTGTTATACTAACAAACTTTTAGCGATGGCCAGTGACCGTCGCTATAACATGTATGTAGCAACGGCCAGAACATTTCCCCGTCACTATAAGATATATATAGTGAGGGTCAGCTAAGCCGACCATCGCTATAGGTCATATATAGTGAGGGTCAGTGTTCTGGCCGTCGCTACATACATGTTATAGCGACGGTCACCGGCCGACGCTAAAAGGTTTGATAGTATAAAATCTTTTTTTAATTTTTTTGCATAATTTGTTGTACTTGTACCTGTAATGTATATAATATCACATTTCCCTATTCCATGTCCATTTAATCAAATCAAAATGTAAAGAAAATAAAAAATTTAATATCTTAAATAATTAAATTTCTACAATATTGACTGTTTCAAATTTAACAATGTTATAAAAGTTTGAAAAATCAATCTGGAAGAGTAGAAGACACGATCAATCAGCATCTAAGCCCTACAAAATAAATAAAAGTAAAATAATTAATATATAAAATGTTACGATTCAGTGTAAACGAAATAAAGAATTAAAGTTAAACTTAAAAACCTTGAAATGTCTAACTGACTACAGATTCCTAATCGGACATCTGTTTTTAGCCCGTCTCTTCCAGCATATTTGTTTCAACACAATATTAGTGTTGTAATAAATTTCAGGAGATTCGGACTTCGTTTGTCCGATTTGGGCGTCGGAGTCCTAAATATGACTTAACTTAAAATCTGTAAATGCCTAAACCTATAACTGACTACAGATTCCTAACCATACATCTGTTTTGTAACCCGTCTCTTCCAGCATATTTGTTTCAACACAATAGAAGTGTTGTAACAAATTTTAGGAGATTCGGACTACGTTTGCCCGATTTGGACGTCGATGTCTAAATTTGACTTAACTTAAAACTTGTAAATGCTTAAACCTATAACTGATTACAGATTCCTAACCGGACATCTATCTTTTATCCCGTCTCTTTCAGCATATTTGTTTCAACACAATAGAAGTGTTGTAACAGGTTTTCGGGAGATTCGGACCTCGTTTGCCCGATTCGAGCATCGGAGTCCTAAATTTGACTTAACTTAAAACTTGTAAATGCCTAAACCTATAATTGACTACAGATTCCTAACCGGACATATGTTTTTTACCCCGTCTCTTCCAGCATATTTGTTTCAACACAATAGAAGTGTTGTAACAAATTTTGGGAGATTCAGACCGCGTTTGCTCGATTTGAACGTCGAGGTCCTAAATTTGACTTAACTTAAAACTTGTAAATGCTTAAACCTATAACTGACTACAGATTCATAACCGGACATCTGTTTTTTATCCCATCTCTTTCAGCATATTTGTTTCAACACAATAGAAAGTGTTGTAACAGATTTTGGGAGATTCGGACCTCGTTTGCCCGATTTGAGCATCGAGTCCTAAATTTGACTTAACTTAAAACCTGTAAATGCTTAAACCTATAACTGACTACAGATTCATAACCAGACATCTGTTTATTACCCCGTCTCTTCCAGCATATTTATTTCAACACAATAGAAGTGTTATAACAAATTTTGGGAGATTCAAACTTCGTCTGCCCGATTTGGACGTCGAGGTCTTAAATTTAACTTAAAACCTCATTTTGAGTACTTAAATACAACAATCATATCTCATAAATATAGATGTACCTGATCATCATTTGCGTCGTCGGACTGATGCTGGTCTTGGCTCGGAGGCGGTATGTTAGCTGATTGCATGGAGCAAAAAAATGCAACCATATGGAAAGACACGTACTTATCAAAATAAAAATAAAACATATGGAAAGACACATGAGAATAGGAGAATAAAACCCAATGATAAAAATAAACAAGATACACGAGAATAAAAGAAAAGCAAAATAAGTAGGCTAATGATGAATCTAAAAAGATATACAAGATACACAAAAATAGAAATGCGAGTATAAACTTATCCTTATTTTGTATTCCATAATGATGAACCTTAATGCAAACAGTTCTTTGTTATTAATCATGGGTTCCAACATTTTGTAAATACTTGTGAACATGCAAGCTTCCTTGGAAAAGGTGCTGATAAATAGTGTTGAGCTTTACTTGATTATCACACATCCTTACGGTTTGTATCCACTAAAATCAGCCATTGATTTACCAAAAATCAGCCATTGATTCATCTTCTATATGGGTACACCAAAATAGGTTTCAAAAATGTGTTCTCAGGTGAAATCAGTCAGCCATTTAAGGCATGGGTCGGGCTTCGTTGACAGATCTAAAATGACAGATAAAATGACAGGGACACAATATAAGCCACGTGGCACACTGTTACAGGACTCGAACCATATGGATGTTTGTCCTATCCCATGTGGACCTACAAACCAAAAATCAGCCTGATTAGTGATTTATAGGCTTCGGATTGGACTTATTTTCATGGGCTGATCTCAACTGTGGGAATTTGAGTAGTATTTGAGGTACAAAGATGCAACACTTATTAAATCACTAATCGGGCTGATTTGTGGTTTGTAAATCCACCATGGGATTGGACTTATTTTCATGGGTTGATCTCAATTGTGGGAATTTGAGGTACACAGATGCAACACTTATAAATCACTAATTAGGCTGATTTGTGGTTTGTAAGTCCACCATGGGATTGGACTTATTTTCATGGGCTGATCTCAACCGTGGGAATTTGAGCAGTATTTGAGGTACAAAGATGCAACAGTTATAAATCACTAATCAGGCTGAGTTGTGGTTTGTAAGAGCATCTCCAACGCTATGCTATTCCACCGTGCTATCCTAAAATTTAGCACGGTGGGTCAAAAACAGGTGCTCCAACGCTGTGCTATCTCAATGCTAAATTATATCATATGCTATATCCTGTGCTATATTTGGCACAGGATATGGCATATGCTATAATTTAGCATATGGCAGCTTTTTTGGTTTTGACTCTTTGGACTATTTACACCTTTGGATCTTGTACCCCAAATAATAGCATATGATTGGAGTCATTTTCATTTTCAGCATATGATTGGCTGATAAGTAGTCCACATGTCACATTTTAGGATAGCACGGTGGAATAGCATAGCGTTGATTGGAGTCATTTTCATGCGTTGATTGGAATAGCATATGATTGGAGTCATTTTCATTTTCAGCATATGATTGGCTGATAAGTAGTCCACATGTCACATTTTTAACGCATGAAAATGACTCCAATCAACGCATGGGATAGGACAAACATCCATATGGTCCGAGTCCTGTAACAGTGTGCCACATGGCTTATATTGTGTCCCTGTCATTTTACCTGTCATTTTATATCTATTAACGGAGCCCAACCCTTAAGGCAATTACCACGAACTATGCCCATGGAAACAACTCCAATCCAACGCTCAGAAATCACTAATCAGCTTGATCGGAGGGTTTAAAATTCTGGGAAGGTAGACTTACAGACCACAAATTAGATTACAGACCAAAAATTTGGGGAAAACAGACCAAACATTAGCTTGATCAGAGATTTCTAAGCGTTGAATTGTAGTCATTTTCAAGGGTTTTATCCCTAAACCCTCAAAAGAGGGTTTCAAAACTAAAAGAGGTTAGAGATTATGAATCAGGGTGATTTTTGCTATATATATCCACTAAGGAGTGGTAAAAACAACCATTTGGCCATATGGGGGAGGAGAGATACGAAAAAAATTAAAAAACCATAACATACCTACAGCTTCAACGAACGGCGGAAGATGAACGGAGGGCGGCAACGGCGACAAAGGAACAATAGATGAGTGGTGAAGGGGGTTTCGCACACAACGTTCGAAGCACTCCGGTGGAGAGGGCAAAGGGGTGAAGGGAGAAGGAGAGGGCGGTGAAAAGGGTTTCGCACACAGCAAGAAGAGGAGGGGTTTTCGCGCGGATGCGAAAATCCAAATTTTTTTTTTTTTATAACCCGACTTATAGCGACGGCCAGATGCTCACCCTCGCTAAAACTGTATATAGCGACGGCCAAAAACCGTCGATAAATGTGCCTTATAACGAGGATCAGCATCTAGCCGTCGCTATATATAATGTATTTTTTGGCGCCAAATCCATATACCAACGGTTGGGCATTTTACCGTCGCTATATTCTTATTTAGAGACGAATTTTCTTGGCCATCGCTATAAGCCGAATTTCTTGTAGTGTTTACACACACCTGGCCCACCCACACATACACACACACACACACACACATATATATATATATATATATATACTAACTAGTGGGTGCCCCATGCCATCGGCACTCCTCAACAAAGAATTTGCCAAAATCAGGTGAGTGGCTAAGATCCACCATCCATTTGGGAGAGGATTAGATCTCGGCCCTTCTTTGTTGATGCTTATAAGATGAGGTATAAGTAGGGAGACAACCAATGTGTTTTGTTATATAGAATAGTAAATGGCCCATGCCCACGGCACTCTCCGACAAAAGCGTTTGCAAAAATTAGGTACCTTCGGCACTCAAACGGTATAACGGACTGGGGCGTTACCGTTTTTCCATTATAACGGCTGTTATAACGGATTGTAATGCACAAAGGGAGAAATGGGAAAATAACAGAAATAACAAAAATAACGGTGTTGAAATTTAAATTTTGAATAAATTAAGGTCAAATAAGACAGATTGAGTGGCTGAAATCTAACCGTCCACATTAGATCGATGGATTTGATCTAAACCACTCTTTATCTAACTGTCTACATTAGATGGATGGATAAGATAAGAGATTAATACAACTGAGTTGTCTTGATATATGCGTGGGTAGCCCACGCCCGCGGCACTTTCCGACATAGTGTTTGTCAAAATCGGGTGGGAGTTAATCTCAGCCATCGATATGAAGCATAGTGGATCTCAGCCACTCATTATCGAAGCCATATAAAAGATAAGAGGGGTATAAGAAAACCATTAAATTTTCGTTAAATTCTTTTTTTTTAATTTTTAAATTTTGACTTTCAGCACCACTTTTTTCCGTTAAAATCATTAAAATCCGTTAAAATCCATTTTTGCCCTTGGCCGTTTCAATCCGTTTTAACGGTAACACTCCTCTCGAGGCATAAAAAGTGGGGCTCCTAAGCCTGACCCTTGGGCTATATGTAAATCCAACCCTATTTCATTCCTTATATGTAGGTAAATAGTAGGTGACCCATGCCCACGACACTCATCGACAAAGCGTTTGTCAAAATTGGGTGTGAGTGGCTGAGATCCACTCTCCATTTGGTGTGATAAGATCTCGGCCATCCTTTATGAAGCCGGATAAGAGGGGGAGACAACCGTCCTGTTTTGTTATATAGATTTAGATAGTGGGTGGCCCATGCCGTCGGCACTCTCCAACAAAGCATTTGCCAAAATTGGGTGTGAGAGGCTAAGATCCACCGTCATTTGAGGGATAAGATCATCTCGGCCCTTCTTTGTCTAAACAAATAAGAGGGGGTATAAGTGGGGAGACAACTTCCCTGTTTTGTTATATAGACTAGTAAATGGCCCGTGCCCATGGCACTCTCCGACAAATGCGTTTGCAAAAATTGGGTGCCTTTGGCACTCAAACCGTATAACGGACTGGGGCGTTACCGTTTTTTCCATTATAACGGCTGTTATAACGGATTGTAACACACATAGAGAGAAATGGGAAAATAACAGAAATAACAAAAAATAACGGTGTTGAAAAATTTAAATTTTGAATAAATTGAGGTCTAATGAGGCAGATTGAGTGGCTGAAATCTAACCATCCACATTAGATCGATGGATTTGATTTCAACCACTCTTTATCTAACAGTCCACATTAGATGGATGGATAAGATAAGAGAATACAACTGAGTTGTCTTGTTATATGCGTCGGTGGGCCGTGCCCACGGCACATTCAATATGAAGCATAGTGGATCTCAGCCACTCATTATTGAAGCCATATAAGATAAGACGGGGTATAAGAAAACCACAGTCACTTGTTATATAGATAGTGGGTGGCCTGTGCCCACGGCAATTCTGGACAAAGCATTTGCCAAAATTGGGTGTGAGTGGCTGAGATCCACCGTCTAGTTAGGGGATAAGATCTTGGCCCTTCTTGTGAAACATATAAGAGGGGGTATAAGTGGGGAGACAACTTCCCTGTTTTGTTATATATATATATATATATATATATATATATATAGAGAGAGAGAGAGAGAGAGAGAGATATGATGAACGAATGGAGAAAATTTTGTATTTATTTGAAGGTCGAGATCTCTAAGGGATCCATTAAATTGTGGGCCACTTTACTGCGTGTGCAACGATTTGAGTTCCACTTCTCTACATGTGCACCACATGTAAAATATTGCAATTGGTAGACCTTCATCATTGGGCCAAGAGATGGCCATTTCAGTAATTATGGTGTGTTACGGCTTGTTTAATGGTTATAGAGAATATTGCTTGGAGTATAACCGAACGATTTCGATCAAATAGTTAGTGTACACACGTGGAATGTTTGGATGGTAAGGTCCAATTAGTATGATACGAACACCTCTCATCCATCATAGTGTTCCTTACATACGTATAACTCAAATAACGCTTGCATGAAGAAATTTCGAAGAGCAAAAAAGAAAAAAAAAAAAAAAAGCAAAAGCGAAATGCTTGTTATTACATTAGGCATGATAAATTAAATAAACAACATGAGAAAAAAGAATTGGAATTGAAGACAATATGACATAATGAGAACACCCGCACACGCACTACATCATCAAAGGCATTTCCACATCACAAATCAAGAAGTTCACCTTGTAGTTCCTCCCTGCAAGAACAACGACCACCAAAATATAATTATCCCTCGGTGCGAGAGGAAGTGTAGTTTCATCATTTTTTGTTAGATTTGATCATCAAGGTCATTGTTCAAGGGAGGCAAGTCTTATTTTTAAGAATCGAGGGAGGCCTACTAAATTGCCTAATTATTGAGGAAGGCAAGTAAAACACCATATATCATATAGAAAGTAGGTAAAAACCTTCTGTACGCGCGTACGTACAGAGGCAACAACAGGAGAGAAGAGTGTGCCTTAGCAATTTTTTGGTGGTGGGGGGATGTCGCACTCTTGAGGGAGTTGAATGGCGCGTTTGAAGTCTACATCGGGAGGCAAATTGTTCTTATTAGCGCGAAGGCAGGGTATGTTAGCTTTTTTGAGAGCCGATCAACATGGCTTCGAAGGTGGGACAAGGTTCGAGTAAGTCGCAGATGGCTTGCACGCCTTGAGATCCTCTACACTCATACCACACAGCTGTGCCTTGGACCTCACCACCTCGTTTCCGAGGAGTGCGACGAGCACCAAAGCGACAATTGCGAGCTTTCGGAATGCTTCCATCTCTAACACTCTACCTTCTTCTTCTTCTTGTTTTGGTAGCCACGAAGGTGCCCTTTATATAGGCCACGCTCAAAGGAATTGTTACATTGTTTAACTTGGCCGTGAAGCACGAGGTTGGGAGTCATTGATTGCACGTTGCCAGCACTATGGGGTCAAGGGCGGAGTCCTATATTCTTTGTGGGGACATTTGATCATGACAGGTTTAGTAGTTTATTGTTTTATGAATTATGTATGTTTTAAAAACCCAACCGGTGATTTGAGTCCTTTATTACTCTTCACGTAGCTATTATTTTTTTATTAATCTTCAGTCCAGCTGAGCTGGTGATCATCCATTGTCCAGCTGCGGTACTGAAGGGGTAAATGAGAAATTTTATATATATATATATATATATATATATATATATAGTTCGTTAAGTTCATAAAATCCTACCTAAATGAAACAAAAAGAATATATTCAAAATAGGAAAGAAATCCTAAGCAAATCAAATCTAATCTTAAGATATTATCCCAATCTCACACAATTTATTATAATATATCTATATAACAAAACTGCAGGGAAGTTGTCTCCCCACTTATACCCCCTCTTATCTGTTTCAACAAAGAAGAGCCAAGATCTTATCTCCAAAATAAACAGTGGATCTCAGTCACTCACACCCGATTTTGGCATTCGCTATCTTTTGGTAATTTTAATTATCAAACTACCCTTCTTTGTCTTTTTGGCTTTACGCCTTTTATTAAAAGTTTTTTGTCTTTTAGTAGCAGCCCCTTTATATTTTATTCTCTTCTCTCTTTGTATAATCCTACATTGGAGAGCTACAAGAAATTGATAAAGTTTATATAGGATAAAGTTGGCTTTAGTGTTTGGAGCTCTTGGGCATCCAAGTTTTGTACCCATTGGGCACAACCATGCATCCTGAAAAACACACATGCGCGCACCGCCCGCTCACCGCGCCGTGGCATGCGTGCGTGTATGTGACACACGCGCGCCTATCTTTTTACACAAAATTTTATTTAATTAATTATTAATTAATTTAATTATTTAATAATTATCTTCTTCTCTTACTTTGACTTATTCTTTATCTGCTAGCTATTGTGCACAGATTCACGGGCGATCGTATCTCTGTGACATGGGCACGTGCTTGGCCACGTAACTCAGATGGTTACTGCCTTTCTCGTCTATATATATTGATTATTTATCTCAATAATTCACACAGTGAAAACACACAACAACAGTTATGTTCTTTATTATTTCTTCTCTGTTTTGTTTTTATTCTATTATTGGACAAAGAGGTTATTTGGTTTCGGTTCTCATACTTAGTGTAGAAGAAGTTATTTGGTTCCGGTTCTCGGACATTGAAACACTGAAACTATACTTTAGCAAACTTTTTATAAATACTTTTCTCTAATTGAACCCTTCTTATTAGAAAGAGCATTCTAACATTCTAAGCTATTTTGAAAATAGCTTTTAGCCCGCTTACCCTGAAACATTAATGGTACCCAGTTGTCTATACACATCTGAACATATGCCTCCAGCCACCTCTACCATTGATCCATGTACACGGTGCATGTACCTTTGGTATCCATACGATGCAGCTCATCACAAAGATCAGCTGTCTCGCTTGAGACGATGCAAGTCCCTGCTGCAAAAGAGTAAAACTTTGATGACAAGGCCTTGTCATTGAGGCCGATGACAGGGTGCAATATGACCCACATGGCACACTCTTAGAGGACTCTGACCATATGGATATTTTTCCACTCCCTAGGTGGACCTACAAACCAAAAATCAGCTTATTGATTACTGATTTTAAACCTTTGGATCTTTGTACTTCAAATAATGGTCAATATTGCTCAAATTCCCACGGTTAAAATCAACCCATGAAAATAATTCCAATCCAACACCTAGAAATCACTAAAGAGTGCCATGTGTCGTTTCCCTCTTGATGATCACAGCAAAGAGAAGAAAAACAAAAAAGTCAAGTGGAGAGCGTCGATCAGTCCATCGGACGGTATAGGCCAGTTAATTAGTGTCAAAATAATGATTGCATCACTTTTGGCATATGATCATCCTGCCAAATGAAATACAAAGGAATGGTCACTTATATTTGGGCATCAGCCGGCTGGATTGAATTTCCATCACCAGTGTGGTACATATCAAGGTGCCGCTGCGTTTGACTACATCTTCACTCTTTGACTTAACCACAACCATTGGATGAGATCATTCCATGTACCCGATCTGATTCTTCTTACAGAAAGAAAATCTAAGGTACATCAAAGGGTACGGTTATGTGCTACACATGCAATGGACCCCACCTAAAACATCTCCTAGGTCGAAAATCAACCTTATTCAATGATCCTAATCATTTGTTCTATTATATTTTCTCAGATAGAAAGATAGAAGTTTAGGATCTCTCAATTCAAGAGAACTTGAGGGACCCATTTTTCTATCAAGTACCCGGTGTGCACGTGGATTATTTGGATGGTAAGATCTACTGAGGATGATGCTCCTCTCATCCATCATATCACTTCCTTACGTATAACTCAGATAACATTTGCATGCGTAGAAATTTGGAAAAAAAAAAAACAAAGGAGCAAAAGACTTGTTATTACATCACGATTGATAATCACACAACATGAGAAATAAGAGCTGAAATTAAAGACAAACACACAGACAGAAAAAAGAAGGAAAAACTGCTACATCTTCAAAAGCATTTCACGTCACCATTAAAGAAGTTCCTCCCTGCAAGAACAACAAGAACAAAAGATAATTAGGTTTTTTTTATTTATTTTTTAAGGGTAGTTTCATCATTTCTTGTTAGATATGATGAAGGTAGTCAAGGGAGGCAAGCCTTAATTTCATGAATCTAGGGAGGCATGGCTAACTATTGAGGGAGGCGCTCACTTGACCATGTGTGCAACGTACAATTTGTTCAGAAACTAAGTTTATCCAAGCAGGCCACAACATGAGAGTGGATATATACCTTAGCATTTGGTTGGTTGAGGGAGGTTGCACTTTTGAGGGAGTTGCATGGCAAGATTGATATCTATTCCAAAGGATGACAACAGCTTGGAGTTCTTATAAGAGCAAAGGCAGTGCATGTCAGCGTGGGAGAGGGCTGAGCAACATGTCTCCGACGGCGGGACAGGGTTCGAACCACTCACGGATGGCTTGCACGCCATTAGACCCGCTCCAGTCATGTTGCATAGCTGTGCCTTTGACACCACCACCTCGTTTCCGAGGAGTGTGGCGAGCACCAACGCCACAATTGCGAGCTTTCGGAATGCCTCCATATCTCACTGCTAGAACTCTTTCTCTTCCTACTTCTTCTTCTTCAAAGGAATGAATGTGCCCTTTATATAGGCCGTGCTCAAAGGGGTTGTTACATTATTAACTTGTCCATGAGCCACAAGCTTGAGAGTCCGTGAGTGCACATTGGCAGAACTATGGGGTCACGGGCTTGAATTGGTGGCGTAGAGACGTCGGCCTGATTCAGTGTGGGGTCATTATCTTGTAAAATTATATATATAACGCTTGCTTTGTTTATTTATGGAATTTAAACGGGTTGTAGGACATGGGTTTTACACACTGTGGAGGGACCTGAGCTTTTGACTTCCACTTGTCGATTGTGGGCGTGAAGAAGAGTTTTATGGCGTGTGTGTGTGTGTGTGTGTGTGTTGGGTCCAAACCCATGATGAAAAACGCTAAAAAAAACAACGGCCAGAAATCACCTATCAAGCTGATTTTGGGGGGATAGAAAATCTAGTCTGAAACTGTTTTCAGACTCAAAATTTAAAAGTATGCAATTGCAAACATTGTCAGCACTGTTGGATGTCCCTTGAAAACTGTGTTATTTCAATGTTTTCAAGGAGCATTCAATGGTGGATAAATACAATGTTTGCAACTTTTAAGTCTGCAAACGTATGCAGACTATATTTGTCCGGTGCACCAAGAGATGGGAGGAAATGTTGATAGGTCAGTTGGTGGGCCCGAAAAATGTGCCATGTGGTAAGATTTGGCATGACCTAACATGTGGAACAGATATTAGTGACAAACTACATCTCAACTTTTTATTTACGTGTCATACTAGCTTGAATATGCTAAAGCTACTTAAACAGCTGGTGGCCAGCGCTTGATGGTATTTGGAGAATACTCTAAAACTCTCGTGAACAAATGACACATTTGAATTGGTTATTGATACCTAAATGCTTCAAAGACTACCCCTTGAACATAGCTAAGTTATGTAATCGACTAGTAGGTGGCCTGTGCCCATGGCACTCCCTGACAAAGTTTTTGCCAAAATGGAGTGTGAGTGGGTGAGATCAACCATCTAGTTGGGGGATAAGATTTTGGCCCTTCTTAATTGAAGCATATAAGAGGGGGTATAAGTGGGGAGACAACCACTGTCACTTGTTATATAGATGTACACGATGATATGCTAGGTTTAATTCAATGTAAATATGTGCATACAGCTCAGGTACCAATATATCTAGAAGTGGAACCTGTTATGTATGACAGTTCTGGTGCCAAAACAAGTGGGTCCAGAACCAAAATTGATAAATATGTAGTTCTCTCATCGGTACCTGCTTGTTGTATAAAAAATGTGAAAAAAAATGAATTAAGTAATTTTCATATTAAAATTTAGAAAAAAAAAATTTACATATATGTTGGTTCCAAGTTCTATCAATTCCAATTCAGTCTGATACTACTGTATTAAGATTCAAAACCTACTATATATTTTGGTTCTAGCTAGGTCTTTTTGGGTAATGGGAGAAACTAATTTTTCTTGTATAATTTAAGGTAATTACATCAAGCCTAACCAAGCTCATTTATAGAGCATTACAAAGTTCTAATCTAAGAAGATGAAATCTAATCCTAATCATAATAAAAGACAATCATTAATTAGAATATTTAATGAGATGCGCTTAGTCGTGATTCAGTGAATCTCATGCACCTTATTACATTGTGCCTAAGATATTATTTCTCATACTTTCCTTCAAATTAATGAGGATCAAGGAGCACCAACAGTACACAAAGGTGGTGGCTCACGAATGACGAGTTTGTGAAGTTTTGGGGAAAGAATTCCTTCGTTTGATATTTTCCAGGCAATTACAAGGTATTAAATAGAGGCTTTACAGTCAATACAAAAAGGAAACTAATACAGAACTGGAAGCCTATTGTCACGTCCCAAAATCAAGGTTCCATAACCCGACCTGAATACCTGAGGGTCGACCCATTTACCCAAGATCCAGGTGTGATAAAACTAAAATTAAATGATGTCTTGTAGTCTAGTACATTCAATATAATTAAAAGTACTCAAAATGTTTAATTTATTTTCTTAAAAGATCTTATCGAAAATCTTAAATCTTAAGTGATCTGATTACTTTATTAATAACTAAAATAAAGTACAAATATTTAAGCTAAATTTATTCATACGCCGGTTCCATATCATGATGCCCATTGTCCTACTGAGTGTCATCTTCTAAGTAGTCATCAGCAATTGATGATCGTTTGCTAAGCGATCTTGTTCTGTTATATCTGAAATTTTGTGCCGTAAAAGGCAATAAGCAATGATGCTTAGTAGTAAAGTATCATTAAATATACAATTATACATAGAGAATAACACTGAAATTTTATTAAATAAGGAATTAAATAAAGATACAACATGACAATTAATTCTTAAATCACAAATATAAATCAATGATAAGTGCATTATGACACGTTAACCATAACGCTTAACCCATGAGGGTCTCCTTCTCCTATTTTCCTCCGCAGCGTAGCTTCCCTTTGAAGCTCTCCTCAGAGAATAATATAAAGTAACTAGTATGACTTCAACTTGGACCCTCCGCAACCAAGTTAATAGGAGTCTAGTTTGATTCAACTTGGGCTCTCTACAAACTAAGTGAAGAGGTGTCTAGTTCCATTCCACTTGGGCCCTCCGAAAACTAATTGAAAAAAATAACGGCATTTCATATTCGTAATAGGCGTAAGACTCTTTAAATGAAGCATAGTAAATCACTTCCTAGATTTCAAATCGGTGTAATATTTTCTATTATGAACACGAAATCAAAATTTATTTCTCAAGATATAAGCATCATATCAATCTATATTTCAGTACGTCGATCCAGAGACAGAGTAATCTGCCTAAAAATTTTTAGATCGATCAAACTTCGAGAAGAGTCCCAATGAATTAATATCTCAAGATATGATTTTTGAATCATTCTACAATTTTAATATGTTCTATCATAAACATAAATAAATTTATCACAAAATCTTCAGGTCGATCGGACTTTGATAAAGGCACAAAAAATTTAGATACATAGATACATATGCTCAAACAATTTCAGGTTGATCGGATTTCAGGAAGAGCCTAAAAAATTCGTATCTCACAATCTAGCCGTCGGATCGGTCCAAAATTTTAGTATGTCCTTTCACATACATAGATCCATCTGATCACAAAATTTCAAGTTAATCAGCCATCTAAAGAAGTCTGATCAAATTCATATATCAAGATCTAGATGTCGGATCGATCTTAAATTTGTATATATTTAATCATAGGATCTCCATCTGATCACAGACTTTCAGATCGATCAGACCTCAAAAATAATTCGAACGAATGTATATATTTGTTTAATCATTCATCGTTACTCCATAACAACATAGACTAATAAAATAATGTGATAACATGATTCTTACAAGATCAATTTTATCAAAATTTATGGTTCAACTTCATCATGCTATGTCAATCGTCATAAAAATCAACAACTTGGTAGTGGGCTGGGGCAACTAACACAATCAGAATCACAGTAGGCATAGAGATGGAAGTCCGAGACGGATGGGAGAAAAATGCCTTGACCTAGAGAACCCTTGAGATAGTGTAGATTCCTGTAAGTGGCATCCAAGTGGGGCTTGCGAGGAGCATGCATGAACTGGCTGAGGATATTGACGGATAAGACAATATCTGGGCTAGTGATGGTGAGGTAGATTAGTCTACCAACAAGTCGTCTATAGGGGGTGGATCAGGAAGTAACTCGCTATCTGGGAGAGTGAGCTTCAAGTATTGCTCCACGGGAAATGATGAGGTCTTAGAACCAAGGAGGCCAAAGTCCTTGAGTATCTCCTAGATGTATTGTCGCTGAGAGAGAAAGACGCCCCTCTTAGAACATGCTAATTCAATACAAGGAAATACTTGAGATCTTCGAGATCTTTAATATTGAACTTTGAGTGGAGTAGCACCTTCAAATGTGAGATAACAACTAGATTGTCACCAATGATGATGATGTCATCCACATAAACGAGTACAAAAATGCGATCGACTTGAGTGTGGCAAGAGAAGAGAGAGTAATCGACAATAGACTAAGTGAATCCCACATCAATGATAACCTGAGAGAACTTGGCAAACCAGTTGTGGGATGCCTGTTTCAAGTTGTACAATAATCTCGTCAATTTGCAAACATGAGTCTCCCCGTCATGAATAGCCAGATGGAAGTTTCATGTACGTAGACTTCCTCATCGAGATCACCATGGAGAAAGGCATTGTTGACGTCCATCTGATGTAAGGGCCAATGAAGGGCACTAGCAATAGCAAGAAGGCATCACGCAGTGACTAGTTTGGCTGCAGGGGCGAAAGTGTCATGATAGTCAAGCTCTTCTTGTTGAGTGTAGCCTTTGGCGATGAGGCGAGCTTTGTACCGCTTAATGGAGACATCAGCCCGGTGCTCAATTTTCAAGATCCATTTGCAACCAATAGGTTTCTTATCAGGTGGAAGGCGAGTGAGTATATCTAAAGCTTGGATTTTAGCAGCCATGGCTTCCTTTCAATGGGTATCCTGGATGGCTTGAGAAAAAAAAGTAGGCTCGGAGACAGTGGTTATAACAGCTAAAGAATCCTGATGAGATGAAGTAAATTTATCACAACTCAAAAAAGAAGATAAAGGGTGAGACATACCTGCAAGCTTGTGCTGCAAAGAAATCGATAGGGGCAAAGTGGAAACAACGACGGAGCACTTGTAGTCAGCCAGATGCCGTGGGACCTATTTGGGACGTGTGGAATGGCGTATGAGAACAAGAGGCATACAAGCTAGGATGGGTGGGGGTGTGGGGGTGTGGGGGAGGCAACCAAGGTACCTGCGAGGGATGGTGGGCTAGGTGGGGGGTTGTCATCATGAGGAGAATGATCGATGATGGGTTGGGAAATAACAATCGAGGAGTCGGTGGAATATGAGGGGGAAGACCAGAAAGGAAAGAGGTGTTCATGAAAGGTGGCATCCCGACTGATAAAGGTGTCGTTGGTGTCAAGGTCATGAATTTTGTAACCACGTTGACCATGAGGATATCCAAGGAAAACACAACGACGGGCACGGGCATCGAATTTGGCTTTGTGGTGGATGTTGTGAGCGAAACAAAGGCAACCAAAGACACGTAGGTGTTTGTAGCTTGGTGAGGCATGAAAGAGGATCTCATGAGGACTCTTATGCTGCAATAAAGGTGTAGGAAGGAGGTTGATTAAGTAGGTAGCTGTAAGATTACACTCACCCCAGTAAGAAATGGGTAGGTGTGCCTAGAAACGCAGGGCCATAGCAACATTCAACAGATGATGATGTTTTCGTTCGACCACACCATTTTCTTGTGGTGTAGAGACACAACTGTGTTGGTGAATGATGCCCTTGTCATGAAAAAAAGGAGTGGACATCATATATATGGTTAAAAAATTCAGAACAATTATCAGACCTGACAGTATGAATGGAGCAATTGAATTGAGTGTGTACCATATGGAAGAAGGATTTTAAAAAATGTGAAGTTTCAGATTTGTAGTGCATAAGATAAGTCCAAGTAGAGCGGCTAAAATCATCCATTATAGTAAGAAAATAATGTGCACCATTCAAAGAAGAAGTAGAATAGGGACCCCAAACATCAATATGAATTAACTCAAATATTTTATTCGTGGAATGGAACTACGACTAGAAGGTAGTCAAGACTAGTTTGCCAAGGGGCATACAGGACAATGACAAGGAGATGAAAGTGACACATCAGAGCTAATCTTTGCTAACTGCTGGACCTGGGAAGTTGAGGGATGCCCTAATCACCAATGCCAAAGATCAAATTGGGTAATAGAAAACACTGTAGGAGTTGATGGCTAAAGAAGGTAGAGGCAGCCTCCGTGTTGTTTACCCACTCCAATCGTCTTCTTCGAGCATAGGTCCTGCAAAATACAATAATCAAGATATAAGAGAATGGCACAATTTAAATGTTCGATAATGGCACTAACAGATAATAAATTGTGACTAAATTTATGAACATAAAGGACAAGGGATAGGGTAAGTGGGGTGATAAAGAGACATCACCAGTTGTAGAGATGGATACAAGATCACCATTGGGAAGCCTCATTGGATTTAGAGAATAGTGGGAGTGCACCTTAGTAAAGCATGAGCTAGAAGAGGTCATGTGATGGGTAGCTCTAGTGTCTATAATCCAAGGGGTGGTGAAGGGATGGGGCAAGTATTGAAAAGTTTACCTGCCAAGTTTGCACTGGGAGTCGAGTTACCCAAGGAGAAGAGGCCGATGAGCTAACGATATTGTTCCACTGTGAATGCAGGAGTTGATGAGGATGCAGTCAAAAGGTCTGTTTGGACATTGTAAGCAGCACGAGGAGTGGGATGAGGGCCACAAGATGTAGAACCATGCTTTCCGTAGCAATGCTCCTCTACATGTCCAAGCTTGCCACAATTGGTACATTGAGGGCGATCTCTTCAGGGTTTGGACCCATTCTATGCCCAAATGGATTTTGGGGCTGCGTTACAGCCGTTGCAGATGGAAGAGTAGCAGCCTCATTAGCTATAGGGTGCACACTAGCTGGGACAGAATCAAATTTGGTACGAACAAGGCACTGGTTTTCTTCCTATAAGATGAGGACATAGGCTTAGTTCAATGGGGGTAAGGGATCCATCAGTAGTATCTGACTCTGAATAGCAGAGAAGGAGTCATTAAGTCCCATGAGGAACTGCATTACCCGTACTTCATGTTAGACTGTAGAAAGAATGATCGGGGCTCAGCAAGACCAGGAAGGAACTATAGTGTAGGAAGACAATTTGTCCCACAATGCTTTCAGTTTGGTGAAGTAACTTGCATGTGATGGAAGTTTGCTAGATCTTGACAGTGATTAACGATGTCAGGTTGAATTTGGTAGACTTGCGCCTTATTTCCTTGAGAGAAACAGTCACAAAGGTCTGTCCTCACAGCGACAACAGTCTCAGAATAAATGATGCTATGATGAAGGTCCTTGGCATTAGTATTAAGCAAACATGAGAGGATCATAGTGTTACAGTGTAAAAATGATCTGTAGGTTGGATCGGTGGAAGCTGGTTGAGGAATGGATCCGTTTACAAACACAAGCTTGTTCTTAGCGTCTAAAGCCATCTTCATGGCTGTACCAAGAGTGGTAGTTGTCGCCATCAAGGAGAGTGGTGACAAGAGTCGATCCAGGGTTATTTGATGAGTGCAAATAGAATGGATTGTCATAAAGTTCATCGCTCTTAGTGGAGGCGAGTAATGGGCGAGTGAGTTCATCGGTCGACATGGTGGTGAATGATGCAACAAACCAAGGCAAGAGAACACACTAAACACCGTGATAACCAATGGAGTGAGTATGCACACACAAAAGTGTGAGGCTCGCATTGGAAAGTAAAGACATTGTGGCGCTGGTGGTAAAAAGCACACGATAGCGGCAGTGTAGAGTTGCACGGGCTCGGTGACGTTGTGGCAGCGTGGCAAAAGAACTTCCAATCTGACCCACAAAAAAAGGGCACGAGTTACGATTGAATGAGGTTGTATAAAAAATAATGAAGTGTTGTGAAGCACTGAATCAAGTCTCCCTTCCTTTGAAAGACTTAAAGAAGAGGAGTCTTGTTTCTAGGCAACAACAACATGTGATCCATGAGGAGCAGCAGCAAGTGATGATGAACTGCAGGTATGCTTGATTGGAAAAAGGGCAGTAGCAGCAATGCATTGTTCTTCAGCGGTAAGAACATATCCGAGACTACAGCGGTGGAGAAGAAGAGATGCAAGTCGGTGAGAAAGGGCACGATTGGTGCTGGTTGGACTTCATTGAGCAACAGTGGTGATTGGTTTTGACTCGCGGCGTCGGTAGGTAGCAACGACGGCGATGAGAAAATGAGAGCCTTATTGCTCTAATACCATGTGAAGTTTTGGGGAAAGAATTCCTTCAATTGATATTTTTCCAAGCAATTACAAGGTATTAAATAGGGACTTTACAATGAATACAAAAAGAAAAGTAATACAGAACTGGAAGCTCATACAAAGATGGAAACTGTGCTAATCGTATTGCTAATAGAGTTGTAGGCTAGATGTATGCAACAACGACGATGGAAGGAATAGATAAAATACCAATGATTTTAAGGCAACAAAAAGCATGAGTTAGCAATAACAATAGCGGTAAATCAAGTGAATTTTCTATTGGTCGAGATATTTGCTCCTGGCAATGAAGATGCATGGTTGCAGCAGTGCAGATGTAAAGGTGTAGCAATGGCATAAATGTTCTAAAGGACAACAATAGTAGTGGTGGAGTCACAAAATGGTAGACGGCAGTGGAGATTGAGAAACGATGGGGATAAGAACTATAGTGGAGAAGGGTTGCGAACAATGGTCGCATGGCTCTTGATGATGAAATATTTGTCCACGGTTCAACTGTGAAGGGTGCAGCAGATCAGAGCTTTATTGATCGATGTGGGGCTTGGTGTTAGTTGGCCATGGGTATCCATGGTGGTGTATAAATTAAAGGAGACAAGCATGTTGAGGGGAACAACGTAATGGTGGTTTCAATGAATGGTGATTCAAGAAAATGCTTGAAATCTAAAGAAAACTAAAATTAATAAATGAACTTAAAATAGTAGAGAAATTTGTCACACCCCCAAATTCAAACATCAGGATATCTAATCCAGAACTCGGATCTTGAGGTATGATTCTAAGAACGTATCCTAGACGTAAGAGAATTATAAAAAAATAATCCTTAACATGCACAATTGGATCAAAGATGGTCAATAAATATTAATAAAACCAAATTAAGGAAGTGCAATTTAAGTCTAACCTAAAATAGCCAAATAAATCCCAACCAGAGATAACTAAAATGTGAAGAGATTACATCTAAACCTCACTACATAATCTCTCTCAAATTAAAAGTAAAATAACAAGAATTAACGAAATAACTAACTCCGCTAAGGTAGCCCTTGTCACTTGAAATATTGTTGACAAAGCAAGATGAGCCAATCGCCCAACAAACTACTAACCATATTTATCTTGTCATGTTTTACATGCAATGAAAGGAAACACGGTAAAGATGCTATATCTATAATATAACAATTTGCATACCAACACTCAATTCAAGGAAATTCATTAAGTTTTGCAAAAAGAATGTTTATTAATTATGCTCAGTTAACCATTCTCAGACATTTTATTATTAATAATAATTATTTGTATACACTCATACAACTCCACATAAGTCCGTGTTCATTCTAAACTCAATTAACTTACCATGCACTGACAGACACAGTCTATTACCAGACACAAAGCTTACTAACTAAACACAAGTTACTAACTTCTATGGACAGTCTAGAAGACAGTCAAACACATAACTAATAAGACACCTTGTCAGACAAGAAGATAGTGATCACTTTGTAGTTTTGGAGTTTTTAATCCGAGGACTTAATCCTTACTATTTTATTCGTGATCCAACATCTCAACCAGATTTAGTCTAAGGATCGAAAAATCTCATCTTAGGCCAATCCATATGTCCAGGTATAACTAACCACTAACACTGTGTTAGACAATTTTATACCTACACTACACGTGTCACATAAAAGACAATAGTCTACACCAGATGATATGATTCTTCATTTAAATCTATATCTCTATTCTTAGAATTAAATATTATTTACACTTAATTGAATATGCGTATACATGATGGAACCTAATTCTTATAATGCAAATCCAATAATGATATCATAAATTTACTAGTATGTATGAATGTGCTATAATCATTAAAAATTACAACAATAAATCCATGACATTCATTCTGATAATTAATAAAAAAAAAAATCAGCAATCAATTATTATGAATTATAGAAAAAAATAATATGGTTATTTTAATTTCATGAAAATATTAGCTGATCAATTAATAAGAATAACCATAATCCAGCCAGTGGAGAATAAAAAGTCCCAAAATAATATAGAGCAATGAGAAGGAATAGAAAATAGAGGAATCACTGAAAGAATAATGACCAAGAAATAAATAAAGAGGGAAAACTATCGAAAAGAGGACTCAAATTAACAGATCCCAAAGCACCAAAGCACCTTCAGTTTGGATGGTGATACAGTCCGACTAAATATCAGGGTTTTATCTTTAGGGTTATACTCCATTTTTCTCCTAAATCTAAATCCATTCCTCAGATTCCCTTTGTTTAGTACAAAAACCGACAGTTACTTGATTTGATCCTATAGGGTGGAATTTGATAACTAATAGAATGACCAAAAAAAAATCTTCAGATGAATTACTATAATGTATAATGATTTCTGTTGATAACATTACTCAATAAAAATACTTAAAAGCATCTAGATTATTTAGATTCATAAGAGATAATTTTTATACACCAAAACCCTTGGTGCAAATACCACATAAAATAAAAACCCTTGGTGCAAATATTTGATATGGAGAAGAATTCAATATCTGCATGATTAAATTAAAGCGAACCAAACTTGGTGCAGTTTCATTGGAGAAGAATGCAGATATTGGGTTTCAATTCACTTTGATTAAATCATTGATTAAGGCAAGTGAATCCGCCAACTTTGATTTAATCACACCAAAACCTAATTTAGCATTTTTTTATCAAGCAAATAACACATGAAAAGAGAAAATCAAAGTTGGATTCACTTGCCTTCATCACCGATTATGAGAAGAATCCAATATATGTTTCCCAAACCCTAACTTCCTTGAGAGAGAAAAAAGAAATAGAGAGTTTTTTAATTTTTTGTAAAATAAAAATGATTTTCGGACTTCTAATATGTGCTTAAATATAGGTGATCAAAAGGCCCTAAAACAGGTTAAGTTTGGACCAAAAATGGGACTAAGGCCCTAGGGTACCATATGGACTCTATTCTTGGTTATTTTTAGGCCCAAAAAGTCTCAAATTTGATTTTAAAGCCATCCAATAAAATAAGACATAAATTATATTCAATCATACATTATTACTATTAAAAACAACATATAATTATTATCTATAATAATTAATAGAACAATAATTCAAGGCATTACAAAATCAAAGAAGGTTGGGCGGCATGCAAAGCTCACCTAATAATTGATGCACCTAGGAACAAGCTTGATCTAAGCAAATGACTTTTTTTTATTGAATTATTTTAGTTAATTACATCTAGCCTAATCAAGCTTTTTTTTATAGAGCATTACAAGACAAGAGTCCTAAACTAACAAGATAAAATTTATTCTAATCTTAATTAAAGATAACTATTTATTAAAATATGTGATGAGATATGCACTTAGTTGTGACTCAAAGTATCTCACGCACCTTATTACATTGTACCTAAGACAGGTCTCAAGGCTGAATTCTTTCACCAGTAAGGACTTTCACTAGTTAGAATCATGTATATGTATCGTCTCATAATTGTTTTTTAATGTGCATCCACATGCTCAATGGCCCAAGCTTTACTGAACAATACGAAAAACTCTAATTAAATAGTTTGAAGTGAAAATACCTAACAAATTGAGCTTATCATGGAGAAGACTTTGGCTGATCAGGGTCACTCTCATTGTCATATAGTGGGTTACCGAAAATGCTACGTGGCATACTCTTTGAGCCCACTGACTGCTGAATGTTTGACACACTCCTTGGTGGACTCACACACCAAAAAATAAAAAATAAAAATAAAAAGTACATGTACAATCCAAAGGCTAGAAGACACCCCATGAAAAATTCTCGATTCCAATAACTAGACCAAAAATCAGATTGATTGGTGATATCTAGCTATCGCATCTAGTATACAAAAAAGAACTTTGCTAGGATCCAAATGCTAGAAATCACGCCATGAAAAACAATCCAAATCAGCCCATTCTGAATACCATTCACCATGTCAACTATTAAGCAGCTTGTTTCTTATTAGAAACACAGGACAGCCCCATCAGAAATGTCACAAAATCCCCCGCAAATTCCAATGGCTAGAAACCACTAATCAGACTGATTTTTTGTGAGTAGACCAAACATGTAGTGTTCCGTTGGCACCGACAAGTGCACCCCACGCGGTGCACTTTTTAAACAACCAACGATATCACGACAAATGTCACCATAAAAATAATTTCCCACCTTAATGAAATCAAAAGGAATGAATAGCCAACAAAGAAAGTTGGTCAATAAAGCCATCTTAGACATGATTATTATGTAAAAAAAAAGAAACCAAAACCCTTTAATAATAATACCATATAAAAATATATTTTAATAAAAGTTAGAATCAACTTTGCCTAACATAAAAAATTAAAAAATAATTAAAAAAAAAAAGCTTCACCCACATAAATAAGTGAATATCCATCTTATATAGAAAAAGCCTAAGCAACAGCAACCAAAACCATCTTCAGATCAAATAAAGAAGACACATCAAGAAACCCTAGAAAAATTGTAGATGGATGATGACAAATAAAACCCTGATCAACCCATAAGATATTTCTATCTTGACAAGCTAAGTAACAATAATAATAATCTTAATTTGCAACCAAATTAAGAAAAACCCCACCCCCACCCCCACCCCCACCCCCACAACCCATAATACGTTCTCTACTCCGACACAACAGCTTTCTCTTCTTCAACCTTGCTTTCTTCTTCAACTTTGGTTTCTGTTTCTACTTCCACTTTTGATTCTTCGACCACGACAGCGGTGACGACGGCAGCTTCGATGGTTTCTTCGGCAGCAGAGGTTGGAGTTTCTTCTACAGCTTCTGGAGCAGCAGGTTCTTCTTCTACAGGCTTCTCCTCTTCTTTTACCTCTTCGACGACAATGGTTGTTTCTACTTCCTTTGTTTCAATAATCAGTTCTTCTGCTGGTTTCTCTTCTCCTTCTTCCTTGGTAATAACTACTACTTCTTCTATAGATTCTTCTTCGACGACAATGGTCGTTGTTGTCGCAGCTGTTTCTGATTCAACGGGAGGAGAAACGACTTCTTCTTCAACCGGTGCAGCTGGTGCTTCTTCTTCTACAGCTACTGGAGCAGGTTCTTCTGCTTTGTTGCTCACCTCCACAACTGGAGTTGCAACAACCTGCACTACCAAATATCATCAATTTATCTGAGTAACACAACCTTTTAATTTACGCAATTTAACTACAAATGCAGATCGATCAGCATCACCATTAAAGTGGGTCCCACGGTCCCATCGGATGATCAGGACCATCTGATTAGAACTAATCCTTTGGTCTGGCTATGATGTCTTGGTAGGTTTGACCAAATTAATTGGTCCACCTGAGCTGCTGGACCCCACTCGCACTCAGCAAATTAATATGAGTCCATATTTGCTCAAAGACGGCTGTATATCTACGTATCGAACTCTTGAAGACCAGTGACAGTATGGATGTTTTTCCCATCCCAAGTTGGGTTTACAGACCAAATATCAGCCCGATTTATGATTTCTAGCCGTTGGATTGTGTCTTTTTCATGGGTTGATTTTTAGCCGTGGGATTCGAGCATTATTTTGGGTACTAATCGGACGGCTAGAAATTACCATCAGGCTAATTCTTGGTCTGTAGATCCACATAGCGATACGGTGGTCTCTAAGAGTGTGCCACGTGGCTCCAAAGGACTCGATTGATATACCATACTATTTTTTGAAATGACTAATATGCCCTTTACGTGAAAATTTTAACTTCACTGGAAAAGCAAGCGAACAAAATGACCAAAATGCCCATTTGTGAGTGAGAATAGAAAAGTCTGTTGAGCGTTGACTAAAGTCTACAGCCTTTTGCTTTAGAATTCCGGGACAAAAGACTCCCTTTATCACCTAATTTGCTGCAGCGAAGAACTTTAACGGATCATTTGATGGACCACTGGCCCCTCACCATCAGATACCGCGTTCCATGGTGGGACCCACCACGATGGTTGGACCCACCATTTGAACGGTCCAGATTGATGGCTTCTAGAGCCCATTTTTTTTGGACACGCGTGTCCAGGTGTATTGTGTTTCAGACCACATCATAATACGGTGTAACACAACTCCACATTCCACTCTCCGCTCTCTAGTCTCTATCCTACGGCGCCAATGATCGAAAACAGTCCAATCGATGCGCCACTCGTACTAGATGATCTTAATCATCAGATCATTTGTAGATGGACGGTTGATCGTCAAAAAACGAATAATTAGTCAGACGTTCTGAGACACTCAATCAAGTTCAGATTAACGCCACTGGCCCTTCTTAAACATGAGCCGTCCATTAGACACTACAGATCGGTTAGCAACTTAGCATGCACCCCGATCGTAGATTTGATTGGCGGAGCACACAAGTATGGTACCTAGAGCACCATACTTTCCTTAAATCGCACATTTTTCTCCCTCCCGAGAGAAAAATCGATCAAAAAATTTTCTTTCTGTGTGACTGCGATCATCAAAAGATCGTAAATCGCTATTGATACAGATCAAAAGAGAGATCTAACAAATTACAGAGAGAGAGAGAGAGGGTTCACCTCGACGGTAGCCATGGTGATGACTGATGAGCAGGGAGAAACGAGAAACCAGGAGGAATCGAAGAAGAAACGAAGAAAGAGAGACGGAACGAGATCAACGGCGGAGAGTGAGTGAACTCGAATGAAAGAAATGGAGGAGGTATAACGTCTATTTATATTGACACTCAGTGAAGAATCTGGCCGACACCAACCACAGATATAATTGCGGGAATAATATTTTTTGGGCAGGCGTTTTTTTCTGGAGCGACACTCCACGTGTTTTGCTGCGTCATCATCTCCCCATGTGGCAAGTAATCCAATAGCACTTCACCACGTGGCAAATAAAGACATTCCTAGTCGCTTTTATATGTGCCCATTTTTCTAATCAATTGATCGGGCAACCGTACAATTTAATTATGGTAGTGCACATGTCTGACGTGGACAATGACACTATCCACTTGGACCGGCCCAGAGGGTGTAAATTATCGGATCGATAAGGCTCAAAGACTTCTGTACGAGCCATGTGGCACGCTCTTCGAGATCCTATAGATGTTTGGTCATTTCTATGTGGACCTACATACCAAAAATCAGCTCGATTTGTGATTTCTAGCCGTTGGATTTGAGCCTTTTTCCTGGGTTAATTTAAATCTTGGGGTCTAGTATTCTTTGGAAGACTGGCTAGAACTTATTAAAGGCTGTCAATTTGTACCCATAGAACCAATACCCCATAGGAACTCGAACTGATCGATTATCCCGGTTCTCGGAGTCGGACTAGTTATTTCAAGGAATGGAAAAGACCCAGAACCAATTAGACCTGGAACCGATAGAACCAAAAGGTTCTGGTTCACTATAGGACCCAGAACTGAAATATGTAGTAGTGCTAATATATCAATTATTTCTAAATATTAATATAAAAATAATATTAACCGACGGGAACTGGTTTTTAACAGTTCTGGTTCCACTTGTTTTAGAACAAGAACCAGAAACGACCAATGTTCTAGGTTCTGGATCTACAACCTCTGGTAATCGGACCAGAACCGACCCGCTGACACCCCTAGAAATCACCAATCATGCTGATTTTTGATCAGCAGGTCCACCTAGGGATTGGTCAAATATCCATATGATCATTGGTCTCAAAGAGTGTGCCTCATGGCTCGTGCAGACGACGGACTCGATCGATAAGCTGGATTGATCACGTCAACCCTCGCAGTAGCCAGTGAAACCCCGCCAGTCTAGTGAAGTGGTTAGGATTGCCGCTCCAGGATGTCTTCTTTTTTTTTCAAATTTTTTTTAATCCCGCAAAAGTAACGTCGCGCTTTTTGCTTGTTTATTTATCTCTCCAGTACAAGCTTTTCCGAATCACGAGCCTAGATGCCACGTGTCGTGTAGACATTGGTCTAATATTCTTGAGAAGAGCTGGGCGCGACTTTCTAGCCTGGAAATCTCGGTGTACAGTGGGACCCTAGGTATGGGCGGTGCTGGAAGTGGGGCCCAAGTGGGGAGTCATGTTGACGTGGCGGGATCTCCACTAGGGGACCGTTTGCGATATGGCCGCCCAACCGCCTAAAAGGTTTTGTGAGCAAAAAACTAAGTTTTTTTTCCAGGGTGTCGTGCTGCTCGACAGCTGTGCATGGTGGGACCCACAAGCCACGTGATCAAGTTGATCGCCACGTCATCTGACGGGAACTGTAGGTGTCTCGCTTATTAATTTATGCTTTTCGAAAAAAATGTACGAAAGAAGACGACGGAGTTCACGTCGCAGAGTTTGATTCCACGTACTGCCAGTGTAACAGTTTTATTTTATTTTTAGGTTTCCACACCACTGAGTTAAACTCTGGGATCGACCGAGTCAGTCAACCGGTTCAATACTTGAACGAGTTGAATAGTAATTCTACCCAATAGCGTAAGCTGATTTATGTCAATCCCGTGGCACACACAATCTAAATTTTTGCTGCAGTTCACTCTCTTGGAAAGTCACCACGTGGCACACGGACACATGGATTGTTATCTCACCCTTTGGTGAACCTACACACCAAGCCTGATTGGAAATCCCTTGCCGTTGGATTAGAGCAACTTTTATGGGACAATTTCTTGCCTTTGATTAAATCAACTTTTTTTATTTTGGATACTGAGATCAAATAGCTAGATATCACCAACCAGGCGGCTATATATATAGGAACAAGTTCCGATGACCAACAAAAGTGAACCAAAGAAGTTAACTTTTTTTCTCTCCCGTGGATCCCGAGAATCAAACAGTGGTTTTGCTTTAGCAAAAGTGATGAGATCCATGCATGTATATATTGGGAGACGTATGGAGAGAAAGTTATGTTGTTCTATACGATTCTCTCTTTCTCCCAGATTCTTCTCTCTCATTCTCCATAAAACCCTTATTAACAAAGAATACATACCAAACAGTCATATGTAGCTTGGGGGCGTTACCGTTTTTCCGTTTAAATGGATTGTAACGCATAGTGGCAAAAAAATTAAAATGGGAAATAAACGGATCTAAAATTTATTATTGTTATAATGGATGTTATTAAAACTCTCGTTATAACAAAACTAACGGTCGTTATTTTCTGATTGTTAAATGATGCATAACGTAATGGGAGAGGTCTGTTTCCCGTCTATTTCCGTTACAACAGCCGTTTTTTTAAACCATGGTCTAAACATACATGTGGTCAGTGGGCTCAAAAATATGAGAAAGTAAGACCATCGTAGTCCTCTGCATCCTAGTCCTCGGCATCTAAAAATTTTCCTACATAGTGAGGTATGAAAAGTGATGTGGACATGATACTATTCAGGAGTAGCCAATCCAGAGGGTCCTCTATAAACGGCCGTTATAATTGATTCCGACATCCCCCGTTGCGTTATATACCTTTAAAACATTTTAAAATAGCTTTATTTTCTAGGTAATTTTGTGAAAAAGGCTGTTATTTTCCGCTTTTGAAATTTGAAATTCCAGCACCATTATTTCCGTTATTTTCTGTTTTTGCCCTTGAGCGTTACAATTCAGCCGTTATAAAGGAAAAACGGTAACACAGCCAGTCCATTATACCGTTATAACGACCCCTTTTAAACCTTGGTCTCCATGAACAAAGCTGGATGAGCTCTCCAGAAAAAGGCAAGCTTATGTCATTCATAATTCCACCTGCAAAAAAGGATGCCGGGTCAGCCGTTTCAACTCACGACTCGGTATCCTAAATCAGCCCAACTCATAGATATTCCATGATCAACTCACTTTTCGAATTTTCTTTCTCATCAGACGTGGATGTGATTGGATCGACATGACACGTGGGACCATGTGAGGCAAACATCACAATCACAACCTCCCTCTTTGGCGTGTTGGGGCCGTGCATTTCCCCGGGACTATAAAAACACATAAAAGGCATAGTGTCAGGACGAGCAACACCGTCCAAAGCACCCAATTGGCGTTGGCCTGATACCCCCTCCAAGTGAAAACCCTCAAAATCTGCCCCCGTCTTGTGGGCCCCACACAAAATTTCTAAAGAAGATACGTGGACTACCCCAATTATATAAAGTAGCTTTTATCATGACCAACCAAGAAAATAAAAAAGCAGTCTTCTCTTTCTTACACAATGTAGTGGGCCCAGTTTGCCTTCTGTCCACTAAACTTGGCCCATCTTAGGTTTCCCAATTAAGCTGGAAACTTCATCCCTACCATCAATTCTTTGCACAGTTGATTTTTTTTTTTGTAAGCTCGTATAATCGAGTATGAAAACCCATAATTATGGTGGAGTAGAAATTCCTTTCGAGGGTTCGGTATGAGCACGTGCGATGCACGTGACTGAACACGAGTTGTCGGGGTTGTTACATGTTGTCCTAGGTAATCTAATATTCGTAATTTATATTAGAGGGTGTGTTTTAGAGAAAAAGGTAACAGTGACGGCCCATTTGATCAGCCCACGGTTTAAAAGGGTGAGCACCATTATAGTATAAATAGATATAAAGACCATTCTTTTTTGGCAGAGAAAGAGTTCTACAATGACCAAATGTCGTTATTTATAATTTGTGGCGGAGCCAGGATTTTGTTTAAGGGGGGCAAGGCGGCAAGCGAAGTTCAACCAATAATGCGAATAACTGCTGATAACATTTTTAATTGACAAAATTACCCCTGCATAGAAAGGGTGCAATTAAAATCCATCCACTTCTTTAATTATTCTCAAGTGCTCGAGAGACAGTATGAGCCACGTGACACACTCTTAGAGGCCATTGATTGTATGGATGTTTGGCCCATCAACTTTTTAAATTATTCTCCAACGTTTTAAGATCTATTTTTTTTTCTTTGAATAAATCTTTGATGATGGACGTTGATGACATACTGTATGAGCCATGTGGCACACTCTTAGAGACCACTAACCTTATGGACGTTTGACCCATCTCTAGGTAGACCAACAGACCAAAATTGGACTGATTTAGTGATCTATAACCGCTGGATTGGACAATTTTTCATGAGGCTGATTTTTTGTTTGTAGGTCCACCTAAGAATTAAGAGTGTTGCACGTGACTCATACTATGATCTGCCTAGGGATGTGCCAAACATTCGAAATTGAAGGTAGTCAACTAGAGTGTTGCACATGGCTCATACTATGGTCCACCTAGGTATGGGCCAAACATTCAAAGTTGAGGGTGATCAGTTGACCGCCACTCACCTAGCTCCTCTTTCACTTTTTGTATATACCATGGTTTTAAAAACAGCCGTTATAACGAGAAAAAAAACAGCTGTTAGACACGTTTAAACGGTAACGCCTCAAGCCCGTTTCCGTTAAAACCGTTTAAACACGTTTTGACATTTTGAATTTAACGGCCTTTTTTTTTGTTTTAAAAGCCGCTAAAATCATTTTAACAGCTGGTAAATTCTGAAAAATTTTGTGAAAAAACGGCCATTAAATCTGTTAAATTTCTTCTTTTTTTTTTTAATTTTTAATTTTCAAATTTTGAATTTCAGCACTATTTTTTCGTTAAAATCCGTTAAATTTTGTTTTTTTTTCATTTTTGCCCGTCCGTTTCAATCTGTTTTAACGGTAACGCCCCCAGTCCGTTAAACCGTTAAAACGGCCTCCTTTAAACCTCGGGTATAATCAATGTTTTAATATTTAATATTAAAAGACTAACATGTCATTGATAAAGTGTTAATAGGCTGGGTTTGGGTTATGTCTAAACCCAGCCCAAGATAATGTAGTTAGGCTCGTTATAGACCCAAAACCGGCCCATTAGTAAATATAATGGACCAGACCATAAATTTAGGCCAGGCCTAAGGTGATTTTGTTAAAAGTTAAGCCCGGCACACTTACCTAACACTAAGAGTACCCAGTCCTGGTCCATATGAAGAATTCGTTCATTAAGTTTGGCTCTTGTAGGCAGAAGACCCTTGAGGACTTTCCAAATGAAGAATTGTATGCGATGCGGAAGGTGTATTTGCCAGATTTTTTTCCATATAGGTGAGGAAGGGTCCCTTGTCCCCGAGTTGTTGTTTTGGGGTGATCAACGACTGATAATCTGATTTAGCTGAGAATTTCCCTCTATCCGATGAGAGATGCGGGCTCAATGGAATAGCCATAATGTCTTGAACTATTGATGCCGGGAAGAACGATGATAACCGAGGTTGGTTCCAACGTTTTTCTGGAAGGATCAGATTGTTGACATATTGGATGTTTGAGAGACCAGCGGTCGGAGGAGATCTAAAACCATCAGGCTGGTGTGGTATCCATTGGTCTTCTTCCCACATACGGATATGATCTCCCGTACCAATGACCCAGCCACACTGATGCTCCCCTTCGAGGCGCCACCTTTACGATTGGGGTGGAATATTCTAGAACACCACTCTGAGGACCCCTTTTTCGGGCTGTTCTTTGATACCGACTTCGGTATTGCCACGTGGTAGACTCTTTCGGGCCCACGGACTCCATGAATATTTGGCCCACATCTTGGTGGACCCACACACCAAAAATCAGCGTGATTGGTTATTTCTAGCTGTAGGATTTGAGCACTTTTCATCATGGGCTTTATGAACATGCCTATGAAGTGGTTCCAAGCCCATGATCAAAGAGTGCTCAAATTCAATGGCTAGATATCACTAATCACGCTGATTTTTGGTGTGTGGATCCACCAAGATGTGGGCCAAATATTCATGGAGTCAGTGGGCCCGAAAGAGTCTACTACATGGCAAATTGAGGGACTTCGGCATCAAAATTTTGATACCAAAGTCAATATCATAGATTTTTCCCCTTTTTTCTGACCCCTCAGGTGTTCCCATACTCGACCGTGTATTTGCAGAATCCAATGGTGATTGTCAGCACCACCAAAAGTGATGCCAGCTCGGCGCTGACAACCACACTGTTGGATTCTTGAAATCTACGTCCAAGCACATGAACACCAAGAGGGGTCAGAAAATAGGGGTCCTCTGAGCCCGACCCTTTATTGAATGCCCATGTAGCACATGAACTCTGTCACTATAATAAATTTGATGATGGAATCCATCATCAAAATTGGAGATGGACTCACGGAATGAGCCATGTGGCACACTATTAGAGGCTACTGACTATATGGATGTTCGATCCATTCCTAGATGGAATTATGTAACAAAAATCAGCCGGATTAGTGATTTTTAACCTTTTGATCTGAGTGCCCCAAATAATGCTTGAAATCCAGGATTAAGAACAAACCATACAAAAGAATCTAATCCAATGGATAGGAATTACTAATCCGGATGAATTTTGGTAAGTAGTTCCACTTAGATACGGGCCAAACATCCATCTTGTCAGTGGTCTCTAAGAGTGAGCCATGTGGCTCATAATATGGTCCATCATCAACTTTGATAGGATAGCATGTATGTCGTCAAAATCTATCGATTAGGCCTGACATGCTTAGGGTTTTTTGTGCGTCTGTGTGTGTGAACATATATATATATATAAAAGGGTAGGGTCAGGATCGGGGGACAAGTACTTGATACAACGTTTTTGACAACAAAAATTGGGGCAGGCCAATTTATAAATTAGAAGTCTTGGAATGGGATGATTTTTGGCGATAACGGTCTCTATGGTGATGAGGTCATCCCCACAAAAATTCAAATCACTCTGATATTTGTAGACTGGTTTACAAGTTGAAGAATTATAGACCGCATATTTTTATTGTTAACTTGAAAACCACATTTGATGGGGTTAGATTTCAGAATAGGCTGATTTTTTGTAGGGGTGATCTATATGATGAGAAGAACATCCTCACCAAAAAATCAACCATTGATTCATCTTCAATGTGGATACACCAAAATAGTTGTCAAAAATGTTGTATGAAATAGTTGTCCCCCGATCATATTGGCTCACATCACGATGGACCTGTAATACCCCGAACTTTCGTTGTAGGGTATTATGGTAAATTCACCTAATAATGAAAACCCGAAACTTTTTCAAACTCTTATTATTGTTTTTATTGTTTAATATCATGTATGAGTATGTATGTTTAATTTGGTTTTATTCTGACAACTTTGAAAAACTTGCTATTTTTGAAACTCGCTCTTTAGGGCTAAATTCTTGCTAAAAATAATGAACCATAACTTGCAGGGGATTTTTTCTTTCCCCAGCTAACATTCCAGAATTTTTATAAAAAAAATTATTTTGTAGGCCCGAGACACAAAAAAATATTCCTATTTTATCTTTACCAACTTACTTGTGAAATTTGAAACCTTTCTTGAGACATGAAAACCCTAGCGGGAGATTTTGACAAAAATAGTATTTTTATAATTTTTGAACTTCCTACCATTCGCATATTTTTCAAAAATAATATTTAATTATATTTTATTTATTTAATAGGAGCGTGGGACCCGCAAATCACTTTCGGGTCATTCCGATGTCATTTGACATTTTTTTAGGGTTTTGAACATTTTTATGATTTGCGTGTGTGACATGTGTCAATACCTTATTATATGGACTTTTAAATTATATAATATAGTTTGATTGAATTAATTTATAATTATTTGTCTTATGATTGTTGGGTGGGGCCGTATGGCCAATCTAGAAGCCTTTTGGGCTTAATAATATTCTTAAATGAAGCATATTGATGTATATGGGCCTTGGGCCCATTCTTAACCCATTAATAGTGTAAAATATAAGTTTTTGAGGGTTGAAAAAGCCATCCCTTTACTAGTTACGAATTTCAACAAAATAGAAACCTTAATCCTTCCCTAAACCTATTTATTAAAAACCCTAAAGTTTTAGAACCTTTCACAACCCAACTCCATTGAAGAATAGAGCTAGCTCCATTAAACCTTCATTCGGGGACCGATCGCACTCGAGCAAGAAGGGAGAATTGACGGGGACTCCGATTTGAAGAACATACTCCGAGGAGAGGACGATCCGACGACTTTCAAATTTGAAGAAACTTTTGATTTAATTAAAGTTCAAGAAACCTTGAGGTAAGTGCGCTTGATCCATCCTATACTTGTTTTTCTTCAAGATTTGTTTTTCTTTCATTAGATAATAGTTGATACTCATTATAAATTAATTTTAATAATATTTACTTTATTCTTATTGGGTTGATCTTTGTTTTGGGCCACCATAATGAGTTTGGCCATGGTCTATTTTGTACTTATAACGGATGACTATGTTCTTATCATTTTTGTTATACTTTTATGATTTAAATATTTTTATATTATTTTTTTCTAAATACCTCTTTAAATCTATTTTCCAAAACCGTTTAGTTTGTATTTTTCTGATTTTTATTGATTAAGTTATGATTTTTCTAAGTTGTATGACTTTACCAAAAACCCAAAATTTTAGATTTTACACCATCCGATTCACTTGGGATTTTGATCTATATTTTTAACCTAAATATTTTTCTAATTATTTTTCATGGATACCTCTATCAATCTAGTTTCTAGAACCTTTGAGTTTATATTTTTCTGATTTGTATTGATTAAGTTATGATTTTTCAAACGTGCTGGAATTTTTTGTAAAGTACAGAATTTTAGATTTTACACGGTCCACTTTACCTGAGATTTCGATCTATATTTTTAATTTAAATATTTTTCTAATTATTTTTAACAGATACCTCTATCAATCTAGTTTCTATAACCTTTGAGTTTATATTTTTCTCATTTGTATTGATTAAGTTATAATTTTTCAAACATACTGGACTTTTCTGTAAAACCCAGAATTTCAGATTTTACACGGTCCATTTTACTTGAGATTTCGATCTATATTTTTAAAATAAATATTTTTCTAATTATTTTTCACAGATACCTCTATCAATCTAGTTTCTAGAACCTTTGAGTTTATATTTTTCTGATCTGTATTGATTAAGTTATGATTTTTCAAACATGTTGGACTTTTCTGTAAAACCCAGAATTTTAGATTTTACACGGTCTACTTCACTTGGAATTTCCATCTATATTTTTGATCTAAATATTTTTTTATTTATTTTTCATAGATACTTATATGAATTTAGTTTTCAAATTAATTGAGTTTGTATTTTTCTAATAATTATTTATTTAGTTATAACTTTTACAATGTGCGGGACTTTTCTGTATCCCAGATTCTGTCCGGCCCAATTAATTAAGAGTTTTGACCTATATTTTGAATCTGAATATTTTTTATTTATTTTTTTCTAAAACCTCTGTAAATCTAATTTTTAAATCCATTGAGTTTATATTTTTCTAATTCATATTTATTTAGTTATGATTTTTATAATGTAGTACATTTTTTGTAAAAAACCTATTAATTGTTCGTGGTTCGGTCATGATTATTAACTATTTAGGTTTTAACCTTGTTGTTTGACTAAACCCTAGATGGTTTGACCTATACCTGTATGCATGGAGATCCCACCCATGTGTCTTGGATCTCTCATAGGGTTCGGCCAAGTGTCTTGGATCCCTCTTTAGGGTTCGACATTGTGTCATGGATCCCTCATAAAGTTCGGCCATGGCGTGTTGGATTCTCTTGCGATTTTCACTTATATTATTCATCGATGTTGATTGTGATATTTGGTCATGTCTTATTGACTATTATACCTAGATGGTTCGACCTATACTTGTATGCATGGGGATCCCACCCATGTGTCTTGGATCCCTCATAGGGTTCGGCCAAGTGTCTTGGATCCCTCTTTAGGGTTCGACCTTGTGTCATGGATCCCTCATAGGGTTCGGCAATGGTGTGTTGGATTGTCTCGTGATTTCTACTTATATTGTTCATCCGTGTTGATCGCGACCTTCGGTGATTGTTACATGTTATTCATGATTAACCCTAATTCGTTCCCATATTATTACTCTTAATGATCATTGGTTCATTTTATATTTTTATTTAAATGTTAAATACATGTGTGCTTATGTCATGTAACCCTAGTACATCTTGTTGTCATACCATGATCATCACGTCATTTCATATAAGGGGTGCATAAGGGAATGGGGTTGAAGTATATTATATACGTTTATATTGGTTTTATCAATTAATCAGGGTCGGTACCCTAGGGTGAAAGGCCCCAGACGTTATTATATCCTGCAGATGGGTCGATGAGACCGCTCCCAGTGCGGGAAGGAGATGGAGACCCTATGTGGTTATGGGTACTAGTTGCATTGGCATCCCTTACTCATCTGCATTCATCCTCATATTCATGCCATCCTTATTATACGATTGAGATGCATACCTTGATTAAAAAACTTGTATAGTATGATATCATACCATGCACACTGTTGTATTACTGGGCCTCGGCTCACGGTGCTACACCGATACCATTTTCAGATTTTGAGGAGCCGGGTACGTGAGATGATTTTGAGACAAAAGACTCCGGTGCATTCGAGGAGATCGACGATGATTTGGGAGTCGATCCCACACTTTAGAAAGTTGTATTTGATTATTTTATAACATTATTTATTTATTTTCACGGGCATGTAAGCCTTTGATTGAGAGCATGTTCTCACTTCCATCTCTCCACATTTAGTTGATTGATTAAATTATTTGAATTATGAATTATTTGAATTATTTGTTTCCTACATCTAGACTCTTTTTTAATACTTAGTGGGTTTTCGAATGAACCTTAGTAGTCTAATTGACCTAATTGGACCACTAGGGGACATTCATGGATCACCTCTGGGTTCGGGTACGGGTCGATCCACGGATTTTTGGGTCGTTTCTGGGTATCCGGATTCGGGGCGTGACAGACCTGCATGGGGTTAGGTCCAATTAGGGCCGTCTTGATACAAGCCTGAGGGGAAAACTGTACAGGAGCCTTTTGTTATTTAATATATTAATATATAACTCTCGGAGCAATCCTACTCACTTCACACTAACCTCATTGCTTTTTCTCACACGAGTTGAAATCGATAAAGATAAGATTTCACGGCTCCCTTGCGGGATGGGAAGGATCACCCCACGTCTTCAGCACCCGGCATAGCGGACTCCCTCGTATTCTCAAAAGGAGAGGGAGGCCAGCATACGACAAGAGCCAAACAAACCGACAGAGTGAGACAGAGTCGGAATTGGAAGGAGGAGGAAGAAAGTCCACACCACCATAGTCTTGAGGATCTCGACATCTTCGTTCAATCAGCAGCGGTAAAGCTAACTATTCTCCTCAACGAGAAGAAAGGAGCAAATGAACTTCTAGCTTTGTCGCCACAATCGGCTCAGACACTAGACCGCTCGTGCCCGAAGAAATGCACGACTTGATAGCTCATCTACAGCCCGTAACTGAGATTGAAGGGGACTGGGGGCAGGGATATGAATCGATAAAGGCTAGGTTGGGAGGGAGCTACTGGTTCGATGTTGGGCTAGGAATCGGTAGGGGGGAGGGATCATGAACCGCCCATTCCACTTCCGTGCCGGAGGAAATGGGATTCGAACCCAGGCATTCAAAAGCTCGATACGAGATCAAAGGGCTACTAACTCGTAATAGAAATGGGTCGGGCACCACTTACTGCCCTAAAATGACAGGCTCACGTTACAGGACACAATATGAGCCACATGGCTCACTCTTAGAGGACTCTGACCGTATGGATGTTTGGCCAATCCCTAGGTGGATTTCTTGGTAGGCATAGGCGTTCTGCGTGTGTGGACTGTGGATGGGCCTTTTTACAAAAATATATAAAAAATCTGAAAGGCCTCTTAAAAAATTTCAAGAATGTGGGGCCTTAGGTGGCCGGCCGCCTCAGTTGCCTAATGGTTGAGCCAGGTCTGGGTCCAATATGATCGAGCCTAGACTCCATGCAAGTTATAGTTATGTGCTGAAAAAAACATGGTAACCCTAAACAAAAGAAGCACCATTAGGGGACCGATTTTCCCTCAAATAATAGGAACATTATGTGAAAAAGCAGCAAAAAATCCTAGAGATCTTTGTTGCAAAACCTACAAATCTTGTTGGTTAGTCTTCACCTTTTTGTATAATTCTTAAGTCCCTGTATGGTGACCATAGAAAAAAAATTTAACAAAAGGATTCGAATGTTAAAAAGTGTTAATCTAGAAAACTTTTTTAGATATATGGGTAAGAATCGTTTCTAGGAAACTTTCTATTAAAAAGTGTTGATCTAGAAAAATTTTATAGATATTTATGGGCAAGAAATCATTTCTAGAAAACTTTCTTCACGGCAACCGTACAGAGCATTGGCTTTAATGGGAATATACACAAGTTAGCAACAGGTGGGACTGTCAATGGGAATATGAGAGAGAGAGAGAGAGAGAGAGAGATGGGTTGCACTTGACAAAAATCTACTCATCTCCCATGATAATATACCATTCACTAGACCCTTGTACAACAGCTCAATGCACACCTTATAACCAGTCTAGTGACTTATCTAATCAATACTATTAGGTGGCTTGACCACTTGAGTAAATTGAAGGGGCATTTTTGGAAGAGGTGGCAAAATAGGAAAGTTTGAAAGGTCAATTTTGGAAACACAAGGCAAAATAGGAAATGTTTGGGAAATTTAGCAACCGAATGGGCAATTTTAAAAGATAATTACGAGGGGTAAATCTGAAAATTGTGGCAACTCAAGGGAAAGAGAAAAGTAAAGTTTTGAAGTTGGAAAAGTCAAAGTTGCTCATTTACCATTAACGAAACTATTTGAGTGTCATGGGTAAGGGGCCGTAAGTTTGTAATTAGGGCCCTTCATCCACAGATGATGCTCTATTCGGTTGAAAGGGGGTGCCTTTTTGGAACATTGGCCTGGCACCCTCAATTACACTGTTCAAAGCGCTTTTGTTTCATCTTTACCCTTTTTGCCTACTTCATAGCTGCTGCCGCATGAGTAGCTTTCAATGTACGATCCCATCAGTCTGAGGTTCGATGATAGAAATCCCCAAAATAGTAATTTTTAAAAATAAAAAAAATTCTTTTCACTTCTGTTCTTTCTCTGTTTCTTCTCACATATGTTCTTTGTTTTTGTCTTTTTAGCTTTTGTCTAAAAAAAAAAAAAAAGAACAAGAGTTCTCTTCTCCATCTCCATCTCCATTTCTATACTTCTCTTTAAGGAAACCAATTCCAGATCCTCCAGCCTGAACTCAAAATCTCGGGCATCCTTGCAATCTAACTACCATCCTCCCGATCGGAAAAATTTGATGTCATGCCTTGACACACAGAAATTCACATAAATAAGGCAGAGTACCATGACTCAAGTGACTGCATCTCTTACCTTATCGCGTAATGCCAAGCTTTGTCCATCTACAATCAACTTGTAAGGGGCACTTGAGTCTTGGATATCAAAGTCCAGGATGATTGTAGGCTCTAGTATGGTATTATAGATGAAATGTATAACAAAAAACTCAAACAGAAAAAAAAAAAATCTATACAATAAAAAAGAAAATATGATAAGGTGCTTGTATGAGTGAAGATCATGAGAAAAATATGTATTGTGATCAAATAAATCAGAATCTAGAGTATCCAAATGAAAAATCTCTATGGATGCATTGAAAAATTGGATCCAATATAAAATCAAGAAAAACGAGATTAAAAAACTCCACAAACTAATTTTTTGGGTACACTAATAGAATGGCCAAAGATCACCAATCAAGCTGATTTTCGGTATGTAAGTCCATAGGTGTGGGCAATCATTCATGAGTCAATGTACCAAAACAGTCAAACGTGTTTCTTATCCAAATCTTTTGGGTTTTATCTCAACAACAACAACTAGTATAAACAGAAACAGATATGCAACAACTGGTATAAAAAATACCAAATTATTATTTATGGTTCTATTTGTACCAATTTGTATATATTGATACAAAAAATACCAAAAAGCTAATTCTAATTCTATTTGTAGCCGATACTTGCATTTGGGTCTCTTGGATCTCATCTCGTAAGTTATCTGAAGAGAAAATCAGGTGGGTTTTTCATTTTTATTTCAAGATTATTTGGTTACATTCTTTGTTTTTGTGATCGATTCATGAAACAACATCATTTTATGTATTTGTGGATGCTGTTTTTATCTGGATTTTTGAACTAGGGGTTGGAAAATCGGGTTAAGCTTTTTTATTGATTAATTTTGTATCTCATGCATGGTTTTCTTTGATCCGAGAGCATCTTTAATGCATTCATAGAATTTTCTCATCTGGGTTTTCTACTTTTAATGATTATTTGGGCTTTTGAATTTGTGTCTGAAAAGTCGTGTTAATGCATTTGTTTAATTGAGTTTTTATTGATTTTTTTTTACTTTGATTGAAGTGTTTTCTGATCCATCCATTGATTTTTCTCATATGGGTTTTGAAATTTGTCTTGAAATCAGGTAGGTGGTTTCTGGTTCCATGCATGGTTTCAATGATTTTATATCTTAACACTTACGGGATCTTATTTGCATTTGTGGAGGTTTTTTTCATCTTGTTTCTTGGTTTTATATTAGATCCAATTTTTCAATGCATCCATGGAGATTTTTTATTTGGATACTCCAGTTTCTGATTTATTTGATCACAATACATATTCTCATGATTTATTTGATTACGAGACCCTGCTTCTATTGTTAGATTTGCTTTGTTCTCCAACGCTTTGTTAATTTTGATGATGATTCGGCACCCATTTAAAACTAGTGATGATCCTCTATTTGAGAATCATCTTCTTGACTTACTATCAACATATCGACTGGAGGACTTTCTTGCTTCGGTTTCGATTTGCCATATTGCAAACTCTTCTGGGTCAAAGCATCAAAACCGTTCCTTCCTGTGACGATGGGGTATCCAGCGGCTGTAGATAACCCAAAAAGGTGGATCCACTTGAGAGGATAGTTGGATATTGAGATTAGAATTGAGGAGTTGCATAGGAGAGATGGTAGATTAGAGTTCTCATGGAGAAATGTTGTGAATGAAAGGAGATGAGAAGACTACTCAGCTTTTCTCTCTGTTTCTCGTTTAAATAAATAAAAAAGCTGAACCTACCTTGAACTTACCGTACCTACCAAGGGTAAAATTGGAAACAAATTATGAAAAGTTACCTTCAACAGTGAAATTGGGGGAGCCAGGCTAATGTTCCAAAAAGGCACCCCTTCACAGCCGAACAAACCTCCAATTGGTTGCCTTGGGCCGTAATTACAAACTTACGTCCCTTAAAGTAAATTTCCCTAAAAAAAACCTTAAATCAGCCTTTCGCTTTATAGTGATGAGATGTTTGAGTTTGGTCAATCTAGGCCTTATAAAGTCGAGATCGAAGTTTCGATGCAAGATCATCGAACTTACAAGTAAGAAAAATCTTTGGTGACTAGCTTATCAAAGATTGGAGAAACATTATGATGTTTTTAACGGTCGATACTAAAGTATAGATAAACTGCATAATCAATACCCTAGTTAGCAATATGGCATATGATTAAAAATACGGTACATAAAAAGTTCGTATAATTCGGATTTATCATTCAAAAATAGGTTTAAAAATTCGGTAAAGAATAAAATAAAGCATTACAAAATGATTTTTTTTCAATTTTGTATTTTTCACATTTTTAAATCAATTTTTTAATAAATTGGGAATAATTCAGTATCATATTTGAATATTTACTGAATCTATAAATAATACCGCTATATAATATGTTTTGTTAAGAACTAGTGTTTGGCCCGTGCCCTGGGCACTCCCCCACAAAGCATTTGCCAAAATCGGGTGAGTGGCAATATCCACCATCCATTTGGGGGATATGATCTCGGCCCTTTTTTGTTGAGGCCTATGAAAATGGGTATAAGTGGGGAGACAACCATTGTGTGTTTGTTATATAGATATATCAAATACGTGTATTAAAAGAAAATTTGCTAATGATTTTGGAGTGTCACTTTTAACTCCGTTTTTTAAGGGGTGGCGTTATTTGCACACACCTTTTTTTGAGTGACACCCACCTCTTGGTGTGGAATGGTGTGGAATGGTATGGAATGGTGTGTGCAAATAAGCTACACAAACACACAAAAAAAAAACACACCGAGAGAAGAAGAAGAAGAGGAAGAGGACGACTGCCACCAGGTACATCTCTCTCTCTCTCTCCCCTTAAAAAAAAAAAATTCGCCCGTACGTCAGCAGCTACTTACCGATATGTGCAAATATTTTTTTAAGAGAGAGAAGAAGAAGAAGAAGAAGAAGAGGAGGAGGAGGAGGAGGCTACCCGGGAAAGAAGAAGAGGAGGAGGCATGGTGGTGAGTTCCACCTAGGGATGGTGGTGTAATGGTTGTGAAGAAGAAGTGGACAAAGGTGGTAAGTTCCTCTTCGTTCGATTTTTTTTTTTTTTTCAACTTTGGGTATGTGCAGATAAGAGGTGGGTGTCACTCAAAAAAAGACGTGTGCAAATAACGCCACCCTTTTTTAAGCCATGGTTTCTTTTCTTTTTGCATTTAAACTCCACTCCCATGTATAGGTAACAATTCGTGAGCGAGGAGTGGAGTTCGCACGTGCACATTATGCAAAAAACAAGGTGTTAATAGGATATGAAACTTGGAGTAGAACTTCGCTAAACGGCGCCAGTCAGCAAAGTTATTGATTGACCATGAGCCACGTGGCATGCTCTTAGAAGGTGATGACCTAATGGATGTTTGGCCAATCCCTAGGTGGACCTACGAACCAAAAATCAGCATGATTAGTGATTTCAAACCTTTTGATATTTGTACCCCAAAAATGGTCAATAATGCTCAAATTCCACTGTTAAAAATCAACCAATGAAGACGACTCTAATCCAATGCGTAGAAATCACTAATCAGGCTAATTTTTGGTCTATGTCCTTTTAGGGTAGGGTTAAACATCCTTATGGTTAGAAATCTCGAAGAATATGCCACGTGGCTCATATTGTCAGCAACTCCAGTCAGCAAAGTTCTACTCATGAAACCCTCAGTGACTGTCCGGTTTACGCGTTAAAGAAACTATGGGAATGCCACGTGCGATGCACGTGGCAACACCTTACACATGGTAGCACCTCACACGTGCCATATTCTTAGAGATCATTGACCATATAGATGTTTTGCCCATCCCTAGGTGGACCCACATACCAAAATTCATCATGATTAGTAATTTCTAACCATTGGATTAGAGTCTTTTTAATAGTTTATTTTTAATTGTGGATTTTGAGCATTATTTAGAAGAAATGTCACACTATTAGAGACCATTGACCATATATATGTTTGACCCATCCCTAGGTGGGCCTACATGCAAAAAATCAGCATGATTAGTGATTTCTAAGCATTCAATTGGACTCGTTTTCATGGGTTGATTTTCTAAATTTGAGCATCACTATTTAGCACATTACTCCAGGTACATTTTTGGCCAATGACAAAATGACACCACCATGGACCTTGGACCATGTGATCATTACTCTTTTAATAATGGCATAAGTAGGGGAAGTTTAATTAACTTTTTTTGTTAAATTTGAATTTTGACATTGGTGTCACAATGATGCCATGTAGCACACTCTTAGAGACCACTGACCATATGGATGCTTGGCCGTCCCTACGTGGCGTTGAAATTCAAAATCGGAAATCTAACGGACATTTTTTTCACAAAATTTTTCAGAAAATAACGGCCGTTACAATGGAAAAAAAAGGCCGTTATTTTCTGAGCGTCAAAACGGTTCTTAACGTAACGGGCTTGGGGCGTGGAATACATAGTTGTAGCTTTTAATCAGCCGTTTAAGATAGCGTTACTCGAGCGGACAAGATGTGGCTCGTCATTTGAAAAATCTGATTCGATTATCCAAGTATAGGGCACAGATTTCATGTACCGGAGCCGTTGGATTCACAGACCGGAGAAAGACGCATCGAATCCTCAGTTTCGCGCCGCGCCCGAGTCCTTCGGCCGGCGCACGTTAATTTGGACCAAAAAAAGAAGAAAAAAAAAAAGTCCGTCAAGCAAAAGCCATGGGCGTTGAAAGTGGTTTCTCTCACAAGTCGCAACATATATTCTTCTTCGACTTCGAGTGGTTTTCGAATCCGTCCCCCACTATGGTTTCGTTTCCGTGAACACGCGCCGGCGCCTCAGAAATCTATCTCCTCCACTCTCTAAATCTCGAATCACCTCTTTCATTTGCCCTCGAAGAAATCTCTCTCTCTCTCTGCGACATGGCTGGAATGAGAATCGTCTTCGGACTTCTCACCTTCGTTACTGTTGGAATGATAATCGGTCTGTTTCTCTCTATCTCTCTACTTTTAATCTGTTTAGTTTACTGTTTTTGGATCAATTTTTCGTAGTCAGATTTTAGTTTAAACAGTTGCAATAGATGCGTTTTTGTGAAGAAATTTATTTAGGGAAACAGTTCAATTACATGACAGTGACTCAATTCCTAGTTTTATATTTGAAACATATTTCTAGGGATCTTTATCAAGATTTTAAATCTTAGTTTTGACATCAATTCGATATTGAATGAAATTGAGAAATTTCGTTGAAATGAAATATCATTTGTGCAAGACTTCACTGAAACTGGTCGAAATATCGAAATGTTGAAAATTGTAATTGACAGAATACGAAATGAAATTTTGAAACTTTTGAAATCTTGTCGAAATTAAAACCTTGATCGAGAATTCCTAACAAGTCCCCCAGCATCTCTTTAACACTTGGAAGCCTATGGGCCATGGAGAATAGTTTCCTCATGTTTCTCAGAGATCCTGCCACTCCAGTCCACTCAAACTACCACTAATTGTGTTAATGTTCAGCTTAATGTTATCTACTTGCAGATAATCCTAGATGTTAAATGGTCCACCTGTTACTACAATTATTTGCGTTAATGTTAAATGGAAAACCCTGCAAATGTAGGACCACCAATTATACATTAGCTGCCCATCAGAAAAACATACCGCTAGCTAGTGAGAGAGACTCATTTGAAGCATGGAAGATGATGTAGCCGTGACTGATTATAGGGAGAGGCTCATTTGGTTAGTTCTCTTGATTTTAGGTTGGTCTGAATGTGATTATAGTTCCTTATAGCTTTAAGTTTGTGGTTCACATATCATGTAACCAACGCTTGGAAATGGAGCGTACCTCTTTGAATCATGATTGTTAAAATAAGGATTCAATCCTCCAACCCTGTGACTCACAATTCCAGTAGGGGATATTTTGATTTAAATCTCTGTCCAGATTCCTTCGGTAGCTGAATCGATACTGAATCCCTCTTGAATCGAGTGAAATTGTGCAAATTTAGATTCAAACCCGCAATATTTAAGAAACAGAAGGGAGGATAAAGATATTAAGAAATAGGAGAGCCCACACCTGTGTGGACTGAGCAGCGTAGCAGCACCAGCCATTAAAGATAGCAAATTAGTTGCTGCTGTTAAACTTCATTCCAGAGTGTGGACTTGGCCTGATTTCCTAGAAGTGTTTGGTAGACGGTTTCATGGCGAAATGTCTTTTTTATCCTTTTCTTCATTTTCTGTTAAATATTAAAATAACAAACTGCAACATGCTGCCATGCCATCAGAAAATGTCTGTTAATTATTGTTATTTAACAAATTTTCATGGTTTTTCTTATTATAGTTATTGTTACATAGGGGCTGAATTATTATGGTTGATGACTTTATGATTTGACTTTTGTGATTTGCAGGTGCTCTATTCCAATTAGCATTTATACGAAGGTTGGAAGAAACATCTGGTATATTTGCTTTATCATTTCAAATTCTCTCTCTCTCTCTCTCTCTCTCTCTCTATATATATATATATATATATCCGAATTTAATATTGAGAGTTTCTTTTCTTATGCTTGTGTTGTACTCTATTACGAAATGAATATCTAATTTTATTTTTTCTTTGTTTGATTTTTTGTTGACTAAAATTTATATAATTCTTCAAAGTTGCATTTAAAACCATGTAACATGTTTCTTCTTCTTTTTTTTCTTTTTTTTTTTCTGATTTTGGTTTAGTGTACTGGTTCAAACTTGTAGTATTTTTTTTTTTTTTTTTGAAACTATGGGTATCTAGGCCTCTTAGAGCATCCGACTAGTCGCCCGGGGCACGATAGTCACCCCTTCCACATGGGCCGGAGTGTACTGGGAGAGTTAATGCGGACTAAGCCACTTATTACCCTACTCTTTCTAGGGGTGGCCCCAAGGAGAGTTTTTTTTTTTTTTTTGAGAAGTGTAAATATTATTATAAGGCAAAAGCCACCAAAATACAAGGGCGCTGATGGTGAGGTCGAGATGACCTAGAAAAGCAGCCTAGCAAAGGAAACCCAAGATCCCCCACTAAGAATAATCCCTACTACAAATGATGTCCCATCGGAAAATAAAGTCCTCAAAAAACAACCCTCTACAATCAAGAAACGCTTTGGGCCATAGGAAGACAAGTCCCTTGATGTTGTGGACTATCGAAGCCAAACTTTCACTATTGTCTTCAAAAATGCGATGGTTCCTTTCTTTCCACAATCCCCACAGAATTGCAAAGGGAAGTAGTTTCCACAAAATGTGGCCTCTTTTAGAGACGTAGTGCGCCACCCCCGAATGAGGTCCATGAGAGATCCCAGTATTACCCACCTCACCCCGAACTCCTTGATGAACATCGACCAAACCTCACACGCAATGTCGCAAGTTCCACCCCACCACCGCCTCCCTACTAAGCACACAATCCTAAATGGTCCAGTTCCTCCTATCCGAAAGAGAGTAAAGCTCAGGGAACTCATACAAGGGGCCATCTCTACACCAAGTGTCCTCCCAGAACTTTATTCTATTCCCCAGTCCCGCGTTGTATTGAATCCCTCTATCAAACTTCCTAGCGATTTGCATAATCCCCTTCCAAACACTGCATCTGTATGGGCTACATATGGCTTTTCCACCCAAAGTGAGAAACGTCGTACTTGCCTCCGATGATCTTTGCCCTAGGGCTAGAGGTCTCCTCTCTGAATCTCCATAGCCACTTTCCCAAAAGGGCCCGGTTCATCTCAGAATCTCCTAATTTTTGGAGTGGGGTCCTGGCCACCCGCACTCAACCCTTGGGGGTAACTTGTAGTATGTTAATCCGTGAAAAAGTGCTTTGATGCAAATTGAAAATTAAAGACATAAATCTACTCGCTGAAAGTAGAGGGTGATATCACGACATTAGCATTAAATTATTGCTTGCTTACTTTTTGTAATAAAGTGAGCAACAGTCCCTCACATCGTGTGCACAGTGCACAACAATGAACAAAAACAAAGGTCCCACTCCTTGTGCACAATGGGCAACGATCCACGATCTACAATTTTCTACTTCGGAAATAATATGTTTTTTGTTGAAATGCGAGAGTACTGGTGATCATAAGTTAAAACTTGTTGACATCCTTTAAAGTGTTCTAAAATGGATGTGGATATGCAGAGATGCTGCATGCATGATTTGCTTTTTTAGTAAATAGGAGGTAGACCTTACAAGGAAATCATACATGCAGATCAGTACCTGTGATTTTCTTTTTGACAAGGAAGCATCCCCTTGCCCATGTCTTGATTTTCTTTTTCATTTGTAGTTATTTTATACTTGTTTCTTCTCTATGAGTTTTTCGAATAACTCATCTATTGAACTTAACCTTTACAGTTAGAGATTTGGAACTTTGTTGACATGTATCAGCCAGACAAAGGGTTCACTTTGAACTCGGTTCTAGATGTTACGAGGAAGTTCCAATATGGAGATCATGGCCTGCGCGCGGGGATGCTTTTGTTCGAATGCTATAGTAGACCTTTGTGGAGATTCAATTAGTAGGAGTTAAAGAAAGCAGAATTCTTGAAGTGTTGCTTAGTGGGTAGATTTGTTCATGAAGAACCCAACTTTGATCAGATATCTGGGTGGGTATTGAAGGTTTAGAGGCTCTCTTATGGAGAGAAGAGCAGAAGGATTGGAGGATGATTGCTGTTATCTATTCTTCCTTGTTGCAGAAGTCACTCTTATATTGGATCGAGGAAGAAGGATTTTCAATGAGTCAAAATTGTTGTTGGATGCTTGGCACTCCTTTATGGGTTCTATTCATCGTCATTGAGGAGAAGGTTTGTGGTGGATATCTATTTTTGGCTGACCTTTACATGCATGGTCATAAACTTCCTTATGTGCAATTGGAGATGCATGCGGAGGAAGTGTGGAGACTGGAGATGGACTGTAAATTGATCGCATGGCAAGAAATTTATCATCCACGCATCCTCATTTGGAACAAGGATCATAGGAAATTACCTAATACAATAGAGGTTAAAGTGGACAGCATCTCATTCTTTCCTAGGATAGTATTGGAGGGGAGAAGCTATTTTGCATGAAGCGGGAGTGGGAGAGGACTCAGGTGTGGGAGTAGGGAAGCGACTGCTTTAAACTAGTTCTAGTTGAAATGTTTTAGGAAGCAGGAGCAAGAGCGCCCGCCTATGATATAAGATTCCTACAATTAACAGGTGGAATTGATTTTGAGTTCGGGTGTTTTAGATTTACGGCTAGATAGAAGAATCGAGGGGATATCCAGTATTGCTAGGGCTGCAACTTGGGTGGGCTCAACCCGAGCCTGACGGGTTGAACCCGCCTTTAGGGTTGGGTTGGGTTAGCCATTTCAGAACTAGGGTTGGGCTCGGGCCGGATTTTTGGTAACCTGATCAACAAGCCTAGGCACCAGGCTTAGAAGAATGCATGAAAGTCAAAATGATGGCCATCTTCGATTGTCGGGAGGTTGGTCTTATTTCTATCGTATGTTTGGATTACAAGTGTGTAAACCACAACTATTGTTGTTTTTCTAATAATACTTGTGGGCAAGCTTGTGCTTTATAGGAATATTCTTCAATTTTGTTAACCAAATTGTATCTTTTGTTTGACAATCTATGTTGCACCGTACTCGTGTCAAAATCCAACACGATACGGATTTTGGTGTGACACTTCCAAATTATGTTTTGTTTTTTCTTTCCTGGCAAGATACTAATTAACATTTACCATAGGTTATGAATAATGTTTTTAAACGTGAAGGCTTGGGGTGAGGTGCTTCAATGGCCTAAAGTGTGAGGTGTAAGCCTCAAGGCATGTGGTATAATCCTCACGAGTAGGTTAACTCAATAAAAAAGATAAATTTAGGTAAAATTGTAAAAAAATAACGTTATTCTATTTCATATTGGGAAAGAGATGTGTTTGTCGCCTTTATTTAACCTAGAATACCTTATTATTATTTAACATCATTTAGGAAAAATAGAAGGTAAGCTGAATTTTTTATAGTATGGTTGCCCCTACCAGCATATGCATACGAGGCACACGCCTCCGATACAAGGCGTTAAGAGAGGTGTAAAAGACGTGAGGCATAAGCCTTTTTAAAGCCTCAATGGGTATGCTTCACAAACTTTTAAGCATTTTTAATAAGCCTCGGGGAGTTTTGGAAAAGCCTTGCCCCGAAGCAACCCTCAAATGCCTTTTAAAACTCTGGTTATGAGTTATACCTTTTACAATTGAATTTTTTTAAGCAAAAAATGTAACAATATGCATATATGTATGTATGTATGTATGTGTGTGTGTATGTATTTCTTATTTATAAGCATATAATACAAATCATAAGATATTTTATTAGCTTATCCACTATTATCCTCATTATTATATAAGAACAATTACTTTTTTTCACCTTATTTGAAGTATACTGTCAAGTACCTAAATCTTATTTTTAAGGTTTGTCAAATTATACAGTCGTGTAATTGTATCAAACTTTGATTCCCGTACCCGTATCAAGAAATCCAAGTGTCTTGAATGGTACCTTTTGTTCACTTGAAGGAGAACAAATTAGAAAAAAAGAGAACCAACCCATCTTCCTACATCAAACAAAAAGACAATTCATGAGATCCTTTGAGGATACTTCTTTTCATCAAACAATATTGTAATTGTTTGTGCTTCTCTCGTGACATCCTTTGAGGATACTTCTTTTAGGCTTTTGGCATGACATCTATGCTTTCGAGACATATCCTCGTGATCAAGGTATTAAATTTCAATTTCTAGATTTATTTTGATTAGCCTAAAAATTGAAATCACAAAATATTTCAATTTTCAACAAATGGGGAAGTAATACATTTTTCGTGGAAATGATGGAAATAATGTGGAAAGTTTAAGAAATGATAAAACAATCATAAAACACACTCATAAATCATCAAAACTATAGTTTACAACCATATGGAACATCTATGATAACAAATGAAAATGATTATAACCATCAAATATTCTCAAAATTAAGTTCATTAAAATTAAGTGTAATTTATCATTAAAATTAAGTTCGGTTTCTTCGTTTCTTGCTTTTTCCCTTGTTCGGTGCTGATGTCGGCGCCTTAGCCTTCTGAAGGTCACCTTGACCTTTTAGGCTTTCCTTGTAATCTTCTTTTGCCATTAATGATAGTTTACACTTATAAAAAAAAACATATCTTAAAATACACATAAGAAGGTCACAACCACATAGACCTTTGGCCCCTGAGAGTATTGATGCCCTATATAATTACAATATTGAGCCCATGACATCATGTTTTGATACCGCCTCTGGTGTTCTTGAAAATATTGTTCATATTGTTGAGAATGCATGCCCACCTACCCTCTCATCATCGAGGAGTTTGGATGCTCAGCATATGCTGGCTGTTGTACTCCAATCATCGATACCTCCAATGTGCACTTAGGTACCATGAGGTCCATAATTAACTTGAACCCAAAGCTTACTGTATACAGTAACCAAGGTAAGGAGTGTGCTTATTGTGTATATATATATATATGTATGTATGTATGTATGTATGTATGTATGTATGTATGTATGTGTGATTGTAGTCTTAAGTACTTCTACTTGTTTTCCGAAAAAAGGAGGTTATGATCCATCGTCTTTCAGAGAATCTTTGTAATTTTGTATAATGTTTCTTATTGGTTCAATCTTATCTGACTTTCAGGTATTCATCCTAAGTGGACAAATGACAAAGAGGCAGATGTTCTACGTCTTGGAATTGTATGTTCTAGATTGTGATCCTCATAGTCATGTTTTTTGTGTGCATTGGGCTTTTGATTAATGTCACTTCTCATTTACCATTGAATTTCTTTTCCTATAAAATAGTGGTCTGTAATATGTTGAGACTGGTATATGATAGTTAGACAACTAAAAACAACAAAAATGACAAATGAAAATGATAGAATCATCAAATAATATCAAATTAAGTTCATTACATCCAAATATTCATGGATTTGATGCATTAGGGTTTTCTTTGTGTTTTATAAATTATAATTAAGTAATTTTTATTGATTATGAAAAAATTCATAAATTAAGGTATTAATGAATCCTAATTCACTTACTTAAAGGATTTGCTTAATTTTCCGAATTTTAAAATATTTTTCTGAAAAAATAAATATTTTATAGGAAATAAAATTTAACTCAACTAAGTTGTAGATTGGGTTAAGTTATGCAACATATAATTAATTCATGTACAACAATGGGTGTTTAGGGTGAAAACCAACAAAATTGGGGTTTTCCATAAAATATTAATTTAAGCCCTAAATGATATTCAATCAATGCATAAATCCGGTGTAAATGCATCATAGATCCATAGATTTGATACATTTACACCTAATCTATCTATTTGTAACAAGAAACAACAAAACATTTTAGTTCATAACAATAAATTTAATATTTACATTTCGAATTTGAAAAAACCCCAAAACAGGCTTCAATTCGTCCACGATCAATCCGTGAGGTTTCAAACCCAGAAATCTGCAATGGATTGGTCATTTTTTTTATGAAGAATAGATGGGAAGGAGTTAATTGGATCAAATATGGGATTTGGGGTCATTTTGAACTCATGAGATGTTTCTTACCTTTAGTTGAAATGTCTCCGTACATATGGAAACATTTCGACTGACATACTACATATTTACAGTGTCAGTTGGTCGAAATTTACTGTTCATGCAAAATATTTCGACATGAATCAAAATATTTCGTGAAACCTAACATTTTTTCATGTATGTATTCCTGTTGTCAACCCAGAAAATGGAAATATTTTGGTAATTCCGTGAAATTTTTTTGATTAGTCAAAGGAAAGGCATTAAAGGAGATCGAGAAGATCTTGAAATGAAACAAAAGTAAAAAGAAAAGAAATGAAAGAAGAAAGTAAAAGAAAAGCACTCAAAGAGAAAAACAAGAAGCACTACTCTCTCCCCATGATGGTGTCGAACCTAAACACCATATCACTAAAGAAGACACCTCTTATCTCATGAAAGATGGATCCCCGAGAGAAAAGAAGTCCCTTAATGCTTATGAGTATCTCATGTATGGTGTTTTCCTTTCCCCTAAGGGTCTGTTTGGTAACCCGGAATTCAGCCGGAATTGGAATCTCAGTGTTTGGGAGGACCGAATTCTAGGAATTATATTTTCAATTCCGTGATTTTCCCGGAATTAGAAGTTTTAAGGGGGAGAACAAACTTCTAATTCCTGGAATTCTATTTCTGGACGGAGAGATTCAAGAGAATTTTTATCGAGCTCCAACTCTCAGACGCATCCTAGGTGGATATATAAACCAAAAATAGTAAGATTAGTTATTTGCAACCATTAAATTGGTGTCTTTTTATTGGTTGATTTTTAATCATGGGATATCTAGCATTATTTGGGGTACTTAGATCCAAAAGTTAGAAATTTTTAATCAACCTTATTTTTAGCATGTAAGTTCACCTAAGGATGGGACAAACATCCATGCGGTCCGTGGTCTCTAATAATGTGCCACATCGCTCATACTGTGGTCCATCATCAATAGATTATAAATTTTTAACCGTTGGATTAATGTCTTTTATGGGTTGATTTTTAACCCTGGGATATACATATAGCATTAGTTGATTTTTAACTATGAGATATCTAGCATTATTTGGGTTACTCAAATCTAAAGGTTAGAAATAACTAATCAGCCTGATTTTTAGTATGTAGGTCCACCTAGAGATGGGACAACCATCAATACAGTCTATTGTCTCTAATAATGTGCCACATTGCTCATAATGTGGTCCATCATCAGCGTTGATGACGAACATCCGTATTTGTTGCATCATGTGCCACTTAGCTATGCTTTAGCCATGAGATTTTGGCACGGGTTAATATTGGTCAAAAAATTATCGAAATAATTTTATTTAGTATTTTTAATTTTTTCTCTAAATTAACATTGATAACAGTAAACTGACGGATGACAAAAAAATAACAACCGTTATAACATAAAGTTCATGAGATGATATTTCTCTTAAGTAGATAGATAGAAAATTCAATTCTGTTAGATCTCCAAACAGCTAAAATTCGATTTCATTGAAAATTCCAAGTAAATTCCACGGTGTAGCCAAACACCAGAAATTTCAATTCTTGGAATTCAAATTCCCAGAAATCACAAATCTTGGAATTCTATTTTTAATTCCAAATCCATGTCTGGTTGCCAAATAGGCCCTAAAGGTTCTTCCATTTCTCTCCAAACATTTCGTGAAATTTATCTCCTTGCTCCTATCCTTGAGGTCAAAATAACATGATACAATTAAAGTGCAGTGTGCTAACATCTCACTTTAGTAAGAGGTCCAATTAATTATCTTTTATTGGGAGGAAATAGGAATAGGAACTATTACAGGTATGCCTTTATAAGTACTAGTAAAAAAGTGTCTTCTCTAAAAAGTCTATCTATTATGAAGCACAACTCCAAGAAGCAACTAGCAAACAACCCCATCTAAGTGGCTCTGGACCCTCCCCTCCCTCCCCTTTTGCATTCAATTATACAATCAGAATGCCTTTCAAAACCTCCTTAATGCATTGATGTTGTACCAAAGTGGTAGGATTATATGCCCTTACAAGCCATTCTAAGACTTCTTTCAAAACCTTCTTACTGGATTAACGTTGTACCAAAGTGGTAGGATTATATGCCCTTACATGCCATTCTAAGACTTTTTTATTCGTTTATTCGCATCCGAATATTGATGTATTTTGTTAATCGTTATTTTTTATGATGCCCTTACACGCCATTCTAAGACTCCTTTATTCGTTTATTCGCATCCGAATATTGATGTATTTTGTTAATCGTTATTTTTTATGATTATATGTTTATCTTTCCACTTATTATTGCTTCTTGGATGGATGGATGTTTCGAACAAATGGAACTGTTCAATGCCAACTGACCCAGATGTAGTCCTAGAAGACATCACTGTTTGATCAATCAAAGCAAAGTGTCCATCCATTCAGGTGATCATCAAGACCCTTAAGTCAAAGGACACTAAAAAATATAATAGTGTGAGTTCATATTCTTGTAGTAAGATTTATGATGATATCAACTCACAACAATCTCTCGCAATGTGTACACATATACACACATGCATGTGGATGTGGAGTACCACTTCCACGATTAAGGATATATCGTACTACATACGGTAATCATCTCACATACAATGACCATATAAGTGAGTTGTCCCGATTCACCCCTAGTCATGAGCATTCTAGGTTTACACTGATCCAGAGAATCAATCCTCATTGTAAAGCAATAGTAATTGCCCACCTATTCCCCTAAAGTGTTCCCTAAGGACATAGCCAACAGAAGAAAGCGCTCCTTACCTCATGAAGTCGGGTAGAGTTCATTAGAGGATTCCAAACCATCTAGTTAATCATTGTAATTGGATTGCATCTCCTGCAAATAACTTTTTTTTTATAAGTGTAAACTTTATTAAAAGCTAAAACCAACAAGAACAAGCCGAAGTTAGAGAGGTCAAGATGACCTACACTAGACAACGGCTAAGAAAACAACAAGAGACTAAAGAAAGGCCCCATTAACTTCCTTCCCTAGTACATTACACATCCCACCGAAACACAAAATCTTCGAAAGAAAAACCCCCCGACATTCCGTAAAAGCCTTGGACCAAAGGTACATCAGCCCCTTAATAGTGACTTAGTGAGAATAATGCCACTCAAGTCAGCCTGTTTCCCTTCGAATAGCCTTTTGTTTCTCTCCTTCCAAAGGCCCCATATAGTTGCTAAAGGAAGCATCCTCCAAAGGATATTACATCTAAGGTTCTAAACTTCGACTTCGCCTTGAACTTCGGTCAGTTAAAGTTCGGAATTAATTCGGGGAAGTTCAATTCGATTTAGAGAATTTCTGTAAAAATTCGCTGACTTAGAGAAGTTTGGAGAATTTTTGCCAAAATTTTTCTCGGAAGGAAAACAAACAACATTAAAGTCCCCCCCGAGACACCACGGTTCATCCCAAAGACAAGCAATATCTTCTAATTTCCCAAAATTGTTGCCGATAGCTACTGACAAAAGGGCCGTAAACCCCCGTAAGAACCCATGAGAATTGCTCCCCCACACATCTACATTTGATCGAGACAGAGAAGGCACCTATCATGGTATCTACCACTTCGATAAATCTTGTGTGAATGCATCATCGATTTGTAGGTCTGGTACATTTACATATCATAAATCTACTATCTAGCCTAATCTCAAAAAAAAAGAGAAAAAAAGAATAGGTGTTAGAATTGAAAATTTCCTCCTTAAGTTAAAATCTCCTATATCTTTTCGATCTTTGATCCTCGATTCTGTCACGCGAGAAAAGTTTTGATGTTCAATCTTTCTTCTTGATGTTGTTTTATTTTTGACTATTGGGCTGGATGTCCGTTGCACGTGAGTGATTGTAGGGGCTTTTTTTGAAGATTAGTTTGGAGGGGCGAATCTGTAAATTGTGACAACTCAAGGCACAATTAGAAAATCAAAATTCTGAAGTTGTCCATTTAGAATAGATATGTAGTTATTAAGGGGTTGTTTTGGAAATATGCAAAAGATGACAGAGAAAGTAATTAAGTTGTTATTAAGAAACTCTTTTGGAAATATGAAAATAATGGCATGGTAAGTAATTAAATGATTAGCGAGGGGCTGTATTGAAAATAAGAATTTTGGCATGGAAAAGTAATTAAGCGGTTAGCAAGGGGCTGTATTGAAAGTGTAATTATGACATGTGAATGTGTGAGTACGGTTAACAGGGCATTTAATCAACTTTTTTTTTCTTGGCAGGGAGGGGCATTTAGTTAAGTAATAGGTGGCATTTAATTAAGTAATAGGTGCCTATGTTTATTTGACAGACAACTAATAGTGAACAGCATGCTCCAACCCGAGTTTTGGCTTTATAATAGTAATGGATAAATAAAAATAGATGCATTTCATTGTTATATTGTAAAATGTATAGAAGGTAGGGTCCTAAACTTCAACTTCTCTCTAAACTTTATTCAAATAAAATTCAGAATTAATTCGAGGAAGTCTAATTTCACACCAAGAAGTTTGAGAATTTTGCACATTTGCGTGAGCCGTGAGGATATCATTCCCCTGTATATATATATAAGAAAACAGAATTCTGTCTTTTATTCAAGTGTAGAAATTATGAAGTGCTTGCTTTGTTTTGGGATTAGTTCTGTTGGTGCTTATACTTGTTTCTCTGGTTTTATTCCAAACTTGTACTTTATTCCTTCACCATATTTAATTTATATCTTTTGTTAATGTAGGTCAAACCTGAAATAATCAACTGGTCACCAAGAATAATTGTCCTCCATAACTTTTTGAGTGCGGAGGTATGAGTGATTTAATCTTATGCTCTTGGTAAAATCAGAATAATTAGCTGCTTGCTATGGTTAATAATGCTGAATGGACTTTTAGCTTCTACAAGTGCTTTATGGTAATGACATGGCATCATTCTCACAAAAAGGATTTATTCTTAGGTACATATTTCTCTTATGTGATATTTTACTGTTTTCCCTTAAATGCCCTAATTAGTCTTTGTTAATGGGGGTGTTTGTAAGCTATTTAATGTAGCTTATGAACTGGACAAAGGCCTTGACATTTTTTCATCTGGATTCATCTATTTTGAACCAGTAGTATCATCAAAGTATTTTGGAAGCGGGTTCATCCCCACTTACCTACCACAAAAATAGGAGAGCTTTGGAGGGTTGGAGTGTGTCAATGCTGTTAGGCTGTCTTGAATTTGATATCATTTTGAAGCTCCTGATTTATAGATAGTATGTGTTTTAATAATTTCTGTAGAAAATTGATAAGAGTGTCAAGTACTAAAAGCTCGAAAACTGAACATCACACTTTTATGGTGTTTGGGAGGTCCATGCTCGACCTAGATGTTTTTTTCAGAAATCAATCTGATGTGGGTAACATAAGAAAAATTGTTTTCTGGTATTTTTTTTGCGATTCGATCATTGATCAAATTCCACAAAAATCGTGGTGCATAACATCAGCCGTACTGTCTGATGACGTCAACATAACGTGAGCTCCTCAACGACTCCCCTCTGGTTCTATCTTGCTCCAAGAATGATTCACAAATGAATTTAGGCTCTGATACCAAGTAGAATTTGAGATTAGGGTTAGGGTTTCAAAGGTAGAGGAAAGAGTGAAGAGATGAAAAGGATGTCATGCTTAAGTCACATGACTCCAAAAATCTTGTTTATATGAGGGACTAATTACATGGACAAGAATACCCCGAGACTGTCGGGGGTATTTACAATACTACCCTTTTAGCCTTTATGATAACATGATTCACATTCGTGATTATTGTTTGTGGGTTGGCCCAATTTTTGTGTTTTTTCAATTTTTTTTAGTATTTTCCAAAAAAATGATTAAATAATAGATTTATTGTTTTTAATTTTGCTTCCAATCTTTACCAAAAGATGGATCTAAGAGTGACCTATCATTTATAGATATTTTTTGTGTATGTGCTTATGAGTGCTTTTTCAATTTTTTTGACTTTCATTATTTTTCAAAAAATTTTCTTCCAAATTATACCATAAGATAGATCTAACTGTGATCTATCATTCTATAGAATTTTTGTGTGAGAGTCTCATGTGTATATTATTTCAATTTTTTGATTCCTTCTGTATTTTTCAAATATTAAAAATTGTTAAAAAATATTTTCTTCCTTTTTCTTCCAAATTAAAATAGAAGACAGATCTAACTGTGTTCTATCACTCTATAGGATTTTTGTGTCTATGAGTCTTATCTCATTTGTCTTTTTTTTCAGTTTTTTTTTTTATTTACTTTTTAAATATTTTTTAAAAAGGTAAAAATAATATTTGTCTTTGTTACCAAAATATACAGAAGATAGATCTAGCTGTGATCTATCATTTTATAGAAATTTTATGTTAATGAGGTCCATGTGTTTTTTTTTTCAAATATTTTTTTTTGGATAAGGTGAATTCATTAAAGAAGGAAAAAGATACAAGGGAAAGAGGAGGTCGAGGAAACCTCCTCGAGCAAAGAAAGGGCAGAGAAGCTCCTAAGAGTCCCTAGACAAGATAGAATCCCATCTAAAGACTAGGTCCTCAAAGGATAGACCTTTACATTCTTCAAAAAGCTTAGACCAAAGGAGGAGAAGGACCTTTATATTTTTTCAAATATTTTTGATTTACGAGACCAACTCCGATTCAATCCGATAACACTTTAAGTCACTTCTTTTGATCCTAAACCAATTATTTAATTTAGTTTTTATGAAATTTTCTTCATTTATAAATATGTTTTTTTTTATTTTATTTTTCGTATTTTTTTTTTGGAATATTTTTATAAGTATAAACTCCATTAAAGAGGTAGTAGCTAAGCTACAAAAACGAACTAACTAAAGAGGTCGATATGACCTGCAATAGACAAAAACAAGGAAAATAGAAAAAGAACCAGGAAAAATAGAGAACAATATAGCATCCATCAAGCATCCTTTGAACAAAGGGCATCCCGAAAACACCTTGGACCAACAGATGATCATCCCCTTCATACTGAGGATGATTGAAACCAAGTCTTTGCTCGTCTTTGAAAATTCTCTGATTTCTCTCCCTCCAAAGATCCCATACAATCGCGAAGGGGAGCATTTTCCAAAGAATCTGACCTTTAGAAGAGAAAGCTTGAGAATACCAACTGAAAAGGAGATCTATAAAAGAGCCCGACATCACCGAAGACATTCCGAATGCCATGAGAAAAGAAGACCAAACCTCCCTAGCTACCTCATAGTGTAAGAGAAGGTGATTAATAGGTTCCCCTTGGTGATTGCACATCGCAGAGTGGTCAACAATAAATAACCCCCTAAATCCTAGCCAGCTCATAGAAAGGGTTGAGTCCCGAGAGGAACTTAAATATCCGACCTTCCTCAACATGTCTCTATTACTTTATCACTTCATCTGGCATAGGAGGATGATAGTAGTAGTAATAATCCAACTCCTCCCACATACTTTAGAGAGTTGCAAAGTAATCAGAGAGGGACTAGTCTCCCTTGCGGAGGCGGGAAATACTCTTCTTCAACTGGTAAGCTCTACCAGTGTTCTGCTGTTGAGAGTAGGTCTTCTTGGCAGTTTCCCAAACATCTTGGGTTCTGCGCATGAAGAGAAAACCTCGGTTGATGTGAGGCTCCATGGAATTGACAAGCCAAGACTAGACCGTGCGGTTCTCAGTTTCCCATTTCTCAAACATGGGATCATCTTCAGACGGTTCAGGAGTGCGTCCTATGCAGTGCCCCATCTTCCCTCCTCCTCCAATGAACAACCGTACGGCTCTAGCCCACTCCAGATATTTTGTTCCATTAAGTTTGACTGAAGTAATCTGTAATCCGGGGTTCTCATACATCACTTGTTGCACCCCAGCTCCTCTAGCTCATCTGGAGGTAGAATTGGTGCTAACATCTGACCCTGAGGGAATTCCTGGGATAGGTGGTGTCTCCGTAGCGAATCAACAAGGAGAGATAAGAAGAGAGGAGGCCAAACAAAGCCAAAAAGAAGGTATTCAAGAGGAAAAAGGATACTTAACGATAGCCAGTGATTGAAAAACACCCATATGAACCTCCAAAAGGTATCAGAAGTGGCCGGATGAAAGAGGGGAGCAGCATAAGGATGTAGGAGAGCATCCTAGGGCCATTAAATAATTCTCAAGGAGGTTTGGGATCGATTTGGGGAAGTTTAGGACCCAACCGATCGTCCTATAGGACATTCATGTCGCTGACGGTAACTTGAGGGTATAAAACTCCTCACAACTTCTTCAACCGGCAATGGATTGGCACAAATGAGGTATCCTCATGTAGTTTAGGTTGTAGATGATAAAAAACAAGAGATAAACCCCAACAAAAGGGCTGTTAAGAACCCGAAAAACCAACTGGTTCAAAATTGCGATTTTCTTCAATATTCAAGAGAAATGAGCAAAGCAGCCAACAGATGAACCCAAGAAATTCTACAAAAATCACTAAAAAACTCTAAAAATAGAGATCTATCAAGATCTAGAGTTTGGGAGAAAGAAGGGTATCCTGTCCGTACGGCTGACGTCAGAAGCCGTACGACCTTGATGATGTTATCAGCTCCCTAGTTGATCTCTGGTAGAACTCCCTTCAAAAACTCCTTTACATGGCTCTGATACCAAGTTGAATTGATAGATTAGGGTTAGGGTAGGTTTAGGATCAAAGAGAGACGAGGGAGAAGAGAGAGAAGAGAGAAGGATGTCATGTGATTAGGTCACATGACTCCACCAAAATATATTATATATGGAGAACATTGCAAAAGACAATATACCCCTCAAAGGGAGTATTTACAGAACTACCCCTAATACATGGAAATACGTAGAAATACGTGTATGATAACAGTGTCCGATACGGCAACCTAAAAAAATCCAATACGGAGACACGTCCATACATATATTTATTAAAATATATTAATATACAAATGCTTAAAATTATTAATAAAATAACAAAAAATAAAAAATAAAGCAGAAAATATGTATTAGTTTATTATTGTATGGAGGATGGAACACACCAACCTGCTTTTAGAAATCAATTTTATATTAAAAATTATTAAAACAAGGGGTGACACGGCCATAAGTGTCCAGATGTATGTCGGGAAATGTCAATACGCGTGTCCGGGTGTCGAGGTGTCCGACACGGCAAAACCCTAAAAGTGCAGTTTCCTTGTTACATAGGTGGACTGTTTTTAAAGGAGAGTTGCTTCTTAGAAAAAAAGACTACCTATTGAAAGTTGAAAAGGTAGCATTATTAGAACTCTTTTTAGCCTTCCAAATTCTCTCTCTTTGCTGCTTTGGCCTCCGTGGCATTGATACTTGAGAAGCTTGAAAGAGATTTCATTTGGAATGGAAAAGATGATGAAAAGAAGTACCATCGGGTTGACTGGATGGTGGTGTCCAAAGGTGGCGGGTGGGCCTGGGCTAAGTCCTTTAAGGTTGATGAACAGAGTTCTCTTGGGAAAATGGTTATGGAGGAGAGTTATGGAAAGTAAATACATTAGTAGAAACTTCTGAGGGGAAGTAATGAAATGCATACTAGTTATGGTCTTAGTGTGTGGAAAGGAGAAACTTCTCTTTCATAAAGCTATTTTCTTTAAAGTTGGAAGTTTGGAACTAAAGATAGGGTGAGGTTTTGGAAAGATGTTTTTTTTTTGTGGTGATACTCTTTGCTGGGCATTAGTTTCTCTTTTGATATGGTGGACCAAAAAGGGGCTTTGATTTGTAGTTCCCATGACCGTGTGCCAAACCAGGCTCTATGGGATCTGAAAATTAAGGGCCTTGAGTCTGGCGCATTCACCTCTAATTTGGTACCCTTAATTCATGGCACCGGTTCGGAGGATTGATTTTGTATAGTGCTTGCTAGCTAATTGTATTACTTCGAATGGAATTTGGTTTAGTGTCTATTTCTTCATTTATTTAATTTTTGAGTGATAGTGTATGCACATCGTTGTAGGCTTGTAGCTCAATGAAGGGACTTCTTCCTGTTACTAAATAACTGTTTACTATTTAAAAACGAAGTTGGCATTTCCATTTTTCAGATGTCATTTGTTTCTGAACAATGTTTATGCACTCCTCTTCAGTCATTTGGTTTGGGAAATTTGTGGCATATGGATAAATGTTAGGCAGGACATCTGAATTTGTGTAAATCTGGGCTAGGATTTTGGAAGCCGTTTGCTTGTTTTCTGCGATAGTTAGTAGCACATGAAACTGCAAACTTGAGTTAGAAAATTAAAATGCAATGTTCCTTGCAGGAATGTGATTATCTCAGAGCAATTGCCAAGCCTCGTCTCCAGATTTCTACTGTGGTGGATACAAAAACAGGGAAGGCATGTATTATAATGCATCCTGCTTGTTAATTATAAAGTAGCATTTGATGATTTATCAGTTTCTTTACATTTCCTTGTTAATCTATATATTACTTTCACTGATTGTTTAAAAACTGTTTGGGGCATACACCCTGAGGTGGGCCTTGAGGCAAGTCACAAAGAAAAGGCTTTGAGGCCTGCCCTTAAGCCAGATACCCGTGTAAGACGCACACCATGTGTTGAAGTGCGCGTCCTGTCAGGGCCGTTAGCCTCACAGAGAGAGGGAAATTGAAGACAATTTTCTATATAATGAGAATTGAGTGGAGCAGTGAGCAAACAGTTGTCCTGTAGTAATGGCAACCCTCTCAATTATGGTACTTATTGAAAGGGTTTATCACATCGATAGGATTGTGTTCTATTCCTATCAACATTATTTGGTAATAGCAACCCTCTTGATCATGCACAAATGCATGATCTGCTGTTTCATAGTAGGATTTTCGTGATTTCCTAAAAAAGTTTTTTCATATGGTCAAGGTATTGAGCATTTGCATAAGATGAGATTTTTTTTCTTTAATTTTTCTTATCAAAATGACATAAAACTAGGAGCAGAAATGGGAAGTGTGAGGTTTATGTATTAAGAGAACGGGAAACCCCTCTGTACAACAAGAGAAAAATGAAAGGTGTGGAAAGCCCTCACAAAGGGGAGCAAAACAACAGGCAGCGCTAGCTAGGCCCAAAACAGAGTCAAACCATCTAAATACAAAATATTCAAATTGCATCCCCTCGAACTCCTTGAGGATGGAACAATAGAATAGCAAGGCTTAAATCTTCATTAATGATCGAATGAAAATCCCAACCTTATTCTCAAAGGAAGGAATACGCGCAATTCCTTCCTTAAAATGCATCTTCAGTTAAAACACTGACTTTGGTGTTATTAATCACCAAAGCTTGTTCTCTAGTTCCTCTTGTGCAATCACTTGGTTGCAAGATTATCTTCTACAAAGGAATTAATTCTTACAGTAATTGCATAAAGCAGTGCCCTTACGCTCCCATACACATTTCCATTAAATAATGTAAACAAATTTGAACACGTAAATATATTTGAAAAAAAGGTAGAAATGATCCTAGTAAACTTTTTTCATTATATTAACTTGCATGGTTTAAAGTCTTGGTTTCGAGGTTGCCTTGGTTAGTTGGAAAAAAAATGAGACGTGTCATATGAAATGGTATAATACAAACCGAGACAATTGTGAGTCAAATCCAAAACAAACCCCCTATGCATCAGTAACCCCTAACACTAAGACGTCGCAGCTGAGATATTCCAAGATGGAATGGATTACGTAAATATCTAGATTCAAAAGTGAGTATGCTACAAAGTTAAACAATTTATTGATTACAGTGTTATTAGTGGAATCATGATAATAATAGTGAGGAAGAAGTTAGGAAGTGAGAAAGATTCTTCCTTCTTTAGCATGAGTGGCAACTTGAGTAGAAGATTCAAATGAAACGGATGTGACGTTGTATGAAGGTGAGTAGAAAAGAGAGGGAAAAGAAGGCAAGAGAAGAAGATAGAGGAAATTAGGGTGATTTGAGTCGCATGTCATCCTCAATCCCCCTTTTCTACTCGCATGACTAATTTGAGAAAAATTACAACTAACAGCTCACTCAATTTGTTATTACAATTAATAAAAAGAGAAAAAGAAATACGTCTAATCTACCGTAGATAAAAATCTACTAACTTCAAGCACCAAATTCCTTTAACTAGGCTTAGGACATTTGCAAGACTGAACGAAGGCCTTGCATTCTCTTGGTCTTTGCCATGTAGTCTTGCTTCTCCACTGAGAAGTTCATTTGCTAAGAAAATGGATTTCATTTCAACATTCATTTTTTTTATACAGGGATAACCCCATTATGTACAAAAAAAAAGAGACCTCAAGAAAAGGTCCCCTGGCAAGACAAAACAACAACTAGAGGGATGCTGCTATCATCTCCGCCCATCTAAACACAAAGGCATCAATATGGCAGCCTTTAAACCCCTGATCTATAGAAGACCAAAGATACAGCAAGGCCTTAATACTCAGTACCACCCTTGGAAGGTCTTCTTCCTTCCCTTCGAAAATGCGGTTGTTTCTCTCTCTCCATACAGCCCACATGATAGTGAAAGGAAGGGTATGCCAAAGAAATCTGTGCACTTGCTAAGAAAATGGATTTCATTTCAACATTCATCATTATAGTTTAGTATGCAATTAGTGAACTTAAAGCCTTCAAGGTCATGCCCCCTATTTCCTAGTTCTTGAATAAGGACCCTATATGCATGACCATATGCCTGGTGACCTATTTTCTAGCTTTATGATATGCACCTACCTACATACGCTTGAATGACCCCTTCTCATAATGAGAATGTACATAACCGTATTCCAATCTGGTCTGGAATTGTGTATATTAATTTATCAAAGATCTAACAGAGTTGTATTATAGCTGTTAAACTGGGTCAAGGATGTGTTTTTGGTATGATTGTCTCATCCATTTTACTAGCTCAAGTTCAATATTGAAAGAAATAACCATGAGAGATTGGGGCAATGCAAGTGAAAGAGTTATTGAAATTTGTCAATTGTTGACACCTTAGTGCACTTCCAAAGGCGTCTTCTTCACTGAAGTGTAAAAGTTAGAACTTAGGACACAAAGTCCATCTTGTCGATGCACCCCTCTCTGTCTCTGTTTCTGTCTCTGTCTCTATCTCTCCTCAAAAAGTGTTTATCTTATAATTTCCATTATTTAATGGAGTTATGAATTGCAATCCTTGCGTGTATTTTAGGTAAATACCTAGAACTTGCCAATTAATGGTGAAGTTTAAGCTCTCAAGTAATGTGAGTAGTCTATTGTACTGTAAGATGATCCTATAAATAGAAGGTGCAGATAAGGGGTGCTTTTCTTTTATGTTAAATCACAAGACCAAGATGATGTTTATTACGCAAGAATAACATGAATTTTTTTTTTCTTCGAAACAGGGTAGGTCTTGGCCTTGTAATGCTACATGTCTTGGTATTTGATTATTTTCTTATGTATATTCAAATTCAGGGAATTAAGAGTGATGTTAGGACGAGTTCTGGTATGTTTTTGAGCTCCGAAGAAAGGAAGTATCCGATTGTACAGGTTAGTAACAGTGTCAACTCATATTTCTGTCAGTCTCCCGAGTCCCCATCTTCATTTCATCCAGAAAGGTCTTCCAATCTTAGTATCTATAGTTGATTAAAAAAACATTAGTTTTAAATTGCTCAAAAGACACGAATTTGCTTTATTTGTTTCACTTGAAGCGTTATACCAAAAATTCTAGTTGTCAACTCTTTTGTTTTTCTGCCGTGGTATTGACTGCAATTTACCAAAGATTTCCCATTTGTATCAGCATTGTTTGTGTTATATGTGGTTGAAATTATTTAATGAAACCTTGCACTAAATGGCTCATATGTGTTTCCTACACACTCAGGCAATTGAAAAACGAATTTCTGTATATTCTCAAATACCGATAGAAAATGGAGAGCTTATTCAAGTTTTGAGGTAGAGCTTCCAGCATCTTTTCTTGTGAAAAAATATCTTAGGAACACGAAGACTAATTTGTTCCATAATCAAGGCTAACATCTGCAGAAGCACAGGTATGAAAAGAGTCAATTTTACAAACCACATCATGACTACTTTTCTGACACTGTAAGTTGTTTCCCATACTTTTATTTGGATATCTGTATCATTTCCATTACGCCTGCTGCACCTGGTCAGATTAGGTTTGTTGAAACCTTTCTTGATATGCTTCTGAAAGAGCGCGAAAAAACCTTTTAAATGCAGTTTAACTTGAAGCGTGGAGGTCAGCGAATAGCAACAATGCTCATGTATTTGAGTGACAATGTTGAGGGTGGAGAAACATACTTTCCATTGGTGAGTATATATTGAATTTCAGGCTTCAAGTTCATGGTAATATTTATTTATTTTAGTCAGAATTTCTTTGTTCATTGAAATTCAGAACTACTATCTGCTTGTACCAGCAACATTCAGATATCCTCACCAGTTGTTAGATTTGTTTTTATGTGAAAAATTGGTTGACAAAATTGGGGTTCCACCGCCTTAGCAAGAGTGAATTATGGAACTCATGGCTGGGTTTTTCTGGAGGTTGCTGCCATTTTCATTATGTTGATGCATATTGAGAGGGAAAAAACACATTTTGACGACAAGTATAACTCATCAAAGACTGAAAGAATTAGAGTCACTTCATATATTTTGTCTTCCATCCTTAAAGAATTTAAAGGAACAAGATTTGTACATATTGTTTCTCATTGGAGAAGTTTACATGAGTAAAATTCTTGAAATAGTCGTATAGTTTTCTTGTGTTCTAATGGGATGGCCACCCATTAGCTTCATTTCTATAGTGGCCTTTGTATTTTGGGTCTGCCTCTCTTATTCTAGTATTCACATCATCTTTATTTATCTAGAAAAAGTAGTGGTTCCGCCGAATCAAACAGTTAAAGTCCAAGGTTTTGTTTGGTAGAATAAACTCCGCGATTTGATGCATCTGTTCCCACCTATAGAAAATCTCGAGTACTAGACGTCTAGGAAGAGAAAAGTTTCCCTACCACTGTTTCTTTCCCACTATTGGATGTTTCCCTCTAACAAGCCTCTGCTCTGATGGTGATTGGAGTTTCCATCTTTCGTTTTGCTAACCATTCTTCTTGTTGCGTTGCTGGGATTATTTTCAGCTGCATCAGATTGATTTGGAATGGATATTGAATACAACAACTTTCTATAATCTTAGGATGCCTTTTAAAATATATATTATATAAACATGTTATGACCATATGAATATATGTCAATGTTACATAGGTAATGACTTTCCCATGCACTCAGCTTTCGAAACTTTTGCTCTTACACTCTTGTTCTTATGGCTTCTATAAGATTGAAACCAATATGAAGTGGTAGATCTTGATTGATGTTGTTTGATTGTTAAAAAAAAAGATATATACAACTACAGTTATTTACACTCCAAAAGTGGGCTTAATAATATGAGTAGCATTTGGAAACTCATTTGATTAGAATAAGATATGGCGATCTTTAAAAATAAAAAAGCTGCAACTAAATTGCTATTCTTTGTAACTCAGAGAACTCTTAACGGATTTACAAGGATAAAACTTTTCCTTGATTGGCTTGAGGTACCCCATGGCATTTCATGGATTTTTATAATAAATTCTAGGATTCATCGACACTTGAAGATTCCGGAGAAATAATGAGGTACAATATGGACTTCCATGTATGTCTGATAATGACTTCAAAGGCTTCTTAGACATGTGGAGACTCCAGAGCAATAGTGAGGTACCCTATGGGTTTCCAAGGATGTCTAATACCAACTTAAAAGTTTCTTTAACATTTGAGACTCTAAATCAATGGTGAGTATTTGGATGCCATAGTCAGTAGAAACATAAAGGCCATGTGTGGTGGCTTCCAACTCTAAGAGAAGGTTCAGCATTAGCTTTCCCCATGGCTGCATAACCCATGGAGCACCTCTGTCACGTTTGATGCCATTGTAGAATTGGACGCATTTGATAAGAAGAGTGAGAATTGATGTGGACCACTTGATCCGGCTTATTAGATCGGCTCAATGGAGTGTACACGTATCGATAAACCTGGTTGACATGAGGCTTTGGAGATGGGATTCCAAAGGTGCGTTGTGGTCTTTTTCTGTGGTGTCGGTTTATACTCTGTCTATTTTGCTTTTGCTGGTGATACTTGATGAAATTCCAATGGCAGACTATTGATTAGTGGGCAGAAATCATTCCTAATATGTGCTTTCTTTGCAAAGCTGGTGGGAAGTTTGTATATCACCTGCTTCTCCATTGTGTCTTGATGTGAACTCTTTGAGTTGGAGGGTGTTTTGGATCTTCTTCGAGACTGGAAATCTGAGGTTTCTAAGATTTGTGGCCATATCCTTTGTTGGGTCACTTGGAAAGAAAGGAACAAATGAATCTTTTGGAGATAAATATGGATTCTAGAGTTGATCACAAGAAAGTTCAAGCTATGTTATTCCATTGGCCCTCCATTGTTAAAGAATTCATTGGATTCTCTTTAAGGACTTTCTTTTCAAATGGGGAATGTCTATTCTCAAATCTCGATAGCTTTGTTGGGTATTACAACAGATGTTTTCGGTAGTCTTTTATAGCTTTTGAGTCACATGGTCAACATATCTATGTATAGAGACCTTTTGTATGGTGGAGATTCCATCTCATTTCTTCTATGTTAATATATACATAATCTTTTCTCATCATCATCATCATCATAAGCCTTGTCCAAACGATATGGGGTCGACAATATGAATCCTATTCCTCCATTCAATTGTCTAAACCATCTATTCTATTAAGACTAGTTTCTTATAATCTCCTCTCAAAACCTCACTCCACGTCTGTTTTGGCCTTCCCCTCGCCCTTTTAGACCCTACCACTTACACATTTGTCCTCACCGGTGCTATCATTTGTCTTCGTTGTACATGATCAGACCATTTTTTTTTCACTTATTGGGACTACTACTATATTTTTACAAATGCATTCATTTCTAATTTTGTCTTTCCTTGTCTTACCACACATCAATCTCAACATCCTCATCTCTCTACATTCATTTTATTAATATGTTGTTTCTTAATTGCCCAACATTTTGCTCCATTAAGCATTACCGGTTTTATTGTCGTCTTATAGAATTTTCCTTTTAGTCTGATTGGAACATGTTGATCACATGGCGCACTGGAAGCACATCTTCACTTTAGCCACCCCGCTTTAATTCGATGGCCAACGAAAGTGTTATCAATCTCTCTGCCCTTATGAATAATAGAACCAAGGTAACGAAAGTGTTATCATGTATTAAACTGTACAGGTGTACCCTTTATAGTATAAAGGACATCTGATATCTGTAAGGGCTTTTTTGTCCATGTCATGTAATTCCTCTTTTATATAAAAAGAAAGTTGGGAGTCATGTACAATACATGCTCTCTAATTCTCTCTCTTCTCTCTCATCTTCTTCTCTATTGAAACCCTAACCCTAGAACTCAACTTGGTATCAGAGCAACATTTCCGATACATCTTCCGATCACTTACCGACCATTACAAGAGGGAAAGTGAACCAAGAGATCAGCTTGTAGGTGTTGACATCATGTTGACGTCATTAGGCCGTATGACTGACGTCAGTAGCCGTATGGACTCTTGATCTCTTGACCAGGAGCTCCACTTCTTGATGTATTTTAATTTTTTGGATTTAATGGTGATTTTTTGGGGAATTTTTGGCGACATCTTGATGGACATTGGTGCGATTTTCTCCTAGTAAGGTTTATTTTCATTTTTTTTCTTCATCTCAGCTTCTCGATCCATAGGGATCTTCTTGCCTTGCTTTGCTAGTTGTTTTTGGTGCATTTTTTGGTGAGAAAAACAATGGAGCAAACCCCATTTAAATCCGTGGAGAGTTGAAGTGTTGGGTTCGATTTTTCCCCATTTTTTGGTACCGCTGGCCCCTATTTTAGCTCTATATTGGGCTAAATTTTTTCCGTACCTCAAATCTTTTGGATCGAGGGTCTTTTCTTGGTCTTCCATCGCTGTGTGTGCTGGTGGTTTATTGTTCTTGGTGTTCTTATGTGTTTGGGGACCTACAAGGGGCATATTACAGTTGTAGGAGATGAAAATTGTGGTGGTTCACTCCACAATACCTTTTTTCAACAAGATTTAGGTGTGGCTAGGGCATTAGACCCTTGCTGGTGGTACGTCAATCTAGTTCGGAACCCTTCTCTGTTTGTTTTTTGGTATTTGGGGTGTTGTGATGTCTACTAGAGGCTCTACTGGGACTACTGAGGTTACCTCGAGCATGGCTAGGAGCTCTATAGGGTCTGAGAACCCTGGAGGTCCCATTACTACAGTGAAATTGGATGGAGACAATTTCTTGGAATGGTCTCAGGCTGTTCGGATGTACATTGGTGGTCGAGGTAAGTTGGGCTACATCAATGGATGTATCAAAGAACCTACTTCGACTAATGATCCTTCTTATGAGAAGTGGGAGGCCGAGAACCTCACTATCATGTCGTGGATCTTTAACTCCATGCAGCCTCAGATTAGTAGGGGTTTTCTGTTTCTTCGCACAACCCATGATTTATGGGACACGGCTACTCAGACTTACTCTCAGCCACAGAACTTGGCTCGTGCTTTTCAGTTGCGAGAGGATATCTCCCACCTTCAACAGGATGATAAACGGCTCAATGACTACTTTTCTACCCTCCGGAGTATGTGGGAGGAATTAGATCATTATCATACATTTCAGACTGTGTGGTTGTGTTGGAACCATTAAGAGCTACAAGAAGCTAGTAGAGGAGACAAGAGTCTTTGAGTTCCTTGCAGGGCTAAACTTTGAGTATGCGTTACCTCGGATTCAGCTTCTTAGTCGTGATATCCTGCCCTCGCTTAACTAGACGTATGCCTACGTCCAGAGTGAAGGTCGGCGTCGGGTTATGACATCATCCTTCCCTTCAAAGAGATTTGCACTCACTATAGCTTCTGCCTCTCAGTGTCTTCCACGCTCCACTTCCTCTGTAGGCAGCTTCGTGCCCACTTCTTCAGCCCCTTCTGGGAGGTCTTTCAGTAGCCCTCGTCCTAAGTGCGACTACTGCGGTCGCCTTGGATATATGCGAGCGAAGTGCTGGCAATTACATGGTCGTTTGCCTTAGTCCGCTAGAGCAACTTCCATGGCTCACACTACGAGTTCTGATTCCCCTGCTATTGGACCTCCGACTACACCAGCTTCACCATTTACTTTGGCTCCTCTTTAGCAGATTGAACTTGAGAACATTCGTCGCTTTCTTTCTCAGCTAGAGGGCCCGTCTGCTACATCCTCCTTTGCGTTTACAGGTACCATCAGTATTGCTCATCATGTGGCCGCCTCGCCTGTCCTACTTGGGTCATTGACTCAGGGGCTTTTGACCACATGACTAGTATGTCATCCCTTTTCTCGTCCTTTTCTATTTGTTCTGGTCGTGATAAGGTAAGAAGTGCAAATGATGCTTTATCCCCTGTTTCTGGGAAAGGGACTATCCTCTCACCTCCTTTGCCTTTATCTTCAGTTCTTCATGTTCCACATTTTCAATCTAACCTCTTGTCTGTTAGTTCCATTACCAAAAGTTTGAATTGTAGTATAACCTTTTAATGCAGGGGCATTTTCACACTAGGCTCGAGTGGGGTAGCCTGCGTATATGGGGCACACTCGGGGTGGGATGGCTCGTGTTAAATGGGACCCATGAAGGAGGGTTCGACCGAGGGCCTAGATCATGGACTATGAGATAAAATAATTTAATCTCACGCTACCAACAGTTGCGGTTTTTGGGGAGTATAAGTTAAATGTCCTGCATCAAAGTGGTATCAGAATAGGAGGTCTCGTGTTCGAGACTCCTCATCGGAGGTGATTAATGCAGGGGCATTTTCACACCGGGCTCGAGTGGGGTAGCCTGCGTATATGGGACACACTTGGGGTGGGATGGCCCGTGTGAAATGGGACCCACGAAGGAGGGTTCAACCGATGGCCTAGATCATGGGCTATGAGATAAAGGAATTTAATCTCACACTACCAACAGTCTTGGCTTTTGGGGAGTATTGGTTAAATGTCATGCATCACCTTTTCTCCCTCTTCGTGTGTTTTTCAGGACTTAGACATGAGTAGGATGATTGGCACTGGACATGAGGTCGATGGCCTTTATCTTCTTGATGGACCACCTGTTGAGTCTAGAGCCTTACAGTCTAGTTGTAGTGCTAGTGTTAACTCTATTATGAGTTGGCATGCTCACCTTGGTCGTGTTTCATTTTCATACTTGAAAGTTGAAACTTTTATTTCCTACTTTATTTGATTTTATGTTTTTATCTGTGCTTCGTTGTGAAACTTGCGAGTTAGCTAAACATTGCTGCTCATCTTATCCTTCTAGACGTTATATCAGTAATTCTCCTTTTGATATTGTGCATTCTGATGTATGCGTCCTTCCCCTAATATTTCTCTGTTTGGCTATCACTATTTTGTGACCTTTGTTGACGACCATACGCGTTGTACTTGGATCTATCTTACGAAAACCAAGGATGAAGTTTTTTCCATCTTTAAAAGTTTTCATAAGATGATTCACACACAATATGGTTCATCCATCAAGATTCTGAGATCCGACCAAGGTGGTGAATTTATGTATGGTGGTTTGCATGACTACTTCTCCGATCATGGTATGGTCCACTAGAACTCCTTTGCTTACACTCCTCAGCAAAATGGTGTGGCCGGGCGGAAGAACCGTCATCTACTTGAGGCAATTCGCTCCCTTCTTCTCTTTCTTAATGTTTCTAAATGCTGCCGGTCTGATGTTGTTCTTATTGCTGCATATCTTATTAATCGCATGGCATCTCAATCTTTGCACTTTAAAACTCCTTTTCAGTTATTGCAACTTGATTGCTCTTTATTTCTTATTCCTCATAAAGTTTTTGGTTGTGTTTGTTTTGTTCATATTTTGGGTCTTAAACGTACTAAACTTGACCCTAAAGCTCTTAAGTGCATCTTGCTGGGATATTCTCCTACACACAAAGGGTACAAGTGTTATCACCCTTTGTCTGGTAGAAAGTTTATTTCTATGGATGTCACGTTCTGGGAGTCTTCCTTTTTTTCCTCGGTCCTCTCTTCAGGGGGAGAATCGTACAGTTCAAGAGAGTCCCTCGACCTGTATCAATATACATCTTCCCTTCACTCCTTCACCTTCACCAGATAGTCAACCTGCCACTCCACCAGATTGTAGTGCTAGGACTCAAGGGGAGTTAAAGGTCTATAGCAGAAGAGAAAAGCCCGCGGCTACTCTACGTCTAGATGCACCAATTGGACCTACCTCGGATCCAGGTATAACTTCAGATCCTATTGCTTCAATCCCTGATCGTATTAATGTTGGTTGTTTTTCCGATCTCCCTATTGCTCTTAGAAAAGGTGTTAGAAGCTGCACTCAACATCCTCTGAGTAACTTTGTGTCCTATGAAGCCTTGTCTCGTTCTTATAGAGCGTTTGTCACCTTGATATCTACCATTCATATACCTTCATCTTTAGATGAAGAGATGAGAGCTTTGCAAAAAAACGATACCTGGGAATTAATTGAGTTACCTAAAGGAAAGAAGCCTGTGGGGAGTAGATGGGTGTATATTGTGAAACACAAAGCATACCGATCAGTTGAAAGATACAAGGCCCGGTTGGTAGCCAAGGGGTATTCCCAGATCTATGGCATTGATTATGTGGAGACGTTTGCTCCTGCGGCGAAGTTAAATTCCATAAGGGTGCTCATATCCCTTGCATCCAATCACTCCTGGCCGTTATATCAACTTGATGTGAAGAACGCTTTTTTTCACGGGGATTTGAAAGAGGAAGTGTACATGACTCATCCCCCTAGATTTCTTCCTGCAGAAGGAGACAATTGGGTGTGCAAGCTAAAAAAGTCGTTATATGGGCTTAAACAGTCACCCAGGGCGTGGTTTGAGAGATTCATGCATGCAGTAAAGAACTTGGGTTTCTCCCAAAGTCAGGTGGACCATACTCTGTTTGTGAAGCATTGTGGACAAAATACTATTGCTCTTATCGTTTATGTCGACGGCATCATTGTGACTGGAAATGATGCAGCAGAGATCGTCAAACTAAAGAACTACTTAGCGGGTAGATTTGAAATTAAAGATCTAGGATCCCTGAAGTATTTCTTAGGGATAGAGGTAGCACGTTCTAGAAAAAAGAATTTTCATCTCTCAGCGAAAGTATGTTCTAGATCTCCAAGAAACAGGAAAATTGGGTGCAAGACCTGTTGGTACGCCCATAGAACAAAATCACAAGTTGGGTGAATCTACTAGCAAGTTCCTAAAAGATATCACTAGCTTTTAGAGACTAGTTGGGAGATTAATCTGTCCTTCCTTGAGTCAACCTGACATTGCCTATGCGGTCAGTGTAATAAGTCAATGTATGCACTTACCACGGGATATCCATCTCGAAGTAGCTAATAGGGTATTGAGGTATCTCAAATCCGCTCCTGGCAAGGGTCTTCTCTTTAAAAAGAATGCTCACATGAGAGTTGAGTCCTTCACTGATGCTGACTGGGCAGGTGGTAAGGATGACAGAAGATTCACCCCTGGTTACTGTACATTTGTGGGAGGTAACCTTGTGACATGGAGAAACAAGAAATATCATGTTGTAGCAAGGTCCAGCGCTGAAGCCGAGTTTAGAGCCATGACCCACGGTCGTTGCGAGATACTATGGCTAAAGGTCCTTATGGCAGAATTGGGATTTCCAATCACTAGTCCAATGAGCTTATACTGCAATAACAAGGCAGCAATAAGCATTGCTTATAACCCAGTTCAACATGATCGGACAAAACACATAGAGGTGGATAGACATTTTATTCGTGAAAAGATCCTCACTGGAGAGGTGTGCACTCCATTTGTTCAGACAGGTGATCAAATAGCAGATGTTCTTACTAAAGGGGTCCCTAGTCACCAACTTCATCTTTGTCTTAGCAAGATGGGCATGATCAATATCTATACATCATCTTGAGGGGGAGTGTTATCATGTATTAAATTGTACAGGTGTACCCTTTATAGTATAAGGGACATCTAATATCTTTAAGGGCTCTTTTGTCCATGTCATGTAATTCCTCTTTTATATAAATAGAAAGTTGGGAGTCATGTACAATACATGCTCTCTAATTCTCTCTCTTCTCTCTCATCTTCTTCTCTATTAAAACCCTAACCCTAGAACTCAATTGAAAGTGGTCACTACGAGGTATCTCTCGGTTGTCAATTTTAATTGGTGGATCATCTCTATGTGTATCCTTACTAAAATTGCATTCCATGTACTCTGTCTGGGCTCGACTTATTTTAAACCTTTAAATTCCAAAGCATTCCTCCAAAGTTCTAGTTTTGCATTTACCTTATCACTAGTCTCGTCAACTAATACTGTCATCTGCAAATGACATATACCAGGAGACCTCATCTTGTTTGTCCATATTTGTTTAGATAACATTTTTTTATTCTCTTTGTTGTTTGTGCTTGATCTACTGTTGTTGCTTCGTGATCCAGATCTGATTGTAATCTATATCCCAGGCTATGTTATAGGTAGCCATGACAATTTGGATTTTATTTACGAAGTTTAGAAACACTCTTGGTCTCCCGATAAGCCCTTAAGATTGATTGGCTTTTATAGTTTTATAGGAAATGGAAACCTCTTTTCTGTCTTTTTTCTAACTGTCCCCCTTAAAAAAATATTTCTTCCCTTTAATAATTGGGTCAGGCGCCCAATTTCTTGTACGTGTCATTGAATGATAAAGCCAGTTTAACTTCATTTGGTCTTGCTTCTTCATATTAGTTATCCTTCTTCAAGTTTACAGGAAATGCAAGGTAGCATTCACTTTTATTTTTTACAAAATTTAGATGGGTATTCTAATTGTGGACTAACTTGCATTATATATTGTGCTATTCTTGTAGTTCTGAATGACAAAAATAGCAATCTTACTACAGGAAATACATTTTTTAGTTATTTATTCATTTTCAAATTTGTTATCTTTCCTCTAATTGCCTGTGTTTTGCTTTAAACATTTTCCGTACGGTATTGGTTTCAGTGTAAGATCTATAGCACAACCTCAGCTCCTACTTGTCGCTGTTGGGAACTTTCCACTGCTCATACATCAACAGTGTTAAAAGAATTATACTGTGTCCACAGCATGGGCACATATAAACAATATTAGATTATTATACGACCCATGAATAGTTCTTTTCTACATGTTATTTCCCTTGCATCTTCATAGAATCAGGGTCATTTTTATTAGATTTTGGAATCTAGTGCTTCCACACTATACAAAATCTACAGCAGCTTTCTACTTTGTACTTAAAAGTTTATTGCTCCCCCAGTTTTTCCTTGTTTCTCAATATATCCTTTTATTTATCAGACTATTATCCTTTTTGTTAAGTAGAGCTTGTTTTATTACATGGGGATGTTTTAAATTGCAAATTATGTCAGGCTGGAACTGGGGAATGTAGCTGCGGGGGGAAGATTGCAAGAGGAATGTCTGTAAAACCAATCCAAGGAGATGCAGTGCTTTTCTGGAGCATGGTTTGTAATCTTCATTGTTCATATATAGAGTACATTCATACTGCAATGTTTTCAAGAGGACCAACCGTCGCAGTTTTGAGCACGCAATCTTTAATTGTGTTAACAATGCATTGCATCTTAACAGTAAATGGTTACAAGTATGATGGTTTGAGTTCTTTTCTTCTGTCCAGGGATTAGATGGTCAATCAGACCCAAACAGCATACATGGAGGATGTGAAGTATTGGCAGGAGAGAAGTGGTCTGCTACAAAATGGATGAGGCAGAGAACTACCTCTTGATTTCTTCTCAATAGCTCCTTATCTTAAATAGGTATAGGTTTTTCTCTCATTGGGCTCATCTTGTATAATACACAACTAAATCTGAAAGCTATTAATGTTAAGTTCATATATATTCACCAAAGAAAAGAAGTTTTGTACATGAAATCGAAAAATGATTCTCACAATACAAAGCTAATTTGAATCCCCTAGGTTTTCCCTAGGGGAATTGCAGAGAATTTTCTTGTCTTGGCTTGGCAATTGCAGAGAATTTTTTAGCTGAGAGCTGTTGCATGTGGGGCAAATAAAAACGTGCCTTTTGGCACATTTTCACGCCCACTGACTCGTGAATGATGGACCCAGCCTTTGATGGACCTACACTCATAAGTCAGCCTGATTTTTGATCTCTAGCGTTTGAATTCAAGCGTTTTTCTTGGAGTGATTTCTAGCCATTGAATTCAAGCAATTTTTTTCGATACTCAGATCGAATGGCTAGAAATTGATCCATGGGCTGATTTTTGGTGTGTAGATCCATCACGGGGTGGGCCAATCATTCATGGGTCAGTGGGCCCGAGTGAGACTAACACCCCTCAGCAATAAATAATAATTGACAATTCTTATAGGTTCTGGTTCTAAAAATGTTGGCTCTGGAACCGATTCTTTGGTTCCGTTTCTGGTTCTGGGTACATCGCTTCTGATCTTGATAGTATGATAATTTTAACATTATAATTATATATCGGTTCCCAATTCCTATCAGTTCAGTTCCTATATCAAACTACCCCAAACCGGAACTGTTATAATCAATTCGTTTTCAGTTCCAGCTCTTGTTTGGTTGGTTGGTCCCCAAAAATATGGAACTGAAATCGGGATTTTTGGTTCCAGTCTAGATTCAGTTCCGGGTAGAAATTGACACGCCTAGGGTACCAAATAACCAATGATCAACAAAACTTACTTTTAGGAAAGTCTAAATATTAGGAAATTCATTCTAAAGTGTAAGAACTCATACCCTAACTGGATGGTGGATCATCCACTCACACTCGATTTTGGCAAATGCTTTGTCGGGGAGTGCCATGGGTATGGGCCACGCACTAGTAATAATTTTCTGAGAACAGCAATGCAAAATAAAAAAAGAGAGTCGAACTTTGTCGACCATTGTCGGACCATAATATGAGCCACGAGGCACACTCTTAGAGGATACTGATGTATGGAAGTTTGGCCCATCCCTAGGTGAACTGACGTGGACCTACATTCCAAAAAAATCAGCCTGATTAGTGATTTTAAACCTTTGGATATTTGTACCCCAAATCATGCTCAAATTCTACGGTTAAAAATCAAGCCATGAAAACGACTCCAATTCAACGATTAAAAATCACTACCCAGGCTAATTTTTGATCTGTAGGTCCACTTAGAGTTGGGCAAAACATCCATAGTCAGAAATCTCTAAGAATATGTCACATGGCTCAAACATAGTCTCCTCAGCTCACAGGCCGTGGGCTTTTACCTCCTAGGTTATAACAATTGAGATCCACCAACGCCAGCATTGCCTTAGCGGTATAACATGAACTCAACAATAGGTCATCACCTTCAGAAATAAAGAGAAAAGAAATCGAATGTTGTCGAGATGGAGGGAAAATAAAACGTGTTCTCTTTGGTCATGTTTGGTTAGCTAGAAAATAATTCTTGTTTACTCTTTATCTTTTCCGGCAAGTGAAGAGGAAAAATTTTCCTTTGATTTTTGCCCAACATATTTTCTCTTTTTTCCACTATCAGGTAAGAGCTCTATGATTTTCTTCTTTCTCCCCTTCTACAATATCCAGATTTGGCATGTTTAGATCCTTAGATGATAAATCCATATTAAACAGGATATGATTTGGGTCAGAATTCGGAACACTTATGTGAGTAGTTAGATATTGGTCGGTATAAAAACAAAACGATATACTGATATGTAAAATCAGAAAATATGAGTAATGGGGTCAGTTTGAGCATAAATAAAAGTGAGACCCGCTTACCTTTTGAGGCGGGTTCATATTGGTTTTTCATCTCCTTGGGAAGGAGAATAATGAGGTTAAATTAGTTAGCCAAGAACTTTTATGGGTAAATTGAAAATCGACTCTAAACTAGCCCTACACAAAAGTAAGATTTGATCCATCGAATGTAAGCAGAGGTTGGTCAGTTTGGGAGGGCGGGGTACGGCGGTTTTGCTTGTCTTTGTTTTTGTGTTTCGGTTTTGTAGGGTGCTGTGGAGCGATTCTTGTCCTCTAAGCCCCCACTTTTTTCTTCGCATTAGCTCTGTTGCTAAACACCTTGCAATGAAGTTTTCCTCCAGCTTAGAAACCGAGCGATACTATGATAGAGAATTCTATATCAAAAGTATGACATAGAGATCCCTCAAAATGCCGCTGACCCATGTAAGGTTTTGCGTTTGTCCACACCTTGGTGGACCTGATAAGTGATTTCTAGCTGTTGGATTCGAGCACTTTTTGATAATGGGCTTCATAAACAAGCCCATGGATGTCTTCTAAGCCCATGATGAAAAAGTGTTTAAATCATACAGCTAAAAAATAACCAATGCGTAAAAAGAGTGTCACGTGGCATTTTGAGGGATTTTTCTATGGAGAATTTTCGATACCCCGTCAATTTCTCTTCTCTCCCCCTTTCTCTTATTTCCCCTCCACAATATCTGAAATTTTCTAATTGCCCCGTGGGCCCATCAAAATCTCTTATCCCCCGCCCTAAAATGATAAACACGAAAGGGTAATTTGGAAGGGTTTTGCAATTTCAGTGAAATTGCTTTATGTCGCTCTTACTCTCCCCATCCACCCTCATCATGCCACCAACCCCATTTTCTCTCCAACGTCGCCGGTCGCCCTTTTTCTCCGTCGTCGTTCGTTGCCGGAGAGTGGAGGCACCTCTCAATCCGCAGGTAGGTCCGAACAATGCTTCACTGTTCAGACTGTTAAGTTCGAACAGTGAATGATTGTTCGAATTTAGCAGTCTGAACAATCAACTCAAAGACCATGACTGAGACTGCATGAGAAAAAAAAAAACCAATGTATTGTTCCAACGAGATTACTAGAAATTCTTGTCTTGTTAGAATGGTTTTGAAAATGAAGTTAGAATGATTTTGTCGATTAAAAAAAATTCAAATATATACATCCATTGATTGTTTTACTCAAAAGTTCCCAATAAAAGTTGTAGAAGATGTAGAATACAACCCTAGAATCTTTTAGGTATTCTCCTTTTGCTTTTTTAATAGTCTCCCTTGCTTTGAAATAGTCTCCATTGTTTTCTTCCGTACTCTGACAGTTTTGAATTTTAGAGGGGATGAGTAAAAATAGAAAGAGGTTAATTAGATAATAGCCCGATCCAAAATGGGATACGCCGATACTTTGAACTATGATTTAGGTCAGCATGCATTCGTCCAGTCGAGGTATTAGGTAATATAAACAAAAAGGGGAAGGGAATCCCTTTGCTTGTTAAAATTTCATTATTCTTTTCTTTTGTTTTAATTTTAATTTTGAGCCAGTTGGTGTATAATTCAATGGTGCGATTCATTTGAGTGAAAGTTGAGAAAAGCTACCTAAAGAATATACTAGTGGATGGCGTGTGTAGTTTTTTGAGATTGTCAAAACCTCTAATCTTTACAATAGTAAATAGGGTATTTTAGTGTCACCTCCCTGAAATTTGAAAGTAATTAGTAATACCCCCTTACACTTTCAAACTTTAGGATTACCCCCCTTACCTACTTTAACAATCATTTGACTAAGCACCATCATATTGCAAGTACAATGCTAACAAGGCCTGATTCAAGTCCATTTTAACTTAAGTCAACCACTGCTAATCTAGGTCAAGGGGGTAATCCTGAAGTTGGAAAGTATTAAGGGGGTATTACTAATTACTTTCAAATTTCAAGGGGGTGTATCAAAAGTTTCCGATTGAAATTCCTGACAAATGGCACATGACATACTCTTTTGGGCACACTGACCCATGAATGTTTGGTCCACCTCTTCTTGGAACTACAGATAAAAAATCAGTGTAGTTGGTGATTTCTAGCCATGTGATTCAATCACTTCTTCATCTTGGGCTTGGAACCCATCCATAAGCCTGTTCATGAAGCCCAAGATCAAAAAGTGCTTGAATCAAACAGCTAGAAATCAACAATCGGGCTGATTTGCAGATTTCTGGTCTGTGAGTCCAACAATGTGTGGGCCAAATATTCATGGGTCAATGGGCTTTAAAGAGTATTCCATGTGGCTTTTTCAAAATAAATTTGTGTAAAATGTTTTATACGTAATTCTTTACCTTCTAAAGTATAGAACTTTGATGATGGACCAAGTATGAGCCACGTGGCACACTCTTAGATATATGGATGTTTGGCCCATTGCTCAATGGACCTACATACCAAAATTCAGGCAAATTAGTGATTTCCATCCGTTACTTTATAGTCTTTTCATGGTTTATTATTAACCGTAAGATTTCGAGTATTATTTGGTGTATTGAGATCCAAAGGTTAGAAATCACTAATCATACTGATTTTTGGTATGTACGTCTACCTAAGGATGGGCCAAACATCTATACCGTCAGTGGTCTATAAGAGTGTTCCACGTGGCTCATAACATTGATGACATGTTCAACTGGCGTGACCTTTTTTTTATTTATTTTTGATTTTTTTTTCTTTTGGTATCCTCTCTCTCTCTCTCGATTCCCCATGCGTGGGGGTGAGGCCAGGGTTTGTCTGCCTTGAGATTCGAGAAAACATTCTTTTACGCCAGCAAAAGCAAAGGTGAAAAAAAAAAGTAGGGACCTCTCTCTCTCTCTCAGTCACAGTTCCTCTTTATCTCCATTTATTTATGCTGAAAACGACTCTCCCGTCTCTACCGCTTCTTTCTTCCTCCTCTTAACAATGGATGTAACTGTAAGTCGTAGATTGAATTTCAATACTCTCTCTAAAGTTCTCACAAGTTTTCTTTCTTACTTTGCTTCTTCTTTGTTTTTTTATAGGAGTTCAACAAGCAGAGTCATATTCCGGCATTCGGGAACTGGGACTACGCAGATGGTCTTCCTATCACACAGTACTTTGAATCTGCAAGACAGGCTAGTGTGCTTCGCTATAGTTCTGAAGAACGCGATCTTTACTTGGGAGGTGACTTATACGGTGAAGAACTGAAGGAACAAGTCATACCTGTTGTTCCTCGCAAAAAGGTAGGCGTTTCTGATCAGATTATCCTTTCAGAACTATGTTTGCTTTCATTCTTCTCTTCTGGAATCAAAATGGGTTTCTTGTTTCTGGGTTCTGTTTGTGTTTATGTGGTTTTCAACCAAATCTGGTTCATGGGTTCGCTCTCTCTCTCTCTCTCAAGAATTTTTTTGCTGCTGATTAGTAGCAAGATCACACACATCTATATGAGCCACGTCGTACACTCTTAGAGACCACTGACCGTATGGATGTTTGGCCCATCTTTAGGTCGACCTGCAGACCAAAAATCAGCCTGATTGGTGACTTTTAACGGTTTGATTTAAGTCTTTTTCATGGATTGATTTTCATCCGTGGATTCAAGCATAATTTTGCTGCTAAAACCAGCAGCGAAAACAAATGGTCACACTCTCAAAAGAAGACAAATTTGAGATAATTGAATTTAATAATTGTTATGCTTCCTTATTATGTGGCAACTTTTGGGATGCCACCTTGGATGCCACGTAACAAAAGAAGACCAGGTCAGGTTATACGTGCACTCTCAAAAGTTGCCACGTAACAAAAGAAGACAAACTTAGGTTAATTGACTTCAATTGCTTTTTGTCTTTTTGTTTACGGGGTGACTTTTGTGAGTTTTAGCATTAATTTTAGCCAAGGTTGAAAGTCTCGGAACCGGAGGCTGGATCTATGGGCTCCGATTCCGATCTGGATCGGTCCGATCCAGAACAGGATCGGTCCATCTCCCCCGAGACCATGTGAAAAATCCTCTGTAAAACTGAGATATCGGGCGAGACAAAGCTTGGTTAGGATCCGATCGGATCGGATCGATGGGGTCCAATCCAGATCCGGATCGCCTGATCTTGAACCATGGTTTTAAGCTTTTAGCTGCTAATAGTTTGTAGCAAAAAAAAAGTAAACACTATGGTAGTAAATTTAAATTAACAAAGGTTTTAATTAATTAATTAGAACGATACAATGTTGTAACAAACATGTACCGTTATTATATCCGTTATATATAACAGCCATTGTAACAGGTCGAATTGGATTAAAAAAAAAGTTAAAGAATTATTATTTTATTAGTTTTTAAAATCAATTTTTAGCTTTTTTTCGAAATAATGTATCGGGATTAAGGCATTACCGTTATAAGTTATAACCGCTGTTATAAAGAAAGTTATACCGTCTTTTTTTTTCAACTACGAATGCAAAAAAATGCCAATGGCAGGCTCTTTTGTTCCCCATAATTAACGCTTGGCTGACTCTAAAATCATGGGTGAGCGAAACCTCGCCCAAAAGAGTGTGCTAAGTGGTAATTTTAGAGCAATGTACATTCAACATTGCGCGCATGTAATGTACATCGTATGACTTATATATATTTAATTTGATGTATGGATAATGATATGGATGATAATGTTATGGATGATAATGTGCAGAAAAAGAAAGGTGGGGTCTGCGACGTGATGGAACCGTTGCAAGAATACAGTCAGCCCTGCCCTACTCCGAGGGCTCCAAAAGCTGTCGACGATGATTTGTACAAAATTTCGCCCCAGCTCCTTGAAACAACTTCCAGGAGGGTAAGCCCCCGCCGCGCACATCAATTAAAATGAAAACAAACATATACTTCTTAGGCAGAAAAGAATTCTACAATGACCAAAATGCCTATGTTTGTATTTAACATCTATATAACAAAAACAGTGGTTGTCTCCCCACTTATACCCCGGCCCTCTTATCGGTTTCAACAGAGGGCCAAGATCTCATCCCCCCAAATGAACAGTGGATCTCAGCCACTCACACCCGATTTTGGCAAATGCTTTGTCGAGAGTACCATGGGCGCGGGCAACCCACTGGGATCTATATAACAAAACACAGTACCCCCAGTTATCGGTTTCAACAGAGGAGGGCTGCGATCTTATCCCCTAACTGGACGGTGGATCTTAGCCACTCACACCCAATTTTGGCAAATGTTTTGTCGGGGAGTGCCGTGAGCATAAGTCACCCACTAGTATATTACATATATCAGGGGTATTTTTGAAAAAAGGCGCAAAAAGCGACTCATACCCTGTGCATTATATATATGTTAGCCATTATTATAAATCGGAAATTGAGGTTACATGTGACATATATTGTGTTTTGTTATCTTTTGCAGAAGAAGACATTGGGGTTCTTTTCAAGATGCCTAATACCCATTTGTTTTTGGTGAATTTGAAGAAGAAGCTTTACATACATATTTTACTTTTCTGAAGATTGGGGGATTTTGTAACCCATGAGGTTATCTTGTTTGCATTTTATCTTTTCTCACAAGAACATATGTACACTTGTAAATAAATAGATCTTACCTGCAATTTCTCCACTTGTTCTTGGTTTTTTTTTTTTTTTTGGGTGAATCTTGGATGTTATGGAATGGTTTTTGAAAGTTGTATTAGATGCCAATATTATGGAGCCATTTCAAGCTACTTAATTTTATGTGTTTGAGAAAATTTACACTGATGGTACTTTTCCCTGTGGGCTGCATTTAAATTTGCCATGTGGCACTGTTTTAGGCCTACTGACCCCTTGTTTAATTGGCCCCACTCAACAACAATCAGCCTGATTGGTTAATAATATATCTCTAGCCATTTGATTTGAGTACCCAAAAAAATTATTTGAATCCAAACAACTAGAGATCACCCTTCAATAGTACTGCTTGAATATCCAAATTAAATGCTAGAGATCATCAATTAGGCTGATTGTTGGTGTGGAGGTCCATCAAGGGGTGGACTAATCATTCATGGGTCAGTGGGCCTGAGAAAGAATGTGCCACGTGGTCTATTTTTTTTTTTATTGTTATTTTGAAAAATAATATTATTCTGACCTTTTTTTTTTTTTACTATTGTAAGTTATAACAATAGTAAATTCTTGAATTATTCTGGCATAATTAGCGAACCGTATGAATTATTAAAAATAAATAAAAAATAGAACCAAACAACGTTCTATTCAAAGGTTTGGAAAACTTCGCACATTTTTAAACATGATCCGAATAATTCATGAACTTTTCCGAATTATTCAGTTTTGAACATGAAAAATCATTTTATAATACAAAAAAATGTCAATATTTTACTTTTTTTGTTTTATTTTATTTTTAAATTATTTTTATCGAATTTTTGAATGACAAATCCAAATTGTACTAGAACATTTCCCGTACTGTATTTTTGCCGCACTCTAATTGCTAACTATGGTTATAACAGACATATTTAAACCTTGATGACATAAACCCAACCTAACCCATGCTATAAAGGAGAAAAACAAGTATGCAGATGGTTCGATACTGGGCGTGTTTGATTGCCAATTTTCCCTTGGGAAAATCGCATTATATCAGGAAAATATATTTTTCCCTTGTTTCATGGCCATTTTAAAATAGGAAATTTTTTCCGAGAAAATGAGATTTTCCCATCCAAGCTTGGAATTCGTTTCCATTCCACAAAGGTGAGAATTGGTTTCCACAGAAATCCACCCTTATTTTTCTCACATAATTGAAAATTAAATATTTTCTTGGCATATTTTCTCATGTCCAATCAAAAAAGCACTATCGAATTTATTTTCCGAAGAAAATTTTCCATTGGAAAAGACCATTTTTTCATGAGAATTTTTCTATGCAATCAAACACGCCCTTAAGAGTAAGCAAATATGACCAAAAGGTGACACGTAACTACCAAACCCCCTTTAACCCAATTTTTTTAAAATTTTTTTTGGTAATTAAGCCTGTTTTTAAAGAAATCAGTAACTTGGTGAAGGCGGGTTTTAAACCCAGATCAGTAACTGGCACTTTCCTGTTATCCCAATGTTTCCACAACCTCTCTCTTTAACCAGGGTTAATTAGGGCCGGGTTTGGTTGTTACTTGTTGCATTTTGGCCGTATTTGCATGTAATCGTCAATTTTTTTTTGTATGTAACCATTTGTATACTAGTCTTTGCCGCTAAAAAGTAATCAAAGTTGAGTTTAAAGTGGGTTAGGACAGGTTCAGGGATATGTCTCATGCAAAGGGGATCGAAGGTACTAGGAACCACAGTTTGAAGTCTCAGCCGATCCCATTCCGGATTGGGATCAGAGCCCACTGATCCCGAGATTTCGAACCATGCTGGGAACCCGACCATGTCGCGACGAACACGTGGATGTGTATGATGATATGCTTACACTTGCACAGCAACAATAGTACATGAAAGGGTGGGTTGGTTCATATGTGAAAGTAAGACTTGTATCATTTGGTTCCTTATATTAAAAACAAACTTTCGAAAAGTAAATTAAAATGAAATTAATATGTTTAAGCTTTAAAAGACAAAGGGTGGCCATTTTTCTTTAAAACGGGCGCTAATCCATATGTTTTGCCTTTCGTCTTTATTTTTAAAAAGAACGGTAACACACGCTCGTAAAAGAAAAGGCATCGGCTTCCCAAAAAAATAAAGAAAAAGGAAAAAAGAAAAGGTATCCGATAAGGCTTCCTTTCATATAATTATAAGAATTGCTTCCATAGCGAAAAAAAGAAAAAAGTAAATAAAGGAATTAGGGTTTGATTCATTATTCTTTCAAACAAAAGTGCATTCATCCAAATGGGATTTTTGGATTTCAAAAAATTTGTATATTTTTGAACTTCTTTTTCCTTAATAAATATAATTTTGAATTATTTACAAGATTTTTTTTATATATTTATACAGCCTATTAGAACATGGTTTGAAGTCTCGGCCAATCCTGTTCTGGATTGGGTGATTGGGATTGGGATTGGAGTCCACTGATCCAATCCAAAAATGGGTCGTCTCTCCCTGAGATCACTGTTTTCCAAAGAAGTCTCTCTTTTATCACGAGATGAACCGATCCCATTCTGGATCAGACCGATCAAGATTGGGATCAGAGCCCACCGATCCGGCCGCTGATGCTAAGATTTTGAACCATGTATTAGGAATATATCTTAGATTTAAAAAATTTAGAGTTACCTCCGTTGACATTTGACTTTGGCTATGTTTGACTATATGACAATCTAATTTTATTTTTTTATACCGAACGTAGTTTTTAATAAAAATAAAGAGTAATTTTATCATTTTTTTTGTCATAATTCGTACATGCTCAACGTCGAAGGTCGAAATACGAAAATCTAATTTTTTTTTAATCTAGGTAAGCATGTCTAATGCAAAAAAAGTAAGTGGAAAAAACCCTTTTTTTCAAATGGCTTTTTGTTGCTTATTGAATTAAGAATTTTATTGTCCTCAAGGACAGAGAATAGTCCTAAAGTTTAAGGGATCTTTAGCTTCACCCCTAGATAAATGGCCGAATTAGAAAAGGATCCACCATTTTTTTTCAATTTATTGTTATCCCCCTCTTTGACTTAAGTCTGTTGACCAAAGACATTGGTAAACATCCCATTAATTTCTAGAGGAAGGACTGGACTGGCCAGTTGAAGTTTCAAACAAATGGTCTGGACCATAGCAGGCCGGGCGTTAAAGCCCAGCCCATTATGCAACCTTAAGGGAGACAATTGTTTGAGATCTACGAGAGAAGATCCTACTTGCGTTACTCACCCCCATCCCCAATATTTCAGGGCTCCGGGGACAACCATTTTGACACCCATTTTGGCGTACCCACATAGAAGATGAATCAACGGCTGACTTTTGGTGGGGATGATCTCCTCACCATATAGATCACCCCAAAATCAGCCCATTCTGAAATTTTTAACCCCATCAAATGTGGTTTTCAAGTTACACGGTAAAAATTGACGGTCCATAATTCTTCAGCTTCTAAACCAGCCTATGAATATCAGAATGATTTGAATTTTTGTGAGGATGATCTCCTCACCATAGAGATCATCCTCACAAAAAATCAACCATTGATTAATCTTCTATGTGGGTACGCCAAAATAGGTCCCGAGCCCGACCCTTTAAAAAATGCCTTGTTTTGCATCTTTTATTTTTAATTTTTAGGGGCTTTTTGGTCATCACACAACATTTACTTTTCAACTCCTCGCAAACTCATTAAATACATTACGTTAACACCTTCCACGAGAAAACATTTGATTACACAAAATGTGAGCCATGTGGCACACTATTAGAGGCTACTGACCATATGGATGTAGCCTTTCTATTCATGGGAGAGTATAGGTGTGTCGCGGAAAGGAGCACTGTTCATAGAAGAGACTTGCAAGGCCCATCCAAAATACTTTTTCCATTCATGTAGGGGTTTCATTGGAAGAACCAGATAATTATTGGTTCAAGTAGAACTTTGATGATGGATGTTTGTCATCAACGTCTACAATGGGCAATAGTATGAATCACGTGGCACACTTTTAGAGATCTCTGACCATATGGATGTTTGGCCCAACCCTAGGTGGACCTACAGATAAAATTAGCCTGATTAGTGTTTTCTAAGCGTTGGATTGGAGTCATTTTCATGGGTTGGTTTCTAATCATGGAATTCGAACATTATTTGCAGTACAAAATGCAAAGGTTTGTAATCATTAATCAGGCTGATTTTTGGTACGTAGGTCCAACTAGGGATGAGCCAAACATCCCTAAATCATTACTTAGAGTCAGTTGTCTCTAAGAGCCTGCCACGTGGCTTGACGGTTGGGTACTAAAACACATTGAGTAGAACTTTGATGACGGACCTCAATATAAGCCACGTGGCACATTTAGAGACCACTATTCTGTGGATGTTTAGTCCATCCCTAAGTAGCCCTACATACCAAAAATCAGCCATCTTAGTGATTTCAAACCTTTGGATCTCTGTATCCCAAATAATGCTCAAATTCAACTGTTAAAATCAACCCATGAGAATGACTCCAATCAACGGTTAGAAATCAATAATCAGACTATTTTTTGGTCGGCAGATAGGGTTGGGCCAAACATCCATCTAAGAATGTGCCACGTGGCTCATACTGAGGTCCGTCAGCAAAGTTATACTCGTTCCATTGCTGAGAACACTGGTATCCGAACCAAGTAACAAATCCTATTTTGAGGACATCATGTTGCTTACTGATATGTGCAGGAAATGGGTGGAGGTAGACATTAGACTTGCAGCCTCTCTATCAAAACACCCCATGTCTAACAATATGTCTGACTTATGCATATTGAGGAAGTTATGCCTAGTTGCAAAGCTTAGAAAGACTCCCCTTATTAAGGGTTGCAAATGGCTGCCACCTCCTCGTGGGATTGTGAAGATGAATTGTGATGGATCATTTAGAAGTAATCCAGGATTGGGTGGCATTGGTGTGATATTCAGTAATAACCTTAGTAAAGTTATGTGTGTGCTCTCCAAAGGTCTTGGAGTGGTGACGAATTATGAAGTGGAATTTCTAGCCATCATGGAAGGTTCTATTTGGGCCCTGTCTAAAGGCTGAAAACGTGTTTGGATTGAATTTGACTCAACCGCGGCTATCACTTCTTTTGTCACAGGGAAGCCTCCTTGGAAAGTTATAAGGGGGGTGGGAAATTGTAGTTGAGAAGTTTGAATGTATTTGGTTTTCTTCTATGCTTGGAGGGAGGTGAGCTTTAGTGCGATACTTGTACTAAAATGGGGAGTAATCTTCTGATTGTACTGCCCAATATAATGGTGGGACTCAAAGGCCAAATTTTTTGACAGCTACCGAAGTCCCTTTCAAGATCTACTTTAGATTTGAAAACCCTTAATGGATGTTTGGAGAGAGTTGTGCTTCTGTTTGAAGTTTTTAGGGATGCCAGCATAGTTGGGATGCCTTCTTGCTTAGTGATGCAGCCCTCTCCTAGTTTCTTGTTGTACTCTAAGCTCTCTTTCTTAATAAATTTTCCATTACTTAGCAAAAAAAAAAAAGTGGTATCCGAACCGAACTGACACCTCGAGTAAAACTTGCCTGACCAGCGATGGTCAGCCCTCACCACCCATAATATGAGCCACATGGTACACTCTTAGAGGACGCGGACCGTATGTATGTTTGGAAAATCCTTAAGTAGACAGACAAACCAAAAATTAGTCTTATTAGTGATTTCAAACCTTTAGATCTTTGTACCCAAATAATGGTAAATAATGTTCAAATTCCTAATGCTTAGAAATCAGTGATCAGGTTGATTTTGGGTTTATAGGTTCACCTAGGGATTGGAAAAACATCTATAAGGACAGCGTCATCTAAGAAATTGCCACGTGTATTGTATTGTGGGGTCAGGATGCTACTTGACCAGCGATGGTCAGGTAAGATTTACTCTTGACACCTCACGTACAGTCAGTAGATATTAACATGGTGTCTAGATTATTCATGAGGACGTGGATAAGCACGTGATTAAGCGATAGAAATTTGAAGATGGGGACCCTCCAATTCACGTCACCCCTTCTTTTTATGAATTTAGATCCTGTACTCTAGGTTTGGACAATTTACCCCATCCCACATCTCTTAGTTTGCCACGTACCCCTAGTTTCCTGGACTCAAATGAAGATTGACCAATACGCGGCGAACAAAGAGGCGTCTACCGAACTCCACGACGTACAGAATCTGGACTCCTTTTTTTTTCTTTAATAACGATCTTCTTCTTAAAAGATCGGTCATGGGGATTCGCCTTCAGACGTCCTCCCACGTGGCAAGAGATGGCGAACTAACTCATCGTCTCCTCTCCCCTGAAATCAGCTCTCTGCAACTCCCGAGAGACTGAGGCCACTTGACTTCGAACCAAATTCGTCTACTTAGGGTTTCGATCTGAATTCTGAACAACAACCGCAGCAGCAATGTCGTCTCTTCGTCTGTTCCACTGTTCTACCTGCAAAGACGATCATCTTCTCCATCAATGGCGGAACAAGCTCTCAAGCACCACCTCCCGCAAATTTAGAATCTCACTTCCTTCTCACGACCTAGGGTTTCTCGATCAATCTCTCAGTCTTCACAGACACTCATCTCGGATTCTTTGCCGTGTTTCGTCCGTCGAAAGGTATTTCATTCCTTTCTTTTATTCTCCGCATTCTATCTTTCTTTCTCTTTCGTTGTTTCTCGAATTCTATTAGGGTTTGTGTATAAATGATGTTCTATCTATATGAGGGAATGACACCTGTTTGGTAGCAGAGAAGAGGAGAAAAAGATGTCGAGTGGAGGACGCGGGAAAGTACGGGTAAATATTCGGTTGAATCACCAAGTTGAATTTGGCGAGAACGTCGCGATGTTAGGTTCTGCGAAGGAGTTGGGATCGTGGAAGAAGAAAGTTCAGTTGAAATGGACAGAGAATGGTTGGGTTTGTGAATTGGAATTGAAAGAGGATGAATCCGTCGAATTTAAATTTGTGATTTTGGGGAAGGATAAGAGTATGGCTTGGGAGGGAGGTGATAATCGCGTCTTGAAGCTTCCCAAGGGAGGTAATTTTCAGATGCTGTGTCATTGGAACAAGACTGGGGAGGCCGTGAATCTATTACCATTGGGTTCGGCAGAGTATGAGGAGAAATTTGAGGGTGGGAGTAGCAATGAATCTGCAATTGGCAACGTTGCTTCTGTTTCGGAAGGGGAGCCAAGTCCTTTTGTCGAGAAATGGCAGGGGAGGGCTGCATCGTTTATGCGGTCGAATGATCATGGAAACAGAGAAATGGAAAGAAAGTGGGACACAGGCGGTCTTGAAGGATTTGCATTAAAGTTAGTGGAAGGTGATCGAAAAGCCAGAAATTGGTGGCAAAAGGTACTGTTATTGATATTGTCCTGTCTCAACTTTCAAGCTCACTGTAATTGTTCTATAAGATATGAAAATCTATGATATTCTTGATAATATTGAGTTTTTTTATTTGTGCAATGTGTTCTTGATAGTTAGATTTTACCTTATTATGGCAAGTCTTCTCTATGACTGTTTTCCGCTCATCTTCAGTAAGTGATCTGGTGGATATCAATGCCTATATTCTTATGAATACCTATCAGTACTCGTGAGTGCTCACTTGCATGGCCTGATGCCACTGATCCGTCTGTCTCATGGATATTTAGTCCTCTTCTATTCAGCAGAAATCCTTAATGACGATAGCACTAAAAACAATTCGAATCTAATTTTCTTCAGCTCAGTCACCTCTACTGAATTTCATTAATGCTGCCTACCCCAACCATCTACTCTTTCACTCATAGCTGTGTTCTACTTCACCCTTGTGGTAATTCTTCTCAAATTTGGCTTTGTAATCACCCTCCATTGAAGCCATCACCGCTATCATACCCAAAAAAATTTCTTACCTAAAGAAAATTAATTGTTGAATGAATCCATTGGTAGGATTCTGTCTGCTTGATTTAACACTTATTGGTTAAACATAATCCGCAGGCATCCTGAAAATTAGGTAAAGCACAGTGCAACAATCGGAAGAGAGAAAAGTGAACAGATATCCAAGATGACATTAAACAATGTTTCCGAAAGGTCTAAGGCATTTTTACAATCAGCAAAAATCCAGAAACATGTTATAAAAATGATCATATCGAATATATTATTTTAATACAATTAAATGACGCACTCTATATTTTCTTGCAAAGCTTCAGAAGGATGCAAAGATCAACTAGAGATAACTCCAAAAAAATGGAGAAATGGAGAAATAAAAGAATTCTTAAAAAGCAGGAAAAAATTGATAGTATCAACTTAAGCTGGCATTAGTCACAAAACTTTGATTGACAAAAGCTAGGTGGATCTCACAGGCTATATGCCCAAATCCTTCGCACCCCAGAAAAAAACATAGAAATAAAAAATACGGCGTAGAAGGATCAAACCCAGGATTTGAGGAAAACTTTGAGAAAAGGAATAAAAAAATCACTCAGGTGGGGGAATGCTTGAAAATTAGATACAACATTGTATGAGTAAGAGTTATGTAAAACATATCTCTCACAATAGGATCCTGTCCAATAAGACTACTATCATTTTTACCGATCAAAAAAAAAAAAAAGACTACTATCATTTTGGATAATTCACATTTGGGAGCATTTTAATCCATCACGTTCTTTTCCTTTTCTGATTGTAAATCTTTTCACCAATTCTATGACTAACAAATAGCATCATCCTCTCTTCATTGACTTGCTGACCTATATGGGGGTTTGCTAGATGTACTTCATTTTTTGCTGTTAGTCCTCTGGGTTGCTTATGTATTTTCTATTGACCCTTGCCCTATTTTATAGATTTAAGTAATCCTTTTCTTGTTCTATTAAAAAGGGGGGAAAACTCCATTCACAACAAACAAGGCATATCTAATTCCTTAGAAGAGGAGGAGATACCCCTAACAACTCATCCCATCTAAATACAAAGGACCAAAAAAACATCCATTGAAAAGGGGGGAATAGGATGACGAAAGAAAGAGAAGAGCTTTCACTTTGTTCTCGTCATTGTTGAGTTGATAAGTTGAGTGCTTTTGGTTACCTTGTTCAATTCGGCATCAGAAATTTTGATGGTACTATTTGTTACTTTACTTGATTGTTTTATGACTTATTGTTTCCATTAGAAACCTTTGTTTTTTTAAGTTAATCCCATATTATGTTTTTTGTGGTAGAACTCATGAAATATTTAATTTGTCAAAAGTGTTAACGCAATAATGCCTTTTTTTTTCTTCTCTCTTGGACATTTTTTTATTTGTTTGGCCTCATGTTGATGCAGCTAGAAGTTGTACGTGAACTGCTTGTAGGAAGTGTGGAACATGGGGCTCGCTTGGAGGCTCTTATTTACTCTGCTATCTATCTGAAGGTTCTCTATTATAGTTTTCTTTTCACAGAAATTGTGTGCTGAAATTTGAATTGATTCTTCCAGACTTAAATTTTTGTATCTCCTTGTGTTTCTTTGCAGTGGATAAACACAGGGCAGATTCCATGCTTTGAAGGTGGAGGTCATCACCGGCCAAGCAAGCATGCTGAGATTTCCAGGCTCATCTTTCGTGAATTGGAAAGAATGTCCTACCAGAAAGATACACTACCCCAGGTGATTTTTAATTTAATTTTTTTGTTTTGGTTGACAGTTTTTAGATTATGTTCTGATTTTTGTAAACTTCTCATGCCATGGGTGTTTCACACTCTGTCTTTTCTTTTTAATGAACTCTTAATTGGTACTTGACCTATTCCCTATGCTAAACATTTTCTTGCTTTTGATTTTCTTCTGCAAAGGACACTCTACAGGTCAATGCTTGCTCTCTTGTAGTTTCCTAAGGTCATCGTTCTAATACTCTGGAACCAAAAGAGTACCCTAAATATTGGAAACTGAAACTCTGGATCCAGTTCTAGCTATAAACACATTACTAGTCAATGTTCACGGGACTTTTGCAACTGCAAAGTAAGTCCTACCTATCACTGGTAGTGTGATTAAGTCCTACCTATCATTTATTGTGAGGTTTGCTTCCACTTGGTATGAAGAAAATTTATATGGGTGACTGCTCCCATTAAAGGGAGTTGGGAAATAGCCAAATAGGTTTGGAAACTGGAAGTGGAGTATCCTGTGGCATCTTAATCTTTCGAATGAAGAGGTGGAAAGAGGTTTGAGGGAGAAGTTTCCTTTAGGCAGTGATGATGAGGAATCTCGGGGTTACAGAAGATATGGGTCTCAAACAATGTAGAAGATTGGGTGTGTTTTTGGAAGCAAGTGAATGTGGCAAAGGAGAGCGATGTTCTGTGTTGGCTGAGTTTCGTTAAAGAAGGGTCTAATTTTTTTAAGATATTTGTTACTATAAATACAATCAATCCATCAATAAGGCCTTATCCCAACTATTTGGTGTAGGCTACAGGACTCCCATTCCACCCTATTTAGGATCATATGTTTTGTTACTGTTTATGTCATCAAATCTTTTCTTAGTACCTCCATCCACACCCCCTTCGGCGTTACTCTCTTCCTTTTAGAGCCTTCGATTTACACCAAAGCACTTCTTCTCAGCAGTGCCATCCTTGGTCTTTGTGGAACATGCCCAAACCATCTCAATCTACTTTCCTTTATTTTCTCCTATTGAGGCTACTTTTAGATTCCTCAGATTTGCTCATTTCTGATTTCAATCCATCTTTGCTATAAATACAACAGGCGAGAAATGTTTTTTTTTCTGTGTAAATTATCAACAAAAAAATGTTTTTATTCTGTGTAACTTCTGCTATCCATGTAACTTTTGCTATTGAACATAATATGACTTTGTTGCATTGTGACGCTTGAAAAACTAAATATTATTCTTGGCTTCATCAACCTTTCAATTAGAATGTTTCTTGTATTACGTCAACTTACTCTAACTGACTTGCTAGAGTTTTATTTTTCCCGACTGTTTGATCAGAGTATTCTTCAGCTCCTTCAATTGCCCAAGAATCTGATCTAGGATTTTTTTCAAGTTGATTAGTTCTCTCGCTTTATTTCTTTAACTTAGCTTCCATCATCGATCAAGTCATTACCACAACAAACCAGGGTTTGAGTGGCTTTGAGAAACAATTGATACAATTCTGTCATATGGTAGAACATGACAAATTAACACTTAGAACTAATGCCAGTTTAACAGAAAATAAAAAGAGAAAGAGAAGAATACAGAAGCAAGGTAGTTCGAACTCTTTGAGGAATCCTCATCCTCTGGACCACTTCGAGGGCGGTCAACTTGTGACAGCCTGAGATAAGAAGCTAGAATTCAGAAATAAAAACAGAACTAAACTTCTACTCAATCATCGACCTTGGGACAATGTTCTGTATTAGAAGCTGCACCATTAGTCATTTAGAAACTTACCATGCCATCTTTGTCTATATCATTATGTTGGTGGTTGGTGCAATACAGAAGCTGGACCATTAGTCATTTTTTTTTTGTTGATAGGTGCTCCATTAGTCATTTAGAAACTAACCATGCCATCTTTGTCTTTATCATTATGTTGGTCCACAAATCTTGGTTGGTTCTGGCTTTCTCCATTTTTCATTTCTGAATTCGAAGTTAAATTTTCTTTATGTTCTTTTGATAGTGCTGCATCACTAACTTTTCCTATTTTAGTGTTTGTTTTATTCTTGTATGCAGGCAATGCTTACCTGTCATTCGACCTGTGCTTTTGTCACTAAATAGTTCCTTTTTTTCATTGAATTATACGCAGGAAGTACTTGTCATCCGCAAGATTCATCCATGTTTGCCATCATTTAAGTCAGAATTCACTGCATCTGTTCCTCTAACTCGAATAAGAGATATTGCTCATCGGGGTGATATCCCTCACGATCTCAAGGTTATATTTCATGGAATACTTTGTAAATATGATTATTGTTTAGGATGAATAGTTTGTGTTAACTAATTTTTATTTATAATTTCCAGCAAGAAATCAAGCATACAATACAAAACAAGCTTCACCGTAATGCTGGCCCAGAAGATTTGATTGCTACAGAGGCAATGCTTGCCAGAATTACAAGGAGCCCTGGGGAATATAGCGAAGCATTTGTGGAACAATTCAAGATATTTCATCACGAACTCAAAGATTTTTTCAATGCTGGAAGGTGTGTTATGTGCCTACATGGCATGTTTTGAACCTTTAATTATCCTGACATGTCAAATATGTTACAATTATTTATGAATGTCATGGCATTAGTAATGAACCTGTTCTTATGTTGCTTTCATTTTTTTTATTTTTTGATAATTCTGTCCTTATTTGTCCTGATAATAGATAATCTAATTGCAAATACTCTTGTTTTTGTGTGGTTAATAGAAATTATAAAGTATTCACGTGCTAGATGTAATTGAGTCTCGACCTAGTATGATATCTTAGCTTCATATATCACTAGTTTTGTACTGTTGAAGTGTAAGTTTGATCCTTTGTGCTCTTCATTTTGTGTCTCCAATGAGGCCTAACATGAAGCCCGCAATTGAAAGCCAAATAACTTATATAAAGCCCATATACTAATAACTATATGCATGCAAATGGATAAGATCCAACTAAATAAACATACACATACATAAAGCCCAATAATTGCATGCAAGCATTATATAAGCCCTCAACCAATTAAAAACACGCGTAGGGTCCACAACATTTATGGTTTGTGATTACATGTTATAGATTTACCAAAAATACCCCTACAAAGTGAAGTTACCAAAATACTCTTACACAACAAAATTACTGAAATAGCCCAATGCAGTGAAATTACTAAAATACCCCTATGCAGTGAAATAATTAAACTACCTTCCAATTGTTGTTTGGTGCTAATATCTTATGAAGTTACCAAATTATCCTTACCAATTATTATTTGATGTCATTGCATGATGAAATTACCATAGTTCCCCTATATTGTAAAATTTATCAAATACCCTTACATGAAACAATTACTATTTTACGCCTACATGCAAAATCAACAACAAGCAATTAAATAAACTAATTTTTTTTTAATTCATCCAAAAATCCAGTTCATAACCCTAATGGGCTTCAAGCAAAGTATCAAGATGGGTCTTCACCAAGGTCTTACAACTTTTGCGGTTCTATCCAGCTTTTTTGGGATTTGTTATTGTTTTGTTCTTTTGTGGATAGTGAGGGTCTTCCTCAAGTCTTCTTGTTCAGTGCGACAGTTTCCCTTTTCATATTCCTCTATACAATTCACTTTTATGTTTTAAAAAAAGCCTATTTCAATAAGTGAGAAAGGCTTTGGGTGCAAAAAATTGGAAATAAAGATTTTGGAAAAAATTGATTCACGTTATCTATCTTTGGTTATGAGGACACTAAAACCTCTATTTCGTTGTTTGTTTGATTGAATGCAAGGAAAGATGAGTTATTGTTTCCTTTTGTTTAGCAAAATAGGATTAATAATGGTAGGAGGGAGAAAGTAAAAATAATAAAATAAAAAATACAATTTTCATTTCTCAGCTGGTATCATCACTTCCCTAGTGAGAAACAAATGGGGCGCACGCCACCAAATCAAGGCTTTAAAAAAACATGCGATTCAATGACGTTTATATAGTTTGTATTCCACAACTTGGGGCATACGTTGACGTAGCAGAAGCGTGAGTTAATCACGAAAGTGAACTGGGAAGAAGAACGTCTTCAACCGGAAACAAACCTTGAATCCACAAGGAAAAGAGTAAAAGAAGACTTAAACAATAACTTCATTGATTTTTTCGTCCAACTACAACCCTCTTAAATAGGGCAAATCAGTAAAGAGAATTAGAGACTTACTAAAAGTCTAAAACTGCTAAAATAGGAAAAATTACAAAAAAATAGAAATTCCCACTAAGATTAGAATGGGGAGTGATTTTTTTTTTTTACTTCTACGACTAAAGTTATTGCTAAAACGAGATTCTCCAAAAATAGCCAAAATGCCGTTTTGACCCACTAAACGATGGAATTTGGTCAAAATTAGGCGTACATCATGAGTGCAACTGATGACTTTCGAAGACCTCATTGTTTCATTTCAAAGAAGCCTGGTCCTGCGCAATTCCGACATTAAAAACAATTGCGTTAATGCCTATTACGTCCTTTTAGTGTATCTTTAGCGTTAATGCCCATTACGTCCTTTTTAGCATCGTTTGGACTTTTGACGGTCCAAACGCCCCATGAACTCCTCTGCTGCATGTTCTACATCATACGTCCAGGTGTACGCATGCTTTCTTAATGTGCCTTGGAGCATTTTTTGTGCCTCGCCTAAACTTGTAGCTTTATATATATATATATGAAATAATTTTAACTTTCAAATGATTATAACTCGAATTATTGGCTGATTTTCCCAACTGTATGTGCTATTGCAGCCTTACCGAACAACTTGAATCAATCAGAGAATCCATGGATGGACAGAGTTTATCAGCTCTTACTTTATTCTTGGAATGCAAGAAGGTAAATTGTTTCCTTTCAGTGTTCTTGGTCTTCAACTGTCATGGTATGATTGGTTATGACAATTTAATCATGCAACCACAATGTTTCTTCTTAGATTTCAGGCTTTATGTATGCATGCAGGCTTCGATTTTATTTTTTGTTCATATTGATACCATATCTTTTATGATTCCCCTTTTTCTATTACCAATGATGAATTTTTATGAACTTAAATGTTTTTTATGTAATTTGCTAGGTATATTTCCCCTTCTTTAATATACATATATATCGGTGCTTTACTGTATCTTACCTTGACCAGGCTAGAGTGTTAATTCTGTTTGCCAGTTTTTGCATTCCCTTACTATTGGTCATTTTAAGGCAGTTAAGCAGATTCTTCATTATGTGAAGGGCACCATTAATCATGGTTTTATTTTTCAGTTTTCTTCTCTTTAGTGCCCGAGTTTTTGGACTGTAGAAACCCGGAATTTTACTGACGAGTTTTATTGAGGAAATTTTGAGACGTCTGGCCCCCTAGAGGGTCTTGATCAGTTATTGTTTTGAGAAAGATTCTTATTTCTATTGTTGTTTCGATTGGGTCGTCCACCTTTCTGAGCAGTGTGAGCAGTTTCATACCATGTAACCGGTTTCAGACTACCAAACCATTATGCCAAAGAGGTAGCATGCTGTTCTTGTAAGCGAGATGGAATGGCCTTATAGAATGTTGTAATAGGAGGCTTGGCTAATATGGAGGTAACGAAGGAATTGTATTATGGGCCGAGCCCATGAAGTAGCCAAAATATCTTGTCATCATCCACAAAGGGTCTGTCGATTATTGCAAGTGCATTGCAATTGCTTTTAAAGCATTTCAGCCATTCTCGGTCTAATCGTTCTTTAAGAAATTGGTCCAAGCTGATTCCAGGTCTTTTCTAGTTAGGTTGGTTTGGAAAACCGCTGGTCCAACTAAAGTAGCATTCTTTATGCAGATGCCTCTTTGGACAAGATTTTAATAGTGGACCATCTTATAGCCGGAACAATATCTTACTGAACATGTGCTTCCTATGCAAAGCGAATGCTGAGCCACTCAACCATTTACTCATCCATTGCCCTTTACCATGCGGTGTGGTATGAGTTTATCGGGGGTTTTGGTATGCAATGGGTTATTCCTAGAAGAGTGACAGTCCTCTTTTTTGGGTGGAAAGGGGAGCCTTCGACATTGGAGGTTGCACCATATGGAGACTTCTCCCCTTTGCCTTATGTTGGACTATATAAAAGGAACATAACTCAAGTATTTTTTATGACAAATACGGGTCTTTGGAATCTGTTGTTGAAAAGGTTACGATTGTTTGCTTTCTACGGGCAGTAATTTTATAGATTTTAAAGGATGTTTTGGTTCGTGAGCAGTTCTACAAGTGGGATGTTTTTGTAAAGAAACCATTGTAATATCCTTTTGGAGGGTGAGTTTTTTAATTTATCCAATCCCTTGGATATTGGACCCTCCTATTTTTTGTTTTTGCCGTATAGTAGGCTTTCTTTTATCCCTTTCTTTCATTAATATACACTTTTTTACATGTGAAAAAAACAATCCATACAACTCACATTATTGATATGTCAACACTCTCCCTCAACCTTAGTCATATGTATCAACCACAGTGAAGTTCTTTCCAAGCGGCTTGGTGAAGACATCAACTAATTGGTCCTCTAATTAAGCATTGGCACTGTTTAACTTGGAGAAAACTTTTCCCACTTCTACGTGTTTAGTCCTTTATCGGGAAAATGGACTAGTGGAGATGGGGGTGGCAGCCTCACCATCAAAATAGATCTCCAATTTAACTTGGAAGTTGACAATCAAGCTTCGATAAAAAAATATTTCAATAATTCATTTTCGTAGGCAAGGAAATAAATTTCCCGAAATTAACGAAATATTTCCATTTTCTAGGTTACCGACAGGAAAGAATACATACACGAAATGTTTCCATACATGTCGAAATATTTCGCGTTAACAGTAAATGTCGATCAATTGACAGTGTAAATATGTATTATTTCGGTCGAAATGTTTCGACATCTATAGAAACATTTCGATCGAAGGTAAGAAACATCCCATTTGAGTACCACAAATCCCATATTTGATCATTTAACCCATTTCCACACACACATACACACACACACACACACACACACACACACACACATATATATATATATATATATATATATATATATATATATATATATATATATCCATTATAGATTTCTTGGTTCACAGATTGATCATGATGACGAATCGAATCCCATTTTTGGAATTTTTTTAAATTCGAAATGTATACAAGAATAGAAATTTTTGCTATCATTTCTTGCTACAAATAGATAGATTAGGTGTAAATGCATCAAATCTATGAATCTATGATGCATTTACACTTGATTTGTGCAAAGATTGAAAATCATTTAGGGTAAAAATTTAAATTTGGGGAAAACCCCAATTTCATTGATTTTTACCCTAAACATCCATGATTGTGCATAAATGGATTTTATGTATAACTTAGCTCGTTCTACAAGTTGGTTGGGTTAAATATTTTTCCCAAAAAAATATTTAAACATTCAAAAAGTTAAGTAATGTTAAAAGTTAATAATAAATAAGTTTTCTAAAATTATATAATATTAAGACACTAACGTAAGTGAATAAAGATTCGTTAATACCTTGATTTACGATTTTGTTTTAAAATAAGCAATTAAATAATAGTTATCTAATTAAATAATATTTGGACTGCCTATCAGATACATGTCTCAACATATTACAGATCGCTATGGTCATTCATTTCCACACTACATATGGTTGTATATTATGGTTTGATAGTTTATGAGTGCGTTTTTAGGCTTGTTTTATCATTTCCCAAACTTTCCACAAACATTTTTATAATATTTCCATCATTTCCGCATTATTTCCATCATTTCCACACTGGTCGAAATATTTCCACGAAACATTTCCATTTCCGGGCCGGTCGAAATAAACCTCGAAACCGAAATTTATTTCCTTGTTCGTAGGTTATAGTCTGCTTTTGAACTGGACCATGCAACGATGAACATCTACACAACCAAATTTCCACCAAGTAGACTGTTTTGCTAGTTTCCTAGAGGTGCCACTTTGATGATAAGAACAAAGAAGCAAAGAGAAGAAGAAGATGAAGATAAGAATAGGAAGGGAAAGGAGAAACCAATTAGGCCGTTGACCCTCTCTCTGATCAATTTGTATACAGTTATGTAAAGGCAAAATACTGATCTAAGTGAAGGGTAAACCAGATAAAATAAGAAAATAAATATTACCCTTATGCATTGCATAAAAAATTTAATGTGCTTCGATAATTCGAGTGAGATTCTATAGTAGTAGTCGATGTGAAAATCATTTGGTGACTAGCTTGCTTTTGTATTTGTTTGGTTTCTTTATGATTCATCATAAATAATTATTTAGTGCACTCCTTGTTTTCTTGAAATTGTTTATAGGATGAGTCTATTTTCTTTTGATGAAATTATGAGTGTGCAAAGCATAGTTACGGAGTCAGCTGATTTAGCAAACTAGTTTAGAATACTTCAGTAATTTCACTGGAAATATTCCAATAGCAAATAATGTCGTTTAAACTGCCCGTGAACCAGGCACTGTGGCATTCATTTTACTTTGAAATTGGATAGAAGATATGGTTCTTTTCTTCCTGTTAGGGACTTAGGGCTTATCTATTCCTTTCACTAAAGACATATATTTAATGTCAGAACCTATTCAAAGGATCATTGACAGTGAGGTTGATTGTAACTTTAGTATCAGATGATAATATTTGGGTTCATTTGTATTTTTGCAGAGTTTGGACAAGTTGGAAGAATCAATTAATTTCTTGAAAAATGATGGCATTGATCTATTAATGAAAACCTTGCAATCTTTGATGGGTTTAAGAGCTGCGCTTGTAAAAGGTCTTGAAAGTGGCCTTCGAAATGATGCTCCTGACACTGCAATAGCAATGCGTCAAAAGGTAGAATCTTTTTATAATAATTATTTAACATCGTAAGTTCATAATGGAATAGAATTCCAGGATAGAATGTTATGGTATTGTTTCTCAGGAAATTGACTTCTGTGCAGTGGCGCCTTTGTGAGATTGGCCTTGAGGATTACACTTTCGTTCTTTTAAGCAGGTATATTTACATTTTGGGCTTACTTCGGACCCCCCTTTCTTCTCTTGTGCCAAGATTATGGAGTTAAGTTGTAAGAATTAGGGTGGAGCAACCCCCTCTGCTGGGCCATTTCTTGGTTTCAGCTACCTTGTTGTAGCTCCCATTACAATCGAGAGAGCTTGCCTGATGGGATATCAAAAATGAAGTTTGTCTAAAATCATCTTGAAGACAAAGGGGAGGTCCTCTCCTCTGCGATCAAACTTTATGTATAAATGTTTTGTTAGACTCACATCTTTCATTGGTGTGATGAAGGCGAGCAGAGAAAACAAGTTATTAAGAAATTTTCATGGAAAAATCGGTGTTAGTTTTCCTCTGTTCTTGCTAACGCTCGAGGACACTATCACAGGACAACACTTCAAAATTTGTATGGAAAACTTGTCAAGCTTAAATCACAATTTTTTTTTGAAGTGCCCCATATTGAGACATTTTGTTTCGTGCATGGTTCAAAAGTCTCGTTCCATCTCGTTCTGTCCCAGTCGAGATGTATCGCTCGGTAAGATATTGAGACAATACATTAGGTATGACTCGTCTTGTACGAACTCGTTCTAGGGCTGCAACTCGGGCGGGTTGGGTCGGGTTGGGGGTCAACCCTAGCTCAACCCAACCTTAAAGATCGTGAACCCTAACCCAACCCAACCCAAGGTCAGGCCTAGATTTTCCAACCCTAGCCCAACCCTATCTGGTTGGTCGGGTTAGTCAATTTCTTAATTTTTTTATGGGTTGGAAATATTGCTAAATTTTTTCAATTAAAATAATTTATTGGTCAATACAATAACCGTAATGTTAACCATTAAATAATAGCTTCATTTCCAACACCTCATGAAAAAAAAACATGATATTTTCATAAAAAAGGAAAAGTTCATCAACTCAAATGCATGATAAAAGTTACTAAACAAATAACTAAAAACAATCGTCAAAGAAAAAATGATATTTTCAATATCAACCGATTACATAAAATGTCAAAATGTAGTTTCAATGGCATTTTGTAATCTCACATAAGGGTTGTAGTTTGCTAAGGACAAACATCCATGGGTTGCTGCATTTGCCAAATTGTAGTGTGGATGTTTGCCGTTATACTAATACATATATGTAGGTTGTATGTCGGGCTCTGATTGGGCTAAGCCTCAACCCTACCCAACCCGATTTGATCGGGGTACCAAAAATCTGGCCCAGCCCAACCCAAATTCTAAAAGGGCTAACCCAACCCAATCCTCATGTTGGGTTCAACCCGTCGGGCTCGGGTTAAGCCCGTCCAAGTTGCAGCCCTAAGTCTCGTTCCGTGTTATCAGATACGTATGTATTTAAGTATTTTACATGTATTAGGGGTAGTATTGTGAATACCTATAGGGGTATTTTTGTCAGTGTAATGTTCTCCATATAAATAAGATTTATGAGATCATGTAAGAATACACATCACATATCTTTCCCTCTTTTCTCTCTTTTCTCTTCTCTTTCATCTCTCTTTGATCTCAAGCCTAACCCTAACTCTAATTTACCAATTCAACTTGGTATCAGAGCTTTCAATTGATCAATCGCTGGAGGAGATTGCCGATGCTTCACTGTACTGTACAGTATGGCTGACGTCATAGGCCGTACGGACACGCATCTCTAGGTCTGGACATGCAACTCGAGGTTTGTTAGGAACTCCTCCGTCTAATAGATCTTGATTTTTCGGGATTTTTGAGAATTTTTTGAGGTACTCTTGATGGTTTTAAGACCATTTTTCTTCAGAAAATCATGAAAATCGTTTTTTCATACCAGTCGATTTTGCTTTCAATCTAGGGTTTCTTGGTGGGATTTCTTGGTCATTCCCAGTCCCTCTCAATCCTATGAACCTATTGGATCCATCCCCATCCCCTTTCATGGCCGATTGAAGTTTTTGGGTGGAAAACTTCCCCCCTCTATTACCGTTGGTGCCTATTTTTGCCCTTTTTGGGCTATCGGTTTGATACTTCACCTCTTCCTTTGCTCCCATAAGATCCTCCATGGTTCTTTTAGACCTTCCATGGTAGTTTGAGAGCCCTCTTTGCTATTTTTAGTTCTATGGGACAAGTTCTTCCCCAAATCTATACCGCCTATACTCTATTTCAACCTTATTGGACTCTCGGGTAGGTCCCACATCTGTCCAATCCTCTTCTTGGTTCTTCTTCCATGGTTTGGATCAGTTATTTGAGGTTTCCGACTATTGATATGCTTCTGCCTCGGTCATCGGGGATAAATAGTGCTTCTGCGAGTGATTTTGATGCTATCTGAAGGTCCCGGTTGTGTCTATAAAGACCATCAGCTCTCTTTTTTGGTGATTTCTTCGTTTTTCTTGGGTAGTAATCAGTGATGGAGATTACTCCACCTATCACGGGTACTACCTCAGGATCCGATGTTAGCATGGAAACTGCCTCCAGAGGAGTTGGAGGACCTATGGTGCAATAATTGGTTTATGAGAACCCCGGATTGCAGATTACTTCAGTCAAGCTCAATGGAACGAATTATTTGGAATGGGCTCGAGCAGCTCAGTTGTTTATTGGCGGCAATGGGAAGATGGATGGGGTATTGCACAAGACGGACTAAAGAGCCAGATGAGGATGATCCCATGTTCGAGAAATGGGATATCGAGAACCTCATAGTTCAGTCTTGGCTTCTCAATTCCATGGAGCCTCACATCAATAGTGGTTATCTCTTCATGCGGACAACCCAAGATATTTGGGAGACAACACAGAAAACCTACTCTCAGCAGCAAAACACTGGTAGAGCTTACCAGTTGAAGCAGAGCATCACATGCCTTCGTCAGGGCGATAAGTCCCTCTCTGACTATTTTACGACGCTCCGGAGTATGTGGGAGGAGCTCGACTACTATCATTCCTACCATCCTCTTACACCGATTGAAGTGATCAAGTATCAAAAGCATGTTGAGGAGAGTAGAATATTTAACTTCCTTTTCGGACTCAATCCTTCGAATGAGCTGGCTAGGGTTTAGATCCTCAGCAGTCAGACCGCTTTGCCTACTCTCAGTGAGGTCTACTCATATGTACAAAGCGAGGAGAGCCGCATAATATCTCTCCAGGATGAGTTTCCAATGCACGAACGATCAACGCTTACTACATCCTTACCTGCTCCTGATCAGTCTGCCCTTGCATATGCTTCTCAGCCTCAGCGGAACAAGGCCCCACAGTTGGCTCCACAGTTCTCTACCCCTTCTCTTGGCCGACCATCCTTTTCCAAAGAGAGGCCTAAGTGCGACTTCTGTGGTCGACTTGGACATGTGAGGGCGACTTGCTGGAAATTGCATGGTCATCCCCAGTCCTTTGCTCCTCGCTCCGACCAGTCTGGAACTTTTGGTGCCCATTTTGCCAGCATGGGTGCTTCTGTCCCTCCTCAGAGCAAGACACTACAAAGTCCTTCGCCGATGACTTCTTCCGAGCTTGCAGGCCTTTACTGATTGCTTTCACAGCTGGATGGTCCTTCTGCCACATCGACCTCATCTTTTGCTCAGTTAGGCATCATTAGACCTGCTCATCATGTGTCCACTCCATCTAGTCCCATCTGGATCATTGATTCAGGGGCTTCAGAGCACACGACGGGTATGTCCTCTTTATTTTCCACCTATTCCATTTGTTCTGGCCGAGATAAAGTGAAAACCGCAGATGACACCTTATCTGTATCCGAAAGGGGATATCCTCCCTTCTACTCTTCCACTTCCATCTGTCTTGCATATGTCAAAATTTACTTCCAATCTTTTATCCGTGAGTGCTTTACTAAACGATTGAATTGCAGTGTCACATTTTTTCCTTCTACTTGTGTCTTGCAAGACGTAGAGACGAGGACGATTGGCACTAGACATGAGGCTGATGGTCTCTACCTTCTGGATGGACGCCTCCCTGAGCTCCAAGCATTACAGTCTTTTTCTAGTAGTAGTAGTTATCATATACGTAGAAATACTTATTTTATTTGTATCAGGGGTAGTTCTGTAAATACCCCCCTTGAGGGGTATATTAGTCTTTTCTGTAATTCCTGTATATAAAATAAGATTTATGGAGTCATTGTGAACTAAACACATTACATCCTTGTTGTTTGAGGTTGTCACCAATATGCTAAAGATTGAGAGAGATAATGGAGGTTAGGGAGAGAATGAGAGATTAGGGTTTGAGAGAGAATGGGGAGATTGAAGTGAATATTCAATCTCCCATAAGTAATATTTATAAGTAGGGGAAACCCCTTCTACAAGTAAAGACGAAATCGTGTGGGTCAAGTGGGGGCCCACCACTTAACCCACTAACATGAAATAAAGAGATTGTGGGTTAAGTGGATGGGCCCATCACTTAACCCATAAGCAATAGAGAATAAACCCCACGTAGGGTAGTGGAACGCAGCCCACTAAGAACACACCCCACGTCGGTGTACATGGAATCCAACACTCCCCCTCAAGCTGGTGTGAAGATATCCATCATGCCCAGCTTGGCTATCAATGTATTCAGGATTGACTTGTTGACTCCCTTAGTAAGTATATCGGTAACCTGCTCTTGAGTCCTTACATAGGGTGTACAAATCAATCCTTGCTGAAGCTTCTTCTTGATGAAGTGCCTATCAACCTTGATGTGTTTAGTCCTGTCATGCTGAACTGAGTTGTGAGCAATGCTAATGGCCGCTTTGTTGTCGCAATAGAAGCTCATAGGGTCTGTCACCTTGACTCCCAGTTCTGCTAACACGATCTTCAACCACAAGAGCTCACACACTCCATGTGCCATGGAGCGGAACTCTGCCTCTACACTGGATCGGGCGACAACTGGTTGTTTCTTGCTCCTCCAAGACACCAAGTTGCCTCCAACAAAGGTACAATAACCTGATGTAGACCGTCTATCGGTCACTGCACCTGCCCAATCTGCATCACTGTATGCTTCCACCCTGAGGTGGCTATGAACTCCAAACAATATGCCTCGACATGGTGACCCTTGAGATACCGAAGGACTCTGTGTGCAGCCTCAAGATGTGGTGACCAAGGTTTAAAATTTCGTTTCGGATGAATGTCTCGGTCAAGTGAAAAACTGAGACAAACTCCGAAACGAAACGAAACATTGAAAAAACGAAATTTTCGAAACATTTCCAAAACATTACGAAATATTATGAAACATTCCGAAACATTACGAAATATTATTCAAAATCATTAAATTATATTTTTATTTTTTTGGATTGTATCGGATTGTCTCGGTTTGTCTGGGCGAAACAAACCGAAACATTCCGAAACATTACGAAACGAAACGAAACATACGAAATATTCAATGTTTCGTTTCGGTTTCCTTACGAAACGAAACGAAACATACGAAACATTCCAAATTTTAAATCATGGTGGTGACCGAGGTGAATGTATGAATCGGCTAATGACGCTTACTGCATAAGCAATGTTAGGCCGTGTATGGGCAAGATATATCAATCTGCCAACCAATCGCTGAAATAAGGCAGGATCACTTAGAAGTGTATCATCCTCGGAATTCAGCTGATGGTTCTGATCAATAGGAGTATCTGCTAGTCGCGAACCCAAATACCTAGTCTTGCTCAGCAAGTCTAGGACATACTTTCTCTGTGAAATGAAGATGCTTCTCGATGACCTGGCAACCTCAATCCCTAGAAAGTATCGCAATGGTCCTAGATGTTTTATTTCAAACTCAGACGACAAGAAGGCCTTGAGCCTTGTGATCTCTGTCGGGTCACTCCCCGTAATGACTGTCATCCACATTTACGATCAATGCAGTGATACTGGTCTGTAGATGCTTCACAAACAGAGTGTGATCTGCCTGACTTTGTGTGTAGCCTACCTTTCTCACTGCACTGCTGAACCGTTCAAACCAAGCTCGAGGAGATTGCTTCAACCCATATAAAGCTTTCTTCAGTTTGCACACCCTGTCTTCACTTCCAGCAAGCTTCAACCCTGGTGGCACTTTCATGTAAACTTCCTCTGTTAGGTCCCCATGTAGAAAGGCGTTCTTTACATCTAGCTGATGTAAAGGCCATGACTTGTTTGCAGCCAAGGACAGTAGAACCCTGATTGAGTTCATCTTGGCTACAGGTGCAAATGTCTCTTGGTAATCTATCTCGTAGGTCTGGGTGAACCCCTTGGCAACTAGCCGAGCTTTGTACCTATCAATCGATCCATCTGCCTTATGCTTCACGGTGAAGACCCACTTGCACCCCACTGGTTTCTTCCCCCTGGGTAAAGAAACAAAATCCCATGTCTTGTTTTTTTCAAGAGCTTGCATTTCGTCTATCATAGCCCCTTTCCACTTTGGCTGACTAAGTGCATCTGCAATGGTAGATGGCAAGGAAACAGACGAAACAATGCTAACAAATGTCTGATAAGACTGGTAAGAAACGAAGTGAGAGATAGGGTGCTCGGTGTAAGTGCGCACACCCTTATGAAGTATAATGGGTAGATCCTCCTCTGGAGTAGGAGTCTCTGAGGACTCATGAATTAAAGCAAGGGTAGAAACAATACCTGGATTTGGATCCGAGGGTAGACTGGCAGGCACAGAATCAGTGACTTGTCCTTTCTTCCTGGATCTGGCATAAACTCGCATATCCGCCCCTGTAGTAGTAGAAGTGTCATTGTCAATAGTAGACACAGATTCGACCATAGGCACAGGAGTGGAGATGGGTACAAGAACCGGCATGGGGACAGGGCTCTCGTCCACAATATCACACTCCCCCTGAAGAGAGACCCTACTGACAAAGAACGGAACGTGCTCAGCAAAGGTGACGTCCAGAGATGTGAAACGTTGACGCGAACCCGGATGATAGCATTTGTATCCCTTCTGAGTGGAAGGGTACCCCAGGAAAATCCATCTCAAGGCCCGTGCATCAAGTTTGTCACGAGAGTGACGATGAACATGCACATAGCATACACACCCAAGACTTTGGGAGGAACAATAAAGGCTGGACTATTGGGACGCAGGACAGACAAAGGGGTCTGAAAGCCCAGAATACAAGATGGCATGTGATTGATGAGATACGCAGCCAGAAGGATGGATTCAGACCAAAAAGATTTTGGAACCTGCATCCCAAGATGAAGGGCATGCTCAACCTCGAGAAGGTGACGGTTTTTTCTTTCACCTTTCCCATTTTGTTGGGGAGTCGACGGACAAGAAGTTTGATGTACAATGTTATGAGAGGCAAAGTAATCTCTAAGGCTCCCGTCTAGATACTCACCCCCATTATCAGATCGGAGAATTTTGAGTGGGGTACTGAACTGAGTGGTGACCATCTTGTGGAAGGTCTGAAAAATGGAAGAAACCTCATCTTTCGACTTCATAAGATATACCTAGGTAGAGCCACTGAAATCATCAACAAATGTAACAAAATATCGGAATCCAAATAAAGACATCACCGGGGCAGGCCCACACTAGAATGCACAATATTGAAAGGAATTTTACTTTTATTTTCACCAAGAGGAAAAACAGTACGACAATGCTTTGTGAGTTCACAAGTTTCACAGTGGAACGGAACATCGCAAAGAGAAGAACAAGCAGGAAAGATACGCTTTAAAACTGACATGGGTACATGACCAAGCCGGTTATGCCAAAGCAATAACTGGTCTTTATTGACTCAACTACTGCTACTGATGCTGGACTGATGTGCTGAAGAGGAAACTGAGCGATCCAGGAGGTACAAGCCACCTTCCTCACGTCCACTGCCAATCGTCCACCTCGACTCCAAGTCTTGAAGCACACAGTGAGAAGGAAAAAATGTTACACTGCAATTAAGATTCTTGGTAAGGCTACTGACAGATAAAAGATTAGCTGTAAACTGAGGAACATGCAGTACTGAGGACAAGGTTAGTGCTGAAGAGGCATGAACATTGCCCTTCCCGGAAACAGAGGAAAGGGTACCATCAGCTATCCTAACCTTATCAAGACCAGAACAAATAGAATAACTGGAGAAAAGTGAAGATATACCAGTCATATGATCTGAGGCCCCTGAATTGATGATCTAGAATGGACTAGAAGGAACAATGGATACAGAGAAAGCAGATCGAGTACCTGTCTGGGCATAAGTGGAGGTAGAAGTGGAGGCTTGCCCATTGAGCTCGGCCATCATACGACGAAGTCGCTCAAGATCACTGGGAGAAAAAGAGTCAATATCCCCAGTGGTAGGAGGTGCTGAGGGTGCAGTGTCCTGAGCCACAAAAAGTGCTGCAGGAGGCTCCTGTCTCGCTGAAGATTGCTGACGTGGATTTGGACCCAGACCCGGTGGGCGTCCATGCAGCTCCCAACAAGTGTCCTTCACATGGCCTAGACGGCTTGCAGTGAGCACACTTGGGACGTTGTCTGTCATCACCGGTCTTCTTCTGAAAGGATTTATGACCCTTCTGAGACGCAGAGGCAATGGCAGATTGATCATGAGTGTCACTACCACTGCGTAGCTGCATGGTAGTGCGGTGACTATCCTCCCCTTGAATGTAGGCATAGACCTGTGCCAATGAAGTAGGGGGAGGAGATCTGCCAAGTATTTGAACACGGGCAGCCTCGAAGCTAGGATGAAGGCCGGAAAGGAACTAGAATATTCGGGACTGCTCAACCATAGCACGGAAAGACTTCACATCCGCAGCACAAACCGGGGTGTAGTCCTGATAATGATCTATCTCTTCCCATTTGCTTCGGAGAGAAGCATAATAGGTACCAAGCTTGAGCTCCCCCTATCGGAGACAAGCAATCTCTTGCTCTAACTCATAGAGCTTTGCAAAGTTGCCAACCTGGGAATAGGTTTCGGTAACAGAATTCCAGATTTCCCTTGCCGTAAGAAGGAACATGAACCCCCTGCTGATTTGGGGTTGCATCGAATGAAGAAGCCAATACATCACCGTAAGGTTCTCTATAACCCACTTCCGATGAGATTTGTCTGTGGCGATAGGCTGGACTGTCTTTCCTGTGAGGTACTCACCAAAGTTTAAAAAGGCTAGTTCAGGAACTGAGGCGTTTTTGTCTCAAAAAGGCGAGGCGTAGCCTGGAGGCGGTACAAAGGCGTAAGCCTAGAATGTTTTTTAAAAAAAATGAGTAAAAAATTCTAAAAAAAATATAATTAATTCTACAAAAATGAGAAACAACATATTATGTGAAAAAATAACTTAAATAAGCAATAAAAGTAATTGAGGCTATAACTTTACCTTAGGAGCGACACTGGCTGAATGCATGAATGCTAATATCAAATCTTAAAAAACATAAAACACATAACTAAATTACCAAATCTAAGTAGTTACTTGTTACTATGCTAAGTCCACTATCTAGTGTGATAGTGTTTACTAATAAAATATCAATACTAACAAAGTAACCAACAAGATAGAGTTCGAAAAGTAGAGCAAGTCTATAATGTAATAAAAGCTAAAATCTAGCAAGTCAACATATAAACACAGTCTAATAACAAGAACACAAATCTAAATCCTATTCTTTTACAACAATCATCAATCTTCTAGTCTTCTTCATCCCCAATATTATCATATCATCATCATCCCATTTAATCTATTCTCAATGGGAAAAACTAGGGATGAAATGTTAGATTTAGTGTTTCTCCCAAAATAAAGAGCTTTAGATAACAAAATGAAACCTTTTAGGTCTTTTTTTAACATAAATGAATAGTGGGGAGGGTATTTTGGGAAAAGAATGCAAAAAAGTGGAAAATTTTTTAAAAAGGGGTTTAGGGTTTTAAAATTTACCATGTAAATCTGAGGCTTAAGCCTCAGTTACGCCTCGAGGCTTAAGCCTCACTGAATTGAGGCTTAAGCCTCAGAAAGGTACCTTGAGGCTTAAGCCTTGAGGCTATTTTTGGGTGCCTCGAGGTGTAAGCCTCAAACGCCTTTAAACTATGGAACTAACTGTAGCCATGTCCCCCGATGTACACGAGTGTCGATGTCTTCCACTCAGAAAAATCCTAAACCAAGCTCTGTAGATCCCAGATAATCCACAGGGAGGTGCGGTTAGGGTAGAAATCCTAAACAACGCGTGAATCTCGAGGTAGGAAAAACCCAAAAACTGAGCTAGGGATCCGATTTTTCGAACCGGAGATCTGACGATCAGAAAATTCTCAAACGAGATTCTGTAGATCCCAGATAATCCACAGGGAGGTGCGGCTAGATAGAGAGCCTAAGCAGTGCACGAATCTCAAGAAAATAAAAAATCGAAATCTGAGTCGAAGATCGGATTTTTTGAACCGGAGATCCGATGATCCAAAAATTTTGAAATAAGTTTGTCGAACCTTACTGGCCCTATGAGAGGGGCGGTTTGGGTAGAGAGCCCCAAAATGACACGAATCTCGAGGAAAATCAAAACCCAAAAAACCTCGATATATGTGTTCTCCGAAAAAACTAATAAAAAATCTTGAAGAACGGGGATAGAGTGGATCTCTGATGACTGATAGCATGCAATACACCATGAATGATAGATCTCTGGTTCCTTTGCTTCAGAAAAGATCCAAGAACTTCGTAGGAGGACCTTCTGCGATTTGCTCAAAACTTGCCCGGACTTCGGATGCCCACATATAAGATCTGTTGTAATCTTGGATCGTAACCAGAATAAGAGATTATGGTTAGAGATGGAAGAGAGGAGAGGAGAAGAGAATTGGGGGAAGAGGAGAAATCGTGTAGAGCTTAGAATAGCCTACACGATTTCACCCAATATATATATTAAGTGAAGTTTTACAATATTACAAGGGCCCCTTGTAGAATATAAGATATTACAAGTAGGTCCCTGACAACACTCCCCCTCAAGCTGGTGCGAAGATATCTATCATGCCCAGCTTGGATAACAGGTGCTCTAAGATCCCTTTAGTAACACCTTTAGTTAACACATCTGCAACTTGATCAGCAGTATGGACATACGGTGTGCAAATAAGTCCCTGACCAAGTTTCTCTTTGATGAAGTGACGGTCTACCTCAATGTGCTTTGTCCTGTCGTGTTGAACTGGATTATGAGCAATGCTGATGGCTGCTTTATTGTCACAATACAGTTGCATAGACCCTTTGACAGGATATCCGAGCTCACTGAGCATAGTCTTCAACCATAGAAGCTCACATACACCATGAGCCATAGAACGGTACTCTGCTTCGGCACTGGAGCGGACGACAACTGGTTGCTTCTTGCTGCGCCAAGACACCAGATTACCTCCCACATACGTGCAGTACCTTGATGTGGAACGTCTGTCAGTGACTGAACCTGCCCAGTCAGCGTCTGTATAAGCTTCAACTCGCAGGTGTCCATTCTTACTAAACAGGAGACCCTTCCCTGGAGCCCCCTTAAGATAGCGTAACACTCGGTGTACTGCCTCAAGATGTGGAGAGCGAGGGGCATGCATGAACTGACTGATGACACTGACTGCGTATGCAATATCTAGTCGTGTCAGCGAAAGGTAGATGAGACGCCCAACAAGTCTCTGGAACTGGCCTGCATCAGCAATGGGATCCCCGTCAACAGGATTCAGCCGATGTTGCTGCTCTATAGGCGTATCGGCTGGTTTAGCTCCCAAGTTTCCTGACTCTCGAAGGAGATCAAGTACATACTTTCTCTGTGAGATAAACACACCCTGCTTTGACCTAGCAACCTCAATGCCCAGAAAGTATCTCAAGGTTCCCAGATCCTTGATTTCGAACTCTGTGCCGAGGTATTTTTTCAATCTACAAACCTCATCTGGGTCATCTCCTGTGACCACGATATCATCCACATATACAATAAGAGCAGTAAGACGACCTTGACTTCTCTTAATGAAGAGAGTGTGGTCCGCCTGACTCTGCGAGTAGCCAATCTTCTTGACTGCGGAACTGAACCTCTTGAACCAAGCCCTTGGCGACTGTTTAAGCCCACACAAGGCTTTTTTCAGTCTGCATACAAGTTCCTTACTCCCAGTCGGACTGAACCCCGGAGGACCTGTCATGTAGACCTCTTCCTCTAGATCACCATGGAGGAAGGCATTCTTGACATCCAACTGGTGGAGGGGCCAAGAAAAGTTTGCCGCGAGAGATAACAGAACTCGAACTGAGTTCATCTTGGCCACTGGAGCAAACGTCTCCTGGTAGTCAATCCCATAAGTCTGTGTGTACCCTTTTGCAACGAGGCGGGCCTTGTACCTGTCGATGCTTCATCTGCTTTGTATTTCACTGTATATACCCACTTGCACCCCACGGGTTTCTTTCCTCTAGACAATGGAACCAAATCCCAAGTACCATTCTTTTCTAGAGCTGTCATCTCCTCTAGCATGGCTGCTTTCTACTGAGGCTGGCTGAGGGCATCTGAGACACCGGATGGCAGAGCGACACTGGATAGGGAAGTAGCAAATGCCCTGTAGGATGGTGAGAGTTGTTGATAGGAAACAAAGTGAGAGATAGGGTGCTTGGTAACACAGTTCTGAACACCCTTCCGATGAGCAATAGGTACATCAATGTCTATGGGAAGGATAGTAGGAGCAACAGACCTATCATCATGAGGATCACTGAGGACACGATTACCTGGATCGAGTTGGATTTCCTGGCAGTGAGCTTGGATGGTGGACTGTTTCTCTTTTTGACGTCGTCTAGCATATGTCTTCAGCTGTGGATCCTGCGGCACAGTGTCAGTAGGAGATAAGGACAAGGGTACAGGAGACTCATCAAGCAAATCAATGGGTACTGGTTGAGGAATCTCCCCCTGTGGAGGTATCGGACTCTCGTCAATACTCCCAAGCTCCCCCTGAAGAGAAGTCCGATCAACTGAGAAGAAGGAAAGACTCTCAAAAAACGTAACATCTAGAGAAACAAACCGACGACGGGTAGAGGGATGGAAACACCGATATCCCTTCTGAGTGGACGAATAGCCAAGGAACACACATCGAACTGCTTTCGGATCTAACTTGTCCTTCCTGTGATGGGCATGAACATAGCAAACACAACCAAAGACCTTAGGTGGAATGGAGAACACATGACAGGAAGGAAACAGGAGTGAGAGGGGAGACTTCGACCCCAAGACACGAGAGGGCATCCGATTTATCAAGTAGGATGTCGTCAACACAGCGTCAACCCAATAACCCTTGGGTACCCGAGTACCAAGAAGAAGTGCCCTAGCAACCTCCAGGACATGGCGATGCTTTCACTCAGCGGTCCCATTTTGTTGAGGTGTATCGGCACATGAAGTCTAATGAAGAATTCCATGCTCTTCAAAGTAGGAGGCAAGGCCACTGTACATGTATTCCCTCCCATTGTCAGTGCGTAGGACTTTTAGGGTGGTGCCCAATTGATTGCACACCATTTTATAGAAGGTCTGAAAGATAGTATGCACCTCATTTTTTGATTTCATAAGGTAGATCCAAGTGTAACGGCTGTAGTCATCCACAAAAACCACAAAGTAGCGAAAACCAAAGATAGAAGTGGTGGGATTGGGTCCCCAAACATCAGAGTGCACAAGCTGTAAAGGAAACGTACTTTTTTTATTACTGGTCGGAAAAGACACCCGGCATTGTTTTGCAAGTACACAAGTTTCACAGTTGAACTCAAAAAATGGAATAGACGCAAACTGAGGTAACAGACTCTTCATGACTGAAAGCGGTAAATGACCTAGCCTGTTATGCCATCGCATTAACAGGTCTTTATTAACGCTAGAACTACTGACAATGGCACTAGACTGATGTGCAGTAGAATATGAAGTCGGCTGGCTATCGAGCATGTACAATCCACCATCCTCACGACCACTGCCAATCATCCGCCTCGTCTCTAAGTCCTGAAAAACACAGTGAGTAGGAAAAAAGGTAACACTGCAGTTTAGGCTCTTAGTAAGATGGCTAACAGAAAGCAGGTTAGTGGTGAATTTAGGAACATGAAGTACAGAGGATAAAGACAAAGTAGGTGTGGCAGAGATAGTGCCCTTCCCTGAGATAGAGGAGAAGGTACCATCGGCCACACGGACCTTGTCCTTACCTGAGCAGATATTATAGGTGGAGAAAAGGGATGGCATACCAGTCATATGATCGGAGGCACCAGAATCAATGATCCAGGAAGGACCAATAGGTGCCGTAGACACATGGTGGGCTGAATGGGATGTACCTGTCTGAGCAAAGGATGATGTAGGTGGGGAAGGGCCATCAAGCTGAGTAAGTAATTGTCGAAGCCTGTCAATGTCCATGCTAGAGAAGGTGTTGGACTGACCAGAGGAAGGGGTTACATCAGAGGAATCTTGACTGGTGGCATGAGCAGCTGAGGTTCCATGTTTGCTACCAGAGGGCTTCTTTGAGGAGCCTTGCTTCCCCCCAGAGAACTGTGCGGGACGACCATGAAGACTCCAGCAGGTCTCCCGAGTGTGGCGACGCTTGCCACAGTGATCACATCTGAGTCGATCACGATCATCAAGATCCCCATCCTTCTTGGATGTGGGTTTGCTCAATTTCTGAGTGGCCAAGGCAGACTTCTCAGATAAAGGAACATCAGCATCTTTCTTAGAGCTCATGGCTCTCCTCCTGCTGTCCTCGCTCTGGATGTAGGAGTAGACCTGTGCAATGGCCGACGGTGGTGGATCTCTGCCCAAGATGTTTGCTCGAACCTGTTCATAGCTCTGGTTCAAGCCGCCAAGAAACTCGAATATGCGTCCGCGCACAATCATCTTTCGGAACCCCGTAGCATCCTTGGTACATGCAGGGGTGTAGGTCTGGTAGTGATCTACCTCTTCCTACTTGCTGCGTAACGCAGCGTAGTATGATCCCAAAGGAAGATCGCCTTGCTTCATATGTGCTATCTCCTGTTGAAGTTCATACATCCTAGCAAAATTCCCATCTTGGAAGTAGGTCTGAGATGCAGTGTTCCATATATCCTTGGCAGTCGGGAGAAAGAGGAAGCCTGTGCTGATCGATGGATGCATGGAGTGAAGCAGCCATGACATGACCATCGAGTTTTCCGCTTCCCACTTCTCAAACGCAGCATCGGAGGAATCAGGTGCAGTGATGCGTCTAGTGATATAGCGGGCTTTGCCTCGTCCGGTGATGTACATCTTGGCAGATTGAGACCATGCGAGGTAGTTGGTCCCGTCGAGTTTCACCGTAGTGATTTGTAGGCCCGGGCTGTGATCACCATGACTTCCCAGACTGGGTGGGGCAACAATAATCTCTGACTTGGCAGAAGATGACTCCTCAAATGTACTCATGGTAGTAGAGAAGACTTTTCTGATAAGAAATCACTCGAACTGTTGCTGCGGAGGTGCAAATCACCTTTTTATTTTTAAAGCCTCCTGCGAGCAACGTGAGCAGGATTTAGACCTTTTTGGAACAACTCCTTTATAGATTTTCTATTGGAGAAAAAACCACCCGCGGGAAACTTGTGAATGGTTCCGAGGACCTAAAAAAGGTTCTTGGATAGGTGCGGTAGCACTAGGGAGAGGTTCTGGACTCCTCTGAGACCTGCGGCTAGGTCCAGAGGGTCTTCTCTGACCTTTTGGAAGGGGCGGCTAGGCTTGGTGGCTCTTCTCCAGGCTTCTGGAGTGGGCGGCTATGCTTGATAGCTCTTCTCCAGGCTTCTGGAGTGGGCGGCTGGGCCTGGGAGAACTTCTCCAACCTTTTGGAGTGGGCAGCTAGGGTTTCAGACTCTTCTAAAGCCTGCGGCTATCCATGGGAGATGATCTCCTTCTTTGGAAAGCCCTTCGCATCGAATTTCGCAATCCCTAGGGTTCTTCAGACCTCTAGGATTGAGCCATGGTTACATAACCATACTCTGATACCATGTTGTAATCTTGGATCGTAACCAGAATAAGAGATTAGGGTTAGAGATGGAAGAGAGGAGAGGAGAAGAGAATTGGGGGAAGAGGAGAAATCGTGTAGAGCTTAGAATAGCCTACACGATTTCACCCAATATATATATTAAGTGAAGTTTTACAATATTACAAGGGCCCCCTGTAGAATATAAGATATTACAAGTAGGTCCCTGACAACAAGATCTTCGTGGAAACTTTAGGGGATAATGATTTTGGCCCTAGAGTAACCATGCTTTGATACCCTACTGTTGTTTGTGGTTGTCACCAATATGCTAAAGATTGAGAGAGAGAGAGATAATGGAGGTTAGGGAGAGAAGGAGAGATTAGGGTTTAAGAGAGAATGGGGAGATTGAAGTGAATATTCAATCTCCTATAAGTAATATTTATAAGTAGGGGAAACCCCTTTTACAAGTAAAGGAGAAATCGTGTGGGTCAAGTGGGGGCCGACCACTTAACCTACTAACATGAAATAAAGAGATTGTGGGTTAAGTGGATGGGCCCATCACTTAACCTATAAGCAATAGAGAATAAACCCCATGTGGGGTAATGGAATGCAGCCCATTAAGAACTCCCCCACGTGGTTGTACATAGAATCCAACAATCCTTTCTCTTCCCTCTTTTATAAACCTAATCCTAACCCTAATTCTTCAATTCTTAGTATCAGAGCTCCATTGAAGAATTTTCAAGGGATTCGAACTAGGAAGCTATCAGTAGGTGTTGACGTCATCCGTACGGCGTCGATGACGTTATCAGCCATACAGATAGGGTACTCCTCTTGATCCCAAACTCTAGATCCAGATAGATCTTGATTTTTAGAGTTTTTGGGTATTTTTTGTTTGATTTTTTGGGAACATCTAGAGTGTTTTTTGTTCATTCTTCACAAAAATTGAAAAAAATCGAGTTTCTAGTCCAGCCCTATATTAGGGTTCATAACAGCCTTGTTTGGGGGTTTTATCACTTCGTTTTAATCCTCATATATCTAACCTACATGAGGATATGCTCCTCTTTGCATTCCATTAAGGAATGAAGTTTTTGTGAGAGGTTTTCCCACCTAGTACCGCTGGTGACGTCATAGGCCCTTATGGACTATTCGGTTCAGCCCTAAACCTACTCAAATCGACCCTAAACCTTACCAAAAATTATCGTGGCCCTAGGATGCTTTCCTACATCTCTATGCTGCTCTCTTTTATTCGGCCCTTTATTGTCCTTTTTTTTTTCGATAAGTATAAGCTTTATTGAGAACAAAAGAGAAACTTACAAACGCCGAGGCAAACAGAGGTCGAGATGACTTACTAAGCCAAGGGGAGCCCAAAATACAAACATAGGGCCCCAAACATAAAAAAGGGGAGCCAAAGGCATCAGTCCCTAGAGCATACTAGGTCAAACGAAATACAAAATGCTCGAAAAATAAACCCCTACATTCCATGAAAGCCTTGGTCCATAGAAACATCAGCCCCTTGATATTCATAATGATCGATGTCGTATCGACACTTTTACCCTCAAACACTCTTTGGTTCCTTTCCTTCCATAAGCCCCATATGATGGCAAAAGGTAACATCCTCCAAATAATGCTATCTCTAGTGGAGAATGCTTTGGATCGCCAGCTAAGAATGAGGGCCAAGAGATTTCCCGGCATCACCCAGTTCATCCCCAGCTCATGGAGGAAGGAGGACCAATCATCCTTGGCCACATCGCACTGAAATTTCTAACCTAGTTTGGGTTTTTTGATTTTCAATATTCTTAGGTTCTTCTACAATTTTAGCCTTAAACACTATTGTCGAGGCTCCTACACCTTTCTCTTTTTTTCTATATGAAGTCGAACAATCAGATCTTCAAGTGACATTTCATTTCTTTTATGTTTAAGTTGGTTCTTGAAATCTGCCCAAGAAGGTGGCAGTTTCTCTATGATAACACCCTCTTGAAATCCTTCACTAATATTCATTTTCTCGGCATGAATTTCATGTATAATAATCTGTATTTCCTGGACTTGGGAAATAACAAATTTATTGTTTGACATCTTATAGTCTAGAAATCGTCCCACGACAAATTTCTTGGACCCCACATCTTCAGTTATGTATTTTCGTTCAAATTTTTTCCATAATTTCTTAGTACTTGAAACGCAAGCATAAACATCATAAAGAGAATTATCTAGCCCATTCAGAATATGATTCCTACACAAATAACCTACCTTTTTCCACGATTCTTTTACCCCGTCCTTGTCAGGATTTTATTCTTCCTTATTAACCTTAGGTTTATCTTCAGTTAATACAAAAGCAACATTAAGGGTAATAAGGTAGAACAACATCTTCTGCTGCTACCTCTTAAAGTTTTGTCCCGTGAATTTTTCAAGCTTCTCAACGTTAGTGGTAGACATGCTGACTATTACAGCAATAAGAAACAATGAAGCACACGAAATCTGTCTTAGATTGTTAGTGCAAATGTTCCCAAATTGATGTATTAGTAAACTATGTAAACACTAAGATAAAGAAACACAGTTGCAATATATTTTAATTGAAGAAAAGCAATAATATAGAATATACCCGATTTGCATAAATTTCCAATAGCAAATCCATAATGTTCACTGTAAGCATGGTTTAAAATTTCGAAATGTTGCATAATGTTTCGTATGTTTTGTTTCGTTTCGTAAGGAAACCAAAACGAAACATTCATGTTTCGTAATGGCCGAGACAAACCGAGACAATCCGATACAATCCAAAAAATAAAAAATATAATTTAATGATTTTGAATAATATTTCGTAATGTTTCGTAATATTTCATAATGTTTTGGAAATGTTTCGGAAATTTCGTTTTTTCAATGTTTCGTGAATGTTTCGTTTCGTTTCGGAGTTTGTCTCGGTTTTTCACTTGACTGAGACATTCCTCCGAAACAAAATTCTAAACCTTAACTGTAAGTAAATTAAGATGAACTTATCTGTTAGATGAAGCTGAGGCACGTGTTCAACACGCTGTCCTAATACAGATTTCACTGCTGCACTTCTTGAGTGTTGCTGTCAGTTGATCGATGATTGTCCCCAAGATTTAATGGCTCACTGAAGGTAGGCAGTAGTAGTCCAAAACCTTCAGTCTATCGAACTTACAGTGGCACACCCTCAGAAAATGATTGAAAACATGAAAGCCAGAAGGAAGAAGAAGGAGATTTAGTCGTAAGACTTGTTGTTTCTAGCCTCATCTTTGCCTCTCTTTATATAGAGGTGAAGAGATAGCCGTTTGGACCTTATTAAAGAGTCCAAACGGTTACCAAGTTAATTCACTCAATTCGGTTGTCGGGTACAAGCGTTTTAAAACCCAAGGAAAAACATGTGTAAAAGGTGTGATCGACCAATGGAAAAAAAAAACGTTTGGTTTTTAAATCCTAGTCCAAGCCAACAGCCCACAACCTACAGACCACGATCCGACCTGACCTAGCTCGGCGCGCGTGTGTGTGAGTTATATAACCATTTGGCTTGCATAGTTGTGCCCCTTGGGCACAAAATTTGGGATGCCCAAGGGCTCCACCCTTAGGCTCCCAAACTCATATATATATATGAATATGGGTAAGAATGAGAGTTCTCACAACAAATGTGGGATATAAGGTATGTATGGAAAAGCAAAAAGCCATCAAAGATTTCCCTCCAAATTTTTTGATTCAATTTTTATAAAATTTTGGCTCCAAAAAGAAAATGTATTTGAAACTTTTAAAACACCAAGAGGTTTTGGGTTCAAAACCCACTAGTCTCATATAACTATCTATTAGACTAGTTAACAAAAGTCTCCATGAGGTCTTGGGTTCAAAACCTATAGACCTCAAATAAAACTTTATAAATCACAATATCGATTTCAATCACTACCATTTTAAGTTATGGCTGTATCCATCCCATACATGGCTAGTGTACCGTCCCTTCTTGGACCCTAACATAATGACAAAACTGAGATGCATTATGTTGTATGATAATAATCAACGGCACAACAAGTAATTGTAACCCTTAAGAGAGGAAAAAAACAACAGATAAACTCAAACACAATCACCAACCTACATAGAAACATATCTATTAATTGAAATAAATTTGGATTGCTTAGAGCAGATAGACATCAAATGCATGCTACTGCAAAAGCAGGCCTTCATTTAACTTGGTTACCATATATTTATTGGTTGGAGCTGTGATAAGTCATTTATGCTTGAAACATCTACCTTGGCTACCATATCCCACTGGCACAAACTTAAAAAGTTTTTTTTTTAATTATTCTGTCGTTGGTGAGGTCTTTCTGGGACTAAAGCATTTTGAGTGTCTTTGCACTGAATAGATTCCTCAATGCACTTGAAGCCATGGGAGGTTCGTCTTGGCTTGCAGAGAGTGCAGGGTCAAAGAATGTAAGTTCTTGGAATGATCCACTTGGTGCCCTTATTGTTGGCATTCGCCAGTTGGGGCTTTCTGGTTGGAAGTCAGAGGAATGTACCGCTATTGAGAGTGAGCTTCTTGCATGGAAACAAAAAGGTCTATCTGAAAGAGAAGGTATCTTCTCTTATAGTTTTGTATTTTGGATAACTAGTAATTGAATTTCTTTCCCAGTTGATTCCAAGTTGTGATAATGCTTACTAAAACATTTTTTTCGTCTCCCTTCTATTTATATTTGATCAGGCAGTGAGGATGGCAAGCCTATTTGGGCATTGAGGCTCAAGGCTACTCTTGATAGATCAAGAAGGCTAACTGAAGAATATTCGGAAGTACTTCTTCAGATTTTCCCGCAGAGAGTGCAGGTTCATAGCTTTGTTTCTCTTGGTAGAGTCGGGGTTGTCTATACTACTTTGTTGCAATGCTTGTATATAAGCACCTGGTCAGGCAACTACCCAATCTCTAGCATCAGATGATTTTCTGCGATGCTGGTTGCTAGACTCAAGGCTGCAGACGTGCTAGATCCCAGCTAGTTAGACTGGATTTAGAAAAACAAAATAATAATTCTGATATAGAGATTTTTTCTGGGCCTTGCAGAAACTAGGAAAAGCTCTTGGAATTCCAGACAACAGTGTAAGGACATATACTGAAGCAGAGATTCGTGCTGGGTATGGTTTACTTTTTTGTTAATTTAATTAACTTTCTAAATTTATCATAATTACTACAATAGCTTATATTCTTGTTCTCTTGGATCTTCTAGATACACCAATGATTATGAATTTGGTACTCAGTCTAATCTTTTTCTTGCAAAATGTTCTGCAGTGTTATTTTTCAGGTTTCAAAACTTTGTACCTTTCTTTTAAAAGCTGTAAGAAGCACACTAGGATCCCAAGGTTGGGATGTTCTCGTACCGGGAGTTGCTCTTGGAACCCTCGTTCAGGTACCTTATACTTTATCAAGAGTAAGAAGCATCACAATTTGTTATCATTGTTAATGTAACACAATGGTATTTCTGTACTTCTACCTTTATTATATCGTTAGTATACATAATAATTGTGAGGGCCAACTAGCGCAAGTTCAAGACACTAGTTTGACTTGCTCTTTCTGTCTTTCTTCTCCTTCCTCTTTCCATCTCAAAACCCTAATTTACTTTACATACATGGTATCAGAGCATATGATCCATTCACTAGGGTTTCTTCTTTTCTTATTGTTCTTTCCTTCTCTTCTATTTTTCTTTCCTTCTTTGTGGTGAGAAATAATTACCTAGGTCTGGTCATGAAACCTTAGGTTTTTCCATTTTTTTCCTTTTCCTTTTTGTGGTGGTTCCTACCACCTATATTGTGTGGATGTGCAATCATTCACATACCAGTCATATGATTAGAGGTCCTTGAACCGATGATCGAAGTTGGACCGGAAGATGTAGAGGACACTAGAACAGCTGATCCAAAAGTACCTGAATGAGTAAATGTGGAAGTAGAGGCACCGGATTGTCTGTCGAGATGAGCCATCATATACTTCAAATTCTCCAGTTCATAAAAAATGTGAGTATTCCCCTAGAAGACGTTGAAACTAAATGAGATGTGTTCCAAGCTACTGAATGTGCTGCAGAGGAACCCTGTTTGGAATTCGGGTTAAACTAAGGTAGCCGACCTTGTAAATCCCAACATGTCTCTTTTGTGTGGCGTCTTTGCCCATAATGTTTATACTTCAACTTGTCTTTGTCATTATTCTTCCCAAATTTTTTTGGGGCTGCCTTACTCAACTTATGTGAAGTAGTTGCAATAACAGATTTATCATGCAAAACACTGTCATGTCCTGATCTGGATCCTGGCATGCTGATAACTCTAATTCAGAACAGCAAGGAATTCGAATATTTGTGTTCACTCTACCATGGATTTATAAGCTGATGAACCAGTTAAACATATAGGCGTGTAACTATTATAGTGGTCAAGCTCCTCCCTTTTACTTGACAAAATTCCAACTTGAGGATAGGTCTATTAAACTGACTCCCAGATTTCCTTGGCTGAAGTTAAGAACAAAAAATCCTTACTAAATATGTGGTTGCATATAATGCAATAGCCATGACATTATCGTCCCTGATCCTTATGATATTTGTAATGCCATTTGGAATGCCGGTACTTAAGTTCAGAAATTTCATTACCCTTTCCACAGTTTGAACTTTCAACTTCATTTACATCTACAGTCACTATGAGTGCCTTCCAATTCACTAAGCAATCTATCAGAAACATCATAGTTCTGTCTTGCATCTTCTGTCGTTTTTTGTCATTTAACAAGCAGGCATTGCAAGTTGAACGGAATTGATCTCCTTATCTGAGAATTTGCATCTCAAATTCTGGTTCAAGTCCAGCAAGGTATTCATCATATGATCAATGATGGCCAGAAGTATGGGGACAAGGGAATCCAGTAGCGGGGGTGTAAACGGCAAGCTCTTCCAATAGAGCTTGAGGCTCGTTACGATATTTAACTAGCGGACAAGCTTACTTGCTTGAAATTTCGAATCTTAATTCTATTTGGAGAACCTTTTCTGGTGTATGATTACGTAGGCTAAGATCTCCTTGTTGAAATCCACTTTCAACCCTATAATATATGGATTGCCTTAGCATAACTTGATTCACTGTTACCTACATTGTTCTGATGTACTTGATACACTGAGGTTCACTGTTCTATGCAGGTTGAGAGAATTGTACCTGGATCTTTGCCATCATCTGTCACAGGACCTATTATTCTTGTGGTCAACAAAGCTGATGGAGACGAGGAGGTTCTGACTCATCCTCTAGCTCTTTGCTGCTTATTTAGCAGCCAATCTGTAGCATATAGAACTTACAAAGTGCAGTTGGTGCATTTTCCAGGTAACAGCTGCTGGGAGTAACATTGTCGGGGTGGTGCTTCTACAGGAGTTGCCTCACTTGTCACATCTTGGTGTTAGGGCCCGGCAAGTAAGTTTTGTGCTATGGATTCTTCACTCTTAAATTCATTTCATGGAAATCAAATTAACAATCATAATATCTCATGGTAATTTCCAGGAAAAAGTTGTTTTTGTGACATGCGAAGATGATGACAAAATTGCTTACATTAAAAAACTTGATGGCCAACCAGTGAGGTTAATTTCTTTGAACATCTCCCAATTTGGGTTCATGAGTTAGATTTCAAAAAGTTGCGTGGCTGTTTTTTCCTATTTTGACCAGATGCGAGTTGAGGCTCTGATGTTCTCTATGTTGGTGAGACATTTCAGGTTGGAAGCATCCTCTGCTGGTGTTGATGTATCCCCTTCCGTGTTGAATGATAGCGAAAGGGTTTTGTCTGCAACAAATCTATCAGGTAATGGGACTTCATACACAATGGAAGCCCCAGGACATCAGTCTTCTTCCTGGTCTTCATTCAAAGAGTCTTATTCAAGTCAGGTACAAGTTTATTTGCTTATTCATGCTATTTCACTCAATGCCAACTTCTCCATATACTTTTTAATTTCATTTCGATTCTCACTGTCAAATCGCTAATGGAAATATTTTATTTAGAGTGTTTCGACTCCAGGAGTTCTAGTGCTTGCAGATGCAGATACTCACACTTCAGGTGCAAAGGCTGCCGCTTGTGGTCGCTTAGCTTCTTTGGCAGCACTCTCTGAGAAAGGTACATGATCCCCAAATTTATATCCTTATGAAAAGATAATTCCCTATGTCCATTGGTCATAGCCTTTGCCTGCATTCTAATGGTCTTGATGTTCAATTTCCATTTTCAAATTGTTTAATGGTATCATATTTTAGACGATTATATTATAATTTTTTGTCATTCAAAATCACGTTTACCAATCAGTCAGATCCAGCAGGAGAGTAACCTGGGTCAGTTGTAATTTAAAATGAAACCAAAAGAAAAAGAAACACAGGCAGAGAGAAAGAAGGAAAAAAGCAAGGAGATGGTGAGCAAGAGAATTAGAGAAGTGTTTTTATCCTAAATATCATGTAGTTCAATACTAACTGCCCAACCGAATTTAGCTGTTTTCATGACCAGATCAAGTCTTGTGTGGGCTCGTAACAAGTGCCTGTGTTAAATGCAAGACTCTCCCATGTTTATTTAATATAATGCTTTTGAAACTATGTAACAAAAACAGACGTTTGTCTGTGTCCGACACTGATATGAAGTGTCGGACAGACTGACCCCTACAAACCTGATATGCCAACACATCAACAGTTTATTCCATATGTTAAGAGATTTGTTTAGGGCATTTTAGTACCCTTGGGAAACAGGCTGAATTAGTAAGACCTCCCCTGACCTTTGGTAAATGGTAACAACATTGTTGATGATGCTATAATGTAACGAGCTTCCAGATCCCATTAACCAACTACTTAACTCATTATGAGAAGACCAAAATGTCCCCAACTAACATGCAATCTCTGCCATTTACGCCAACCAAATTGCAATCTCCACTGTCTGAATGGCAAAGAGCACGATTTTGTTGGGGCTATTTTGGTCTTCTCATAATGAGTTAAGCTGTTGGTCAATGGGGTTTGGAAGCTGGGCTGTTTTGGTCTCTTCTCATAATGAGTTAAGCTGTTGGTCAATGAGTTTTGGAAGCTCGTCATATTTTGGCATCAGTCAACAATGTTGACCAACAGTCAAGGGGACTTTACTAAATGCAAGAGTGTAGGGGGTATTACTAATTTGGCCTATTTCCCAAGGAGTAGTATTAAAATGCCTTATTTTTTTTTTTAAATACTCTAGCTCATGTCAAGTGTGCAATATAATAAGAATGTATGTAGATAAGTTGATATATAATTTATGATCATATAAACAATATACAAGTACTAGTTGAAAACTTGAAATAAAATATTTGAAAAATTGCAATTTGTTCAGAAACAGTGTGTTGTCATGTGTCCAATACGAGTACGACACTGTCCAACATGGCAAATTCATTGAAAATGGAGTGTCCTTACATCCATTTTAAGTATGGACTGCACTTTGATTTTTCCGAGGAAAACAAACTCTACACCAACGAGCCCAAATTCCATTTACCCCGTATGTATGGATTCCATTCACGTTGAAATAAACGGAGTATTTTCATGGGGCGTGATGTTAGGCTCTCTCATATTAGGTTTGTTTACATCTTGAGATAGGATCAAAGATTCACACTGTGTTATCCAGCTACCGTATGGATGTGTTCTGATATCTAGGTGCACCGTATGGAGAGAGACTTAGTTTGAACAAAACCCGAGAAAGTGAGCAAGCTTATCCATTTACAAGGAAACCAAAAGATATAAAGGGGAAAGGGGAAGATTTATAGAACCTAGCAAATAAACAATTTTATTTTTTCGTTGAGCTCTGCTTATATCGTTTTGTTTCTAATTTTATTGTGGATGTGATTCCTACAATTGCAGTTTACAGTGACCAAGGGGTACCAGCTTCATTTCGTGTCCCTGAGGGGGCAGTTATACCTTTTGGATCAATGGAATCGGCATTAGAGGAAAGTGGGTCCAGGGAAACCTTCCAATCCCTTCTAGAACAGATAGAGACAGCCAAAATGGAAGGCGGTGAACTGGACAGAGTATGCTCCCAACTCCAGGAACTGATCTCAGCCCAACACCCCTCCAAAGAGACCATCAATAAAATAGCAAAAATCTTTCCAGGCAATGCTCGCTTGATTGTTCGGTCGAGTGCCAATGTTGAGGACTTGGCTGGAATGTCGGCTGCCGGATTGTACGATTCAATCCCGAACGTCAGCCCTTCAAATCCAGCAGTTTTTGGACAGGCTGTGGGCAGAGTATGGGCTTCTCTATATACTCGCAGGGCGGTTCTAAGCCGTCGAGCTGCCGGTGTGCCACAGAAGGATGCTGCAATGGCAGTACTGGTGCAGGAAATGCTTTCACCAGATCTCTCCTTTGTGCTTCACACACTCAGCCCGACAGATCGTGACAGTAATTTGGTTGAGGCTGAAATTGCACCTGGGCTCGGTGAAACCCTGGCTTCAGGCACCCGTGGGACTCCGTGGCGGCTGTCTTCTGGAAAGTTTGACGGCGAAGTGACTACTCTGGCGTTTGCAAATTTCAGCGAGGAGCTGTTGGTGCTTGGTGCAGGCCCTGCAGATGGGGAAGTAGTCCATTTGACAGTAGACTATAGCAAGAAGCCATTGACAGTGGACCCAATCTTCCGCAGGCAGCTTGGTCAGCGCCTCTGTGCTGTTGGTTTCTTCCTCGAGCGGAAGTTTGGGTGCCCACAGGACGTGGAAGGATGCGTCGTTGGCAAGGACATTTTCATAGTGCAGACACGCCCGCAGCCCTGATAAGCTCTCTTTTAGAGTATGCGGTTACTTATCAAACGCCCGCCGATCCAACATGCACCTGTGTCGGCTGTCGTTTTAAATACTGATGATATGTACTCATTATCGAGTGGCCATATCTAAGAACTCACATCTCAGTAGTGAATTGGCAAAGCACATCACTTGTATCTACATTGCAAAAGCAGTGTGACGTGTTATTTAATAATGCAATAAGAAACAGAAAAAGGCTTATGCAGCTTGGTCTATTTCATACGTCTAATTCTTACACCTAATGGTTGGGCCCACACGGAGATCATGTTGAACAATCCAACCATATAGTGTTTGCCTTGCCATGATGATCATCGTTGCCAAAAGTCAGCCCATTTTGACATTGCTAACTAAGGCGGCTTTTACTTTGATATCTCTATTTTCTCACTTTTCGTGACCGAGCCTCATTTTTTCCGGTACCCCTATTTTCTCTTTTTTGAGCGAACCCCCCTACCCAGATAACCCTTTTCTGAGGTCGCCCCTCCCGTGACTTGAACCCATGACATGGGGTTGGCTCTGGCTCTAATACCAAATGTTAAGACCCAGACCAATACACCAAAAGCACCTAGGTGATAGAGGTGCCGAAAGTTTTAAGTCTTAACCTTTAGGGTCGTAACAGTTCAAGGGATATGGATCCAAGTTGGATTATGATCTGGATCAGTTTATTCAAATTCAGATTTTTCATGTACTAATCAGAATTCCGAGGTCACCCACGTACCTTTACATAAGTACGAACTAACAGGGGCACGCTGAGACTTAGAATAAAATGAACTTTTGTTGAAATGTTAAGTGGATAATTTAAACAATGAAATTACTAGTGCACTTCATTATTAATCACAAAAAATAATTTATAAAGATATTTAAATAAATCTTGCACAGATAATAATTTCAATTCATAGTTATATAAAAAATTTCAATAAATGAAAATCATTGGAAAGATCATGTTGACATCTTTTTAACAATATTATTTTTATTGCAAAATAACTTATGGATTGAAAGTTATGAGGTTTTGAAAAATAATTTAAAAAAAATAGTTAACAATTCAGAATGCGGCAAAGAATACGGTACGGGAAATGTTCGAATACAATTCGAGTTTGTCATTGAAAAATTCGTTAAAAATTTGGCAAAAATAGTTTTTAAAAATAAAACAAATAAAAGGCAAAATATGATTTTTCATGTAAAAAAAATGAATAATCAGGGAATAAGTTGGAAAAGTTCATGAATTATTTAAGAATTATTCGATCTTGATAAAAAAAAATGCTCGAATTATTCCAAACTTTTGAATAGCATTATTTGAATAAATAGAGAATTATTCCCAAATAATTGAAGAATTTACTAACTATGATCCAGTCATCAAGGTGGTCAACATGTAGACTGCTCCAGCTCAGTTTGAGCCACGCCACCCTCTACATTACGGGAGCCTTCCAGGTCACGGACTTACCATTCAATGCCACATGTCTCCGTCTGGGTCGTGGTTGGGTTGATAGCTAGAGAGTTTCGACCCTCTAGTTTTCATCCAAGTCCTTTACGATGCGAGTTGATTGTAGGGGCATTGCCATCTACCATGGTTTAAAAAAAAGTGGTAACGGCGATATTATAATTGGTAACGCCTCCCATTACATTATTTAGAAAATAACTTTCAAAACCGAAAAATGGATTTAGTGATATAATGGATGTTATAATGGAAACAAACGTCTGTTATTTTACCGTTATCAAGGTTATTTTGAAAAATAATAAAAAATAAAAATATTTTGACCATTTTTTGATTTGAATATGACTGCCGTGACTACTATAATGGCCGTTATAACAGATATAATAACGGTAACGTTAAATGTCTGTCATAAGATTATAAAGGACCATTTAAGACCTTACTATCCACCATTTTGCCTTGCAATGGGGGTCGCGTCCACTAGTAACCCGTGACCTCCCCATAGAGGGGGGACTACACGACTAACCACGCTATCAAGAGGGGACTATGTGGCTTCTTTTTTTATTTTTGACTTCCGAGGACCGAGGGTATTTGGTCTCTTAGAGCACCCCACTAGTCTCCCGGGACATGTGTGTACTGCTTAATTCCACGCGCCAGATAAAACCGGGGTAAATCCACAGGGGGTGACCCAAGAATCACCATCCTTTCGAACTCCCTTGCACTGTTTTCCGAAGCTGGTGCTTTTCTACTCGCAAATCAAGTCGAGCCGTGTCGACTTTGCTGAGTTCGGAGTCAACTCAACAAGTTGCTATAAATCATGATCGACTAGCCCGATTGCCCGAGTCTACCTGAATTCTCATCAACTCTATGACTCAGCTGAGTTTGTAGTCGACTCGATAAGTTGTAAAACCACGGCTAAAATAGTATCGGGCTGACCGGGCCTGACCTGGCCCGGCCCATTAACGTCCCTAATTATGAAGAACTTGCATGAGTGCATCATTTTGTCCTTTAGGTTGGGAGTCGCTTTAAAATCCAAATAATAAGGTCAACTACCTGTGGGCTCCCACTAATTGATGAAGATTCTCATTTTAACATGTACTTATTTTGAGTGGGCCCTAAAGAGTACTCCACGTGGTGTTTTGGAGGGGAGCATCAAACACGGGCTCTCAATTCAAGAGATCCACGCAGTTCTTGCCTCGGACACTTTGGATCTCTCCAATCCAATGGTCAAAAGGCCTCAAAGCGCACATTTTTTTTGTCCGGTTATCCGCGGGATATCATTTTCCTATAGCAATACAACTAGTGTGTGTTGCACCCATGAGGAAATGATAAACTAAGTTAAGATTTGTATGGCTCCCATGAAACCCTACCCCACAAGAATCCTACTTATATAAAATAAATAAATAAATAAATAGCAACTTGAACATGGTCAAAGTGAGAAAAACAATCTAATAATAATAATAATTTCATTATATAATAATGGACCCGGGTCTTTACCACACACATGGTGCATCGAATCGTGTAGATCCAAAACCGAGGAGTTGGTCACTAACACCTGTCACCAAATATTGCCACATGGCACATTTTCAGGTACACTGACCCATGAATGTTTGTCCAATCCCCTGATGGACATACATATACCGAAAATCAAACTTGATACGTGAATTTTAATTGTTGGATTTGAGCGTTTTTTCATCATGATCTTTGTGAACATGCCCAATGGATAAAAATCATTGGGTTTGCGTCGAAAATGAAAAAAAATCAAATCTAAGGGCTAGGAATCACCTATCAGACTGATTTCTGGTGTATAAGTCGCCATATACTGGGTTGATGGGCCAGATATGGTGTGACGATGACACATGGCGCGTATTGGTGACCAATACCCCATGAAATAAATTAAGTTGAGGTCACATGTTTTTGTTTTGTTATAGCTTATTCAAACAAGAAAAGATTTAAAATAAAAATAGTTTTGTCTTTGGCATTGTTCACAAGTTGGATTCTCTTAGCTAGGTGGGCTTGAACCCCTGCACATGAACCCACAACCTAGAACACTCCATTTTATTTTATTTTATTTTTAGATTTTTTTTTTTAATTGATTCAAAGAACATTTTGGTAATATATAGAATCTTATGTTTGACCCTTTTCAATAAGTTCAGCCAAAATTATTAGGCTAGGAATTTGAAGACAAGACATAGCTCTAAACAGAGTCAAATATATAACAAATAAGATTCATGTTGGGACTAACTAGGATTTATGTTGCCGACCTCAAACATCTATCTATATAAAACAGGGAAATTGTCTCCCCACTTATCCAGTTTCATAAAGGATGGCCGATATATTATCACCCCAAATGGACGGTGGATCTCAGCCACTCTCACCCGTGCCCTAACACGGGGTTGATAATTTTTTATGAGGATCCACATCACACACTTGAATACCATCCAACAAATGCAACTATTTCTTTTGATAATTTTTTTGTGTGTTTATGTAATTTCTGTCACATTTTATTTTCCTTCGAGAATTTAAACATGGGCAATGAGAGAAAAGAAATATACTAAAAACTGCTCAATGTTAGACACTCTGACACTCTTTCGGGCCCACTTTTTCATAGTTGGCTCACCCCTTTGTGGATCTATACTCCAAAAATCAACCTGATTAGTGATCACTAGCCATTGCATTTGATCGCTTTTCTTGGGGGTGATTCTAGCGGATCTCTTTTGGCAAATGCTTTGACGGTGAGTGCTGTGGGCACGGGCCACCCACTATCTATATAATAAGGGAGTTCAGTTGTCTCTCCCTCTTATAGGCTTCATATAAAGAAGGGCCGAGATCTTATCCCCCCAACTGGACGGTGGATCTTAGCCACTCAAACCCTATTTTGACAAATGCTTTGTTGGGGAGTGCCGTGGGCATGGGCCAACCACTAATCTATATAATAAGGGAGCTCAGTTGTATCCCCTTCTATAGGTTTCAATAAAGAAGGGCCGAGATCTTATCCCCTTATGGACGGTAGATCTAAGCCATTCACACTCGATTTTGGCAAATGCTTTGTCGGGGAGTACCGTGGGCCCGAGCCACCTACTAGTGTATATAACAAGCAGTGGCAGAGCTAGGAAGGGGCCAGCCCCCTGATCAATTGTGAAAATGCATTTAAATTTTTTTCCTTGACGAATCAACCCTAATTTAGAGAGAAATTACCCCAAAATCTGACTTCTAATGGTGGATCCGAGAAAGGAATCCGAAGTCTTGGTGTCCATCCCGAAACGTTTGACAGTGTCCGACTGCCAATCTGAGGTAGCTGACTGCTGATCCGAGGTAGCCAAGAAGATCCTGCAAAAACACACTATTGATGGGTGTTCACCAGCAGAGCCTCCGATGCTTAAGTTACAAATAGATTTTTAGCAGTAATAATCTCAAAATCAAGATTGCATGTTCCTACATTGTTACTATTGCCTCTATTTCCCCACGGTCTCGATGCCAACTTCAGTGTCTGTCGACTTCTTTCAGTTGATGCGTTCGGTCCTTATTTTCTCTCTTGGATTACTTTATAAAGGGGTTCCGAGATGAATCATTATCTCGAAGCCTTACTGGCCGGGGATACTGAACATCTTGTCCGTCTTCGAGGGTCTATATCCTCGGCGACATCTATTGCCATGTGTCGTCACTTCGGGCTTCCACGTGTACATGCCAAAAATGGTACTTACAGGTATCATACCTCGTAGAGTGGGGTTCCACACAACTAGTTCTTAATTAAAAACGTAATGGAGGAGTAAAACTTTGATGACAGCTGATGTCATCAAGGCCGATGACAGCTTGCAATATGAGCCACGTGGCACACTCTATGGGGACTATGCCGTATGGATGTTTTCCCAATCCCTAGGAGGACTTATAAACCAAAAATCAGCTTGATTAGTGATTTCAAACCTTTGGATCTTTGTACCTCAAATAATGGTCAATAATGCTCAAATTCAGACGGTTAAAATCAAACCATGAAAATAATTCCAATTCAAGGCCTACAAATCACTGATTAGGCTGATTTTTAGTTTGTAGGTCCATCTAGGGATTGGACAAACATCCATACGGTCAGAGTCCTCTAAGATTGTGCCACGTGTCTCATATTTGTAGTCATCGGCCTCGATGACAGCATGCTGTCATCAAAGTTTTACTCGTAATGGAGCGGAAGGGAGACTAGCAACATGACACAGTGCTCAGTTGTAGGTTCATATCTTCCACAAGAGATGGAGTTCGGGATCCATAAATCAGAGCCGTCGGATCTGATCAGAGAATATCCGTGACCTCTATCTTGAGTCCATGACCTTCACGTGATTTGCGTATAGAAAGGTGGAAAGAGAAGAATAAAATATGCATAGTCAGTCTTAAGAGGACATCCTCCCGATGGTCCAGACATGTCAAGGAACAGTGAAACATACATGATTGGGAGTAAAACTTGTCACAAGATGTTGTGACGGAAGCCGGTCACAGCACTCAATACGAGCCACGTGTCACACGATCAGAGGTCACTGACCGTATGGATGTTTGGCCAGTCCCTTGTTGGACCTACAAACCAAAAATCAGCCTGATAGTCATTTACAGCCTTTGGATTTTTGCACCCAAATATTGCTAAATAATGCTCAAATTCCTACCGTTAAAATAAACCCATGAAAATAACTTCAATCGAATCGGTTAGAAATCACGAATCAGGCTGATTTTTTGTGTACCGGTCCACCGAGGGACTGGCCAAACATCTATACAGTCATAGTCCTTTAATAGTATGCCACGTGGCTCGTATTGAGTGCTGTGACCGGCTTCCGTCACAACATGTTGTGACACAAGTTTTACTAAGCTGTCGGGAATACTACTTTTAGCCAAAGTTTAAAAAGGGCTGTTATAACGGTATAATGGACTGGAGTAAAACTTCTATCACAACAAAGTTGCAAATCACACAATCACAGCCAATGAGTCCTCGGCACGTACACATCAAAGAAAAAGAAAATGGGTACGTTGCACAGTAATTGTGTGCGTGCCGAGAACTCATTGGCTTGTGATTGTGTGATTTACAATTTGTTGTGATAGAAGTTTTACTCAATGGACTGGGGGCGTTACTTTTTTTTCCATTGTGACAAATTGCAACACTCAGGTGCAAAAATGGAAAATTACGAAACACCGATTTTCTCAGAAAATAATGGTCGTTATTTTCATTATAATCGAAAAATAACAGACTGAGCGTTAAAACGGTACCTAACGTAATGGGGGGAGGTGGACGGCCGTTTTTTAAACCATGCTTTTAGCTCAAATCCTGTAAGATGGGGAATATGTTTTCTGAGCGGCACCCCAAAGTCCAAAGTGAAGTGGGGTTCTTTACTTCCACGCATTTTGCCCCCATCTTAAATACGTACCGGAAATGTTCCGAGTACAATTCGGATTTGTTATTTAAAAATGTGTTAAAAAATTAGACAAAAATAATTTAAAAAATAAAATAAAACTAAAAAAATAAAATATTGACAGTTTTTTGTCTTATTAAATAAATTTTCATGTTCGAAACTAAATAATCTGGGAATAATTCGGAAAAGTTTGTTTCCAAACTTTTGAATAAGACTTATTTGAATAATTCGTACGCTTCGCAAATAATTTGAGAATTTAATAACTATGAAATGGACAATGGGAGTATTCACATTCCCTAATTCAGGCTTTTTCTTTCAAAATGGACGGTTAGATTGACGATTTCATCCCTACACATTACAGAAAATCGTGCCACTCCAGCGATTAGGTTTAGATTGTCACTCCAGAAAATCTTTTTCCTGAGAAAAGTCAAAAGTAAAAAAAAAAAGAAAAAAGCTGCATAGAAGAACTGATTCCTCGTCACGGCGGCTCAAAGCCGAGCGACGCCAGCTCGCTAGCTACTATATAAAGTAGAAACAATAAAAAAAAACCGGCACTCGATCTCGTGAACGAGCGAGTCAGAAACAGAACCCTCCTCCCTCCCTGCACATGCGTTACACAGAATCACAGTCAACAAAAACAATCAAAATTCCAAAAAGACTGATTAGCTTTTTTTCCGCTACCTGCCCCCAAATTTAGCGGTTTCTCTTCAGCTTTAGCTACCTTCCAACTGCTCTTTTCCTTTAGATAAGGTCTTCCCCAAGCCCCCAACTTCAACCTCCTCCAAAACTCAACAAAAACACCCAGCCAGATCATTCTCTACTCCAAGAGGAAATTCCGCCAAATTTAGCGTTTTTTCGTCTCTAATTTTGGCGGAAATTAAGGTTTCGAAGACTTTGAACGAAGACTTCTTCTTCTTCTTCCTTCATTCTTTCTTGTTGGGTTGTTTTTACCAAAATGTCGGCAGTTATGAGAGCTCTTTCTGGCTCCAAAGACATTTCTTCCTTCAATCCTGAAATGGAGAAAGAAGAAAAGAGCAACACCGCCACCACCACCACCACCACCACCAACAAAAACAACAACAACAATGGTGGCGTTGGTGAACCAAGCGACGGTCGTGGAGCAGAGACGTTCAGCAGGAAATTCAGCTCTGTTTCTATCTATTCTACGGAGAACGACGAAGATGGAGACGATGACGACGCAGAAGAGGACGGCGACGCTAAGAAGAAAGAATTAGACCTTGGCCCTCAGTTCAGCCTCAAAGAACAGTTCGAGAAAGATAAGGTTCATGGTCTTCTCTGCTTCTTATTTTTTTAACAATTTATTTCAATTCTTCTGTTTGATTGTTCAAATGGGTTCTCATGAAAATTGAATTTTTTTTTTCTATAATTAGGATGACGAGAGTCTGAGGAGATGGAAAGAACAGCTTCTTGGAAGTGTAGATTTCTCTGCTGTTGGAGGTATTGCTCATGAACAGTTTTATTTTTTTTTTTTCTTTAATTTTTATATGTGTATCTGATCATAATTCAAAAACCCATTTGAGAATTTCGTTTATTTTGTGTTAATTCAAGAACCCAATTCACCATAGCTTGGTTTTTCGACTTTTTTTTTGAAGAGGCCCAACTGAAATTCAAGGCACTGTGCCATTAAGATAAGACCTTGGTGTTTCTGTTGAGCATGAATTCTCAATCAAAATTGACCCTTTTATTGAAATCTCAACAGAGAATGTGGAACCTGAAGTTCATATCCTGAGCCTCTCAATTCTGTGCCCGAACCGGCCTGATCTCGTCTTGCCAATTCCATATGTCCCCAATGCAAAGGGCTATGCCTTCTCCCTCAAAGACGGAAGCCGCTACCATCTCAAGTTCACATTCACCGTCTCGAACAACATCGTCTCCGGCCTTAAATATACAAATACTGTGTGGAAGACCGGAGTGAGAGGTAGAGCAAAAAAAAACCTCATTTGTTTCATTGATCAACCTTCTTTCAGATAATTGTCTTCGTTTTCTCTTATATGTTTTTGATGAATTCATGACAGTGGAGAATACAAGAGTGATGCTGGGAACTTTCAGTCCTCAGCGAGAGCCTTACACCTACGAATTGGACGAAGAAACGACCCCGTCGGGTCTTTTTGCGAGGGGTTCGTACTCTGCAAGAACCAAGGTATAAATAAAACCAACCAAATTAACAATCTTCAATGTACAAACAGCCCTTTAAAACTAAAATTTTTGTTTCCATGTTTCAGTTTCTAGATGACGATGGCAAGTGCTATTTGGATATCAGTTACAGCTTCGAAATTCGAAAGGACTGGCCATCACCCTCTTGAGGTTTTTTGCTCCTCGCTTCGATTCGGGCTACTTGGGACTGCAACAGATGACGAATTAGGGATTTTAATCCATTGAAATTGTTGTATCTTGTAATCCAACCGGGCGAATTTACACCCCATCTTCTAATTTGTTTGTTCTTTGTTTCGCTTGAGTAGGAGGATTAGGCCAGTGATGGTGTTTGAATGCAGAAAATGGATAATTTTAACAGCAATGTACATGGCAAGTTCTCTTGTACTGAACAACCAGAATCTTGCCTGGAAGTTGGTTCTTTGTTGACCTTGAGAAATTTAGATTCTTGACTACTGTTCTTTCTCTCCAGTTTTGTTTCTACAGGGAATGTTTGGTTTGCTAAAGTTGGAGGACTGATTGTGGGGCAATGCATCCTTCTCATCTTTCTTTTTGTTTTTCTTTTAGTTTTTATGTTTTAAACGCTCTGCTTGTCTGTTTGTTTGTCTGTTTGTCTCTTTGTTTGCCTTGTTTTTTCATAGACTTGGGTATCTGCTGGAAGGTCTAGTGATCATTAATTTCCATTGAAGCAGGAATCTCTTTCAAGGGATGAAGATGAGATAAGAAAAATTTATTAGATTGGACCCCATATGATAAGTTATAAGATTTTCAAAGCTAGGTGCCAAAGATTAGTCATTTACAATGTGGTCCATGAGCCCTGCTCCATATGGGATCACATGCCTACTGATATTTAGGGGAAAAAAAAAAGAAAAAAAAAAAGCCGGTAACGGTTCAAATCAACTCGGCAAGTCGATTTGGGACTTGGCTAAGGTGACTCGACTCAGTGGGATTTTCGATAGACTCGATGCGAGTCGAGAAATAGTTTTTTTTTTTTTATCAATTTCGAGGATTTTTTTTACCAAGAATTATTTTTTCCATATTATATCATGGTTTAAAAAAGGCTTACGTTATCTCGAAAATAACATCCAAAATCGAGAAAACAAGGTTTGTGTTATAACAGCTGTTATAACGGAAATAACGGCCATTTGTTTTGAGGAAAAAAGTGTGATTCTACAATTATTAAGGTTATTTTTAAAAAACATATTAATATTCTGACCTTTTTTGACTCAGATGTGACCCGTTGTTATAATAGACATAACGGTAACGCTTAGAGTCTGTTATGACCTTATAACAGACCATTTAAAACATTGATTTTATCTATGTTGTTTTGTTTTTAAATTTTTTTATTTATATTTATATTTATAATTTTAATAATTCAACTCACAAGTCAACAGGTCAACTTGACTTGATGAACTTTTTTAATAAGCAATACTAGTTCAAATCTCAGATGGAGGCAAAAATGTTCATGTTCTAAAAACTGTTCAAAACTTGATGGAGGCAAAATGGATTCTAAGGTGACAGTCCAGACTTCATTCCCACATACCAAAATCCACCACCTCGAGCAAAAGGTCAATTGAAAAGTATTTTTTTTACTGAAATACCCATGACACTTAAATGGTTTCTTTAATAGTAAATGGGTAACTTCGACTTTTTCAACTTAAAATTTTTTGGTGGTAATTTTAGATGCAACCCGCGAATTGTGAGGGCTTCCAACCTGTTGAAAGCACCCCACCAAAAAAAGTAAGAATGTTCCACATTTTGTTTATTCGAGGAGGGTGAGTACAAGCTAGAGACTGCTGTCGAGAAGGCGAGGCAGGGCAGGTGAAGGAGACCACGACGTCTAAGCTGGGCGAGTACAAGGACTTCGATTATGTTTCTTGTTTTGTGCACTCAATGTCTTCATGGGTTCTCAAGGGATATCCGTCTTCCTTTTGTTTATGTTTCAGAACTTGCGAGGCTCTGATCATCTTGCAGGTTATAAACATTTTCCCGTATATTTGTTTTGTTAGTTTTTTTATGCAGATGAGTGCAAGAAGAGGATGAGCATGGACTCTAATCCTATGCAACAACAATGACATGGATGTTTTCAATAGGTGGGGTGCGTTCTATAGGTGGGGTCCCTCACAATTCGTGGGGTGTGACTAAAATTTCCCAATTTTTTGTTTTGAAACTCTCCCTTGAGGACCAGAATTCAGATTTGCCCCCATCCAGATGTGCCCCCCTTCAATTGCTAAATTTTCAAAACTGTCCCTATTTTATCAGAATTTCCAAAACTATCCTTTGAGTTGAAACTTTCTTATTTTGTGAGGTCTTCAACAAAGGCCCCTGCAATCACTCAACATGCAATGCACGCGCCTTCCACTAGTATCTATGATTAGAATTTCTCGAATCTAATATGCTTTCACATCTATATTTTTGCTATGAGTACAGTTTCCGTGAACTCATAATTTCTGACTCATAAATTCACTCTGCTCGTCTTTGGATTTCACAAATTCCAATGTGGTTTTGCTTTGGTAAAGTAAATGTCAGCTCAGTATGAAAGCAATCGTTGGATTTCTTGGGATCCACGGACGAGCACAGGAGTGAATTTATGAGTCAAAAATTTGAGTTCAGGGATCAATCTGTAGACTTGCATACTCGAAAAACGATATGCCAAACTTAGTGCAATTTTCACGTGACTGTACAACAATGTGATCTATTAAATGTCGGACCCACCATGAAGTATTTAAATGTTACCATATCCATCCCAAAATTTGACAACATACAGCCTATGTAGGTATGGGGGACAAAGGCACATTGGCCCTCTCAAGGCCGTGAATCTGTTTCTTTTGTTTCTCGAATGGAGCCAGCTTCGCAGTATAGTACCATGTAGGATTTCTGAAACAAGTTTGTCCGAAGGGTGGGATCCTCCAAACAATGGGTCCCTTCTGAGAAATCTTATATGCCAAAAATCAATTTACATTTTTCTTCTTTCCATTTGGAACATCAATTTATACAATTTTGTTGTAGATTACGCGATGGGTAGTAATATCAGGAAAAGTTTGGTTTCAACCATAGTTTTAAAAATGGTCGTTATAACGAAAATAACAACTATTATAATGGTAAAAGAGATTAGGGCAAGGAAAACACCATACAAGAGATTCTCATTAACATTAAGGCACTTCTATTTTTTTGGGGATCTATCTCTCAGGAGGTGAGAGGTATTTTCTTTAGCGATACAGTGTTTAGGTTTGATACCATTATGCGGAGAGTAGTACTTCTTTGTTGTTCCCTCTGGTGTGTTTCTTTTACATTCTTTGTACTTATTTCTTTTGAGATCCTCTCGATCTCCTTTAATGCATTTGACTTATCAAGAAAAAAAATACAGCTATTATAACGGTAACGCCCCAACTCTGTTAAATTATTTAAAAAATAACTCAAAACTGAAAAATATTGGCTTAGCGTTATGGGCCCCGCTTGGTATCGCCACAAATCTTTGTTTGCAAATGTTTGCAACATGTTTTTTTGCATTTATGGGTGCTTGGTTGCACCTTACCATTATTCGCATGGGTAAATATTTACCGTGGCCCATATTTTTTTACTATTTGATCTGGTACTAATGTTTGCATGCAAAAAATAGCTGCAAACATTCACTTTTTTGCTCGAGCTTCCTTGAATAAAAAGGCTGTGAAATCAAAACGTCTCTCTCTCTCTCCATCCTCCATTACCCATGACGATGATGCACAAAAAATAATCAATCCTCATTTCTCCAAGTAAAACCTGTGGTTCAAACGAACATCACCAATGGATGATTTGCTTAGAATGTTCTTGTCAATTATGCGAAAAAACAAAGACGTCCTGGTTAGGGGTTAAATACTCGAATGCATAGTCTTGTAGACAAGAAATTTTCTTCTATAAGCCCAAGTTAGGGACCTACCAGAGTAAAACTTTGATGACTGTCGTCGGTCTGCAAAGCTACTGACCAACCACAATATGAGCCACGTGGCATGTTCTTAGAAAATTTTGACCGTATGGATGTTTGGCCCCTAGATGGAGAGTAAAACTTCGCTCACTGCCCCTGATGACCACCCTGATGACTGCTCACAATATGAGCCACATCGCACACTTTTAGAAGACACTGACCGTATGGATGTTTGGCCAATCCCTAGATGGGCCTAACAACCTAAAATCAGCATGATTAGTGATTTCAAACCTTTGGATCCTAGTACCGAAACAATGGTCAATAATGCTCAAATTCACAATGTTAAAATCAATCCATGAAAATGATTCCAGTCCAACTCTTAGAAATCACCAATCAGGTTGATTTTTGATTTGTAGGTCCACTTAGGGATTGGACAAACATCCATATGGTCAACATCCTCTACAAATGTGCCACATGGCTCATATTGTGGAAGGTCATCATGGACAGTCAGAGAAATTTTACTCCTAGATGGACATACAAATCAAAGATTAGCTCGATTAGTGATTTATAAGCATTGTATTGGAGTCATTTTCGTGGTTGATTTTTAACCGTGGAATTTGACATTATTTGGGGTACACAGACCAAAAGATTTGAAATCACTAATCAGGTGGCTGATTTTTAGTTTCTAGGTCCACTTAGGGATTGGCCAAACATCCATACAGTCAACGTCCTCTAAGAGTAATCCGCGCATATTGATGCAGGTCAGCAAAGTTCTACTCGGACCAATTACTCATGATTGGGTCTTGCCCAAAATCAACATGACTTGATTATTTCATGATTCTCATCCATTTGTTCCGTTGATTGGTTGTGATCAACCAGTTCCATTGACCTTGTACGTACCATGATGATCTACATTTCCTATTTTGTATACGACCTAACCTTCTCAATTGACTCTCTCATTTTGTTATTTATTGAGGTTACTCCTATATTTTCATGAATGCGTTCATTTCTGATTTTATTTTTCTTTGTCTTAACACACATCCATCTTTATCATTTTAGGGTGGGGGGATAAGAGATTTTGATGGGCCCACGGGCCAATTAGAAAATTTCAGATATTGTGGAGGGGAAATAAGAGAAAAGGGGAGAGAAGAGAAATTGACGGGGTATCGAAAATTCTCCATCTTAACATCCTGATATTGCATATACTCATTTTATGAACATGTTGTCCAAAATTCTGATCCATAAAGCATCGCTAGTCTTATTGTCGTTTTATAAAAATTTTCTTGTAGTCTAATGCTTGCTAGCTTTCCTAGGAAACTAGTAACAGCTACTAAAGAAAACCGAAGCTTGTTTGAGGCGAAAAGCATGCCAGCAAAAATGGGCTTCCGTATAAGGGCTTTACGGCATAAATGGGCTCCCATTAGGGGATAGTGGCGCTGCATCAACCATGGTTTAAAAACGGCCGTTATAACGGATTCGGACCTCCCCTGTTACGTTATGTACCGTTTTAACTCTCAAAAAATAACGGCCATTATTTTCCGTTATAATGAAAATAATGACTGTTAGTATCAAAATGTGTTAAAAAAGTCCGTTATTTCCGTTATTTTTCAGTTATAAATTTTATTGAAAATTTGAATTTTAGTGCCATTTTTTTTCTTCCATTATTGTCGTTATTTCCTCTTTTTCCATTTTTGCCCGTCGTTACAATCCGTTATAACGGAAAAATGGTAACACCCCCAGCCCATTATACTGTTATAACGGCCCCTTTTAAACCGTGGTATAAACTATGAACATAAAGAAGTGGGGATGCAAATGGGCTGGGCCAGCCCAATGGAATTTAAGAGGATGTTTGGATGTATGGGTGTGTTTCGTGAAAAAACATGTTAATGGAAAAAAGACACGTTCTTTTTTGGAATGTTGTTTCGTGACTATTTAACAAAAAACATGTTTTATCTGAAAATGTGATTTGACAACAAAGTTGTTACAAAATCCAAGCATCCATAAATATTTCATTCTTCGGTTGATAAGCTAAGCTCGCTTTGTACAGGTTTGGGCTGAAAGACTCCAATGTAGTGTGGGCCTGGACATGGGCCTAGCTTGAGATATTTGGTCCAACTGCTTATCAGTTTGGGTCCAGTCCTGTCTTGGCTGCCCAATAGGTCCTTACGTTTTTGGTGATTCTTTGAAAACACCGTGTATCTAAGCGTTTTTCCAGAAAATGAGATTTTGTTTTCTTCAAAAAGACGTGTTTTAAATGGGGATTTGCTAACACACACATACCCTACCATACGATGGACTAGCAAGTGTGTGGCGATTTGCAATCTGGACTATCTTCGTGTTAAGACAAAAATCAGAATTATCATACTTCTGAACTTACATTATTTGAAAAGATTCTAAGAATTCGATCAATAAGATACATTAAATTCAAAGAGTGTAAAGTAGATCCAATTTACGGGACCTTGTGCTCATTGACCACGATTTTAAACATATTAAGTTACCGCTTCAAGATTAACCAGAACCGCTTTTCGACATAGTCGATCGGGATTTCGTAATGCTCCAAACAGTTCTAACCAATGTTTCGAAACTTGAAAACTCGACTAAGAAGTCCCTCTATGCCTCGTGAGTCGACTCGGGTGAGTTATTAAATTAATTACTAAATATATAAAAAATATAAAATAGTTAAAATAATAGATAATTGAAAAATATTTTGAACATTAGATACCTCATTTAGGGATCTGAAAATGAGAATATTTGATAAATTAGTGATTTTTTTTGACTAGTGAGCCGACTTGACCCAACTAAGTTGGCCAAATTTCTAAGTTGACTTGGGAAGCCATTACATATTGAGTTACTAGGCCGAGTCTACTTGAAATAAGTTCGAGTCGACTTGATGAATTTTAAAACCTTATATATATTTAGGGTTAGGATCGGGGGACAACATTTTCATACAACATTTTTGACAACAATTTTGGCGTACCCACATGGAGATGAATCAATAGCTGATTTTTGGCGAGGATGATCTCCTCACTATATAGATCACCCCTATAAAAAATCAGCCCATTCTGAAATTTCCAACCCTATCAAATGTGGTTTTCAAGTTAGCGATAAAAATGGACAGTCCATAATTCTTCAACTTGTAAACCGGTTTAGGAATATCAGAATGATTTGAATTTTTGTGAGGATGATCTCCTTACCAAAAATCATCCCATTCCAAAACTTCTAATTTATATATTGGGCAGGCCGCAGCAAGTTTTTGTTGTCAAAAATGTTGTATGAAAATGTTGTCCCCCGATCCTGATATATATATATATGTATGTATGTGCATATTAGTAGATCAATTTAGGATTATTTAAATAGACCTAACCTATTCACCCCACTCTAGGTCTTTTCGTCTCAATACCAAGAGAACTTTAGGTTCTATATAATTATTTGTCGAATATCTCACGGTATGTTTAGGTCAAATAGTGCAAGATCTCGGGGCTGAAAAGTCACGAGTGCCATATTCTTATATAATATTTTTTTTCACTTACAATTCCCAGACTCTTACCTAAGAATGTGTGTTCAATTTTGATTGCGTTGTCTATGTTCTTTAGGTAGTTATGTTCCAAGGAGTTGAAGGTAAGGGAATTGGAGCAACTTGAATCCTATATTACTCTAATACTTTGCAAATTGAAAATGATTATTTTGTTGACATTTTTTTTTGCATTGTAGTGCACTTTGCCATTCATTTAGTCGGTGGGGTCAAGATGGCTGTACCAATACAATATCGGTGGATGTATCTAATTGTGAGGCACTTGTACAAGCTAAAGTCATATGTTCATAATAACTTAAGTCAATTTCGAAACCTAGCTTGATGCCCAAATTAGGCAAACAAGGTCTAAAAATCTCGATACCTCATCCAATACTTTGAATGTGTTGAAATAAATGTGTTGGAAGAGACGACATAAAAAAAAGGTATGGTTGGGAATCTATAGTGGATTGTAGGTCTATGGATTTCGAGTTTTAACCTAAGTCGATTTTGGAACCTCAACGTCCAAAATCAGGCAAATGAGGTCCGAAACTCCCAAAACCTCTTCCAAGAAATATGTTAAAAATACAACATTAAAAAAAGATGTTTGGAAATATGCAATGGGCTATGGGTCTAGGGACGTTGGAGTTTTAACTTAAGTCAATTTTAGAACCTTGATGCCCAAATCAGGTAAATAAGGTTCGAATCTCCTAAAACCTCTTTCAAAATTTGTAGTGTGTTGAAACAAATATGTTGGAAGAGGCGACATAAAAAAGAGGTCTAGTTGAAATTTACAATTTGAGTTATAGGCGTAAGAATTTTGGAGTTTTAACTTTCAATTTTGAAACCTCGACGTCCAAATCAAACAAACAAGGTTTGAATCTCCAAAAACCTCTTCTAGTACATTGAAACAAATGTGTTGAAAGAGACGACATTACAAAAGAGCTCCAGTTTAAAATCTACTACGGATTTTACAGTTTCAACTTTAAGTCAATTTTGGAACCTCAACGCCCAAATTAGACAAATAAGATCCGAATCTGGAATATGTTGAAACAAATGTGTTGGAAGACACAATGTCAAGAAAATATGTCCAATTTAGAATCTGCAATGGATTATAGGTTTAGGGATTTTAGAGTTTTAATTTAAATTGATATTAGAATCTCGACACCCAAATCGGGGAAACGAAGTCTAAATCTCCCAAAATCCATTCCAACACTTAGAGTGTGTCACATCCCAAACTCTGGACAACCGAACCCGATCCAATAGTCCATGGGTCGAGCCGTTCCCTCCATCGAGACATGATATGAAACGATAACAATCCTTCAATCGAAATGGACAAAGGGTCAATTTAAATGGTATTGCAATCAATCAATATGGAATATTCATATTAATCGTAAATCCAAATTTCATATAGTGCGGAAGCGTAAATTGTCATTTTATTCTCATAAGATAATGAAGTAAAATTCCAAGTAACATTAGTGATCCATCGGACCACTGATGCGTGAGCATTCCGATGGTGGCGATAAGATATATTTCTCTTTGGAGTCTCTGTCGGATTCTCGTAGTATGTTCACCAATCCTTGTTTCGATACCTTTGCCTCCTCATGGTCTACGGTTTTACTCATTGGATCATTACTTGCAACTGACTGTAGATTAGGGTCATCAACTCGCTTCTTGATTTGTCCGTGGTTATGTCGGGTGGACTTCCCCTTCGAGCATATCGTTTCTTGATCTTTTCCCTTTTCACTGGTGCATATTCTTGAGATTCTGATTATATTAAGAAGCTCAAATGTCCACGCACCCTCGCACGAGGTACTAAGCGATAGCTATTGTAATCTTCCAAGGAGGTCGTGTCGGACATCCTTCTCCATATATGCATCATCAAACATTCACCAATCAAAAATAGGGTTATACAACTCCGCACTAATTGCAACATATAGATCTCAAATGTTAACAAGTATAAATAAAACGTCACTGCGCACACCCTCAATTAGCCCATGTGTAAGGAGAATAGATGGATTCCTAACAAGAGAATCCCTTAAACGGGTAGGTTTTATGGCTCTTATCTAGGGACGTACATGGATAAATTAGGTCCATCCTCCAACAAGTTCACTGATCATAGTAGTCAGATCTAATAAGATTTTTGGAGTAAAAATACCATTTCAGAAGTTAACAAAAGGGCAAGGTATCCGTGATAGTCAAATGGTCAGATCAGACCGTCTGTGTTATCTGCATCATTTGTTGAAGTATCGTCACATCCAATACATTCATATCAAAAGAATATGTCCTAAGATCGAACGGATGATCTTGGTCATCATGTAGATTCATGTGGCTAAGGATCACATCATCAGTAGTCTAGTTTATGATTTACCATACTGTACATTCCAATGGTTCAGATCTGTATGTGCATTCAGTCAGGACTTAGGGACTTAGATATGATTCAACAACATTCAGTCCATAATGCTAAGAGCCAATCAGTCCATGGTCAGTGCCTTAGTCTCTCCCACTATATTTCACCAAGTCTTAGGGTATATATTTTACCCCTTGAAATCTGTTAGATTTAGTAATTAATCCAGGTCTATTAGATAATTAGGTAGACACCCGTAGTCCTTTGGTGATTGAAGTTAACCATAAATTCTATTTGATGTATAACAGTTCAGATTAGAACGGGTTGCTCTAAGCATTGATCGGCATAGGGTACCTCCCAACAGTCCGTAGTGGGAAGTTTCATCGAGGTCATGGATTTGCACAGGGTTCATGGCAGCCCATAGTAGGACGTTTTTAACATGAACCACTATCCAACTCAGATCTCCATCACCATATATTGATAGGTCTTACATGGGTATCGTTGACCTTAATAATTTTTAACATTAATTATCAATCCTCACAAATGCATACTCAACAAGCATAATCAATACTCCAATAGATAACATATTCCCAATCTAATCACTTCAGCCCAACTCCAAAACAAATTAACAACATTACCTATAATGTCTTAATCAAATCCAATGACTTAGATCCAACTCAATCAATCCAACAGTCAACAACCAATTAAAATTTCATTTCTAAAGAAAAGAAATTTAAAGCTTTCGAGGTTCACGTCTCCTCTACGTAATCGTCGCCCGAGGGATCACCAGCAAATCCCACCACGTACTCAGCTCCATTCCCACATATCCTGTCCATCATCGTGGTTGCACGGTCACTTGCAATTTTATCGGTTTGCAACCCTGAGCTAAGGCTCAATAGTCCACATTGTAACAATGACAATGATAAGGTCCAATACCCGGGATGTTTACCACGAGTTGCAAATAGAATGATATAGCAGCAATCATATGAGACATGATATTTCCAAAGATCAAATGGGTCCGAACATCATCCACAATCCCCACCAACAGTCTATGTCACCCACCGAGGGACATACCTATCCCACTAGAGTGTCATGTTCATTGGACCGACCGACATAACATTCTTATAGTAATAATCTCATCGAAATTCAACCACGACATTTCAGACAATTCATCCATCAACAAGATATATGATTTTTTCATATTTCACAACCATTTCAGTATATGAACCAGAATAATATTCGCATCCCAATCATTCAAGCAATAACATTATTCACATACAATACATGGAATACCAGTAAGAATAATCAAACCATTGTTAAAGGTACCTACCTGTGTGCGTTTCACTTTGTGTCGCACGTGTCTCGTGAGTTCGGCTCGACCTCAAGTCTTTCTCTCCTTCTTTCAACATCTTCTCGTCTTGTTTTTCTTCCATTTTCTTTTCTCTTTCTTATAAAGTGAGATCATCCTTTTTCTCTCAACGGTACCTACGGTTCCTTCAAGTAGGATTATTTCTTTCCTTCCTCTATGGGTTTACGGTTATGTCTTTAAGGAGTGTTTTGGGAACTTTCCTAAGGTCAGCATCCTCTTGTTGGTAAGTTTTCTAACTAAGGTTAGTTAGATAGGTATTATTAGAGGATTTCTTACTAACTTTCCATGCAGTGTTATAGGTATATTTGGGGAATAAAATCCCACGGTCAGTACTTCCTTTGTCATAATATTTTGTTTGAAATGTTTCCAAGTAAGAGTTTGATTTGTTATAGTTTCCTTCTTAAGATGTCCTTACTAATTAAGTAGGTCCAATAGCCTTTAAGACTTAGTCCATCTCCCTATTTATTTGTTTAGAATGTTTCCTAACTTTATTTCTTATGTTTGGAAATCTTTGTTTCTAATTACCTTCTTTCTCTTCATTGTAGGTGCGGTGTGTGTTTGTGAGGAATATTGAAGATTCATTCTCATATAGGGTATATATGGTGCGACGTGCTTGGGCGTGTATGACTGAATGTGTACGTGCATGCATTTTTTCATAAGTTAGTCCTATATTGGTTATGGAATGACTTATTCTTTGGTATGGTTATTCCGGTACGCAACTGATCGTACAAGTTCTTATGCGTCTATCAACAGTGCAATCCGACTCTGATAAACCCTCGGTGTCTAGTCAGCAGTAGGTCAAAAGTTAGTAGTTAGTCAACCAAGTTCATGTTAGTCAAATGTTAGAACAAAGATAATAAAGCATGCATGTAGAGTATTAGACTAAAACCTGAAAATATGTCACAATTATTATCATCTTATGTGTTACTGAATCATACACTATAGTTCTTCTGCGTTTCCAAATTAACACTAATGTTAGGAGATTCCTCAAATGTGTCAGTTTGTGATTAACTTTTTGGAAGTCAAATATTCAAAAGTTAAAAATTTACGAGATAGCCCCTGGGTGCGGGTCAGGGTATTATAGAGTGTGTGTTGAAACAAATGTGTTGGAAGAGAAAACGTAAAACAATTTTGATTGGGATCTAAAGTGAGTTATAGGCTTAGGGATTTCAAAGTTTTAATTGAAGTTGATTTTGGAACCTCGACGCTCAAATAGGCCAAATGAGGTCCAAATCTCCCAAAACCTCTTCCAAATCCTTTAATATGTTGAAACAAATGTGTCTAACGAGACATCGTAAAAAAGAGGTCCGATTGAAAATATACAGTGGGTTATAGGCCTAGGGATTTCAAAGTTTTAAGTTAAGTTGATTTTGGAACCTCGATACCCAAATCAAGCAAACAAGGTTTTAATCTCCCAAAATTTGTTCCAATACATCTAGTGTGTTGAAATAAATGCGTTCGTAGATACGGCATAAAAAAGAGGTCAGGTTGGAAATCTTCAATGGGTTATAAGCTTAGAAATTTCAGAGTTTTAACTTAAGTCAATTTTGGAACTTCAATGCCCAAATGGGCAAATGTGGTCAAAATCTCTCTAAACCTATTCTAACACTTAGAGTACGCATTGAAACAAACATGATCGAAGAGATGGCATAAAAAGCGATTTGGTTGGGAATCTACAGTGGTTATTGGTTTAAGGATTTCATAATTTTAACTTTAGTCAATTTTAGAAGCTCAACGCCCAAGTCGTGCAAACGAGGTCTAAATCTCCCAAAATCTTTTTCAACACTTAGAGTGTATTGAAACAAATGTGTTTGAAGAGCCGACATAAAAAACAATGGTTTAGTTGAGAATCAGCAGTGGGTTGATAGGTCCAGAGATTTCAGAGTTTTAACTTATGTTGATTTTAGAACCTTGATGTCCAAATCAGGCAAAAAGGCCTGAATCTCCCGAAACTTCGTACAACACTTAGAATGTGTTGAAATAAATGTGTTGGAAAAGATGATATAAAAAAAAGATGTTTGATTGGAAATCTACAGTAGGTTATAGGTCTAGGATTTTGGAGTTTTAACTTAAAGTTAAGGGGTGTTTGGATTGCCATTTTTCAAAACATATTTATTTTAAAAAAGTGACTTTTTTGAAAATACATGTTTGAAAATGTATTTTTCTTAAAAAGGTCGTTTGGATCATCATTGATGCAAAATGTATTTATCTTCTTTTAGTTGGCCCCACCAATATAATGTCTTTATTCTTTTGGAAGGGGACTTCTACCAAAAACTGTTTCTTTGTTTATTATGTTCATTGAGCTAGCAAAATTTAAAAGTCTTTTTCTTACTTGCAAATAGCTTTCAGCTATTTTTTTTTATAAAAAGACTTTTTGGCTTAAAAAATATATTTTTATGCAATAAATATTTTTAAAAAATGGTCATCCAAACAATCTATTATTTTGGAAAAAGTCTTTTTTTTTGTGGAAAATAAGACTTTTTCAAGTCTAAAAATGGCGATCCAAACACCCCCTAAGTTTTGAAATTTTTATTCCTTATTTTGTTTATAAGTTTTAAGATTTTTTTTATTCTAAATCAGTCTATTATTCCTTTTTTTTTTTGTTAAGATCGGGTTATGAATGATTTGATGCAGCCATGTGTCTTCTTATCATACTAGTGTATTTTATGTAATGTTGAATCGGGAGGTGTCCTTCCTAAACGCATTTCTTGTGAGGAATTTCAAGCTATGACAGATGCGATTGGACAAAGTTATTTGCAATCATGACTGGGTTCAAGAATGGCCGGATTCTATTTGTCGAACTTTGTCTCGGATTTCCTCGGATCATAATCCCATCCTTCTCTCCTTTGAGAAAAGAGTTCAATCATCTCTTAGTCCTTTCAGGTTTCAAAGGTTCTGGCTAGAGCACCAAGACTTTCGACGTTTAGTGGCTGAAGTTGGGAGTTCCAATTGCTCGGGTCCTCCTATATATGGCAATAGTCATGCAGAAATTGAAGAAACTTAAGCAAGCCCTCAAAGTTTGGAATGCCAATGTCTTTGTGAATGTTTTTACTCGGGTTCAAGAAGCGAAGGACAAGCTTGAGTCTGTTCAAGCTAGGATCACTATCGACCCGGGGGTTTATGCTTTTATGGAAGAGTTGGCCGCAAAAGCTAACCTTCATGAAGCTCTTAAGACGGAGGAAATTTACTGGGTAGATAGATCCAATATCAGATGGCTTGAGGCTGGTGATCGCGATACCTCCTTTTTTCACAACATGGCCGAAATCCGCAAAGCTAAAAGCAAGATTTTGTTTCTTAAGTTGGGCGACAATGCTCTTAGCAAACTTGATGAGATTAGCCAGCATATCTTTCAGTACTATCAAGATATATCTCTACGCTCAACCGAATGCTTGCACTCCCAACTCTTTGATCAAAGAAGTCATTCCCAAATCAGTTGATCGGAATGATAATGCCATGCTCACAGAAATATGCTCCGCAGATGAGATTCGTAGAACAGTTTTTGGGATGGATCCTAAGAGTGCCCCAGGACCAGATGGATTTGACAGATTCTTTTTTCAATCCTGTTGGGATATTATCAATACGGATGTTGTCTCAGCCATTCAGCATTTTTTCTTGACAGGTGATGTTTCCATAATCTCAATGTTAATTTTGTAACTCTGATCCCCAAAGTGATTGAAGCGGACCACATTAGTGACTTTAGGCTAATTTCCTTGGCTAATTTTCTCTTTAAAATCATCCCTAAAATTTTGGCGGATAGATTAAGTGCCATCATGCCTAATATTATTTTCGAGAATCAAGGGGCATTGATCAAAGGCAGGAGTATCTCTCATTGCATAGGTCTAGCGTCTGAGTGCATCAACTCCCTAGACCTTCAAAGTTATGGAGGCAATGTGGGTATAAAATTAGATATTCGGAAGGTATTTGACACCCTAGAATCAGATTTTCTTCTGGAGGTCCTAAAGGAGTTTGGCTTTGATACAAAATTTATTAGTTGGATTCATGCTATTCTGAAGTCAGTGAGACTATCCATTCTCTTTAATGGCAGCCCAATCGGTTTCTTTGCTTGCAAAAGAGGTCTTCGCCAGGGTGATCCCTTGTCCCCTTTACTTTTTTGTATTGCAGAGGATGTTCTTAGCAAATCCATTTCCCGGTTGAGTCTTGAAGGAAAAATTTCACCTATTTCTTCTCCTAGAGGTACTCAAGCTCCCACTCATATTTTATATGCTGACGATGTATTCATTTTTTGCAAAGGTATTGCCAGTCACTTGAAGAATCTTATGAACCTTTTGCGAGACTACGGGCAAGCGTCTGGTTAGATCATTAATAAAGACAAAAGCCTTATTTTTATTGGGAAAGTTGCTTCCAATCGAAATACTCAGATTCTTTCAGTTCTTGGCATCAAAGAAGGTTCCCTTCCTACAAAATATTTGGGGGTTCCTCTATTCAAAGGCAAACCAACTAAAATTCAATTTCAAGCTTTAGTGGACAGAGTGAAGCTTAAAATGTCCACTTGGAAAGGAAGGTTACTTTCACAAGCAGGGCGGGTTTTGTTAGTCAAGTTGGTTATTCATGGCATGCTACTTTATAGCTTGAATGTGTATCAGTGGCCAAATTATTCCTTGTCTCTTGTTGAAAAATGGATACATAATTCTATCTAGACCGGAGATCCTGATAAAAAAGCCCTTGTCATAGTGGCCTGGAAAAAAACATGCATGCCTACGGAAGAAGGAGGATTGGGTATTCGCAGTTTAAAAGCAACGAACAAAGCGGCAATGATTAGACTTGCTTGGGGTTGGATCGCTGGTAATTCACAATGGTGGGTTTTTCTTAGAGCGCGATTCATTACTCACCACAGACTCCCCATTTCTTACTACAAAAAATCTTCTGTTTGGATTGGTATTAAACGTGAATTCCACAATGTAGTGGACCAAGCCCAGTGGGTGATTGGAAGTCAATCAATTTTTGGAATTGGTTGGAAGATAAAATCACCGACGTGCTGGCTATTCCTCTTGTAGTATGCAGTACTCTCAATGCCAAAGTATCGGACTTTATTGTTGAAGGTAAATGGGAGATTCCCTAACAATTCATTCAATATGCTCCTGGGATAGCTAAATGTTTTTTCGACCGACATCCTTACTCAGACTAGAGCCGATCGATTAGTTTGGAAACAATCTTCAGACGGGTCTCTTTCCTTCAAAGAGGCTTATGAAGCCACTAGAAATAGAAGTTCTGCTACAGATTGGGGTGCAGCTCTATGGACTAAATTCATTCCGCCTCGTCGGTCTTGCTTTATCTGGAGACTGCTTCATGATAGATTACCCACAGAGGATAACCTCCAGAGAAGGGGTTGTTACATGATCACTTGCTGCAGCCTATGCCCTTTCCCTCGATGTCAGGAAACAACTTATCATCTATTTTTGGAGTGCGAATTTGCCAAGCAGATCTGGGAATGGATCTTTGATAAATTTGGGAGATCTTTTACAGGTAGCAACTCCCTATTGAAGTTTGTGAAAGAAGCTACCTCCTATGACAATAACAGTCAAGTGGATGAGCTTTGGTTAGCTTCTATCCTTGTGGGTTTGTGGGCCATATGGAAGGCTCGTAATTTATGTAAATTTGAAGACAAAGCTCCCTCTCTTACCAAATAGATAAAATCAATCCATGCTTGGATCCATGACGCAGCTAAAGTTTCTAGTGGTTGTATGAGAAACTCAGTCAATGATTTATCAGTTATTCGCCGGTTAGATGTTCTTGGCCGGCCTCGATGTGCTCCATTGATTATGGAAGTTATTTGGTCCCCTCCTCTTCTGGGTTGGATTAAATTCAACTATGACGGTGCTGCTAAACGGAGTCCAAGAGTTGTAGGGTGTGGTGGTATTTTCAGAAACTGTAGAGGTCTTGTGGTAGGCGCCTATGCCAAAGGTCTAGGGATTGCTACAACCCTTCAAGCTGAACTCTTGGCAATTATTACGGGTATTGATATTGCCTAAGGCAAAGGCTGGCACTCATTTTGGCTAGAAAGTGATTGTGAAATGGTGATACATCTTCTCACCCATAAGTCTGTAGATGTTCCATGGAGGTTGAGAAATCAATGGCTTAACTGCTTGCACAAAATCAGCAATATGAACTTCAGGTGCTCGCATATATTCAAAGAAGGTAATGGTGCTGCTGGCAAACTTGCTAATTGGGGTTCAGATACTAATGGCTCTGCTATTTTTTGGTGGAACTCGACCCCTCCTTGTGCCAACCAAGAAGTTCTCTCTAATTTATTGTGCCAATCGCCCTTTCGATTTCACTCATTCTAGGCTTCTAGGTTTTCTTTCGGATTTAAATAGTATAAATGATTTTCTTGGGATTTCTAGTTTGGCTGTCTAGGAAGTGCTCCTAGATAAGTAAGCTTCTAATCTTAAGGTGATAAACTCGTTACTTCCGGTCCCAGAGTCTTGCTCTTTTGAGTTTCCCTTTGGTTGTATTCAGCCTTTTGTTATTAATCTATATCTTTTCTTCTTTAAAAAAAATGTAATGTTGAATCGATGCCATTGTGTTTTTTGTAATTTTTAACTGTGGACATTGTAAGATTTCTTTTAAATGATGAATTGGTTAATTATTTTATGTTTTTAATGAACATTATATTATATTTTTTCTTCCTAGTTGCTTTTCATGTATGATACAGGTAACAGGTGTTACAGGTATATAAATTTTAAAAGGTCTTTGATCATTTTTTCTCTACCTTATCTTACAGGATCCACGCCAAAAGGGCCTGCCCCCAAAACCTCATCCATGGTCAATTATCTGCAATCTCCTCCTACTTAGCAACACTCCATACATCCAGTTCACCAAACTAGCTCAAACATATAGTGACGAACTCTAAGGTTCGACTCTGAGACCACAGTGGTGGCCTCATCTCTAGTCATAGCTACTGAGATCCTCAAAACCCACAACTGACTCCTCTTTGTTCGATACAATTTTCAAAAACTTGTGAGTCAAGAACTACATCGACTTTTCCATGGTGTATACATCAATAGTGTGCAAGGCGACAATCGTAGCCAAGAGAGGAGAGGTTGAGCGAGATTGATAGAGAAATCTGAGGGAGAGAGATTGATAGAGAAAATACAAGAAGAAGGATTAGGATTTGACATTTTGGGTGGGGGTGGTGAGGGAAGGGTTAGGGTTAGGGTCTAAGAGAACAAGAGAAAGAAAACTAGAGAGAGAGAGAGAGAGAGAGAGAGAGAGAGAAGTTTTGGTGAGGGTGTGAATTCTATTCCTACCCTTTCATATATTTATTTTAATGGAAACCATCCACGACTGCTATAAACCATAGGGGAAACACTTTCTCCCATAGTTTGGAACTGTGGGCGATTATTTCCACTAAAAGAAATTAATAGTGAAGGCTTTCGTCCCTGATGATTATAAACCAACACCTTTTACCCATGGTTTAGAACCATCGGGAAAAGTAAACTGGTTTGTCACCTTGTGTCAAATTTTTGGTAGTACTACTTCAATCATATATTAAACTACATTCAATTATGAAGTGATAGTATTAATTTAATGTATGCAATTTCAGGTTAGGTCAATTAGATAAATGTTAAGATGAATAGGGCCCACATCTTAAAGAAAATCCATTGAATTGAGAAATGTAATTTGTTTTCCAATATATAACTTGACCTAGTCAACTTGAGAAAATCATAGCACGATCATTATGATTGTCACTTATCAAGTTAAAAGAAGGTTGATTGAGTCTAGTGTTAAAAATCATGTACGTCCTTAGGATAGATTTATATCCCCCGCATAACTTTACCCTTTATTTTAACTATAATACAAATCGTGTTAGTTATTCTTGTAATATAAATATAGAGATGTGATTGAACTATAGATAAAATTGGTTCTAGTAATACAAGTATGTATCCCTTTCATTTACTTTGATTCTTGTGTACCTTTTTACCTTTTAATGGTGAAAATGTTTTTTTTTTTGTTTTTGATAGGTAAGCCTGATTTTTAAAGAGACTAGTAACTCGGTGAAGGCGGGTTTTGAACCCAGGTCTATGGTATCATCACCCACAAACAATACCAACCGACCAAGCTGGCACCTTCAAAAGATTGGTAGTTAAGCCTGTTTTTAAAGAGATCAGTAACTCGGTGAAGGCGGGTTTTGAACCCAGGTCTATGGTATCATCATCCACAAACTTTACCAACTGGGCAAGCTGGCACCTTAAAAATTTAATAACCAAATTCATATTAATAACCATTAAACCACCCTCCCCAGGTAAGAACAGGACTTGAACCCAGGTCTTTGGGTACACCCCCCAATTAAAGACCTGACCAACTGAGCTAATGGACGTTTCTTAAAGAAACTTTGACAGCTGTGGGATTTGAACCCACGCCCTTTAGTTACTATGTTTTTTATGGTGTTTTTTTTTAACGTTGGTGATTTGCAGCGTTCATGCATATTAAAGGAAAAAAAATGGTAGGGTGATTCACTATATATTTTAAAATAGACAATTTCTCTTTAAAAAAGAGAGAGAAAGGAGATCAAAAGTGGTGGAAAAGAAAAGATATTGGTTTCTTCCAACACCGAGATCAAAAGTGGTGAAAAAGATCTTGGTTTTGGTGGAAACCGAGATCGAAAAGATTTCAGTTTCTTAGAAAGTTGATTTTTCTTGTAGTCAATTTTGAGTTCTCAATTTTTTTTAGGGTTTGAGGTTAGTGGTTGTCTTCCTTTGGCTTTAGGTGGACTAGTATTGACTTAGGTTGACCTTATACATTTAAGTTTTGTATGATCCATGGGTTTGACCCATATGGACTTTCATATGTGGTTCAACCCATATTTTCATTTCAACCTTCATGCCCTAATCTTGGGTCTCTGATCCAGTCCATGAATCATGGGTTAGGTCATGGATCTTGGGTCGGGGCTTGACAGTGATCATGTGTACTAACCCAATGTTTAGCCTCCTCGTTTCATAAAAGAAGAGATTAACATTATTAATAAATTTCCTCCGTGGATCGATGGTTGATGTTTCATTCATTGTCCATCAAGATCAATCAAGACCATCATAATGCTGGGCCAGCCCTAGAATAATTATTTAGGTCCAATAGTATGCCAATTGTGGGTTCCATCGGTGTCTCAATGGTGGGTTCTCAAAAACAAAGGAAAGGCAAAAATGTAACTTTAATGTATCAAACAAGGCAGATGAGCTTTTTGAGCTCTCAAAAACAAAAGAAAATTAAGCAAACTTTAATGGATCACACAAAGCAGAGAAGCTTTTTTATTTATTTATTTAGTTGGCATAAGATAGAGAAGCTGATAAGAGGGAAATAGATACAAACCAGAGAGATTCAAACGTAAGGTTCAAGTCAACATGGAATTACTCCTAGATAAGTAGGCCCCGATTCAAAAGGTGATGCTCCTTTGTGGATTTAGCTTTTGTAGCAATCTCTTTTGTGTTTCTTAGGGGTTTGGCGTCATGTCCCCCCACTCTTGGTGTATTCTTTTTCTTTTATTTAATAAATCCCTCCTTCCGTTTGAGGTTTCAAAAAGAAAAAAAATCATTAACCCCTTGATCTTTTTTGAGTAATTGATAAAAGAAACCGTTATGTATTTTTTTTTTTTTTTTTGATAAGGTGAAATATTATTGAAAAGAAAGAAACAAAAGCTAACAGCAACAGCGGAGGATGAGAGGGCCTCCTAAAACAAGAAAGAACCAAGACCACAAAACACCTAACTGCCCCACTACATAACCGACTCCCATTTAAAGACAAGCCCTTTACATGCCTTGAAAAGCTTAAGACCAAAAGAAAAAGAGCCTTGATAGACAAGATGATGTCGAGGTCGACTCCTTGCCGTCAAAGACCCTACTGTTTCTTTCCTTCCAAATGCCCCACCAGACCGCAAAAGGCAGTAGGCTCCACAGTCTACGCCCACACAGAAGAAAGCAACGAGCATACCAACTCTCGATGGTATGAAGGACAGAGGCCGATAGCACCCCTGGATCTTAATTAAACCCTCACTTTAGGAACGATGAGGAGAGGTGGTTCCATATGCAGCGTCAACCCAAACTTCCCGTCCATGTTCAATTCGCTAGGATCCATTCCGTTGGGTAGGTCCCACTCGAAGTTCTGGACCAAAGTAGCCACAATGAGGTGAACGAACTGGGCTGCCAATGGAAGGCCGGGCAGATTCTCCTTCCTGCACCAAACGGTATGACCTCGAAGTCATTCCCTTTGTAGTCCACACTTGAATTCATGAACCGCTCGGGTGAGAAGATCAGTGCATCATCCCATGTTTTGGGATCTCGTCCGATGGCCCACGCGTTCACCATCAATCGGCAATTCTTAGGAATCGTGTGGTTCATCACTTGACACGTCTCAATAGCACGATGGGGGAGGAGGAAAGGCGTAGGAGGGTGTAATCTCAACGACTCCTTGACACAAGCTTGAAGATAAGGAAGGGAAGGTATATCAGACTCTTTCACTGTCTTCTCTCCCACCACACTCACCAATTCGGATCGAAGTTTGGCTGTCACTCGTGGGTTTTTAGTGATCTCAGCTATGGCCCACTCAATCGCTGATGCACTAGTCTCTGTACCACCACCGAGTATTTCCTGGGGTACCAGTAAATGAACAAAATCATTAACATCCACACATGTTTAATTTGAGAGAGAGAGAGAGAGAGAGAGAGAGAGAGAGAGAGTAAACCATAAGCAAGGCGTTAATATGTTGGTCGCTAAGTCCAGCTTTAATCATAACATCCACAAAATCATTGTTCCGCGCACCGTCCTTCCTTTCTCTGCGTTCCCTTAGTATGTCGCCCCATACATCGAAAATCTGCTGGATGCCCTCAGCAACTTGTCGTCTCTGTCCCAGCAAATCAAACTTGGCCAAGATGGGGAAGTAATCTGCCGGGTTAGTGCTGTTCCCCAACTCCATCAACCTCGTTATCCGTTCCTTCATCTCCCCATTCCCACTAGACGGATCAGCCAAATCAAAAACATCCCGAGAGAAAATCAAGTTACCAAAGATGTTAATTAGTGTTCCAAACACAACCTCAGCTATCTTCACCACCTCCCCTTCTTTACTCCTTAAGAACTTCACCATCTCCGACGCCTTTGTCTCTCTGAGGTGGGCTTGGGACGTAATCATCGTGGGAGAGAACAATTCAGTCCTGCACACCTTCCTTAACATCTTCCAGTTATCGTTGCAGTCAGACCAGACCAAGGAGAAGTCAATGTGGTTCTTGACTCGGAAGCTTTGGAAGACGTAACGGGACGAGAAGAGTCGGTCGTGGGACTTGAGGATCTCGGTAGCTGCGGCTGGGGATGAGGCAACCACGACGGTCTGATACCCGAGCCTTAGAGTGAAGAAATCGCCATAGGTTTGAGCTAGTTTGGCGAACTGGATATGTGGAGTGTCGCTACTTATTTGAAGAAGATTGCCGACGATTGGCCATGGATGAGGTCCTGGGGGCAGACCCTTTTGGCGTGGATCACGTAAGATAAAGTAGAGAAAGATGACGAAGGAGACAACAAGTGCTGTAAAAACAAAATCCATCTCTTTTTCTCTCTCACAGCAAACTGGGAGAGCAAATTTTGTTCTAGCAAGTAACAAGTGTTGCCCTTTATATTCTTTTGCTTGTTGCAGATTGCAGCTATTAGGAAAAAGATGTCACAAGGTATGCCTGAAAGGCTGAAACTGTTTCATTTGCGGAAGGGGCATTTTTGGTAGTCACCGCTGCCATCTGGGCCCACTGACCGCATGGATGTTTATCCCACCCCTTGGTGGATATACATACCAAAAAAGCTCTTGTGTACGTGCCGAGAACTCATTGGCTGTGTTTGTGTGATTTGCAATCCGATTGTGACAGAAGTTTTACTCCCTTGTTACATCACGACCCCAGCTATTATCATTTCCTTTCGATTTGTTTGATCATTCTAGGTTCTAGGTCACATCAACGATTACGGAAGAGCATGTAAGACAAAGCGCTGTCGATTATGGAAGAGCATGTAAGACAAAGCGCTGTCGGTTCTAGATCACATCAACGATCATGGAAGCGCATGTAAGACAAAGCGCTGTCGGCCGGGCTGTTCTTTGATACCGACTTCGGTATCAAAATTTGATACCCACTTCGGTCAATTCGCCACGTAAGTACTCTTTCGGGCCCACTAACTCCATGAATATTTGGCCCACATCTTGGTAGACGCAAACACCAAAATCAGCGTGATTGGTGATTTCTAGACGTACGATTTGAGCACTTTTCATCATTGGCTTTATGAACATGCCTGTGAAGCGGTTCCCAGCCCATGATGAAAAAGGGCTCAAATTCAATGGCTAGAAATCACTAATCACGCTGATTTTTGGTGTGTGGGTCAACCAAGATGTGGGCCAAAAATTCAAGGAGTTAGTGGACCCGAAAGAGTCTACCACGTGGCAAATTGAGGGACTTCGGCATCAAAATTTTGATACCGGTGTCATGCCGAGTCAGTATCATAGATTTTTCCCTGTCGGCCCAATCGAAGTATAGGTCGCTGGACAAAGAGTAAAATTTTGATGATTGATCCTTTCATCAAGGCCGATGTCAGGGTCACAATATGAGCCACGTGGCACACTCTTAGAGGAGTCTGACCGTATGGATGTTTGTCCAATCCCTAGATCGGCCAGATGCCAAAAAATCAGTCCGATTATGATATCTAGGCGTTGGATTGAATTATTTTCATAGATTGAGATTAACGGTGCAAATTTGAACATTATTGACCATTATTTGAGGTGTAAAGTTCCAATGGTTTGAAATCATTAATCAAGCTTATTTTGGTTTGCAGCTCTACTAGGGATTGGAAAAAGCATCCATATGGTCGGATTCCTCTAAGAGTGTGCCACATGGCTCATATTCAGCTCTGTCATCGGCCTCGATGACATGGCCCTGTCGTGAAAGTTTCACTCACTGAGATGTCCCACGTGATTCTCGCTGGTGGCCTTGCGAATGTAGAGAGTAAAACTTGTGTCAGAAGATGTTGTGACGGAAGCCGGTCACAGCATTCAATACGAGCCATGTGGCATACTATTAGAGGACGATGACCGTATGGATGTTTGGCCAGCCCCTCGATAGACTGGTACACAAAACATCAGCTTGATTAGTAATTTTAAACCGATTCGGTTGAAGTTATTTTCGTGGGTTGATTTTAACGGTAGGAATCTGAGAATTATTGAGCATTATTTGGGTGCAAAAATCTAAAGGTTGTAAGAGTGCGCCACTTGGCTCATATTCGCACTGCCATCGGCCTCGATGACGTGGCCCTGTCATGAAAATTTCACTCACTGAGATGTCCCACGTGATTCTCGCTGGTGGCCTTGCGTATGTAGACAAGTACCGATTGTTAACCACTAACGAGGGACTTAACGCGGGTTGAGTTAAGGGACTTAACGCGGGTCTGACATTTTGGGTGGGGGAACATCAAAGTTTGAAGTGCCCCGGGCCATCGAATGTTTCTCATGTAGAGAAAAAATCTCTGTACTTTGGAGAGTAAACTTCTGTTACAATATGAGCCACGTGGCATACTCTTAGAGCAGTCTGACTGTATGGATGTTTGGCCAATCCCTAGATGGGCCCACAAATCAAAAATCCGTCCGATTATTATATCTAGGCATTGGATTGGAATTATTTTCATAATTTGATTTTAACTGTGCGAATTTGAACAATATTTTGAGGAAAGATCCAAGGATTTGAAATCCCTAATCAAGCTGATTTTGGTTTACAGCTCCACCAAGGGATTGGAAAAACATCCATTCGGTTGGATTCCTCTAAGACTGCGCCACGTGGCTCATATGCGCCCTGTCATCGGCCTCGATGACAGGCACTGTTATGAAAGTTTCACTCACTGAGATGTCCCACGTGATTCTCGCTGGTGGTCTTGCAAGGTAGACAAGTACACCTTGTTAACCACTAACCAGGGGCTTAACGCAGGTTGAGTTAAGGCACTGATGTACGTGTTGACATTTTGGGTGGGGGGACATCAAAGTTTGAAGTCGCCGGGGCCATCGAATGTTTTCTCATGTAGAGAAAAGTTTATGTAGTCGGCAGAGTAAAACTTGTCACAATATAAGCCACGTGGCACACTCTTAGAGGAGTCTGACTGTATGGATGTTTGGCCAATCCCTAGATGGGCCCACAAACCAAAAATCCGTCCGATTATTATATCTAGGCGTTGGATTGGAATTATTTTCATGGATTGATTTTAACCGTTCGAATTTGAACATTATTGACCATTATTTTGAGGTGCAAAGATCCATTGGTTTGAAATCACTAATCAAGCTGATTTTGGTTTGCAGCTCCACCTAGGGATTGGAAAAACATCCATACGGTCGGATTCCTCTAAGAGTGTGCCACGTGGCTCATATGCGCCCTATCATTAAAGTTTCACTCACTGAGATGTCCCACGTGATTCTCGCTGGAGGCCTTGCGAATGTAGTCGGCAATCACACAATCACAGCCAATGAGTTCTCGGCACGTACACCTCAAAGCAAAAGTACATGTGTACGTTGCAGAAGCACTTGTATACGTGCCGAGAACTAATTGGCTTGTGATTGTGTGATTTCCAATTTGCTATTACAGAAGTTTTACTCCTTGGCACATTTTGGCACTTATAGCTAGTTAAGCAACACCTGTCCAGGTTTAAGGTGGCCCTTAACCCCAGTTACCCTTAGCAGTGGAAAAAAGTAACTATAGTTAAGGGCACATTTTGATCCTGCTGGCACATTTTGATCGATGGCTTTCTGGCACGTGCATGGTTTAAAATAACGAGGTTTAACCCTAAACCGTTAAAGCAGTAACGCCCCAAGCCCATTACGTTAAGAACCATTTTGACGCTTAGAAAATAGGGGCCGTTATTTTCTGAAAGTATTTGTGTAAAAAAACTACCGTTATTACTTTATTTTTCCATTTTTTTTTTTGTTTTTGAAAATTTGAAATTCAAATTTCAGCGCCTTTTTATTCTGTTTTCCAGTTATGTCAATTAATTTCCATTTTGCCCCTGTCCATTCCAATTCGTTTAATTCTAACAGCTGTTTTAAGGAAATGCCGCCAGTCCGTTATACTGTTATAACAGCCTCTTTTAGAACTTGCTTATATGCACATTTTGATCCATGGCGTTTTGGCACTCCTGTCCTGGGTTAAGGTGGCCCTCACTACAAGAAAACAGGCCACCGCTAAAACCTTTAGGAGCCACAGTGGTGGTCGACGACCGCCAGCCCACTTATGGCCGGCCCTAAAAGTCCCTCAAAATCAATGACTTAAGTCTTGGCAAATACAATTTCTAGCGGTGGGAAAAGGTTTTTAGCAGCAGCTAATGACTGCCGCTAAACGTCTCTTTTACTCACTATTACATGTATATATATTTTAGCGGTGGTTCGTGGCCGCCAATAAAATTATTCTTTTTCAATTCCAAATATTGATCAGTTACCTGTTAGTATCTGTGACCTGTACAATTTTATAACATGTGACCTTATTTTTATTTATTAATGAAAATAAAATACAAAACAAATATAATAACATATTCATTAAACCTAAAAATTATTATAGTCTACGATGCAAAAACCAAAAAGCAAACAAACATAAAAGACACAACTGCATCAGGTCAATCATCAGTTGGTCTCTTTAAAACAAAAATATAATAATTAATTAGAATAACAATAATAACAAAAATAAAAAATAAAAGTTGTTTAAGTTATAACTTGAAAAGAAAAAACCCATACTTACAGTTGACCATAGTTTTCCAACAAGACTCGGATTTTGACCCCGTCTCTTTCAACACATTTGTTTCAATACATTTGAAGTGTTGAAACATTTTTCAAGAGATTCTAGCTTTGTTTGACCGATTTGGGCGTCGAAGTCTCGAAATGGACTTCAGTTATAACTTGAAAAACCTAAACCTATAATTGACTACAGTTTTTCAACCAGATCTCAGATTTTGACCATGTCTCTTCTAACACATTTGTTTCAACAAATTTGAAGTGTTAAAATATGTTTTAGGAAATTCCGACCTCGTTTATCCGATTTAGGCGTCGAAATCCCGAAATAGACTTCAGTTATAACTTGGAAAAACCTAAACTTATAACTAACTACAATTTTTCAACTAGGCCTCAGATTTTGACATCGTCTCTTCTAATACATTTGTTTCAACACATTTGAAATGTTGAAACAAGTTTTGGGAAATACCGACCTCATTTGTCCGATTTGGACATTGAGGTCCCATAATGGACTTCTGAAAGTAGGGTTTTTCCGTGTCGTCGAATCGGAAACCCCGATTTCAATACATTTTTAATTTGATCCGATTATCCTGCAAAATTTTAGAGATTCGTATAGGGATTCGTGTCGGATGTCGATCCACACTCGGGATAAGTTAGCGCAAACAAGAACATGAAATGACGACTTTCTTTATAGAAATTGCTCTGAAATCAATGTAGGGGTGAGAATGGTGATGATGGGATCATGGATTCAAAATACTTTTCTGAAGATCAATTGTCAAGTACGAACAAGAAAATAACAAGATTTGCATAAAAATATCACTCTTTTATTAATTCAAATCAATTCCATTACATCCAAATAAAGTTAAATAAAAGCATGAGATCTAACTATAAAGCTGTAAAAGAAGATGTAGAGAGAAAAAAAGAGATACAGAATTCTAGAGTGAGAAGTCTTAGGACTACCTAAAGATAGAGAGGGAAGACTAGAAAGAGAAAAAGATAAAAATAGAGAGAGAAAATGAGTTTTGAAGGAAAACAAACCTAGAAAGAGAATGAGAGGGCTAAAAAGAGAAAATGGTGAGAACCTAGAGATAGAAGGTATAGAGGCACTAGAGAGAGAAAAAGAAGAGGGTGTTAGAAAGAGAAAAGAGAAGAAAGAGGAAAGGAACTCACCATTGGAGCTTTCCTGGACTTGGCCAAGTGCATGGCCTTGGTGGTGGTGCTTGAGGTCTGTCCGTGTCCAAGAGGAGGATTCATGGGTGGCTCACGACCAAATGGCTCAAGGAGGAGAAGATGGTGTTGTTGCTTGCAACACCATAATCTAATGGTGATGGCGGTGCTTGAGGAGGAGGTTCCAAGCGGTTTTTTTTTTTTTTTGAAACCCGTTGCAGATCTACAACTTGAAGGGGAGGCTCGTTAAAGCTGAGCACGGTGGTGTCTTACTTTATGGTGACCCACCGGTGGAGGGAGGAGATGGACACTGCGGCGGTGATCCGAGTTGCAAGTATGATGGGTAGGAGCGAAAGAGGAAAATGGACCTGCTGGAGTTGCAGGTCCGTTTGGCACTCCTTGAGAAGAAGATAAGCACGTCTGTGGTGATGATGAGAATGCACATGGGCTGAAAAGAATCGGCCGGAGTTACAGACCTGTAACTCCGGCGAAGAAAAAGAAGAAGAAGAAGAAGAAGAAGAAGAGGATGAGGAAGAGGAAGACAAACCTGAGATCGTGTCGAAAATGTGGCTGAAGATGTGCAGGAGATGTACGTTCGAAAAGGGGCCGGAGTTGCAGCGGTGACCGGCGTTTGGAGAGGGAGGCGGTGCTGTCTTGCAGGAGTAGCCGTGTGAAACCTTGTGCTGCAACCAGGCGGTCGTGGCTAGATGATGGGCTGCACCAGGCGGTCGTGGATGGACTGTGGAGGAGTTGCAGCGAAGGGGCAGGGGCGTAGATGCTTGGTGGAGCAGCTCACCGGAGAAGAGAAGGGAGAAGAAGAAGATGAAGAAGAGGAAGAAGAGAAAGTGGAGAAAAGAAGGAGGAGAAGGGGGAAAACGTGGGGGGGAAGGTTTTGGGGAAAGAGAGGAGAAGAACGGAGGGGGATTAGGGTTCCAAAGAACCCTTCTCCTTCCCCTTTTAAAGCTCCCTAGTTTCCATTAATGGAAATTAGAGAATTTTTTAAATAAATTTTTTTTTTAAGTAAAACGCTACTTTTCTTTGGGGAATTTTCCCATTTAGTGGACCCCCCATTTTTTAAAATTTAATTAAAATTATTTTGAAATTCACGGGGTCCACTAACTGGTCGGACGGCGGGTCGATGATGATGGGCCCGGCTACTGGCCCACATGGATTGATGATGTCCATCGTCTCACAAGATGATGTGACAGACAGTCTGATGGCGATCAGATGGATGGTGACTTGATTGGGACCCAGATTGGTAGATCGACAGATCTAGAGAGATCCAACGGTCCGGTGGAAGATCCAACGGTCCGATTGAAGATCCAACGGTCAGAAAGCTAAGGGAGATGAGACAGAGCCAATGGGCAGGAGTTCTGGGGTTAGGTCAGTAGATTCGAGGACCGAGAGATGAAGAGAGAGAGAATAAGGAGAGATGAGAGAGAAAATATCAGAAAATGGAGATAAAAGTATTGGCAGAGGGTCAGGAACCCTGGTCTTCACTGTGACCATCCTCACACTTCTCCAGTAGAGTAGACTATCATTCTTTGCTGACTCATGTGACTTTAAACGCTTTGGTCCATCTCTTGGTCATTGGCTCTCCTACTCTCTTCGTTCTTTGGGTTGGCTTTTTGGTTCTCTTATTCAGCTCATATTTGGCCCATATCTTCTAGTTATAGTATGTGAGCTCTTTAAGCTTTGATAATGGGCTTTCCTGATCGATGTGGGCTCGCAAGTCTCGAGAATTGTCCCATCGGGGTTTCCTGCGACAGAAGAAGCGCGTAATGAGACTTTATCAGAACGACTCAATGTCTAGACTTCCGAAAATGTGTTTAATGCATGCAAATATACAATTTCGTCCAGAAAAGTGTGTTCTACGCAACAAAAGAGACTCTTACGTAGAAAAGTAGATAAATAGAGCATTTTAACGTAGGAGAGTGTGAAAACGTTTAGAAGATAACAGTGGAAAATACGCACTTTCAAGCGAATATCAACTTCAGTTGTAACTTAAAAATGCCTAAACCTACAAATAAAAATAGTTTTCCAACCTAACCTCAGATTTTCACCCTGCCTCTTCCAACACATTTGTTTCAACATAGGTTTCGAGAGATTCTAACTTTGTGTTTCCGATTTCGGCGTCGATGTCCCGAAATAGACTTCAGTTATAACTTAGAAAAACCTAAACCACATCTGACTACAGTTTTTCAACCAGAAATCGGATTTTGACCACATCTCTTCCAACACATTTGAAGTGTTGGAACAAGTTTCAGGAGATTTCGACCTCATTTGTCTGATTTTGGGGTCGAGGACCAGAAATGGACTTCGGTTATAACTTGGAATAGCTTAAACCTACATCTGACTACAATTTCCCAATTGGACTTCAGATTTTGACCCCGTCTCTTTCAATACATTTGTTTCAACACATTTGATGTAATACCCTGAACCTTTGGTCAAGGGTATTAGTGTAAATCACCATTAGGAGGGTAACTTAGTCATTTCGATAATATTTATAATTCTTCATTATGTTGCATTGCGTGTTTTACATTTAAGAAAACTTGCTAAACTTAGACGACAACTCTTATATCATGTCATGTGGGAACTTCCCAAACACTTGACACCCACAAACGAGCAATTGCATACTTACACTAATGCACACATCAAGGTGGGACCACTTTGGATAGCTACTAATACAGTGGACCACAAAACATTAACTAAGGCTTAAATCGAACATTATGGGGCTTACCTACTATTTGGGGTAATTGAGGGTGATTTGTACAATGGACCATAACAAGTTAACCATGATTGATTGGGCATTCATTAGATGATTAGGATAATGTCCTATGGACCCAAGGTGTAAATACGACACGGCACACCCTACCGTATACAATTACTTTAGTACGTAGTCTTATGTATTATACACTAGTGGCATAACTATAAATTCTATGAATAGAATGATAACATTATTCATATTACAAGGTTATTAATTTTGGAGTTGGACATGTGTCACCATGGGCCACACACCCACATGTCCACACTTGGTGAGGTTTGGTTGGATTGTCAAGTGGTGATCCACTTTGGAAAGTTGATGAACTTTATAACAAAAATTATATAAAAAGAAAAATAAGGGGGAAAATAATATAATAATAATGTTCCTTTAATACCTTGGTTGGCCACAAAGGCTTCCCATGGGCAGCACGTCCCCATACTTTCAAGAGTTGGGAGGGCCCACTAGACCTCAAGTTGACACCTATTGGTGTGAGTTGACAAGAAGATTTTTTTAAAAGAAAAATAATAAGAAACAAGAAAAAATATGTAAAGTTGGGAATAAAATAAAATAAAAAGAAATTTAGAAACATGGAGTTGATTGCTTGCTTAAAATAGTATTTTTCTGATTTGAGCATGTGCCTTCCATGGGCCACATGTCCACACCATTATTAATAGTAGGAAGTCAACCCTATTTGGAAACACTTGCAACCAAATCAACAACTACTTTTCCTAGCCTTCTAGAATTGTTGACATAGTGGGACCCACAAACCTCACAACCCATATCACTTTCAAGAAAATAATATTTATTAACAATTAAGAAGCCAACGTACCTAACTTCTGGAGAAAGAATTGTTCAAATTTTTTTAATCCTTTAATCCTCTCTCAATTGTGGACCCCACCTTTAGCAACAAGACCTTAAACATTTATAGCTTAGCCATATTTTCAAACCACACAAAAAAAGAAACCTAAAAGTGAAATCGTTGGAGAGAGAGAGAGAGAGAGGAGAACCCGCCTCCATTATCGAAGAAGGGAAGAACTTCAAAGCTCCGAACAACCATCGTAATTCGCCCGTTTACTCTCAAGCCTGAAGACAAAATTGTTGCTTGGATCCTGAAGTGCGACATACTTGAAGGAGAGCCCCACCCGACAACGTTCAAAGGAAATAGGATCGCACCTTCCATCCCTCAAATCTAAGAAAAAAATAATTGAGGTAGGTACACCTACATAATGAACATGATTTCCCATTTTATGTTTCCCCCATGTTTTAATTCATGTACTACCAGTTAGATCATGTATGTTAGGGAGGAATCCGTCCCAACCCTTGGTTATTTTTCATGTTAATTTATATTACCGAATCTGTAAAGAGGTGTGAGATTTTTACATGTCGGATTGCCGTCAATTTTGTTTACTACATGCATGAATCCATGAGATGTAAAATATTATATTATCGAAAGCATGAAAAGATGTGTGGATTAAAAGAATGCTATCTTCAATCCGTACATTGTAGATGTGCATATCATTATATTTGAAGTGTGATTGTTTGAAAATAAATATTAGCAAGAAAGGCCTGGAGCCTTTGGGTGAAAAACCCTAAACCCCTGCAGAAGAGCTCTCGGCCGAGCTACTCCCAGCGTGGGAAGGAGAAGGAGACCCCGATGAGTGGGTTGTAGTTCGAGTATTGCATATTGCCATATTTAATCATCATGATCATCTCTGTTATTTTACGGTTAAATGTCTTATATTATAGTATGTATGTAATTTGAATGTGAGAAAGCATGACATGTTGAATCAAGTTTTATGAGATGTGTACTGTGGTTCTATTGAGCGTTAGCTCACGGCGATTGCCGATTTATAGATTTTGTAGAGGAAGATGCGATAGAGGAAGGCGAGACTTGGGAAGAGGAATTTGGGATCGAGGCGACGAATGGATGGCTAGCGAATGGAAAGGATGATTTGGGGGGTGTTTAGACACCAAATCCATCCTTATGAATTTTGTTTTATTCCATATTCGTTGATGTGGATGACACTAGAGTCACCTCATGTTTGGACACATTTTATTGAGTTCTTGCGACTATTATTAATTTATTTCGGTTGTTTCATTTAGATGTTGGACATGGCAATACCTTGAGATTGTTCGGATAGTTTTTATTGGTTGAATAATATGTCATATTGAGGTTCATTACGTTTAAAATGATGTGAAATTTTCATAAAGATTGAATGAGAAATGACACAAAATATCGGCCCAAAGCGATAAAATCGCCAAAACTTAAAGTGGACAGATTTTGTATTGCTGACTTGCAGCACCTTTTCCGTCATGAAGATGGTAGAATCGGACCTTTGAGAAAATAGATTAATCGAAGCTTGTTCTATTAGCTTTCCGACAATATAAAGTGTGTTATGAGATTCAATGTGTACTGTCCTAGGAGGCTAACTTTAGACCGAACTGCAGAAACGGCGCTCTTTCTGTTTTCTTTTCAGAAATGTAAAGTGCGTCAGGTGATTCAAACTATGCTGTCTTAGGCGGCCAAATCATTGAACCTATATCAAACTAGTCTGGTTTTGTTTTCAGAATTGAGGCATTTTTCTTACCTAGTAATTTGTAGAATTTGACTTTGGACAAAATAGAAAAGTCGGAGCTTATTGAATTAGCTTTCCGACAATATGAGATGCATCAGTAGATTCAATCGGGGCTGACCTCTACAGTCAAATTACTGTGCATAAGTCAGAATCGACTGAATCATTGGACTTGGAAAAATCAACTAGTACCCGAAATTGCCACCTTGGAATGTATCGCGTGACCCATTAATGGTCGAACTCATTTATACAAACTAATGATTTATAGGTTGATTTCAGAGACTATTTTATTGAATTAAATATTAATGCTTTCGCTTGGTTTGATAACGTACGTTTGTACCTAATACCTTAATGGGCTTATGTGGTAGACTACAGTCAACTGGTTCACTCATTAGGTTAGACTGGCCTTAAGGACAATCTTTTTCTTATGTCAGGGTTCGGATATGGACCGACCCATGGATAATTGGGTTGGATCTGAGTACCCGAATTCGGGGCATGACGTTTGAAGTGTTAGAACATGTTTTGGGAGATTCTGACCTCATTTGTCCGATTTGGGCGTCGAGGTCCCGAAATAGACTATAATTTTAAGTCTTAAATGTCTAAACCTATAACTGACTATAGTTTCCCAATAATCTTTAGATTGATTGTTGGAATATTCTTACTTTACAAGATAACCATTGTTTTAGGGTGTGAGTGGTGTGAACATAAATGTCAAAGGTTGTGACCCTTCAAAATTAGGTGAGAGTTAAGAGGTTCTTTATGTTTGCACCGCAGGACTCTGTTGGACCCTAGACTTCTCTCGTCCATGATCAATTGGATAGGATCCATTAATTCCATTACGTAGGCCCCACTTGAAGTTTTGGACCAAAGTAGCCAAAATGAGGTGAATGAACTGAGTTGCCAATGTAATATCGGAGCGCAGATTCTCCTTCCTCATGCACCAAACGGTATGAGAGCTTGAAATCGTTCCCTTTGTAGTCCACACTTGAATTCATGAACTGCTCGGGTGAGAAGGTCGGTGCATCATCCCATGTTTTGGGGTCTTGTCCGATGGCCCACACGTTCACCATCAATTGGAAGGAGATAAGGAAACGAAGGTATATCAGTCTTTCACTGTCTTGTCTCCCAGGCTCCCAGCACACGCACCAATTAATGAGCTCAGCTATGACCCGCTTAAGGAATCAATAATATAGGGATAGTCCCACTTCAGTGTCTGAATACCCATTTCAATGTCTGAATCAAATATTTGATGAAAAGCTAAAAGCGTGTCAACTGTCAACATCAATCGACATTGTACGTTGACCAACGCCCAAATGCTTATCCATCCCTCCATAATTGGAAAAACATTAGATGCAGATGACTTTGTATTAGGGTGGGATCCGAGCATATACTGTCGTCTTAACTCCTAAATGTATAGGTGGCAGCTTTTGAAAAGCCAAACATCGTTTTTGTTGTCTGCATATTGCATCAAATTAATTTTACATGACACGTTCCCATTTGGATGTTAGTCAACAACGTTGACTGACGATCAAGGGGTCTCTCTCTCTCTCAAACTGGGAGAGCAAATTTTTTTCCAATAAGATCAAGGTGACCACTGACGGTACGGACGTTTGGTCCATCCCTATATGGATCTACACGCTAAAAATCATCCTAATTGGTGATTTGTAACTGTTGGATTTGAGCTTTTCCATGGGCTGATTTTTAGCTATGGGCTTGGAGTATTATTTGGGTTACACAAATCTGATGGTTAGAAATCATTAATCATGATGATTTTTAATATGTAGATCCACCAAAGGGTGGGCCAAACATCCATACAATAGTCTCGAATTGAGTATCACTGATATTCGCTTAAAAGTGTGTATTTTCCACTGTTATCTTCTAAGCGTTTTCACACTCTCCTACGTTAAAATACTCTATTTATCTACTTTTCTACGTAAGAGTCTCTTTTGTTGCATAGAACACACTTTTCTGGACGAAATGGTATATTTGCATGCATTAAACACATTTTCGGAAGTCTAGACATTGAGTCATTCTGATAAAGTCTCATTACGCACTTCTTCTGTCGCAGGAAACCCCGATGGGACAATTCTCGAGACTTGCAAGCCCACATCGATCAGGAAAGCCCATTATCAAAGCTTAAAGAGCCCACATGCTATGACTAGAAGATATGGGCCAAATATGGGCTGAATAAGAGGACCAAAAAGTCGGCCCAAAGAACGAAGAGAGCAGGAGAGCTAATGACCAAGAGACGGATCAAAGCGTTTAAAGCCACATGAGTCAGCAAGGAATGGTAGTCTACTCTACTGGAGAAGCGTGAGGATGGTCACAGTGAAGACCAGGGTTCCAGACTCTCTGCCAATACTTTTATCTCCATTTTCTGATATTTTCTCTCTCATCTCTCCTTATTCTCTCTCTCTTCATCTCTCGGTCCTCGAATCTACTGACCTAACCCCAGAACTCCTGCCCATTGGCTCTGTCTCATCTCCCTTAGCTTTCTGACAGTTGGATCTTCAATCGGACCGTTGGATCTTCCACCGGACCGTTGGATCTCTTTAGATCCGTCGATCTACCAATCTGGGTCCCAATCAAGTCACCATCCATCCGATCGCCATCAGATTGTCTGTCACATCATCTTGTGAGATGATGGACATCATCATTCCATGTGGGCCAGTAGCCGGGCCCATCATCATCGACCCGCTGTCCTACCAGTTAGTGGACCCCGTGAATTTCAAAATAATTTCAATTAAATTTTAAAAAATGGGGGGTCCACTAGATGGGGAAATTCTCCAAAGAAAAGTAGAGTTTTACTTAAAAAAAAAAAAATTATTTTTTTATTTTTGAAAAATACCCTATTTCCATTAAAGGAAATAGGGAGCTTTAAAAGGAGAAGGAGAGGGGTTCGTTCGAACCCTAATCCCCCTCTAATCCCTTCAATCCTTCCCCAAAAACCCTTCCCCACGTTTCCCTTCTTCTTTGGCCCATCCTTTTCTTTTTTTTTCTTCTTCTTCTTCGTCATCTTCTTCACGTTATCACCGGAGTTGCAGCCTGCAACTCCGGCCAGCACCACGATCCACTCCTCCAACGCTGCTGCCAACATCTCCGCCTCTCTTCACCGTCCCTGCTGTTGCGTGAAGCAAGGCCACCATCTTCGACCGGCGTTCCATCTCACAACAACCCACCTGCTGCAAACGCCGGTCATCTCCTCCGCCTGCATCACCACCGTCTTCACCCCATTAACGCCCCACTGGAGTTGCAGCCTGCAACTCCGGTCACCACGTAAGCATCTTCCACCGCCTCCTATTTCCATTCCACTTTCTCTCAGCCGTCAACCTCTCTCAAGCCTGCAACTCCGGTCACCACTCCACCATAGCAATCGCCTTCTACCTTGGCCGAACCACAGCCAAGTGCCACGGCCTGAACCTGTTGCACTCCACCGGAGTTCATCCACGCTGCCATTCGCCGGTCTGCTTCCCACCTGCAACTCCGGCAGTTGCAGCCTTCACCGCCCCCTCTTCTATCATGAAAAAATAAAAATAAAAAAAAAAGAAAAGAAAGGAAAAGAAGAGAAGGGCAGGGGGTTGGTCATCCATAACCGTTGGATCCCCCTCCACCATTACAGCCTGCTGCCACCCATCATCTCGAAACCACCACCGTCTATCACCACCACGCACCACCATGTTCTTCACAAAGGGGGAGGGGGGCTATCCTCCTCCTTGAGGTTGTCATCGAGCCACCAACTCCACTTGGCCGATCATTCACTTGGACCACCACTTCATGCTCATTTCCTTCGAGGGCTGCAATCACTCACACTACCTCCGGTAAGTGTTCAAAGGTGAGGATCTAATTTTCTCTCTCTAGATCTTCTCACTATCTTCCTCTCTCTAGGCCTTTTCTTACTTTCTCTCTCTAGCATCATCTTGTTTTACCTTTAGGATAGTTTACTTTTGTTTATTTTATTTTATTATCAGTGTAAACAGCTTTTGGTGATTCAATAAAAGTAGTTTCCATTCTAGTTCGTGTTCTTGAGTTTATTATGATGAATAGTAATTTTGAATTTATTTGTTTAGCAATCCTTGTGATTAATATTCAATCTTCAAAATCAAACATCATGTTTTTAATCCCAACCTCATCACCCTTCTTCCATCATCATTTCCATCAATTTCTGTGAAGAAAATCCATCATTTTATGTGTTTGAGTTGTGCAAACTAACCCAGAGTGCGGATCGACATCCGACACGAATCCCTATACAAATATCTAAAATTTTGCAGGAAATCAGATCGAAATTACAAATCTTGTTGATTCTAGGGTTTCCGTGACCAACGACGCGGAAAAATCCTACTTTCAATCACCTACTTAAAAAAAATCTAGTTTTAGTATGTATATAGGTATAGAAAATAGGGTCACTGAGGTAGGCTACAGGGCCTGTGCATTAATTAATGGCGTTAGTGTCTACATAAGTCCAGCTTGTAAAGGGTTGCACTAATTGTACACACCTTTTTTTGAGTTACACCCACAACTTATCTACACATACCATAAGTTGCATCTAACTTATATGCACCCACTTCATAGTCACACCCACTTAAACAAAACGGTCGACAGAGAAACTATTGAAAGAGAAACCGTTGAAGAGAAACCGTAGCAATTTCATCCTCCTTCCACAGAAGAGTCCACTGAGGGCCACCGAATCATACTCCACCAAATCATCCTCCACCAAAGACTCCAATGAAGGTGATTGATCATCTTGTTCCACTCAAGCATATTTTTTGGTCTTGATCCACTGAAACCCATCATTCTTGTTCCACTTCAGGATTTTTTTCGATTTTTATAATAAAAAGATTATTTTTCGCCACCAAATCCAAGGTAAGACATAAATTCAAGGTAAGTCATTAAATTGTTCTTATATATTTTTCTCTGTAATGCATCAAATAATCTACATTATTATTTGATACTATTGGTCTGTACTATTTGCTACTGAGATACCTTATTACTATGGTGTGAGATGATGGATGTTGATGTTATTGGTCACTCTGTTGACCGTTTCTATTATGATGATATTTTAGTTTGATATATTGTGTTATGATTTTTTCTCCTTGATGATTGATTACCATATCATAATATTATTTATCATCACAAGTTAAAATTCTTCCCTTAATTAATGTATGACAAAAAATGGGAGAAATCAATTATATTGAGATTATTATATTGGGATTACTTTGATACACTTGTTGCTCTCTATTTTATTGAAATACTTGTCATAAAATATCTATGATTCTTACTTGGTTTTATTGGACTAATGTACTGAGAAAATATTTTTGGTATTATTGGACTAATATATTAATGAGAAGCTATTGTCAAATTGATTATTTTGTAGCAACAGGGTGTTACAAAAATTTTGGTACTAATCACGGTACTAATTGCGAGCTATTGTGCTGCCTCCATGCCCCTTTATCCTGTAAAAATAATTTATTTTGGTAGTTATTTTACTTAGGGGGAGCTTTATTGATTTATTTTTTATTTGGACAAAAATTATAATATAATTGGGTAGTTATTTTGTTTTTGTCCTAGCATTGATAAAAGGGGAGATTGAAAAGTCTCGATTATCAATATCAAGAATACTTAGTTCTTCGAAATATATATGTCGCTGTGTCACGAATCCACTGAAGACTAAAGCGTCAAAGATCAAGTGGACTGAAGAAAATCAACCTAAGTGTTCAAGATCAACTGAAGACAAAGTCAAGTGATCAAGCTCAACTGAAGCCAAAGTCAAGCTCAAGCATGAAGATTTAAAAGATCAGAGTACGTTCTCATTCAATGAATGTTCAACTATGAAGAATCTCGTGTTGCGATTATTTACGTAAATCTAATGGTACATCGCACGTTGTTAGTGGATCAAGATTTACGTTAGATGGTTCAATGATAATTAGGTATCATGTGCATGTCAAAAAGAGAAATTCCAAAAAAGATTAATATTATTTAGTGCTGGACTAAGTGGTTTGGCTGACTGACCTTTTTGAGCGGGCGACCGGATGTTCGGTCGATCGGCCAAAAAGGTGCGGTCAATCCAAACTCTTGGGTTCGAGATAAACTAGTGCTGACTTGAGTGGGCGCCCAATTAAAAGGTTCGGTCAACCGGCCAAAAGTGTGGTCGACCTCGTCCCTTTCGGATCTTGTTTTTACTCAATCTCTTCTGTGATTTTAAATGCATTTGGCCCTTCAAAAGGCTATATTTGGTTTGGTTCTATTGATGGGAGGCTTGCTTATAAATAAGAGTTATCTCCCCTCATAAGAATTAATCCAATCAAGAGATCTCAATTTTACATTCTTTGATTATGACTCTTTGAGTCTAGAGATTTGAAATTTGAGAGAGCTTCACCTGTGCAAATTTGTACATCCTTTGTGAAGACTCTAGATTGTTTGAGAGAGCTTCACATGAGCAAATTTGATTCATCTATTGTGAAAGCTGCTCTAATTGTTTGAAGAGACTACGAAATATATTATTTCCTGCAATCATCTTCTTCTAAAAAGAGGATCATCATTGGTAGAGTGTCTCTTTGGCGAATTCTTCTACGATGATTTACCATTCTCTCGAATTCATAAAAAGGTAAGTATCTCCTAGAACAAACCTTTTAGCTTGAATTCAATATTATCAAACCTGAATTATTTGTGATTGGTGGATGAGTGAGTACTCATCAAATTGAGTTGAGGAAGGTGGAATCCTTGAGAAATCTGTTTCTCTAAAATACTACGGGCCTAGTGTGACTCTCTAGGTGAATCGAGAAGTGATTCTCGTATAGATCGAGTTGAGGATTGTAAATCCATGAGAAGATGGCCTCTGGGCTTCTCTAAATAGACTACTGGCTTAGGCTGACTCTCTAGATGAGTAAGAAGCGATTCTCGTTAGATTGAGACTAAGTGTAATCTTAGTTGTTTGATTATTTATTTCGATTGAAAATGTTATAATGCATTATTAAAATAATATAATACTACTCGTGGTGAGTATTGGACAGTGGACGTAGGTGCGGAGTCGCTGAACCACTATAAATCTGAGTCTCGTGTGATTGTGAATGTTTGCATATTTTGTCTCAAATTTTTTCATATATATGTTCTGTGGATGATTCTTATTTTGATTGTTCGATCCTTTTCTGCCTTGTGTGATAATTAATTTTTAATCCATATAAAATCCGCATAGAAATTAAAAATTATCTTATTCACCCCCTTCTAGGACATAACGTAATAATTAAAAGGAAATTTCAATATTTTCTGACTATATAACGGTATCTCAGTACCGATTGAGGTTTGTTTAATTTGGTGGTGGCCTGTTGATATAGGTTTATCTATATCGGTAGCTTTATACCGATATAGGTATATATACATCGGCTTCTTAATGTCGATATTTTGACTATTAACGGTAGTTGTCTACCGTTATCCAACCAGAACAATTATTTTGGTCATTCAAAATGAAACGACGGGGTCTGACGATATGGGTAGGCATGATATCAGTAGTGGGCTGCCGATTTGTATAGGGCTTAGATCGGTGGTTCAGTACCGTTTTGGTCAAAAATTTTGTATTCATCATTATGGTTTGTTACAGTACTTCCCGTTGCTCTAATTCATTATGGTTCATCGTTGCTCTAATTCAGATTTTAAAATGGCTATCTAACAATGGATAGTTATGTTTTCCCAATGTACTGACATCAAAAGTTGTATTGTATTGATATTTACAATGTATCACATTTACAGTGTATACTTTCATGTACATCATAAAATGGCACACGACCTTAAAAAAGTTGGCTCGCACGCCTACAAAAAAAAAAAGAGGCAAACATCGACTCAGTAACTAGTCACCTGGGAATGCTCTTCTCAAATGACGCAGTGATTTCAGTAGGCTGTAATTCTAGTAGGCTATGAATGGAAGAGAATGTTGTAGCAATTGTACTTTGAGACGTCCCGAGTTGTCTCTTTAACTTGGCATGCGAACTTCTATTATATTTCTTGTTGAATGCCCAAAGTGCAAATATTGATATGTCCATGCAGCTACAAAATGATTTCTATAGGGCGTCAACCAAGTATCCTTGACATAGAGTAGGGCACGTGAATGCATTTCTGCGAAATCCATCTCAAAGGCAGCTAGGCGATCATCATACTCCAGCCGAGTAGAAGATAACACCAACTCATTCCACGATGTTAAGAATTTCTTCCACTCTGTGTCTATTTTAAACATCCGTTTGCACTTTAACAACACATTTTTAGATATGTGGAAACGACAAAAGAAGTTTTGGGCTTTTGGAAACATCTTCTTAATTGCATTCATGAGAACCAGATCCTTATCTATGACAATGATCGATGGAAGTGAATAGTCTATTAAAATCGACTTTGAACACTTTAGTGTCCAAACATAATTCTCTTCTTGTTCGGCTTCCATAAAAATAAATGTGACACAGAATGTCTTCTAACAAGACATCACCCCTACAATCTCCAACAGTGGTAAGCCAAATCTTTTAGTTTTATACGTGCAATCCATGAAAAAAACGTCAGGAAAACACTTGCTCAGCTAAAGGGACACTGGGTGCGCCTAGAACAAATCCCGAGCCGTATTAGAACCCTCAGAAGTCCTATGCCATTCCACATATCCGTATTCATCAAACAACTTCATTAACATTTGCAAATCTGTTTTATCGCCCTTCTCCCTCTTTCTCATCAACAATCGGGCATTATAAATGACTCTCAGTATTTCTTTTGGCTTCATACCTGCCTTCGTCATTTTAGTCATCAGTTGCTTCTCCTATGCATTGAGTCTCCCAATAAAAGAATGTCCTTCAAACTGTTCTGCGATTGGATGATTATGGGTACCACAAATCACTTTAACCATCCACCGGTCATCTACAGGGCAACTTCACACCTCTTAGTGAAAAAGGACATCCACATCGTTTTGTTCCTGCCTATCTACTCTTCTTATTCCCCGCCCCTTTTTGTGAATCAACTGATGACCTACTATTTCACCCCTCTCACAACCAAAGAAAATTCTCGAGGATTTACCCTTCTGACGATCTGATCTTGAGACTATAACAAAATTTCCAACTGTTTTATCGATGTCTTGAACATATTTTATTAGTTCATCACGATTGTAAAAGACCTGCAAAACAATGACAAATACACATCACTCTCATTTATTCCATTACTCAATAGAGGAACAAAAAATAATAATCTCATTTGTAATGATAATGTACACACCTCCCCCATGGTGAATGTAGCCATATAATCAATTGACTCAAATAATTGATTTCCAATATGGCTTCGCTTTTTCGATGATGTTAGTACCTTAGAAGATATAGGCACCTCAACTGACATAGGTACCTCAGATGATATAGGTACCTATTAAGAAAGAAGATAGTCATATTTAGGAATTTAATTAACAAAGCAACAAAACAAATACATAAATTTGGAATAAACACTTTTCTTACAATCTCATCTACTTCTTCTACGATCTGGACTTGAAGTAGGTCATTTGTAGCTTCATTATCTTCATTACTTGCAGATCCCTAAAATTTTCAATTCAGTAATCAATTAAGATACCTTGAATAGTGAAGTAAATGAAACTAATCATTTCAATAAATCATTTGAACAAAAAACAATTTGAATTAAGATACCTTTGAAACTAATGCTAATCCAACTACTTATAGGATATAAAAATCTTTTCAATGAACTCATTTGAACATTAAACCACTTGAATTAAGATACCTTGAAAACTAATGTTAATCCAACCACTTCTAGGATATAAAAATCTTTTCAATGAACTCATTTGCACCAAAAACCTAACTCATTCGAAGCTATAAAAAACTTCGATTGAGGTTCATTCAATTTGAAGAAAAAAATTTCAAGATTAAAAATAACTAACTTATAATGTTATTAAACAAAAGAAAAAAAATTCCAACAACATAATCATCCCCAAAATTTGAACCTAACCCTAGTTTTCAACCCCAAAACATAATCATCTTTAACAAAATGTAGTTCAAAACGTTGGCATGCAAACAGACACAGTAGCAATCACTATTTGGGTATACGTACAACTTACCTACATGGATCGTTTGTAAGAGAAGAAGGAAATGGAGCCAAGTTAACACGTTCTTCTTCAATGGCGGAGATGGATTGAGAGAATACGATGACACGCAGAGTCTCCTCCGTTTCTCCTTCGTTTCCCTCGGCTCTGTTTTTTTTTTGTTTTGCTTGTGGGTGGGTGTGGGTAATGATGACTCCCACTTAACATTTTGGTTGGGTGTTACTACAAAAAAGGTGGGTGCAATTAACGCCACCCCCTGTAAACCAACCAATCATCTAGTGAAGCACCAAGGTCCAAGCTCGGCCAACTATAGATTTTAGAAGTCCAATTTCAATTGTTTTCTGTTTATTCGTCCTTATTAGCTCACGTATGGCCTAAGTCACGACCCTTATTAGCAATTCGAAATATGGGAAAATTTTGAGTTTTATTCGATTTTAGGTTTCAAAAATTCTCTAAATGGCATATATGCGGCATACGATTTATACGAGTTTTATACATCTCACTTTAAAAATTCAGAAACCAAAAATTCGGTACATTTTGAAAGGGAGTCAATATATTTAATAATATAGTTACCATAGTCCAATGTAATATAATTATCAAAAATTTGGTACATGTTGAAAGGGAGTCAATATACTACTTGAGTTGAGTCAACTAATAAGCACATTTTGTTATAATTATTTTTTTATCTTTGGCTAAATAAAACATAGGAAAGTGTGGGTTCAAGCAATTTTTGTTTTTTCTACTTCAATCCCACATCAGAGAAATAAGATTGTTAAGGGAGTTTGAGTTGTATAAATAGGACTAGAAGAGAAGGGGGAAAATATATATACTTACCTTCACGGGGGTCAATGGGTGATAAAAAAGGCCCATGGCCTAGGTTAACGGCCTCCATTGTACTTGAGAGGGGCGATGCTTAAGTTCTACCCTAGTGGTAGAGTAACCAAGGGACACAAAAACAATGCATCCGGTACGTTGTTTTTTGGGACGGACCTGGTGCGTCGATTTTTGGACCAAATGTTTCAAAAAATCATAAAAACGTGTTTAATTCGTTTGGACTTGAAAATTTCTGAATTGTTCAAATATTCAGAAGAATAAATTTTTTTTGAGAAAGACATAAAATTCACGAATTAATCAAGAATTAAACGGATGATTGCTAACAAGGGTAACGACTGGACAATCTAGAAGAAATACCCAATATTTAATAGACAGCATGCCTTTGCAGAAGTCAATCGCAGATAAAATCTTTGTTTGGAATTCTGATAAGCACCAACAAAGAAACTAGTGTTTTCTAGATCAGTTTTTTTAGGCTCGCGACGCCTTTAAATCTCAATAAGATGGTTTTTGGCATGGTTTAAAATAATGCCATTTTAATGAATTTAACGGTCGTTAAAATGGTAACGCCCAATGCCCGTTACGTTATGAACCATTTCGACGCTTAGATAATAATAACCGTTATTTCAGAAAAAATAAATTAATGGCCGTTATTTCCATTATTTTTCCATTCTTTTTTCAATTTGAAATTCAAATCTCAAATTTTGAATATCAACGCCATTTTTTTCCGTTATTTTCCATTTTTTCCTTTTTTCGTTTTTGCCCATGCCTGTTACAATTCGTTTTAATGGCCGTTAAAACGGAAAAAACAATAACGTCCCCAATTCGTTATACCGTTAAAACGGCCCATTTTAAACCTTGGTTTTAGGATTCATAATCAAAGAAGCTCCATTTGCAGCCAAAAAAAAAAACCCACGAATCAACGAATAATAAGTGAGGTACATTGAAGTCTTTCCACAAGGGATATTTTTTTATTTCTTGTTAGTTCCATGACGAATGTAAAGAGGTACAAAGGCATTGGATCCTGCCATGTAGGCCCTAGCTACCTTGAAATACCCGATAAGAAGCTCCATTCATAGTGGCAAATTTTGTTGTTGTAGTCACACACTCCCTTGTTCAAGCAAGAAGCATTTCTCAGAAAAAAAAAAGATCACGTGCGACTTTTTTTCTTCCAAATAGCAGTTTACAGTTTAAAGGTCATTTTGACTTGAGTTATCTTTTTAAAAAGAACAAAACTAAACGTCAAATAGGATGTTATATCCAAACATACCCTTATCAAACATGATAAAGTCCTATTGGAAGAATGAAATGCTATTCAATTTTCACACAGGAACAAAGTCAAAAGGACTTGTGAATTACACTGAACATGATAATAGTCCTTCAAATATCTAATTTTTATCAGTCAGAGCTTCAGTAACGCTCTTGGGTTCGAATTGAGAAGTGTACAGCAGACATAGTTGACAATATTTTCGATTTGTCTTTGTACACCACTCTACAGGTCAACAATCACTTGGTGATAGGGTGATTCTTTTAGACCCATGGAGGTGGATGTTACTCAATAAGAGATATGGTATCACTAGCTGATGTAGACGGATCATCAGCACCATCCAAGTGAGTGACATCGTCATCCTTGTCTTCCTGGTTAGACATAGGTTCTTCCCTAGTGCCATCAATGACCACATTAATAGACTCCTTGACAGTCTTGGTATGTAGATTAAAAACATTATAAGCTAGCTTTGATGTTGGTAGAATATCCAATGAAGTATCATTCGTCACTTTGAGAGTCAAACTTACCAAGTTATTTTCTATCCCTTAGGATGTAATACTTACTCTGATCCCAAAGATAGGGAAATACTTAAGATTCGGTTTCTTGCCAGACCACAACTAATCATATAGAATATTTAAGGTTTTAGGTCTCAAATACACTCTATTCAGAGTATGATTGATGATATTCGCAACTCCAGTCCAAAGGTTTTGAAGAATGTTTTTATTATGAAGCATAATTTGGGCCATTTCCTAAACAACCTTATTTTTTCTTTCAGCAACACCATTCTATTGAGATGTCTTGGGAGTAGATAATTCATGCTTAATCCCATTCTGAGAATAGTACTTATCAAACTTGGAGTCTGAGAACTCAGCACCATGATCACTTTTGACCCTAATAATGGAGTACCCCTTTTCAGTTTGGATTCTCTAGCAAATACTCTTAAGCTAGTCAAAGGCATCAAATTTCTCACACGTGTACAGAAAAGCAACCTAAGTGAATTAAGAGAAGTCATCTACCATTATTAATTAGGATATACATCTTACCTCCTAGGCTCTTAGTTTTCATCAGACCCATATGGTCCATATGAATAGATTCTAAAACATTAGAAGTGGTTGGTTTTCCTTTTTGTGAGCGGGCTCTTAATCTACATGCCAATTTGACAAGCTCCACCTATAGTGCCAAAGGGTTTACTTAGTTTTGGGACACCTCTCACTAATTCTTTATTAGTGATTTTAACTAGGTCCTTTAGATTCATATGACCTAGTCCTGGGTGCCACAATTCACCTGCATCAATCTTAGCTGAATTACAAATGACACTTGGACTTTTCTCGATGATATAAAAATTGTCAAAAGTCACTCATGATGCATTTTCTAACCTCATCTAGGATATCCCATCCTGATCGAATAAATTGCATTGTGTGATTACTATCACAAATTAATTTGGCCCATACTCAAGAAATTGGATTTTAAGCCCTTGACGCATAGAACACATTGTCGAGTTTAGGAATGCCAAGTGCTTGAATATATAGTTTCATGACCAACGACCAACGTACGCAGCAACACTGCCATTTTCAAGTGTCACACTACTATCTTTATGGTCCCCAACTGTCTGAACATGGATTTGTCTCCTGTCATATGCTTGGAACAACCACTATCAAAATACCATTTGATGTTCTCGAGGGTCTTAAAGGTAGAGTGAATCATCTAGCACTTGAGATTGTTCTTTCTCATCCAAATGGTTTTATTCCTCAAAGGTATTTTTTAATTTTTTGCCATTTTCACAGGTAGTGAGATATCATAGATCCAGTTGGTCTTGCATGCTCTTTTCATACCGTTGAATTTAGCATTGAAAAGTCTAGAGATTTCTTTACTTAGGGCATTATATTTTTTAAATTTTCATATTAACTTTCCCTTGGTCCCCTTTGAGATTGTTCTGTTTGGGCGCCTTGAGATTTCTTTTCCTTTTAAAGCATTCAAACTTCAAGTGACCCTTTACCCCATACAAATAACATGTAAGAATATGTAAAAGAACTTCGGGAGGGGTCACTTGAGGTTTAGAGACAAGAAAAACCTTTCTCAAGTCTGGAGTTCAGAATCAGAGGACCTATTTTTATCCATAAGAGAATTTATCTCTTCGTCTAACTGACCATAACTGATAGCCTATCGATTTAAAGTTTTAATGTTATAAAATAATCATCCAAATTTTGAACATGATCTGAGAGCTTTTTATTCATCTTGGTCAATTTGAGGCTTATTTCATATAGTTCTTGATATGCTATATGAAGACTACCTTCTCCATCGCTGTTTAATTAAGTTACTGAGTGTCACGCCCCGAATCTAGGCACCCAAATTGAACCCGAATCCCAATGGATCAGCCCGTTTACCCAAGATCCAAGATGTGATAAAAATAAAATACTCCAAAAAAATAAATAAAACAACAATAATCACCGTCGTGATTGATGAATACAACTGAACTCCAATACTCAAAATAATGCAGAAGTGTAAATAAGTTATTACGGTGAAATAATCAAAGTCAAACTTTTGAATTTTTATGAAAATTACTAATTAGGGTCTCTATAAATTCCCAGAATATATATCAAACATATTTTGTGAAAGCATTTGAGCCAAAATGCTCGCTTAAGGAAATTTTAAAATTTAATTTTCTCTATTCAAAGAAAAACAGTCAATTTTTTGTCAAAATTCAAAATATGTCGAAAAATTATTTTCTTCAAGGGATTTATTTTAAAATTTATAAGAAACAACTTTAACAAATGCATTTTGACCACAAATGACATTTTATAGTTCTTTTAATAGTTTTACAATTGTTTGCAGTTTTATAAAAGTGACCAGCAAAACTCAGTTGGTTAATTTTTTCTAATTTAGTCGCTTAATTCGGGGGTCAATTTAAAATAAAATCCAGCAAGTGATATATGCATTTAATAGGTCTCAAAATTTATGATTTTTTTTATAAAATAATTTAATATAGGTTCTATTTTACAAATGAAAGAAAAAGTCGAAATAAAATCAAAAATTATTTAAAATTCATAAATGATAGTCAGTCAGTAAAAAGAGTCTACAGGACATCTCCGATTGAATTTAGTAACCCAATATATAGTTCTGAAAAGCTAACTCGAATACCCATGTATTTTATGTTCAATTAAAAGATAGATTTCCAATATAAGTAGGCCAAAAACTCAGTCGAAGTTGATTGTTATATTCTATTTGGACATGACAACAACTATGACGTTCACTTTGCGGAGTTGTATAGAACAACGAACACTAAATTAAATTCTCAAAATATTCTATAAAATATTAGAACCAGTTTAAAAATAAAATTCCTTTGGAATCACATTATTTTAATATCGAGAGAATATTTGATGAATATTCTCGTCTAGGTCATCAAGTAAATCCGAGTAATCTAAAAATTTAGAAAAAATGCTAAAACGTCAATTAAAATGTTTCGATCAATCCCAACATGAACAAATCATCTTTAAACATCTATAAACTTAAAAAAAAAAAAACAATCTTAATCTTCAAACATTGTCTCATCCATGATGTCTTTCCCGTCAATGGTTCATCTCCATCTTCTTTATGAAATCTGAAATTTCGTTCGGTATAAACTGTGAGCTTTCGCCTAGTACATTCCGCAGGATAATCACATGTTTGTTGTTTATTTAATTTAAACACATTCATAGATTAAGAGCACATGGGATACATGATCAAATATATAAAAATATGTTTAAGATGATGATGATGATCCGATTGAATGAACCCAAAAAACTCATTTCACACATTCTATTTTTTTTCACAAGTCCAACCCGTAGGTTCTTCTGCAGGGGTTTGGGGTCTTTTACCCTAGGGCACCGAGCCCTTATTAATTCTTTAGGTTTTTCTGGGCCGCAGAGCCTATGCGTACTCCTAACTAAATCAAATCTTTCGGACTGTAGAGCCTATGCGCACTCCCGACTAAGTCAAACATTCGGGCCTCAGAACCTATCCGCACTCCCGACTAAGTCAAACCTTCGGGCCGCAGAACCTATGCGCACTCCCTTCTAATACCATACTTTTGAGCCGCAGAGTCTATGCGCACTCTCGTCTAATACCCAACCCAAATGAGAATGCCTCATTATGACGATGAATAATATAATCATTTAGCAAGATAATAAAAAACATAAGCTACGAAGATCTAAACTCATAAAATCATATAACAAGAATTTAAAATAAATGAATCACAAACTAGAAGAGAATATCGTACATATCTAGTTCTAGAACTTAGAACTAGAACCTCCACCACCAAGAACAAGAAGAACTCTAGAGAGTTTAGAGAGCAAGAGAGAGCTCAAGAGAATTGATAAATTGATATGAGGGCAGGGGGTCTTATTTATAATAATTCATGGGGAAAAACTTTCGAATATGAGCTTTATAGTTTTAGCAAGTATATTTTAAACTATCTATTTTGTTTTAAAAAGATTATTTAAAGAGATTTTATTTTAATTGATTTTCGTAACATTAAAATGGGTGGTTTTTATAACCCATTAAAAGGCTTATTTAAGATGAGTATGGGTTAAAAAGGGGCCTAAGGCCTATGGGTATCAAGTAGGCTTTAAATTAGATTATTTTTTTGCGTAAAAAATCTCTAAATTGGCCCGAAAGGTCTGTCCCAATAAATAAACTCAATCAGCATGCAAACAACCAATAATAACAAAACTTACCAATAATTATTTATTAAATTTATAAAAGACAATAAAAATTATTTAAAATATTTTTAATTTAAAGCTCTTTTTAAAATATTATATTTTTTTATAAAATATCAAAATGTGCAAAGAATCTCAAATGCCCCAATGATGACAACGTATTGATTAAAAATGCATGTATGACATTCGTCATTTAAAAATATTATTATTTTTAAAATAATTTTTTATTTAAAATTATAATCTTAATTAATTAAGTTTGTTATCTAATACACAATGTCCCTACATTACTACAGTACAGGTACACATATATGAAAATCGGTTCTTGTGTCATTATAATGAAATTTTCTACGTGTCATGATATAATTATGTTCTGACTAAGTTCTTGAATTTATTTCTACGTTACATAATAGAATATTCTAAATAAAGTTAAAAAAATTCAAGATGCCAATTTTTACCATTATATAGTTAATTTTAGTAATACCCTTGAATAAAAGTTCATGGTATTACACTGAGACTCATTCTAGTAAAATCATCTTCTGCATTTTACCACACTAAATTAGATGAATATAATTGTAAAGAATATTTTAATATTCTAGTTTGAAAACTATTCTGTGTAACATAAAACATTCATGTAACCTTACCTACGAGCATCAGTGTAGTGTAAAGTTGTCGTGGTACGCATACTTTACCAACTACATGAAAACTAGAAGATAGAAACAACAAGAATTAGACGGTTGACGACAGGAGTCATTTGAGTAATTGTCCATTTGTCTGTTATAAATCGTGTACGCTCGCTTATGAAGGCAAGTGAATTAGTGGCCATAAGAATATGTTTAAAATGAATAAAATTTAATGGTCAAACCTAGTCAATGGACAGGCCCGAAGGAAAAACACAATCGATTGGATTTACGAAAGAAAAACTCATCCGTACAAAGTACAATCGATTGGACTTAGCCCAATCAATTGGACTTCACACGGATTGAGTCTTTCTCAGATCCAAAATTTTAGTCTCCACTAATCCCACTTTCTAAATAGACTGGGTTACGAATTCTATAAATATAACTCCTCTCTGACTTTATACTTTATAATACAGAGAAGAAAGTTTTATTTATCAAGATTGTCTATTAGAAGAGCAAAAAATCTTTAGTTCTCATAGATATCTTGTAATACTCCAGATTTTCGATTGGGCCTTTTCAGGCCCATTTGAGAGATTTTTGAACCCATTTGGAAACCACGGGCCTCATAATTAGGTTTCGGACCATTTTGGGAGACTTCGAGCCCATTTGGAGATCCATGGGCTTCATGCTAGGGCTTGGACCATTGTAGATCACTTATCGGGCTATTATTTTGGTGCGTAAATTCCACCACCATTCAATCTGGCCCGTGTTGGATCGTGGATCCACCTCGATCGACGAGATCGGCCTTAGATAGTGCGGCCTATAGAGACCATAAGATCCAATGGCTTTGATTCGATATAGAAGAATCTAACAATTATATTTGACCCAGCAAGCTTATTCTAGAGTGTGTCCCTTCTTGATGAGTCCGACCTCTCAAATGATCTGTAGGATCTCTCGGATGTCCTTATCGGCCATCGATTATGCGGTCTACAGGTACCAATGATCTAACGTTTAAAAAAAAAAATAATCGATTGATTTATGTTTAGTGGAAACCCATCACTTGTGGATCCCACTCCCTTGATGTTAGTGGACCCAAATGATGTGTTCCGGTCATTATCGGGTCAGTGGAGCCCACTTGATCAGCCTAATCCCCCATCTGCACACCAATCATATCCGTACGTGCAACCCAAAAGTCAATATCCAAACCAAGATTTAAAGGAGGCTGTTTTAACGGTTAAACTGACTGGGGGCAGTACCGTTTAAACGGCCGTTAAAACGGATTGAAACGGTCAGGGGCAAAAATGGAAAAAAATGGGAAAAAACGGATTTTAACGGTTTTAATGATTTTAAGGGATTTTAACGGAAAAAAATGGAAAAGTGGCGCTGAAATTCAAATTTTGAAATTTGAAAATTTAAAATTAAAAAAAAAAAGGAATTTAAAGGATTTTAACGGAAATTAAACGGAATTAAATGGTTTTAACGGCCGTTTTTTTCACAAAAAATTTCAAAATTAAACGGCCGTTTAAACGATTTTAACGGCCGTTAAAACGAAAAAACGGCCGTATTTTTCAAAAACGATAAAATGCGTTTAAACGGTTTTAACGGAAACGGGCTTGGGGCATTACCGTTTAAACGGCCGTTAAAACCGTTTAAACGGCCGTTTTTAAAACCATGATCCAAACCATGCCATGCTTTCAACTCGGCCTCATCTCTCGAGCACCTACCTCCGCTTGTCGTCTGTCTAACTCCATGTGATTTCTTTTCACCTTCTCGATCAAACCAATAGCACATCAGTTCATCTCGGCCATCCAACGAACCATGCAAGCTAGTCAGGCTCAATTCGTTGTTCGATCATCATTCATCGTTGTCGATTCACAGTTTTACACCGGTTGTGGCCATTCGAGCGTCATGCAAGATCATCTTGTAACCATCCGATCTTACTTACGAATCTTTCGCACTTGGCATCTCACACTCCGACCGGTATGACAACCTCATGATCTTGATTGCAACCTGCGCAGATCGAGCCCGTCAAGACTTCTTGGCAACCATTCTGCATGTTAACAACCAGTCCATGCATCAACTTGAATCATCTTGGCCACCCATTTTACCCCTTGTTCATGTGCTCCTTGCATCACAATCCAATGATGTTGTGCATGTGGGGCATTGCATCAGGGCGGGTCAGTCCAATCAGCAAAGCGTTGGTGGAGAGCCTACTACAAGTCTACAACTACCGTGTACCCACTATGGTACGTTGCAGCACCAAATCAAATCCCTCCGTAGTCGTTATTCCCTTAAACTTTAGATCATCCTACATCTGTCCTTACACCCAATGAATCACAAAAGGTAAGAATCTTCTCCTTGTGTGCGCATGCAACGACAACCATTTGCACCAACCAAAATCCAACACCCAGCAAGCACCCTCCCTTGAACATGCCTCCACGCCTCCACTAACGGCTTTCCCCTATCCAAAACCTATTGGACCAACATGATACAGTCTCCTACAACCAGCACATGTAAGCATCTCAACCATCCAACCTTTTGATCCATGTGCCTATCTCTACACCAGTGTTTCATGCGCTGGTCGATCCAAAGATTCCAAACCCTATTCTATCCGTTAACCAATGCCTCTCAACCTTCATTTTTATTATGCTGAACCTTTCAATGCTCCTGCCAGCAACCCATCTCCTCCTCCTCAACACCATGATAGCCTCCACCTTACAACACCAGCAGCTCTCCACCCTCTTCCAGCCATGCAACTTCACCTCTAAATGTCCGCTCTGTGAGCCCAACCACCTCATATCCCCACCACGATGCCTGGTTCACACCCTTGCTCAACATTTCCTCTGGTTCGTCCCTTCATTCTGGTCCACTAGCTTATCACAACTGCCACCCCACCCCTTAACGTAATGCAACCAACCCCCTCATCTGTGCAGCAGCTTCCCCCTTTATTTATTGCACCATCTACGTCCTCTTCAATGACATCTTCCAAAAGCTAGTGCTAGCCACTTTGGTTTTCAGGCGGGACCATCAAAGAGTTGGATGATCATGCTCAGATCCACTCAGCTAGAATCAACCCTCGGCGGTGGCTTAACATCCATGCAATCAGCCGATAACTCCTCTTCACCAGTCGGCAACGCCTTGCAGGTCCACTTAATCCTTCACCAGATACTCCCCTCTCTGCTCATGCTTCGCCGGTGTTTGATTTTCCTACTCGTCATTCACCTGGTATGTTTCATCTTCCGTGGCCTTCCATCGCACCAGTGACCTCTCTTTTAACCTCTTCTATCTCTTTGTGGTTTGCAGGTCCATCAGGCAGAGGCAATCGTACTCAACTTGTCGTCGGGTGAATTCAACCCAGAGAGGGATGCAAATCCAACGGTTAGTTGGATCCCCTATTGCTCGTTTGGTATAGTTGGGCAGCCTCTGTTTTCGGTTGCATGAACCCAAAACAGAGCATGGTGAGCTATTGATAAATATATATCTATATAACAAAACAGGGAAGTTGTCTCCCCACTTATACCCCCTCTTATCTATTTAGACAAAGAAGGGCTGAGATCTTATCCCCCAAATAGATGGTGGATCTCAGCCATTCACACCCAATTTTGACAAACGCTTTGTTGGAGAGTGCCGTGGGTACGGGCCACCCACTATTCTATATAACAAGTGACAGTGGTTGTCTTATACCCCTCTTATCTTATATGGCTTCAATAATGAGTGGCTGAGATCCACTATGATTCATATCGATGGCGGAGATTAACTCCCACCCGATTTTGACAAATGCCGCAGGTACGGGCCACCCACGCGTATATCAAGAGAACTCAGTTGTATTCTCTTATCTTATCCATCCATCTAATGTGGACGGTTAGATTCCAGCCACTCAATTGGCTTCATTTGACCTCAATTTATTCAAAATTTAAATTTCAACACCGTTATTTCTGTTATTTTCTCATTTCTCCCTCTGTGCATTACAATCTGTTATAATGGAAAAAAGGGTAACGCCCCAGTCCGTTATACCATTTGAGTGCCGAATCCACCCAATTTTTGCAAACGCTTTTGTCGGAGAGTGCCGTGGGCATGGGCCATTTACTATTCTATATAACAAAACACATTGGTTGTCTCCCTACTTATAGCTCATCTTTTAAGCATCAACAAAGAAGGGCCAAGATCTAATCCTCCCCCAAATGGACGATGGATCTCCGTCACTCACCTGATTTTGGCAAATTCTTTGTCGAGGAGTGCCGATGGCACGGGGCACCTACTAGTCTATATAACAAAACAGGACGGTTGTCTCCCCCTCTTATCTGGCTTCATAAAGGATGGTCAAGATCTTATCACACCAAATGGACGGTGGATCTCAGCCACTCACACCCAATTTTGACAAACGCTTTCTCGATGAGTACCGTGGGCATGGGTCACCTACGATTTACCTACATATAAGAAATGAAATGGGTTGAGAGGGGTGTTACCGTTAAAACGGATTGACGGCTAGGGGCAAAAATGAAAAAAATAGATTTTAACGGATTTTAATGATTTTAACGGAAAAAAGTGGTGCTGAAATTTGAAATTTGAAATTGAAAAAAAAAATAGAATTTAACGAAAAATTTAATGGTTGTCTTATACCCCTCTTATCTTATATGGCTTCAATAATGAGTGGCTGATATTACTTCCACCCGATTTTGACACACACTTTGTCGGAAGGTGCCTCGGGCATGGGCCATCCACGCATGTATCAAGACAACTCAGTTGTATTCTCTTATCCTATCCATCCATCTAATGTGGACGGTTAGATAAAGAGTGGTTGAGATCAAATCCCTCGATCTAATGTGGACGGTTAGATTTCAGCCACTCAATCCGCTTCATTTGACCTCAATTTATTCAAAATTTAAATTTCCACACCGTTATTTTTTGTTATTTCCGTTATTTTCCCATTTCTCCCTCTATGTGTAACAATCCATTATAATGGAAAAAACGGTAATGCCCCTGTCCGTTATACCGTTTGTGTGCCGAAGGCACCCAATTTTTGCAAAGGCTTTTGTGGGAGAGTGCCGTGGGCATGGGCCATTTACTATTCTATATAACAAAACACATTGGTTGTCTCCTTACTTATACCTCCTCTTATAAGCATCAACAAAGAAGGGCTGAGATCTAATCCTCCCACAAATGGATGGTGGATCTCCACCACTCACCTGATTTTGGCAAATTCTTTGTCGAGGAGTGCCGATGGCATGGGGCACCTACTAGTCTATATAACAAAACAGGACGGTTGTCTCCCCCTCTTATCTGGCTTCATAAAGGATGGTCAAGATCTTATCACACCAAATGGACGGTGGATCTCAGCCACTCACACCCAATTTTGACAAACGCTTTCTCGATGAGTACCGTGGGCATGGGTCACCTACGATTTACCTACATATAAGAAATGAAATGGGTTGAGAGGGGTGTTACCGTTAAAACGGATTGACGGCTAGGGGCAAAAATGAAAAAAATAGATTTTAACGGATTTTAATGATTTTAACGGAAAAAAGTGGTGCTGAAATTTGAAATTTGAAATTGAAAAAAAAAATAGAATTTAACGAAAAATTTAATGGTTGTCTTATACCCCTCTTATCTTATATGGCTTCAATAATGAGTGGCTGATATTACTTCCACCCGATTTTGACACACACTTTGTCGGAAGGTGCCTCGGGCATGGGCCATCCACGCATGTATCAAGACAACTCAGTTGTATTCTCTTATCCTATCCATCCATCTAATGTGGACGGTTAGATAAAGAGTGGTTGAGATCAAATCCCTCGATCTAATGTGGACGGTTAGATTTCAGCCACTCAATCCGCTTCATTTGACCTCAATTTATTCAAAATTTAAATTTCCACACCGTTATTTTTTGTTATTTCCGTTATTTTCCCATTTCTCCCTCTATGTGTAACAATCCATTATAATGGAAAAAACGGTAATGCCCCTGTCCGTTATACCGTTTGTGTGCCGAAGGCACCCAATTTTTGCAAAGGCTTTTGTGGGAGAGTGCCGTGGGCATGGGCCATTTACTATTCTATATAACAAAACACATTGGTTGTCTCCTTACTTATACCTCCTCTTATAAGCATCAACAAAGAAGGGCTGAGATCTAATCCTCCCACAAATGGATGGTGGATCTCCACCACTCACCTGATTTTGGCAAATTCTTTGTCGAGGAGTGCCGATGGCACGGGGCACCCACTAGTCTATATAACAAAACAGGACGGTTGTCTCCCCCTCTTATCTGGCTTCATAAAGGATGGCCGAGATCTTATCACACCAAATGGACGGTGGATCTCAGCCACTCACACCCAATTTTGACAAACACTTTGTCGATGAGTGCCATAGGCACGGGTCACCTACTATTTACCCTACTATTTACCTATATATAAGGAATGAAATGGGTGGGATTTACATATAGCCCAAGGGTCAGGCTCAGGAGCCCCACTTTTTATGCCTCGAGAGGGGTGTTACAGTTAAAACGGATTGAAACGGCCAGGGCAAAAATGGATTTTAATGATTTGAACGGAAAAAAAGTGGTGCTGAAATTCAAAATTTAAAATTTGAAAATTGAAAATTAAAAGAAAAATAGAATTTAACGAAAATTTAATAGTTTTCTTATACCCATCTTATCTTATATGGCTTCAATAATGAGTGGCTGAGATCCACTATGCTTCATATCGATGGCTGAGATTAACTCTCCCACCCGATTTTGACAAACACTTTGTTGGAAAGTGCCGTGGGCACAGGCCACCCACGCGTATATCAAGACAACTCAGTTCTATTATCTTATCTTATCCATCCAATGTGGACGGTTAGATAAAGAGTGGTTGAGATCAAATCTATCGATCTAATGTGGACGGTTAGATTTCAGCCACTCAATCCGCCTCATTTCACCTCAATTTATTCAAAATTTAAATTTCAACACTGTTATTTTTTGTTATTTCTGTTATTTTTCCATTTCTCCCTCTGTGCGTTACAATCCGTTATAATAGCCGTTATAATGGAAAAAACGGTAACGCCCCAGTCCGTTATACCGTTTGAGTGACCAAGGCACCCAATTTTTGCAAACGCTTTTGTCAAGAGTGGCATGGGCATGGGCCATTTACTATTCTATATAACAAAACACATTGGTTGTCTCCCTACTTATACCTCCTCTTATGAGCATCAACAAAGAAGGGCCGAGATCTAATCCTCCCCCAAATGGACAGTGGATCTCCGCCACTCAACTGATTTTTGCAAATTCTTTGTCGAGGAGTGCTGATGGCACGGAGCACGGGGCACCGATTAGTATATATACAAAAGAAAAGGAAAAAAATGAATATAGATATGGTAATATTAAATTAGTGTTGCTTTTATTCCTATGGTTATATATATCAACCATCGATAAGGACTCCCATCCAACGGCTTAAAATCATAAATCAAATTGACCTTTGGTTTATAGGACCACCTGGGGTTCTAGTCAAACATCCTACGGTTAATTTTGTTTTTATGTATGATCTTGTTTTGTACATGTACCCATCTGTGGTGACCAAACATCCAGGAGTTTAATAGGATCTTTTGTGTGAGGGAGTGGAGCCCCTGTTCTTCAAACGGTTTATTTTGGTCTGCTAGTCCACCAGAATGTCGGTTAACATTCATACGGTTAGGATCTCTTGGTAGTGAGTAAATCATTCATGCAACACGTGGACCGATTAGTGTGCTACGTGGATAATGCTTTGAGGTATGTCCCACCACGTAGGACCCACCTAAGAGCAACCACAAGGAGAGAAGCGACTCCCCCATGCTCTTCACTGTTTTGTTGTGCAGGTCCTCCTCTTATGTTTTGTTGTGCAGGTCCTCCTCGTTAGACACCCATGCGGCCAGTGTCTCATGATTGTGCCATGTGGCTCATTTGGGGTGGACCCCTCGCTAGTTGGCCACTTGGGCTTTGGCAAAATAATGTTAGTTGCTTTATGAAATTACGTAAGGGTTAGTGGGTCAGATGATTTCACGGATCACCATCCACTTGTTATGTTGGTCTGTGGATCACTTGGACGTGGGCAAATCACCTTCGCAATCCAATGGCTAGAAATTGCAACATGCACATGTTGGTGTGTGGGCCCCACCACCTGTGGACTCAACTTTTTGATATCCCATGGGCCCACATGAAGATAACAATCATGAGAGTGTGTACCATGCATGATTAGGATTAGAGTCTACCCAGTTGACTCGGTGTGTTGACTCAGGTCCCGGTGCTTGACATAATGCCCAGGCCATGCCCAGTCTATGCTCAGGTCATGCCCAACCATGCCCAGGCCGTGCCCAATCATGCCCAGACTATGTCCAGCCTTGCTTCTGTAGACCAGCTCGACCCGGTCCAGATCAAGACCCGATCCAAACCCGACTCAACCCGAGATATAATAATTTATTAATTAACTAAATAAATAAATAATGAAGGTTATTTCCAAGAAATAAATAATTAAATAAATAAAATAATAAAATAAATTATAGAAAATATAATAATATTAAATTAAGTATTTATAATCCATATAAATTAGGGAAAATTACCTAGATTTCTAAAGGAATTAGAATATAGGGTTTTTGTTAAGGTTAGAATTTTACCAAACTTGTCTAAACGAATTCTAAGCAACCTAATCAAGTCAAGTTAATCGAATCGGGATCGACCATGTTTAACCGAATTTAGTTAGGGTTTGCATAGAGTCTTGTCCGTAGCGAAAGTCCTTCATTTAAACCAGTCCTATTTATCGGTTATGTTTCTATTTACTTAGAATTCTCCATAAATCTCTATTTTAAACTATCTCTTTAAACTCTTTCATGGTGTCGTCATTCAATCTCGAAGAAGAGAGCAGAGAAAGAAGAAAGAGAACTTGGAGGCAGAGATCAAAATCGCCAAAAACTCTGAAGAAGCAGACTAGCGGCTCAACCATCAAAGAGGAATCTGAGCGTTCAACTGCGAGTGGTCCCCCTTCTTCTTCGTGCCTTGTATTAGGTTTTCCATAACCAAAATTGAATTATCAACTACATTTGATATTAAAGAAATGTTCTGCTTTTGCTTTAGTTGAAAATGATCTTGAATCGAATGCTTTAACTTGCATATTTAAATTGCATTTATTTGTTTATCAATTATGTATCTACAATTACTTATACTTTTTACAAATGTTCGCATGATTACACAGTTTGAGGAATAGATTCAGAATTTAAAAGGCATTGCATATAATAAGATAAACATGATTTTATTTGTGTGATCACACGGACCTTAGAGATACATGCTTGCCTGATGGGCATTTAGACGCGGATGTAGGTGGGCAGCCGCACTGGATGAGCTCTGGATCCTTGGCAAATCTGCAGTCGTCGACGTATGATTAGCAGTAGAAATCGATCCTGGGACAGACTCCAGCCAGTGATCTTGGGAGCTATGTATTATAGTGGATATCTAGAGATGGATTGGTTATGGATGATGGTTACTTTGTTACTTGGTTACTTGGAGAGAGATCCTGACTGGGGCGGTGAGAAAACCAATCGTATCTTTAGTGGCGTCTAAAGAAACTTGTGTCCCGATTATTAAGTGAAAAGAGGAAATTAGATAAAGGATAACAGGAAATTTGATATTATACTGCATGCTATAGGTAAACTCATGAGTAACGCTTATTATGGGGTGAGAGGTTATGACTTGGGCCTGCCACTATTATGATTTAAAATCTGCATCTCGTGCATGCACCTCATGATCATTCTGTATTACCGTGGTATATGAATTTAACTGCCTTATAAATTGAGTTAACTGCTACTTTATATGTTTTCATTTTCTATCATGGATTCCATCGCATCGTTGACTTTCAAACTTGTTTAGTTGCATCAAATGGTTTTACATGCATTTTTCATGAAACTGGCCTGTTTTGTATTTATCAACTATTTTACCCCTGACATGTTGTTAAAAGTTGGACACGATTACGAGCTTTTCCATAAAAGCTCATGAAAGTAGGGTTTTTCTGCGTCGTTGGATTCGGAAACCCTAGAATCAACACATTTGTAATTTGATCCAATTTTTAATCCTGCAAAATATGAACTTTTGTATAGGGATTCGTGTCGGATGTTGATCTGCACTCGGGATTAGTTAGCGCAAACTAGAACATAAAATGATGGCTTTTTGTCGAAATTCATGGAGAAAAGAGAGGTGATTTTAAAATGAGTTTGAGAGGTTTATCACAATAGACAAATACTAATAAGAGAAAACAGAAAAGTTGCAAATAACTTCATTCAAATTTATTCATTGATCAAAAGGAGAAGTACTACAACGCTCGAATTTATTAATGAAATAACAAGAAACAAAAGAAAATTAAAGAAAACTAAACAAGAATTTAGTGAGAGAAAGAGATCATAGAGAGAGAAAGTGACTAAAAATATCTAGAGAGAGAGAACTAGAGAGAGAAAGAGCTCAAGAGAGATAATCTTACCCTTGAAACATACCCGAAATGCTCGGTCAGAGATCGAACATAACGAATCGGCCCAAAATGGTTGGATCGACCCAAAAGTGAGGCCATGATGGTGAAAGAGAACACCACAACAGTGATGCTTGGTGATTGCGTAGAGGTGGTGACCCAAGGGAAAGGGTGTGCGACATGCGGAAGATCGGTTGGATCACTCTCCAGCGTGGAGACAATGGAGGAGGGTGAGTTTGTTGGTGAAGAACAAACCTTGGATGCAGCACCGTTTGATGACAGAAGTAAGTGGCGCCTTAGAGGTGGATGGGCAGCAAAGAAGGCGAGAACGATGGTGGTTGGCAGGCTCAGCAATGGAGGACGGTTCTAGAGGAGATCTAGTCCGTGAGGAGGCCCGAATCAGTGGTGGTGGCTACAAGGTGGGGGCTTGATCCTAGCAGGCTGGAGTCACCGTTGTAGTGAGAGTTTGCAGGCGAACAGCCAGCAAGGAGGAAGTTGGTGGTGCAAAGCGCTGCAAGGAGTTGCAGGTGGTGATGTTTGGACAGGTGAGGGTCCTCCTCCTCCTTCCCTCTTTCCCTTCTTATCTTCTCTTCTATTTTTTTTCTTTTCCTTTGAGAATGTGGAGGAGATCACGCTGTTATTTGGTGAGACGCTAGTTGTGTAAAGCATCGTGCGGCTTCATGGTGGATACGAAGGTAGCACCAACAGGTGCTAAGTCAGCAAGTCCGGTAGGGGGTCAATTCACAGCCTGCTGGAGTTGCAGGCCATGAACTTACAGGCACGTTGGGTGCAGATCTGAAAAGGGTAGCGAGTGAGAGAGAGAGGAAGGAACGGCTGGGTTTCTTGTTTCTCAAAAACTTGGGAGATGAGTAGGGAGAGAGAGTTGAGCATGAAGAGAAAGGGAATTGTGGTAATGGTTGGGCCTACCGGAGTCACAGGTCCGGTCAAGTAAAGGGAGACCAAACGGTGTTGATCATTGCTGCCCCGTTAGAGAACATTGATGGAGGCTGTGAAGGGGAGTTGCATATCTGATTTGCACGCTCGTTTGGAGGAAGCAAGGAGATGCGAACCAACAACACAAGGAGAAGAGGAGGAGGTTGGGCAGTGCTAGTGGAGGTTGCAGGCGGACCTGCAACTCAAGAGTTGCAGGTCGTGATGGAGGCGGTAGAGCATGTAGAGAGGGGCGACAGCAAGGAGGGATGGCAGCAAGGAGAGATGGCACCAAGGAGGTGGTGGAGAGGCCGTTCAAAAATAGCAAAAGCAATGGTGGTGGAGCTCTTGATCGGCCGGAATTGCAGCCTGCAACTCCGGCAATAACTTGGTGAAGAAGATGAAGAAGAAGGTGGATAAGAGGAGGGAAAACGGCCAAAAAGAAGCGTAGAACGTGGGGGAGAAGATTCGGGGAAAGAGATGAGAAGAAAGGGGGGGATTAGGATTCAAACGAACCCTTCTCCTTCCCCTTTAAACCTCCTACTTTCCTTTAATGAAAAATGGGGTTTCTTTTAAAAATAATTTTTTTTTTAGTGGACCCCCCTTTTTTATTTAAAAGTAATTAATTTAAAGTATTTAAAAATCGCGAGATCCACTAAATGGTCGGGCCACGGGTCGATGATGATGGGCCCGGCTACTGGTCCACATGGATTGATGATGTCCATCGTTTCACAAGATGATGTGACAGACAATTTGATGACGATTGGATGGATGGTGAGTTGATTGGGACCCAGATTGGTAGATCGACGGATCTAGAAAGATCCAACGGTCCGATGGAAGATCCAACGGTCAGAAAGCTAAGGGAGATGAGATAGAGTCAACAGGCAAGAGTTCTGAGGTTAGGTCAGTAGATCTGAGGATCAGGTGGTGATGTATAGGGAGATGAAGAGAGAGAGAATAAGGAGAGATGAGATAGAAAATTAGGGGGAGGAGAGAGAAAATATCAGAAAATGGAGATAAAAGTATTGGCAGAGGGTTTGGAACCCTGGTCTTCACTGTGACCATCCTCACGCTTCTCCAGTAGAGTAGACCATCATTCCTTGCTGACTTATGTGGCTTTAAACGCTTTGGTCTGTCTCTTGGTCATTGGCTCTCCTGTTCTCTTCGTTCTTTGGGCCGGCTTTTTGGTCCTCCTATTCAGCCCATATTTGGCTCATATCTTCTAGTCATAGCCTGTGGGCTCTTTAAGCTTTGATAATGGGCTTTCATGATCGATTTTGGCCAGCAAGTCTTGAGAATAGCCCGATCGAGTTTTTTGCAAGAGAAGAGCACATAATGAGACTTAATCATAACGTCTTCCTACCTAGACTTCTGAAAATGTGTTTAATGCATGCAAATATACCATTTCATCCAGAAAAGTGTGTTCTACGAAATAGAAGAGATTCTTACGTAGAAAAGTAGATAAATAGAGCATTTTACGTAGGAGAGTGCGATAACACTAAAAGGATAATTACTTAAAATAAGCACTTTTGAGCGAATATCAGCTCACATACTCACAGTCATCTTGTAGAGAAGACTCGAAGGGCTGAGAAGAATCGAAGAGTCATCCATATTGGTAGTAGAGAGGGAATCAAACGCACCGGATTGTATGTGGTAGTATAGTGGGTAGGTTGATGTCATTAGAATGTCTGAATTCCATGTTTATATATATATATATATATAGATATATATATTATATCATTGAATCTCATATGTCTATCTAGAGTATAATGTCATGATAACACTAGGATAATTATAGCATATATCTTTTCTTATAATTGTTCAGTTCAAATTTGGTAGTCCGAGCATAGTCGTAAGTCTAGTAAGTTTGCGCTTCCGTTGTTTTAAAAAAAATGAAAAATTTACTCCGATTTTTCGCAATTCTGATTAGATGTGCGGAAAGTTTTGTCTTGCGTGTCTTGAAATTCAAGCGTTGGATTTAGGACAAGCGACACACACCTCGGGATTTGTGTATTCGAAATCCGGGGCGTGAAATATCTTGTGAGATTTTTCTTTTCAAGGTCAGAGCCAAAAGCTTGATCTCTTACTCAGCTTAGGTCTTCCACATAGAAACTTGACCTAGTAGTCTAAGAGTACCAGTGCGTCTCAATACTATTTGAGCGACTTAGGGTTCAGGGTGTACTGAATCCTTCACTTTCAGCAAAGGCTGGAGAGTTGAGAATTAAGATTGGAGTGGTTGATCGAAGGTAGGTTTGGGGTGTACCAAACTGAATAAGCGGACAAGGCTTCTTGGCTGGGAGGGCGCGTGTGGATTCATAGCATTGATTCAAAGGATGTGGACGCATCGACAGTAGGCCTTGGCTAAGGTTAGAAGCTGAATTTGCAGCGGTGCTGCGTAGGTAACCTTTGTTTCATTTAATTTTCCAGTTAGTGATACTTTCTGTCTAGACGTGGTCCCATGATTTTCCTTCCCTAAGGTTTCTACGCTAAAACTCGTTGCCTTGTGGATGTTTGATTGTTGTTCCGCTAAATCTATTGATTAAATCAAACGATGAAAAGATAATATACCACGGAGGTATATTTAATTTGAGTCAGTTGTGATAATCCTTTTTATCAATCAACTAAGGCATGCGAGTTTATCACCTTACCTTAACCAGTAAACTTGTGATAGGTTAGATTAATTTTTTCAATAATCACCCCTCCCTTCTAGGTTTTTCTAATTAAAGAGAATGGACCGGTTATTTTTCAATAATCACACTCATGCAGTTACATTTCAAGGAGTGAACCACCCTTTGATACCAATTGAAAAATCTCAATATCCGTAGCATGCAAACCTAGAGGGGAGGTTAATAGGTTATTTAAAAATTTAATCTAATTAAGCAAGTTAACCTAATCACTATAGTCATAGTCTAGATAATCTAATTGCATGTGAAACTGTCACGCCACGAATCCGGGCATCCAAATCGAATCCGAATGCCTATGGATCAGCCCGTTTACCCAAGATTCAGGTGTGATAAAAAATAAAATGCTCCAAAAAATAAATAAAACAAGAAGAATCACCGTCGTGATTGATGGATAACAGCTCAACTCCAGTAATCAAAATAATGCGGAAGCGTAAACAAGTTATTACATTGAAATAACCAAAGTCAAAATCAAAGTCAAACTTTTAATTTTTGTCAAAATCACTAATTATGGTCTCTATAATTACCTAATATTTATATAAAAATCTTTTATGAAAGCACTGAAGTCAAAACACTCATTTAAGATAGTTTTGAAATTAATTTTCGCGGTTGTAAGAAAAACGATCAACTTTTGGTCAAAATTCAAAGTATGTCGAAAAATTATTTTCTTCAAGGATTTTATTCTAAAAACCATAAAAGACAACTTTAACAAATGCACTTTTGCCAAAAATGACGTTTTATAGTTCTTTTAGTAGTTTTATAATTATTTGCAATTTTATAAAAGCGACCGGTGAAACTCAGTCAGTTGATTTTTTTCTAACTTAATCATATGATTCGAGGGTCAATTTAAAATGGTATCCAACAAGTGATATATATATTTAATAGTACTCAAAATATAAATTAAAATATTTCAATCAATCCCAACATGAACAAATCATTTTTGAACATCCATATACCTTAAGAAAAATAAAACGAAATAATCTTAATCCTAAAACTCTATCTCGTCCATGATGTCTTCCCCATCAATGGTTCATCTTCATCTTCTTTTATGAAATCTGAAATTTTGTTCGGTATAAACCGTGAGCTTTCGCCCAGTACATTCCACAAGATAATCGCATGTTTATAATTTATTTAATTTAAACACATGAATAGATTAAGAGCACATGGGATACATGATCAAATATATAAAAATATGATGAAGATGATGATGATGATCCGATTGAATGAACCCAAAAATTTATTTTACATATTCTTTTTTTTTTCTACAAGTTCAACCCGTAGGTTCTTCTACAGGGGTTTGGGGTCTTTCACCCTAGAGCACTGAGCCCTCGTTAATTCTTTAGGGTTCCTCTAGGCCGCAGAGCCTATGCGTACTCCCGTCTAATACCCAACCCAAATGAGAATGCCTCATTATGATGATGAATAATATAATCATTTAGCAAGATAATCAAAAGCACAAGCCACGAAGATTTAAAATCATATAACGAATATTTAAAATAAATGAATCACAAACTAGAAGAGAATATCCGTACCTATCTAATTCTAGAACTTAGAATTAGAACCTCCACCACCAAGAACAAGAAGAACTCTAGAAAGTTTAGAGAGCAAGAGAGAGCTCAAGAGAATTGGTGAATTAAATGCCCCAATAGTGACAACGTGTTGATTAAAAATGCAAAGGTGGCATTCATTATTTAAAAACATTATTATTTTTAAAATAATCATTTATTTAAATTTATATCTTAGTTAATTAAGTTGGTTATCCAGTACACAAAATGTCTCTACATTACTACGATACAAGTACAATTATATGAAAATCGATTCTAGTGTTATTAAAATAAAATTTCCTACGTGTCATGATATAAATATTCTGACTAAGTTCTCGAATTTATTTCTACGTGACATGATAGTATGTTCTAAATAAAGAATAAAGTTTAAAAAAATATCAGGACGCCAAATTTTTACCATTTTATTATTAATTTACACTAATACCCCTGAATAAAAGTTCAGGGTATTACAGAAACAATCCTAAATGATTAATAAATACCAGAGTGATTAACTCAATCGACTTAGATTAAATATATCGAAGATATATGTACCAGTACTAATTCGTTCGATTTAATCTAAACAATATGAGGTGAGAAAAATAATCAACACATGCAATTTTTATGAGGAAATCCATCACAAGAAAAACCTCGGGACCTCGTCTAGCTAGATATAAAAGTATCACTATGAAGAAATTACTAAAAAATAAATAGAGGTTAAACAACAATGTTACCATAGTATACCGACTTGAATAACTCAAGCCACTGCTACTACATCCACGTCTTTTTGAATCTTCACCTGTCGCATCCTACGAGTGCTGTCTTCAAACGATTACGATCAAACTTTCATTCAGTCTACCTCGAATCCCACTACTCAAATCACTCGAGCAAGAATAAAGCAATAAGCTTTAGGTGGTTATGAACTCTGCTCTAAGAACAAAGATGGATCATGGGTTCTTAGGGTGATCTCTAGTCTGGGAGATATTTGCTAAGATAGGATTTTAAAACCTACAAACTTTGGAGATCAAAATTAGGGTTCAAGTTCTTAGAGTGATCTTTAGTTCTCTTTGATTGATCGGATGTAACCCCTGATCAATTGGAGACAAAAATCCACAATTTTCCAAACTGCCTTCGATTTTATCATATGATCTAGTCCTTTTTTGAGCACGAAAACTAATAGTTTAGGGTTGCTTAGAGATTAAGGTTCATCATTTTATCACTTTGATTCTAGGATTTCTAAGTCATTTACTATCATGCCCCGAATCTAGGCACACGAATCCGACCCGAATGCCTGAAAAATGACCCATTTGCCCAAGATCCAAGGTGTGATAAAAATAAAAAATAAAATATTCTAAAATAATTTTTTAAAAATGATCATAATTCATATTATATTAAAATAACAATCTTTTGTAAAGACGTTTTGGTTGAAACTTATCTTTAATTAACTTTTCAGAATTTAAGCGAGTAAGCGCTAAATTTTCTAAAAAAATATAATTTATATAAAAAATTATGTTATTGATTATTTATGATTAAAAACTCATTTTAAGCATCTTTTGTGAATGCACTTTGCCTAAAAACGTCATTTACTATTTTATTTTAACAATTTAACTCAAAATCTGTCTTAAAGATAACGGTATCCAGATAATATGTAAAAATAATTGTAAGCACCGTACATCAATAAAAATTAATGTGTTGGTTAAGAATTCATAATCTTATATTTAAAGGGTTAAATCAAAGAGTTTAGGAAGTCAAATATTAATCATTCACATAATTTTAAAATTACATAAAACTTTTAAATAATAGACAATGCGAGTCTTTAACAATTAAACCTATAAAAATTATACAAAAAAAAAATATCTAGAGTCCCGCATTGATCTCATTAACATTCTCACATTCTCCTCCGATCTTCTCATGCTATTATCGCCCTCATCAAGTGAACCAACTCCAAAATTCACACCGTCCTCAATTAAGTCTGAAATGTTTGGTTAACATGAGCCAAAGCCCAGTAGATAATCCACTGTACACTGCATATTTATCACAGATAATATCTCATATTCTAATTCAAAAATCATGGCATATGCATAACAGATAATATAAATTAACCAATAACGTTAACTAAGAATAATAAATATTTCTCACAATTAGTCCAATATCGTTATTTTCATACGATTGTAACTATAACCCAATCTCGGGTCTCCTTCTCCTTCCCACGCCGGGAGTAGCCAAAAGGCTCTTCTGCAGGGGTCTGGGCTCTTTCACCCTAGGGCTCCAGGCCCTCTTTAATTTTTTTATTTCCACGGGTATCCATTAGGATCACACCCGAGCTAGCACTTCAATATTATACCGAATCATTAACTATAACTATTTTTTTTCTTAGCACACCAGCCGATCTAAACCACAATAATATCCATAACATCATCAATTAAGCACATACATATAACGTGATTACCAAAGTAAAATAAGAGAAATTATCTATTAAAATATGTAGGGGTACCTACCTTGTCCGTTGATCTTCATTCGTACTTGAATCAATGATGAAAAAGTAGCAGCGAATGTCTTTACGGATTGTCGTTAGATGAAGTTGGGATTCGATCGAGTATGTCAAATGTTTCGATAATAGGAATATTTTTGTCTCAAGGGGTGATGTCAAATGGTGAGACGTTATTGTGTTTCAAGGGCTTCGAAGGTTCTTCAAGTTCTTCTCTAATAGAGGTGCTTCAACGGAGGAAGATGAAGAGAAAGATGAGAGAAATATTAATTGGAGTGATGGTTTAGGGTTTGTAAGATTTCAAAAGCTCCCAATACTTTACTAAATAGGTTTAGAAAGTATGGTTTCTAATTTTAGGTGATTTTCGTAACTTTAAAATGGGTGATTTTATAACTCACTAAAAGACTTATTTTAATATGGATATGGGCTAAAATGGGCCTAAAGCCTATGAGTATTAAGTAGGCTTCATTTTAGATTATTATTAAGTCGAAAATACCTCTAAATTGGCCCTTCGAGCCTACCCAACAAGTATAACTCACTAATTAGTTATTACAACTATGCTACTCATAGACCACAATAGAAATATAGTTAATTATCATTGAAAATAAATTGTAAAAAAAGAAATTAATGAGTCAAAATTTAACTTTTTAGAATTAATTTACTCAAAATTCATAAATAAAAGTTCAGAGTATTACACTTACCATCCTAAGTGTGATCGAGTGCATCATCTTATTCTTTAATCAAATTTATATTACTTCTGAATCTTTCGGCTAGCTTGAGTGATATAAACACTGAACACTCACAAAACTTACCAAACACACTAGGAAAGACTATAAACTCGTTTTGTCATACAAAATTATCTAGCACTAAAAATATAAACCTTATAAGAAGTAATTAACAAGTATGGAAACCAAGTACTTTTTTGCAAATGACTTATATTTATACGTTTGTGAGAAAAGTCTACTTTTAGAAGGACAAATATTCCAATGAGGATTTTCTATCAATGGATTTGGAGCCTAGGGAAGTCTCTATTTTCGTGAGCTGTCTGAGAAGGTCTCACTATATATGAGTTCTTTTAAGACTTGAGATTGAACTTTCTATACTTTTCCTTGATGGGCTGGAAAGTCTCCAATTTTGACATGTGACCTGGAGGAGTCCAGCAACAGAGGAGTTGGGCTCTCTCTAGGTCTCTTGATCATTATATTTGCTAATTAGAAAATATCCCTTGTTTTGCAAAGGTTCCTTGCTGACTTAGCAAGATTCCTCTACCTTACTAGCACAAACATAGCTAGTGATGATCTTGTTAAAAAAAAGAATAAAAAATATATTAATTGGAATCTTCTTTATTAAAGTAGGGGCCTATGAGTCACACGTAATCTATACGTGCATAGAAAATGTTAGTGCGTAGGTACATGTGTTAGATCAAGATTAAGTGGTGAGATATGGTATATATCCACATCGCTCTCTCTTGATATAAATGGCAATTATACATGGTAACTGGCGTATTAAGAATTATCATTGGAAAGTTGTCTCGGAAGCAAGTAGGATGCATCTTTTCAAATAAGATGCACCTTCTGAGGTGGCAATAGCTTAAGCATTATCATTTCAAGTGGCGGAGTAAATGTCGAAGTTGTGATATGAATAAAAAGGTAGTGAATAGAACTTTAGTAGACGTGCTATGAAAGAAAGTGAGAATGTTATTGCCCAAAGAAGCCACCTACTGAAAAAAATGCAATAGGCAAGTGTCTATCCTTTCCCTTTTCCAACTAACTACATTCCAGGAAAAAAATATTTTCCCTTTCCCAATTAACTATAATGAAACTATGTAAAAACCTTTTCAGTCAATACCAAAAACATAAAGATGGAACCATAGGTTAGTGTCAACGTGATGGAACATGGCTATTACTTTGGTAACTAAAAGGGGACTTGCATATTCTCCGTAAGACCTGGAGATAATCCGTAGAACTGTTATCCAATATGACGAGAACGGGAAAAGGGCAGACCATCACCTCCAACGGATATATATTTAATGATAGAAACTTGTTGGCTAATAATTCCTGCCACCAACACTGTGCAATTGACATTAGAATGCAACACAGGTTTGGTTGTATGCAATAGAACCCTATCCATGCAATTAATTTCCACCTCATTTTGCAAAGTAATTATACAAATAACTAGAGATTTGCATCCTTATCATAGCACCCTTGCCAGACCTCAATTAAGGTGGTGACTACATTAACATAGCTTCTATAGCTTGCAAATACGAGAGCATGTGCAACAACATTAGGCCCAATCATTTCCAAGCAAATCAGGACATGTTCCTCTCTTTATTTTGATAACAAATCTATTATTATTGATAAAAAAAACTAAAGCCCAAGGACGACTTAAGAGACAAAATTTCATAATAATTCAAAAACACTAAACAGAGATTTACACAAAATGAAGAACTCGTCAAATTAATAAATAGACTAACATTCCTAATTCAAAGACAAAGTTTCTAAGCAACTCTATTGACTATATAACTTGAACTTGGAGTGAAAATTTGACAAAATAAAAGAAAGAGAAACAAGTTTTAGCCTCTTAAATAAACATCTCTAGCAATTTAAGTAGGAAATACATAATGAAGATATATAACAACCAATACCAAGAATAATAAGTTTTTTAGCAAATTTTTGTGGTCTTTTTAGCTATTTTCATATATGCCATGCATCCTTCATTGTTTATTCTTTTTGTTTAGTACCTTGTGTTTGAAAATATTGTTGGAAGATACATGGGCACACGGTTTTGTTTTTTGGGTTCGGTATTGTGTGCTATGCCGACCCCTTGGATGTTCCCCCAAATCTCAGAAGACATACCTAAAGAGCAAAAAGGGAAGAGTACCCTAGAGTGAGAGACCCCAACCCCCCTTAGATATATCCATGTGGTGGAATATGATAGTTTGGCCTGTTATGTTAAATGCAAGCCCCACGGTTTTTTAGGCCTTGCTTGGCTCATTGCACTAGGATGCATTTTGCACTCTAGTGCAAATGTAGAGATCAATTGTGTTACATTCGCTTGCAATTGTGTCACCTAAATCTATTTAGCTCACACCCTATAAATAGATGCAAATAAAGTTTAGCTGATTAGTTGGTAGTGCGTTGCAAATGAATGCAATGGGCCCCACAATATTCACTAATTTCTTAAAAGTATCACATGGGTTATTATATTTCATATTATACTTCTATTTTTATTATTGATTGAATTGTGTATTTTTAACTCATTTTTACTTTTTGTTTCTCATCTTTTTTTTAAACTTATTATCAATATTTTTTTCAGCTTATTTATTTTAATTTATTTCATATTTTGAATGATGTTCTTGTTTTGTTTTTTATTTTTTTATTTCATCCTATACATCTATTTTTATTTGTTGATTGAATAGTTGATTAACCTAGAACGACCAATTTATCTAAATTAAAATATATATTATATTACAAAAAAATTGCATAATAAAAGTATATTATTGTTACCATTGTTATTTTCATTTTCGTTTTCATTATTATTATTATTATTATTATTATTATTATTATTATTATTATTATTATTATTATTATTATTATTATTATTATTATTTATTGTTGTTGTTATTATTATTATTTTGTTATCATTGCTGTTCTTCTTATTATTATTTTTTTGGAGAGAAAATGTTGAGCTGATGTAATGTGCCCACTTGCCACAATTTTTTGGTTGCACATGCTTGCATCCATTTTGTTAAGGAGTTTGGAAGGGCTTGGCAACTACTTGCATGCCAGCTCATTTCACTTTTCAAGCAATCATGTGTCATCCCAAAATCGTGGCAAGTGAGTGCATTTGCATCCTAATGCAACAAACCAAGCAGGGCCTTAATGGACATACATGATTCTCGGATAAATTTCCTTCCATTTTTTTTTCGATTCGCCAAGTTTTGGGATTTATCAGCGAATTTATGATATTGTTGTTGCATCTTTATTTGCATTATTTTCAGTCCATATTGCATATCATGCTTAATTTACTTAATAATTCATCCCAATGGGTATGTGGGTAATGGAGTGTGCCTACTGAGCTTCTCAGCTCACTCCTGTTTACATGTCTCAGATTCAATTACTAGAGTGATTGGTTAGTTGTCAAAGCCAAAAGACCTGAGATTTATTTATTATTTTCCTAAGATTTGGTGCAGTGGGACTTATTTGATTTTAAAGAAGTAGTAGTTAGTTTTAATTATGTCTTTTATACCTTTAGAAGATGGACTATTAATTTGATTAATGAAATTTAGTGATTTTCATATATAGCATTACTTGTGTTGTTTTTCTGTACCTTATTGTAGAGAAATTTTTTGAAGCAGCATATTTTTGAAGCGGTGAAGCAGTGTCCAATCACATCACACAACAATTTGCTATTCAAAAGCATTTCTGGGTTTGTTAAAAAGCATCAACGGATTGTGGTGCGATGTGATTGGCCACTGCTTCGCCGCTAGCTTCAAAAAATCCTCTACTTCAAAAAATTTCTCATTTGCCTTGTTTCGGACCGGCATTCCTCTACTTCAAAAAATTTCTCATTTGCCTTGTTTCGGACCGGCATTACATTTAGCTCATGTAACATTCTTAATTCATTATAAAGCCTGTAAATTTCTAACTTTTATATCTATATTCACATAATATTTTAGAAAAAAAATCATTTTCTAGAGTTCTACGTGGTCTTCTGAAGTTCTATCTTTATTGTCAATTTTTCTGTTATTTCACATTATAAACCTTGTTGTCGAACTTCCTGAGAAAAATCCTTAGGTTTTCTGACTTTGGTCAAAACATAAAAGTTATAGGTTTTTAAATTAGCTTTCATAACTCTTTAGAGAATCACAAATTTCTGATCATTATATCCAGTGAAAAGTTATGGACTTTTTAGTGGGGATACTATTCTCTATAGAATTTTTCTACAAATTTTTGAAGTTTAAATTCGAGATTTCTAAACTTTCGATTTTTCTTCTATATGACCCCATGTCCAGTGGATGTGTCATGGACCCCAGAAATTGTGAAGGTGTTGGTTCTGTTTCTGCATACCAGAAACTTTATCCTAGCTTTAATACTATTTTTCGGAAAATTACTCTTTACAGTGCCTATGTTATATATTTTTTTCCAATTAGATCTTTAAATCTACGTTTTAACGTAGGTATTGGTAAGTTTTCTAACCCTAAGTATCGAACCCTAGGAAAATTCTATAAGCAGACATGTCTTGTAGATTTTTCACAATTTAGAAACTTACCCGTTTTCATTTTGGTTTGAGTACTTTGAATTGTTTTCTGATTTTTATTGGTCTTATTATTATTATTATCTTTGGGATGGATATGACATTCCATAGACTAAAGCCTAAGTAATTGGTGTGTTTCGTACGTTTGTGGGCCGGTTTAAGGCTGGACTTATGTAGACACTAACTCCACTAAAACACGGCCCCAACATACCTCAGTGACCCTATTTTCTATAGGGTGCTGTTATTTGCACACACCTTCTTTTGAGTGACACCCACCTCTTGGTGTGTGCAAATAAGATGCACCCAAAAAAAAAAACACCAGCAGAAGAAAGAAGAAGAAGAAAAAGAGGAGGAGGAGGGTACGTGGGCGGCGGGCGGCGTGCCTCCTTTTCTTCTTCTTCTTCTCTCTCTCTCTTTAAAAAAAAAAAAAAAATCTGCCCGTATTGGCAAGTCAGGATGGACATGGCTTTGACCATATTGGTAGACAACTGTTGACATGGCTTTCGCGGAATATTTTTTTTAAGAGAGGGAGAGAGAGGAAGAAAGAGAGAGAGGTACGGTGGTGGTAGTGGTGGTAGTGGTGGTGGTGGTTGTGGCGGTAGGAGAAGAAGACGGTGGTGGTGCAGCGGTGGTGGATGGAAGAAGAGGGAGAGGGAGGAGGGGAGGGAGAGGGAGATGTACTTGGGCGGGCCTCCTCTTCTTTTTTTTTTTTTGGTGCATCTTATTTGCACACACCGAGAGGTGGGTGTCACTCAAGAAAAGGTGTGCAAATAACGTCACCCTTTTCTATATTGATGTACATACTACAACAAGAAAAAAACTTACGTACGTGGCACACTCTTCGAGACTATTGATGGTATATATGAATGTTTGGCCCACCCTTTGGTGGATCTACACATTAAAAATCATCCTGATTGGTGATATATTCCTAACCATTGGATTTTTGGATTTGTGTATCCCATATAATGCTCCAATCCAATCCCATGGCTAAAAATCAACCCATAGAAAAGGTCAAAGCCAACAGTTACAAATCACCACTAAGAATGAATTTTAGTGTGTAGATCCATCTTGGGATGGACCCACAACAGGCACCACGACGAAAGAGAGGCTCTACTTCAAAGATTTTCTCACCACAACTTCCACAAGTCACTTGGTCTTTTGAAAAAAAGAAACCCAGCAAACATCTTTTTTGTCCAGCCTCATACACATGGGTCGGCCCACGACGCTTAACCTTGGATGACTCATAAAATATAAATAAATAACAAACAATAATGCAACAAACGAAAGGATATATATAGGGCAACGCTTGTTACGCTTATTGCTGGATAAAAAAAAACTTGCTCTCCCAGTGTGAGAGAGAATGGATTTTGTTTCTACAGCACTTGTTGTCTCCTTCATCTTCTTTCTCTACCTCATCTTACGTGATCCACGCCAAAAGGGCCTGCCCCCAGGACCTCATCCGTGGCCAATCGTCGGCAATCTTCTCCAACTTAGAGAAACTCCACACACCCAGTTTGCTAAACTAGCTAAAACCTATGGCGACCTCTTCACTCTAAGGCTCGGGTCTCAGACTCTCGTGGTGGCTTCATCCCCAGCAGCAGCCACCGAGATTCTCAAGACCCACGACCGACTCCTCTCGGCCCGTTACGTTTTCCAAAGCTCCCGAGTCGAGAACTACGTCGACTTCTCAATGGTGTGGTCTGACTGCAACGATAACTGGAAGATGTTGAGGAAGTTGTGCAGGACCGATTTGTTCTCTCCCAAGATGATTGAGTCCCAAGCTCACCTAAGAGAGGCAAAGGCGTGGGAGATGGTGCAGTTCTTAAGGGGGAAAGAAGGGGAGGTGGTGAAGATAGCTGAGGTTGTGTTTGGAACACTAATTAACATATTTGGTAACTTGATTTTCTCTCAGGATGTTTTTGATTTGGCTGATCCGTCCAGTGGAAGTGCGGAGATGAAGGAGCAGATATGGAGGTTGATGGAGTTGGGACACGGCACCAACCCGGCAGATTACTTCCCCTTCTTGGGGAAGTTTGATTTGCTGGGACAGAGACGAGCAGTGGCTGGGTGTCTCCAGGAGATATACCATGTATGGGGCGTCATGCTTAGGAAACGTAGAGACAGGAAGGACAGTGCAGGGAACAACGATTTTGTGGATGTTTTGCTTAAAGCTGGACTTAGCGACCACCAGATTAACACCTTGCTTATGGTTTGCTCTCTCTCGAAACATCTTGCGATCTCTCTCTCTCTCTCTCTCGAAACATCTTGATCTTTGTCTTTCTTTCCAGATTCACCATTACTCTTTTATTTTAGCACAGGGCGGGCTTAACCCTTAGGCCCCAACGTTGAGACAACCGCCTAAGGCCCCCACGTCAACCGTTGCATGCTAGTGATTATAGAGGCTTCATCAACATTGATGACAGCCATAGAATGAGCCACGTGGTACACTCATAGAGATCTTGACCCAACCCTAGACGGACCTGCGTACAGACCAAAATTCAACCTGATTAGTGAGTTGTATCCATTGGATTAGAGTGTCTTTTCACGGTTTATTTCTAACCATGGATTTGGAGAATTATTTGGGGTACATACTCAGATCCAAAGGTTATAAATCACTAATCAGGAAGATTTGTGGTATGTAGATCTACCTAGGGATAGGCCAAACATCCATACGGTTAGTAATCTCTAAAAATATGCCACGTGGCTCACACTGTCGTCCATCATTAATGTTCATGATGGAATTCCGTCATCCAAGTCTTGCTTTTTCCAAAATGGTATGTTGCAAAGCCTAGGATCGTCAGCCAACTCAAGTTTTGTAGCACGTGACATTTATAGCTACAAAAGTGCGACCGTTCCAACCCAAGTATTCTAATTTTATAAGGTTTGTTTAGAGAAGAGCTTGAGTTTGAAGTCCTCGTGGCGACTTTAAAGTTTGAAGTCGCTCCCCCTTCCAAAATACCACGTGGAGTTCTTTCTAGGCCCTACACTAACCTTATGGATGTTAATTTGGTCCATCTTTTGGTAGATCTACACATCAAAAATCAATTTAATTTGTAATTCGAGTTTGATTTAGCATTTTAATTGAATGATTTGTTGCCGTTGGATTTGAGCATTTTTTTAGATGCTTAAATATAAATGTTAAAAATTATGGATCAAGTTGATTTTTGATCTGTAGGTCCATATGTCAGTGGACCAAACATCCATAAGATCGTAGGTCCTAAAGTGAACTTAGCAACCATCAGATTAACACCATGCTTATGGTTTGCTGCTTCTCTCTCTCAAAACATTTAGGGATGTTAATGATATTTGATCTTCATCTTCCTTGCCAGGTTCTCCATTAATTGATGAATTAGCAAGATGCCCATGTATATTTCCTTAAATTAGGGCCACCCCTTGATCGTTAGTCAACGTTGTTGACTACCAACTAAATGGGATCGTGTGGTGGAGAATTAATTCGATGCCAGACAACTACGCTAGGAGACAGAATAGGCCGAGAAATTTTTTTATCCTGGGACTTTTTCATCCATGGCGTGCTGGACTTATAGTAAAGTGCCATCATAAGTCCAGGACGCCATGGATCAAAAAGTCGCGAGATCAAAAAAATTTCTTCAATATGCCCTTTCAAATCAGATATTTTTTGATCCTGCGACTTTTTGATCCATGCCATTTTAATCCGAGGACAGGTGGCACTTAACTAGAAGTCCAGAACGCCATAGATAAAAAAAGTCTTACGAGAGAAAATAGCTTTTGAAAAAGTCAAACATCTTATCTGATGTAGAACTTAGCTGACGGACGGACCACTGTACGAGCTACGTGGCATACTTTTAGAGACCACAGACCGTATGGACGTTTGGCCAATCCCTAGGTGGACCTAATAATAAAAATCAGCCAGATTAATGATTTTAAACCTTTGAATCTTTGTACCCCAAATAATGCTCTAATTCAAACGGTTAAAAATGTGAACCCATGAAAACAACTGTAATCCAACGCTTATAAATCACTAATCAGGCTAAGTTTTGGTCGGTAGGTCCACCGAGGTTGGGCCAAACATCCATAGTTCCATACAGTCATCGATCTCTAAGAATGTGCCATGTGGCTCATACTGTACCACATGATCACTAATTTTTATTGCTAAGAATCCTTCATCAAATATTTGATTGAAAATGGGTGTTTTAGCTTCTTATTATCATTAAATTCTGAACGTTGATTAGTGGGACCATCCCTATATTATTGATTTCCTTGATCTGCTGGATCCCCAGGAACTATTCGGTGCTGGTACAGAGACTAGTTCATCAACGATTGAGTGGGCCATAGCTGAGCTCACTAAAAACCCACGAGCGACGGCCAAACTTCGATCCGAGTTGGTGAGTGTGGTGGGAGAGAAGCCGGTGAAAGAGTCTGATATACCTTCCCTTCCTTATCTTCAAGCTTGTATCAAGGAGACGTTGAGATTACACCCCGCTACGCCTTTGCTCCTCCCCCATCGTGCTATTGAGACGTGTCAAGTGATGAACTACACGATCCCTAAAGATTGCCAATTGATGGTGAACGTGTGGGCCATCGGACGAGACCCCAAAACATGGGATGATGCACTGACCTTCTCACCGGAGCGGTTCATGAATTCAAGTGTAGACTACAAAGGGAACGATTTCGAGCTCATACCGTTTGGCTCAGGAAGGAGAACCTGCCCCGGCGTTCCATTGGCAACTCAGTTCATTCACCTCATTGTGGCTACTTTGGTCAAGAACTTCGAGTGGGGCCTACCCAGTGGAATGGATCCTAGCCAATTGATCATGGCCGAGAAGTTTGTGTTAACGCTGCAGAAGGACCCACCTCTCCTCATCGTTCCAAAAGCGATGGTCTGATTCAGATCAAAGGGTTAATTTTGACTTCACCAAATGAAGTGGACATCAGTTGGTCTCTGTCTCTTACCCTCTTATCAGCTTGTCTATCTTCTATATACCAACTAATAAAGAAATAAAAAAGCTTCTGTGCTTTGTTTGATACATTAAAGTTGTCTTTTTGCCTTTCTTTTGTTTTTGAGGACCCACAATTAGGACACCCATCTACATGGGATGGGACCCACATGATTCTCCCCCCTGTCTAGGTGTACTTTTTCTCATTTTCATTCAATAAATTCTCCTCCCCCCCGTGGAGGTTCTTTACAAAATAAAAAAAAGGCACTGGTCAAACATCCATACGATCAGTGTCCACTAAGAATGTGCCACGTGGCTCATATTTTGTGTTGTGATAGAAGTTTTACTCACAAACTATAAATCAGCATGATTTCTGATTTCAAACCTTTGGATATTTGTACCTCAAATAATGCTCCAATTTCCACGGTTAAAGTTAAACCATGAAAAGACTTCAATCCAACGCCTAGAAATCACTAATCATGCAAATTTTTGGTTTGTAGGTCCACCTAGGGAATGGCCAAACATCTAGGAGTGTGCCACGTGGCTCATAGTGCACAGTGACAAGGCCATGTCATCAAAGTTTTACTCAAAATGTTTCTCGAATATACTTCCCCTGGTTGCAGGTTGCAGCTAATTTTTATTTATTTATCTATTTCGTCACAGTCGGACATGATTAGAAACGGAAGAGTTTAAAAGTCGTGAAACTTAGACGGGACAATCCGGGCGGCATCCCCCCTTGTTTCCTCCTCTCCTCGAGTAAACCATAGCTCACACCATGCTGTGAGAGCCGATCACAGCCAACAATACAAACCACGTGGCACACTCTTAGCGGATGCTGACCGTATGGATGTTTGGCCAATCACTAGTTGACCTCTAAACCAAAAATAAACCTTATTAGTGATTTCTACGCATTGGATTGAAGTTATTTTTATGGATTGATTTTAACCGTAGTAATTTGAACATTATTAAGTGTTATTTGGGTGCAAAGATCCAAAGGTTGTAAATCACTAATCAGGCTGATTTTTGGTTTGCAGGTCCACCCAGTGATTGGCCAAACATCAATACGCTCAGCTTCCACGTATCGTGTGTTGTGCGATTGATTTTTATTCCGCACTTTATTAATTTTTATAATCAATAAAATCAATCTTATTAGGGTTGCTCATATGCGATTTAGAATCCCTATCCCAGACCCATAATCGAGTAATTTAGATATTGCTAGTATAATTTTTAAAATACCTATTCACCCCCCTGTATGTATCTTGGACCAGATTGGAATCAAACTTTCACCATTTTTTGGAAACTAACCAAATAAGAACCGAAACCAAAACTGAACCGATAATAACAATCTTGTTCTAGGTATTAGAACTGAACCGATAGGCATCGAAACCGGTATATAAATATAAGGTTAAAATTGTCATATTATCAATATTGGAACCAACATACCCAGAACTGGAAACAAACAGCTGGTTCTAATTTTGGATCTATCATTTTGAGAATCAAAACTGATAAGAACCGACAATATTAGTTCCAATTCTGGGTACCTTAGGAACCGACTGGAACCGTCCCATTGACACCTCTACTCAGCCCACATTGTATTAGGCTTGGGCTGAGAAACTCTAATGTTGTGTGGGCTTGGGCCTAAATCTTGGCCTTGCCTTAAATATTTGGTCCAATTGCTTATAAGTTCTGGGCTGAGCTAGGCCCATCTAATTACTTATACATCCCATATGTTACAGGTTAGGCCAAATATCCATATGCTCAGTGGTCTCTAAGAATGTACCACGTGGCTCATACCCTCATCGTCATTGAGGAGAGACGTCCATCTAGGGTTAGGTCAAACATCCATACGGTCAGTGGTCTCTAAGAGTGTACCACATGGATCATATTGTAGTTCCTGGCCATGCGACGCCGTGCTTGTAAAGTGTACACTTAGGGCGTTGGTGTTGAAAAAACTGATGCCTTAAGCGTCTGTTTTATGACGTCGATTTTGTAAAACATTGGCGCCATAAGAATTTTAACCATCGGTTATATGAAAAAAGACGCCTAAAGTCTTCTGCATGTTTCAAGACGTCTATTTTTTGTAAAACCGACGCCTTATCCATTTTCACGACAGCTGTCGTTTTTTCTAGTAGCAAGCCTTTTCTAGTGTTAGCAATGATTACTCTTTACGTATGTACCATGTAAAATATGCAACCAAGGTATAAAAGGGGCCATTATAACGGTATAACGGTATAATGGATTGGCGGCGTTACCATTTTTCCGTTATAACGGATTTTAACGCACAATACCCAAAAACAGGAAAAAATAGAAAGTAAGGGGAAAAGCAAAAAAAAAAAATAGATCTAAAATTCAAAATTTGAATTTCAAATTTTCGATACAATTTATAAGGGAAAATAACGGAAATAATGGTTTTTTCTTTTTTTTTGTAATCATAAATAATGGGTTTTTTTAAAACAATTTTTTTCACAAAATAACAGTCGTTATTTTAAAAAATAAAAAAAACGGCCTTTATGTTTATCGTTAAAATGGCATGTAACATAATGGGGGAAGTCCATTTCCGTTATAACCGCTGTTTTTGAACCATGATGTCGACAGTTAAATCACAGTGTTACAAACTTAAAAGATTCATCACCATCTTATTAGGAGAAAATTTTTGAAGCGGTGATCATGCGACAATGATAGTGCGCTACATATACCTTGGGTTACTTTTTTAAATGTTTTTAAAACCAAATCCTAAACCCCAGGTATATGTGGCGTGCTACCATTGGGTAAATGATCACCGCTTCGAAAAATTATCTCCTATTAGTGGAGCACCTACTGGATAGTTATAGAGGTAAGATCAAGCAGTTTGGAACAGTCGTAACCACACGATCTATATACTTTTTATTTTATAGTTTCGCAGGTGAGAGAGAGGCTGTCAAAGTTTTACTCTCCCAAAAAGTCGTCGCCTACCAAGAATACAGAAAAGTAATTGAATTCAATCAATCTAAGTTTGTACGTGGCAACTTTTGGGATTGTGAGCATCATTTTTCACTGAAACTCTTGACCATCAAAATTTTCTCTACCAATGCGGAGAGTGTTGACCCAGTCCGGTCACACCACAATACACGACATAGAGAGGCCCACGTGACTTATCGGGAAAAATTTTCAAACCTTGCCATCTACAGATGGGACCCTGATTGGATAACTTGGATCCACACCTCCACATCAAAAATTTCCGCATGAAGACAGGGCCCACATGTATACCACAGCAGACTGCATGCTTTCGAATCTTCGATCACGAACTGTACACGTGCTCCTCGTGAGTGCGAGTAAGCCAACCTAAGTGCCTGACCTTCCAACTGTGAAGTCCCACGTGACTCTCGCTGGTGCCCATGCGAATGTAGCTGGGCCATATTTTGACCAAATAATCTGGTCGCGTTATTCCATTTTTTCGCACTAAAAATTTGGTAGATGACATCTGAATGGGCCACGTGGACACACCCACGGTTAGCGGTAAAATAAATTCCATTTGAAAAGATGAGAGTTTAAAATGCTTTAGGTTAAAAAAACAAAAAAAAAAGGACAAAAATGTCAAAAGATTGATAAGTGACTACTTCAGGTTTAATAATTTTTTAATCCAAAACTGTGCACATACATTTGCATATACGAGTAAAACTTGTGTCACAAGATGTTGTGACGGAAGCCGGTCACAGCGCACTCAATAGGAGCCACGTGGCACACTATTTGAGGACGATGACCGTATGGATGTTTGGCCAGTCCCTCGGTGGACCGGTACCAAAAAAATCACTATGATTAGTGATTTCTAACCGATTCGATTGAAGTTATTTTCATGGGTTGATTTTAACGGTATGCCGGTTGACACGTGAGGTTAGAGACAACTTCTTTATTTCACAGTAGGGGGTAGAATTCCACCAAAAAATAGTTGAACCGTCCGTGTTAGATCCCTAGTGGGTGAAATGCATAAAAAAAAAAAGAGAGATTAAAAATGCATTATTAATACATTTCATTCATGGATTGATGGTCGATGTTTCATTTATTGTTCATACAAGATCAATCTGAACCATCCAAGTGCTGGGCCAGCCCTTGAAGAATTTTGTAGGTCCAGTGGTGTGCCAATTGTGGGTCCCATCCCATTTAGATTTTTATTCATAGGTGCGTATCCCAAATCCCAATTGTGGTGGTGGGTCCTACGAAACAAAAGAAAAGCAAGAAAAGACAACTTTAATTTATCAAACAAAGCAGAGAAGCTTTTTATTATTTCTGTAGCTGGTGAAGTCTTCCATCACAAAAGATAAAAAGAGAGAGTTAAACTAAACATTCAAGTCAAAATTAACCACTTGATCTTAATCAGACCAACGCTTTTGGAACGATGAGGAGAGGTGGGTCCTTCTGCAGCGTTAACCCAAACTTCTCGGCCATGATCAATTGGCTAGGATCCATTCCGTTGGGTAGGTCCCACTCGAAGTTCTGGACCAAAGTAGCCACAATGAGGTGAATGAACTGAGTTGCCAATGGAATGCCGGGGCAGATTCTCCTTCCTGCACCAAAAGGTATGAGCTCGAAATCGTTCCCTTTGTAGTCCACATTTGACTTCATGAACCGCTCTGGTGAGAAGGTCAGTGCATCATCCCATGTTTTGGGGTCTCGTCCAATGGCCCACACGTTCACCATCAATTGACAATCTTTAGGAATCGTGTGGTTCATCACTTGACACGTCTCAATAGCACGATGGGGGAGGAGCAAAGGCGTAGGAGGATGTAATCTCAACGTTTCCTTGACACAAGCTTGCAGATAAGGAAGGGACGCTATATCAGACTCTTTCACTGTTTTCCCTCCCAGCACACTCACCATTTCTGATCGAAGTTTGGCCGTCACTTGTGGATTTTTAGTGAGCTCAGCTATGGCCCACTCAATTGTTGATGCACTAGTCTCTGTACCAGCACCGAATACTTCCTGGGGAACCAGTAGATCAAGGAAGTCAATAATATAGGGATGGTCCCACTAATCAACGTTCAGAAATTAATGATGATTAGAAGCTAAAATACCCATTTCAGTCTCTCAATCAAATATTTGATGAAAGATTCTTACAAAAAAAAAAACCTACAAAATCTTGACAACAAGAACATACATTTTAGCACTACCCCTGAAAAATTAGTTAAATTAGTAATACCCCCATGTATTCTCTTTAAATTTTTAAATACTCCCTTAATCGTGTCAACTTAGAGACTGAGAAGGCCTACCAAGTCAAAAGAGAAAAAACAATAACCAAAAGCACAAAGACAAAGATCCAAAAAAAAACAAACCACCCACCCAACACACCCAACCAAAGATAGCCAACTGAATACTACTTCCTCAAATCTAACACCTCTCCCTTCCAAGAAGCTAAGCATTATCAACCACTGTTGGATTCTCGGCCCTAAACCCGACACAGATTCCGAGGACCTAATTTTTTGGACATAAAGCTGGCAGATGTGGATTCCGAAAATCCAACGGTTGTTTTGCTTTGGCAAAAAGTGAATTCCATTCAGCACTGTCAACCACCGATGGATTCTCGGGGATCTACAGACGAGATTTTCGGTAAATATTTATGTCCAAAAATTTAGGTCAGTGGAACCGGCCCTTTTTTTTTGTGTGGTATGACCCATCAAATTAGGTTGACTAACAATCAAGGGAGGTGGCCCTAATTTAAAGAAGTACATGGGCGTCTTGCTAATTCATCTAATTTTGTAGTCGGGTAAGTAATTAATGGAGAACCTGGCAAGGTAGATGAAGATCAAAGATATTTTCTTTGTAAATGAGCAAAACCATTAATATCCACAAATACTTTGAGAGAGAGAAGTAGCAAACCATAAGCAAAGTGTTAATCTGGTGGTCGCTAAGTTCAGCTTTAAGCAAAACATCGACAAAATCGTTGTTCCAAGCATCGCCCTTCTTGTCTCTACGTTTCCTTAGCATGACGCCCCATACATGGTAAATCTCCTGGAGACACTCAGCTACTTCTCGTCTCTGTCCCAGCAAATCAAACTTCCCCATGAAGGGGAAGTAATCTGCCGGGTTGGTGCTGTTTCCCAACTCCATCAACTTCCATATCTGTTCTTTCATCTCCGCACTCCCACTAGACGGATCAGCCAAATCAAAAACATCCTGAGAGAAAATCAAGTTACCAAAGATGTTAACTAGTGTTCCAAACACCACCTCAGCTATCTTCATCACTTCCCCTTCTTTCCCCCTTAAGAACTTCACCATCTCCCACGCTTTTGCCTCTCTAAGGTGGGCTTGGGACTCAATCATCATGGGAGAGAACAATTCTGTCCTGCAAATCTTCCTCAACATCTTCCAGTTATCGTTGCAGTCCGACCACACCATGGAGAAGTTGACGTGGTTCTTGACTCGGAAGCTTTGGAAGACGTATCGAGCAGAGAGGAGTCGGTCATGGGTCTTTAGGATCTCGGTAGCTGCGGCTGGGGTTGAGGCCACAACGACGGTCTCAGACCCGAGCCTTAGAGTGAAGAGATCGCCATAGGTTTGAGCTAGTTTGGCGAACTGGGTATGTGGAGTGTCGCTAAGTTGCAGGAGATTACCAACGATTGGCCATGGATTAGGTCCTGGAGGCAGGCCCTTTTGGCGTGGATCACGGAAGATAAGGTAGAGGAAGAAGATCAAGGAGACACCAAGTGCTGTAGAAACAAAATCCATCTCTCTCTGTCTCAGTGGGAGAGCAAATTTTTTTTCCAGCAAGTACCAAGTGTTGCCCTTTATATCGTTTCGCTTGTTGCAGCTATTGTCGTCATTTAATTTGTTTTTATTTATTTCTATTTTTTCGGTCATTCGAGGTCACGTGGAATAGAAAATGAGGGAATAGTTTAAAAATGCTGTGGGCCAACCCATGTATAGGTGGCTGGACAAAAATGATGTTTGCTGCTTCTTCCAAAACATCAAGTGGCTTGTATAAGTTGTGTGGTGAGAATAGGATCTAGGACTCTTTTAACTGTAAAAAGGAAGTGTACCCAATTGTCCAAGTTATTCATACTTTCAGACTCTAACCTCGACTTGAAAAACAGAGAAATTTTAGGCTCCAAGAATGTTTGCTCCATTGCATCGTTGGACCAAACATTAAGCGCCAGTACCTGTCCAAGTTCATACTTTCTTATTTGCAAGTGGCATGGATCATGGTAGAGTGTCTATCCTAAGTTTCTACATTCAAACGCAACCAGCCATAAGTGGGATTTGCGCCCTTGTTAGCTTAAACGCTGACCCTCCAAAACTTAATTCCAAATGGATCATGTACTGTTATGGTTCCCAGCTATATGTCAATGCTTATGTGTTGCTTTAAAATTCATGATTTCAAGTTTTTGACTGTGGATTGATTAGAATCCCTCCTTCAAATGGCGTCCTCCCACAGTCCCCCGTGCATACTAAGAGCCTAGATGTTCTCCATAGGCAGATGGGTTGAAGGATTTCAAAGGAAAAATTCCAAGTGTTGGTAGAAACAGAGTTGTTTTAGATGCTTAAATAATCTGACCCGTGATTTGCAGTTGATTCAAAAGATGGTACAGAGCAAGGTTTAAAGGAGGCCGTTTTAACGGTTTACCAGACTCGGGCGTTTTAACGGTTTACCAAACTGTTTTAATGGAAAAATGGCGCTGAAATTCAAATTTTGAAATTCGAAAATTAAAAAAAAAAAAAAAAACGGAAATTTAACAGAATTAACGGCCATTTTTTTTTTCAAAAAAAAAAAAAATCAGAATTTAACGGCTGTTAAAACGGTTTTAACGGCCAGTTAAAACCAAAAAAATGGCCATTTTATTTAAAGCATCAAAACGCGTTTAAACGGTTTTAATGGAAACGGGCTTGGGGCGTTACCGTTTAAACAGCTGTTAAAACTGTTTAAACGGACTGGGGACGTTACCGTTTAAACGGCCGTTAAAACGGATTGAAACGGCCAGGGCCCAAAAATGAAATTTAACGGAATTAAACGAAAAAAATGGAAAAAAATGGCGCTGAAATTCAAAATTGAAATTTGTAAATTAAAAAAAAAATAGAATTTAACAGACATTTAACGGAGTTAACTGCCATTTTTCGGAATTTAACGGCCGTTAAATTCAAAAACGTTAAAACGTGTGTTTAAACGGTTGTAACAGAAACGGGCTTGGGGCGTTACTGTTTAAACGGCCGTTTTTAAAACCATGGTACAAAGTGCTAAGCTAGCAGCTTCAATTATCGGGAACAGCTAGTACTACGGGGATTACAGTTCAAAAGGATTTGGATATTGATTCTAGGTTTGCTTAATCTATCTTCATTTTTGTTTTGTTTCGGAAGAAAAAGGAAATTCGTTGTACCGTTTCTTCTTATTGATCTCTGATTATTTACAAAGTATTAGTTTTTGTTTAGAAATATCTTAAATTCATTATGGAAATTGTCTGCATCTCGAGACTTGGAAAGGCAGATATGATGGCAATGAATGGAACAGCTATAGGATTGAATTTGAAGATATTAGACTTTGATGGTTTCATCTCTATTGCTTTGCTCATTTGTCCCAAAATTAAACTGAACCTTAGGGCTGCAACTTGGGTGGGCTCAACCCGATCCTGATGGGTTGAACCCAACATTAGGGTTGGGTTGGGTTATCCCATTTAGAACTTGAGTTGAGCTTGGGCCGGATTTTTGGTAACCCGATGAAATCGGGTAGGGTTGAGGCTCGGCCCAACCTGAACCCGACATACAAACTACATATATGCATTAGTATACCGATAGACATCCACACTACATTTTGGAAAATGCAGCAACCCATGTTGACCTCCAACCCGACCCGACCCAAGTTCTAGGCCAAGGTTGGGTTGGGTTAGGGTTGACAGCCTTTAAGGTTGGGTTGGGTTAAGATTGACCTCCAACCCGACCCGACCCAAACTGCCCGAGTTGCAGCCCTACTGAACCTTGTAGTCGCTTGTACTTAATGTATTGCATCCTTCAATTATATATATATATATATTTGCTAAAAGTCAATATTCGAGGAAGATGCTAGTGTTTGCCAACTTCTATGTGGGGGGGGGGGGGGGGGGCTCACACCTCGGATGAGACACGTGGATATTGATGTACTCGAACTCGAACATTATGGAAAGTTTTATATGGCTCTCGGGTATGTCGGATATTTCGGGGATCTCAGACAATCTTTTTTACCTTTTTTACTTATTATTTTTTGTTTTGTTCTCGGTACCGCAGGGTCTTTGGAGGAACTTTTGTCATTTGTTCTCGGCTACCTCGGGAGCCTCGCGGAACTTTTGTCATTTATTCTCGGTTACCTCGTGCACCTGGGGGAATGTATTTTGTTGTTCTAAGTGGACTCGGTAATCTCGGAGAACTTATAAAGAGATTCTCGGATACCTCGACAGTCTCAGGTACCCTACTCGGACACCTCGGCTCCCATAGGAATCTCTTTTACTTGAACATTGGATGTCTATTGGATCACACATAAATATCTAGTCTGAAAAACTATAAATAGAAGGCATCAGCTATTGTCCAAGATATGCAATCTGGGATAACTAGACTCACATATAAGTGAAATATATTGACTTAAGCATCGAAGGCTCATCTGGTGGATTTCCGCCATCAGAGTTATTGTAGGATTACTTTCGATATCCTCGGATCATTGTCTCGGAGACCTCGGGTACCTCAGAACCAAAGGAGATCTATCACATTCAGGCGATGATGACCTTCGAGAAATCGGAGCTTACAACCGGACACCTCAGAACCTTCTCTTAGGTATACCTTGGATCCGTCTGCATCAATAATAAGGAACAACAGAATCAAAGCCGCATCACTAAGTTCTTGGGAAGCGAGTATCTCGAGGGTATGTGGGATTTATTCCCTACAATATGAATATTTGTTACCATTTGAATGGTGCTAATTAAATAGCACATGATGTCCGTCGTTTTTGTATACAAATACATCAGACTATGTCCATCGTTTTCATTCTCGACGGGTAAAAACTACACAGACTTGTTCCGCCTTTTTGTTTAGTGGCATGTACGTTATTAAATCAAAAGTTTCATGTGCACAATTAATTACGATTGTGCTGAGATGAAATTTGTGGATGTAAAAGAAATAAGCTCTTGTTATTGTTTACACAATACAAACTTCTGCCTTACTTTTACATCCCCCAAAATAAAAAGAAGACTCTTTCTCTCTTTTTGTTCTTTCTCTATTTCCCTATTTAATTTTGAAATCAAATGAGCATTGCATTCGATCGGTTGTTTAGGGCCTTTTAGGTGCTTTTAGATGCGCGCTTCGCACGTGCACATCGTCGTTAAAAGCGTTAGATCTTTTTATTATCCGATCGGCCGTGATCTAACGGTTACATAGTGATTAGATGCGTCTAATCATGAGATCTAACTATAATTGTTAGATCGTTAGGTGTTTGATCGATGATAGAGTTGTGTTCCTTAATGGAACACATTGTTTTAATGGATGATCCACGTCGTTGGATCAGATCGTGACTTTTGTTTTGGATATTTTTTGGCTACTCGGACTGGATTAGAAGACTCTGCATTCCTGAGATACTTGTTTTTGTTGTGAAATTGTAACATAGAGAAGTATTGTAGACGCGAGACACCCTTTATTAATCTGTCGATGCTGTTGTATTTAACTACCGCCTCCTGCACAACCGCCACCACCACCGCCTCCTCCTGCACAACCACCACCACCGCCTCCACCTCCACCTCCACCATGCCTAAGTCCCCCTCTATGCTTACGACGTGTGCCAGTGTTATCCGGATCATCACCACAAACAAAGATAACCATGGAGATTATTGAGAGGGACACAACAATCATGCATAACAAGAACAAAACCCCAGATATCTGAAACACGGCACCACCGTCATCGTAGCCGCTGCCACGAACAACATCAAAGACCCTAGCCATTTAAGTTTTTGTCTGTCTATAATTATGTACAGGAGATTGAAGGTTTATATAACTATTTTCTACCTCTAAATTATCATGTACATGACTTGGAATGTTTATTTAATTTAGTCATAGGCAGCTTACTTGTCCTACAAGGCAGGGGGGTCAACTTATTAAAAAAAGTCAACTTATTAAAAAAAAATCCAAAAAGGATGTTTAGCCAACCCCTTGGTGAATATCAGTGATGGGTAATCTCCAGCCATTAGTTTTTAGCGAGGTTTTAAATTTCGGTTTCGGTAACAATTTTGGTGAGGTCGAAAACCGAAATTTCCAAATTTAGGTGGATTTCGATGTAGAAAGCTATATTTCAGGGATTTCGGTACTCACCAAAATTGAAATTTCGGTCGAAATTTTAAAAATCTTGATTTTTAGTAACTATTAAGGCGTGATTCTAGCATTCGGATTCAACAAATTTTTTGGGTACTAAATCCAAGGGGCTAAAAATCGTCAAACAAACTGATTTTTGGTGTGAATGTCGACAAAGAGCAATGTTCTCTAAAACTCGGAACTCAGACTCGACTCGGAAGTCCATTGGGTCGAGTCACCTCAATGACTCAGGAGTCGACTCGACAACTCATTCAATTGATTATTATATATTTAAATATATCAAAAATAATATTTATTCAGAAAAAATTTGTAAATAGGAAAAAATACAAAAAAAATTTAAACTCAGAAAAAAAATTTGTGTTTCGAGTCGACTCGGCCTTTAAACGGATGACTTGGCTGAACTTTGAGTTGACTCAATTGAGTTTCCGAGTCAACTCGGCAGGTTGTTCAAATCCAAGTTTGTATGTCGAGTCAACTCGAAATATGATCGAGTCGACATGACTCGGCTGAGTTCCGCGTCGACTCGGCGAATTTTAAAACATAGCCAAAGAGTGGGCTAAAACATCTATGCAGTCAATGGGCCCATATGACAGTGGTAGTGGCTAAGCCAGGATTTTTGTTCTTGGGGGGCAAGGCGGCGACCATCAAAGTGGGGCAGATGGGGCCACTGACTATATGGATGTCTAGCCCATCTTTTGTTAGACATTCATACTAAAAATCAGCTTATTGAATGATTTTTATCTGTTGGATTACTACCCATTTTTTTTTAATCCAACGGCTAGAATCATGTCTTAAAAAGTACTAAAATCCAATGACTAGAGATTGCCTATCAGAGAGATTTCTGGGTGGGTTAAACATCTATATATGCGGTCAGTGGGCCAGAGAGCAGGTGTGAGATTGAGTTCTTTCACTATCTCTAAAGGGGTTACAATAGGTTTCCTCTCTCTCTCTCTCTCTCTAGAGCTCTCTCTCTCAATATACAAGTTAAACCCTTATATATGCTCTTTAGAGTATATAATCTCTGATGCAAAAGAAATATCAAAGTACCACCAATACAAGTTGTACCCCCAATACAAATTGTACGAACAAAAAGAACCATTGGCTCTGGCCTATGCGGGCCTACGTAGGCTACATTTAGATAAGCCTAAAAGCTGCAACAAGTCAACTTTTAGCATTTTTTTCAAGTACTTATCAAGAAAGAAAGAAAAAAAGCATTTGGATAAACTGAAAAAGCATTTTTTTTAAGTCAAATAAACTCTTAAATCGTCTTAACTAGAAGCCGTTCATAAATATGGCAGTACGTAGTCCCAGTACCACCATATTTATGATAGTATAACAGTACATACTCTGAATTACACCAATGGTGCATGCTCTTGTTATCCTGAACTTTGCAATCATTTGACCCCATGTAAATTGTAATTGACTTTTTTCTGTATCAGCAGCTTGATTGCAAAGGAGGCAGCCACTATAACTGAACAGTACTGATAATAGGGTTGCCAATGGGTCGGGCCATCCTGATACCCATCCTGCATTGCATGTGTGTCCGGCGTGGGCCCAATTTCAAAAGCCCGGTTTCTTATTGGGCTGGGCTTGGTTGGCCCAACGTATATATACTTTTTCTAGTAAGGTTTATGAACTTTAACCTATCAAGCAAATAGAGAAGATTCTTGCTTACACACACACAAAAATAAAATAAAAAATAAAATAAAAAAGAAAAGAAAAAAGGGCAAATAGAGAAGATTTAGATAGAGAAGCTCATAGAAGTAAAGTGTCAAAGAACATGATCTTGATCAAACCCTTGCTTTTGGAACCATGAGGAGAGGTGGGTCCTTCTTTAGGGTCAATCCAAACTTCTCATTCATGACCAAGTGGCTAGGATCCATTCCATTGGGTAGGCCCCACTCGAAGTTCTGGACCAAAATAGCCACAATGAGGTGAACAAACTGAGTTGCCAATGGAAGGCCAGGGCAGATTCTCCTCCCTGCACCAAACGGTATGAGTTCGAAATCGTTCCCTTTGTAGTCCACACTTGAATTCATGAACCGCTCGGGTGAGAAAGTCAGCCCATCATTCCATGTTTTAGAGTCTCGTCCAATCGCCCACGCGTTCACCAACACTTGGCAATCTTTCGGGATCGTGTGGTTCATTACTCGACAGGTCTCGAGAGCACGATGGGGGAGGAGAAAAGGCGAAGGAGGGTGTAAACGTAGCGTTTCTTTGACACAGGCTTGAAGATAAGGAAGGGAAGGTATATCAGACTCTTTCACTGTCTTCTCTCCCACCACACTCACCAATTCGGATCGAACTTTGGCCATCACTCGTGGGTCTTTAGTGAGCTCAGTTATGGCCCATTCAATTATTGATGTACTAGTGTCTGTACCAGCACCAAATAATTCCTGGGGGAACGAATGGATCAAGAAAATCAATCATATAGAGCTGGTCCCACTAATCAAACGTTCAGGATTTAATCATGAAGAGAAGCTAAAACACCCATGTTCTGTGTCCGAAGACTCCAAACATGGGTGTGATTAAGTCTGTTTTAACTTAACCATTGTAAACTAGGTCAACGGGGTAATCCTAAAGTTTGAAAGTAGTAAAGACTAAAGGGTGCTACTAAAATCAAAGATGGAAGTCTCGGGATCGGAGGCTGGATCGGACCAAGATCGCCCCATCTCGCCCGAGGCAAAGTGAGAATCCTTTGTAAAACAGTGATCTCAGGCGAGAGCCTGGTTTGGAAGACGAGATGGAAGGGATTTGCTTGTAAACAGTAAAAGTGCCAAAACTACACACACACACACACACACACACACAGAGAGAGAGGTAGCAAACCACAAGCAAGGTGTTAATCTGTCGGTCGTTAAGTCCAGCTTTAAGCAAAACATCCACAAAATCGTTGTTCCACGCACCGCCTTTCCTCTCTCTACGTTCCCTTAGTATTTCGACCCATACATCGAAAATCTTCTGGATACCCTCAGTCATTTCTCGTCTCTGTCCCAGCAAATCGAACTTGCCCAAGAAGGGGTAGTAATCTGCCGGGTTAGTGCTGCTCGCCAACTCCATCAACCTCGTTATCAGTTCCTTCATCTCCCCACTCCCACTAGACGGATCAACCAAATCAAAAACATCCTTTGAGAAAATCAAGTTACCAAAGATGTTAACTAGTGTTCCAAACACCACCTCAGCTATCTTCACCACCTCCCCTTCTTTCCCTCTTAAGAACTGCACCATCTCCCACGCCTTTGTCTCTCTGAGGTGAGCTTGGGACTTAATCATCGTGGGAGAGAACAATTCTGTCCTGCAAATCTTCCTCAACATCTTCCAGTAATCGTTGCACTCGGACCACACCAAGGAGAAGCCGATGTGGTTCTTGACTCGGACGCTTTGTACGACGTAATGGGCCGAGAGGAGTCGGTCGTGGGTCTTGAGGATCTCGGTAGCTGCGGCTGGGGATGAGGCCACCACGACGGTCTGGGAGCCAAGCCTTAGAGTGAAGAGGTCACCATAGGTTTGAGCGAGTTTAGCGAACTGGATATGTGGAGTGTTGCTAAGTTGGAGAAGATTGCCGACGATTGGCCATGGATGAGGTCCGGGGGGGAGGCCCTTTTGGCGTGGATCACGTAAAATAAGGAACAGAAAGAAGATCAAGGAGACGAGAACAAGAAGTACTGCAGAAACGGAATCCATCTCTCTCTCTCTCTCTCTCGCTGGGAGAGCAAACTTTTTCTTTGACAAAAATATGTGCTACTGACAATTGGATTCAAGAGATCCACGTGGCAACAACTGTGTGGATCTCTTAAATCAAACAGTGAGTGGTTAATAATCCACACAACTTGTCGTTACTTATTGGGTCGTGATGTAACAAGGTGAGTAAGACTTTGATGACAGGCCCCTGTCATCAAGGCGATGACAGGGTGCAATAGGAGCAACGTGGCATACTCTTAGAGGACTCTGACCGTATTGATGTTTTTCCAATCCCTATATGGACTACAAACAAAAAATCGGCGTGATGTGTGATTTCAAACCTTTGGATCTTTGTACCTCAAATAATGGTCAATAATGCTCAAATTTCACACTGTTAAAATCAACTCATAAAAACAATTCCAATCGCTAATCAGGCTGATTTTTGGTATGTAGTTCCACCTAATGATTGGCCAAACATCCATACGGTCAGAGTCCTCTAAGAGTGTTCCACGTGGCTCATATTGTGCCCAGTCATCGGCCTTGATGGCAGACCCTGTCATCAAAGTTTTATTCTAACAAGGTATACCTGAGATCTTTCCAAATGCGGAAGCGGCATTTTTGGTAGTCACCGCTGCCATCTGGGCTCACTGACCGCATGGATGTTTAGCCCACACCTTAGTAGGCATTCATACCAAAAATCAGCTTGTTTGATGATTTTTAGCCGTTGGTTTTAGTACTAAAACAAATGGTTGCATTCAACAGCTATAAAAATGCCTTAACAAGTGCTAAAAAGAGCTAAAATCTAATGGTTATAGATTACCAATCAGGGTGATTTTTGGTGTGTATATCCACCAAGGGGTGGGGTAAACATCCATGTGGTCAGTGGGCCCAGATGACAGCTGTGAGCAACAACAATCGAGCTTCCGCATTTCAAACAGTTTCAGGCATACCTTGTTACATCTTTTTCCTACTTATTTAGTATGTAGCAGTGTCTCTCTACCACGGATATAGCCCGATAACAATATGTGGTTGAGGCCTTTGACAGTTGGATTCAAGCAAGTGGATAAATTTCAAGAAATTATTGAAATATTTCACAAAATATTTATATTTTCTAGGTTATCGGCGTGAAAGAATACATACATGGAAAAAAAATTCAATTTCATGAAATTTTCGATTCATGTCGAATGAAATATTTCACGTGAACAGTAAATTCCGATCAATTGACGATGTAAATATCTATTATTTCAATTGAAATGTGTTTCAACATGTACGGCAACATTTCGATCGAAGATAGGAAAAATCTCATTTGAACTTAAAACTGCCACAAATCTTTATTTTTTATAAGTATAACAGTTTTATTAGGTAGAGACCTTCAGAGGCTGAGAAGGCCTACCAAAAGCCTAAGCAATATACAAAGAGAAATAAAAACAATAATTTTGGCAAATATAAAACATCACCAAAAGTCTCAACAATCTCCAAACACTAATCCCTCCCCCTGCTTGCCAACTCCATCCATCTGAGGACAATGTCCTCCAATGAGATACCTTTCCCTTCCTCGTACAACATAACCCAGTAATAAACCAACACCTTAATATCCAAGATGATCTGCTCCAAATTTAATCTTTTGTTCTCAAACACCCTATTATTCCTCTCTCTCCACACATCCCATAATATTGCTAATGGTGTCAAAGCCCACATTCTCCTCCCAAGTCTCCCAAGCCCCTTCCCTTTCCAAGCAAAGAATAACTCCTTAATTGACTTAGGAACTATAGCCAGCACACTCCAAACTCCTTGAGTAACCCTGTCCAAATGAGATGTGCATCGGCACAAAAAAAAATCTTTTATTTGATCTATTTAACCCCTTTTCATATTTTTTTTATGTAGGTTTCTTGGTCCAATAGACCTCTAAGGTCATTCATAGCGCACTCCTTTTTCTTCCCCACCACACCTCCTTCTTTATTCCTTCTTCTTCCACCACCACCACCACAGCCACTACACCTCATCCTTCTTCTTCTTCTTCTTCTTCTTCTTCTTCTTCTTCTTCTTCTTCTTCATCTTCCATCGTTCCTAAAAAAATGTGTTGGATAGAGAACAAAATTAAAAAAAAAAAAATTCCAAAGGCCTTGTCGGCAGTCCAGAGCCGACATGGACTTGGTAGCAGGGGCTCGCCAACACCACTGTCCATGTTGGCTCTGGACATGCCGGCATGGCCTCTCAGAATTTTTTTTTTTTATTTTTGGTGGAAGAAGAAGGTATTGTAGTGGGGTGGTGGGTGTTGGTGGAAAAAGGGGTTTTGATGGTGGCGGATTAATTCGTCTTCTTCGTTTTGTGCTTTTTAATGGTGGGTGCATATTAAAAATGAGGGATACATTTGTCATTTAAAAAAGTTTTTTTTGTGTTTAAGTGGGGAACTTACAAAAACAGTGGGTGACAGTATTGCTACCGGTACCCTTCTTCAAAAAGTGCTATGGGCAACATCACATGTACATATGGCGATTTTTTATTGGACACCTTTTTTGAATAACTCTTTGATGAGGGACGGCGGACTAGTATATATAAGGCACATGGCACACTCTTAGAGATCATGACAGTATGAATATTTTGCATGTCATGTGGGCCTACATACCAAAAGTCAGCCTCAATAGTGATTTCTAACATCTGAGTACCTTGAATAATGCTAAAATAAAACGATGGTCTCTAAGAGTGTACCACATGGCTCATCATCAAATATACTAATAAACTTTTTCCACCAACGACTTTGCGGGAAAATTTTGCCTCATCCAAAAGAGTGATTTGGCCCACCTCCCAATTCATTGACGAACAACCCTTGATTTGTGTGGCATCCTTAAGTTCAAGTATCACGTGAGGAAAGTTGTTCTTAAGTTACTAATATGCAATGTGTTAAAACCAGACGAGTGATTAAGGGCCTATTTGGGAGCATCTTGATTTTAGGATCTTATCCAGCCTTAGTCTAGTTCAAGGCTAGTCCTTAATAGGGTAGTGGTCAATCTTGAACTAGTTCTGATTTTCATGTTATTTGGTTAACATTGTCATGTATTCTTGTTCTAATTAGTAAGTTGTTTGGTTAGCATTTATGCAGTCTGCATATTATTTTACCATATTGTATACTGGAGAGAAAAAGAGTGAAGAAGAATAGATTTGCTCATTCATACAGTGAAAAAAACTTAAATCTGTGTAATAAAAAAGAAATCGAAAACATAAATTAATAAGAAATCATAGTGTTGTCATCAAACAACACACCTGGTGTGTTGTTCTTGGCCATTTAATATTTTTTTTAAAAGTTAGGTTTTGGATATACATCTCCTTGTATACCTGATATAACTATAAAAACCTTTGCACATTTATTTATTTATCTACGTTATAAATTTGAATGGTTTGGCAAAGCATATGTGGCATCTATCCCATCTATTGTTTTGGTTCCATCGAGTTGTTATCTTCTTCATCATCGTCAACTACTTCCTCAAAATCGTCTTTGGAGTCGGTGTCGGCTCTGCCGGTGGAAGTGCTCTCGAGGTCCTCGTTGGCCAGGTGAGAGCAACATCCTGACTATCAAAGTAGAAGGGGAAGTCTCTTGCGCTTATGTGCAAATGAGCAGACAAGTAGGGGCCAAGTGTGATGGCTATTATCTATATGATATATTCACAGAAAGTAGAATAATAGAAGAGGAGAATAAAATAAAAGAATGAATCAAAGTAAAACTCATTGTTGTTTGGCAGATCGAGGCTTGTGTTGTACACAATAGCCTTAAGACAAATTCGTCCCCTTATTGCAGTGCTAAGGTCTCTGGACATCTGTCTCCCAGGATACAACGATCGCAACGGGCGGAAATAGCACTTAATCCATACGTCTGGCGAACCAGAACTGTGTTTGTACTCTCACAGAAGAAAACATATAAAATTCGGAGAAAGTTAAAGCATAAAAATTCTATGTTTTTTTGAATTAGGGGACGGAATAGGATTAAATAGAGTGACAGTTATTCCTATATTCAATGAATTCGCCCAAGCCAAGAAGGAAAGCCCGAAGTAGCAAAACTTTAGTTATTCGCACACCCACGTGTGGCTTAAAGTTGGGATTTACAACCCCCTGCGCATGTGACTCGTGCAGGACGCATGCCGCCAGCGGGCGCGCATTAAGGAATTTTGGAGCCCAAGATCCAAATCTTTTATTCCTCATGGGCCCCCGTGTGCGCGCGAGCCCACCCACAATGCTCTTTGTGCTTACAAGTCTCTATGGAACAACTTCAATATATAGGTTGCAATCCAATCTTGTTGTTTTTCAATGTAGGACTAAAGTTTTTTCACAAACTTTACTCATTTGTAAACATTACAAGTAGAATAGTTTGGAGCCGATTTTCCATTCACCCATAAAGGGTCTTAGTTAAATAAGTTAACAACATTATTCTCCATACCAAGGAGATGAAAAATCAACATAGACTTGCCTCAAAAGATAAGTGGGTCTCATTTTTATATATGTTCAAAGTTCGTTAGTCACATTTTTAAGTTTTTTCAACTTGGATTTTTCCAACAATCCCCCACATAAATGAAAATGGGCGAAAACGAAAAAGAATATTAAAATATTAAAATAATAAAATAGTACATATATGAATAGTCTTGCATTGGGTAAGGTAGCTTGTAGATTTAAACCTTCCCTAGTGAAAACCTATTGGATTTACTAGTTAATTAGTAAATGTGATGTCTTGAACTGTTTAATCGTTTATGTAAATCAAAACAATAAACTTAATACAAATCTTTTCCAGACACAGTCGGTTCTCACGGTTGTGTTCATTTTGGCCCTGAACATTCATGAATTCATGAATGCTTTAAAGAATTCAGCATTTACTAATTCTCATAGAACCGGCCCAGTTCCACATTCACATGGTTGATTAACTATGAAAAGTACCCTGTTGTACTCCACTTGTTTAAAACGAGATATAGAAATCCTTAAAAGCAAAGCTTATCCTAGTCATTCGATATAGGCAACACTATTACATCATAGGAATAGGTTGGAGAAATAATCATATGGGGTCTTATCTAGCTTTTTGTGGGGAACTTTATTAAGTATATAATTTGCATAAAGCAAGACTTTTTCTCACAAATTCTGAGGTAATCCAGAACTTATAAGCATAATATTTACCATCATTTTCAGTATACTATTCTTCTTTTCAACAATTCTGTTTTGTTGTTGCGAGTAAGGAGCAGTAGTTTGGTGAATAATACCATGTTGAGCACAAAACTCATTAAACGGTAATGACTCATATTCACCACCTCGATCTGTCCTTAGATTTTTAATCTTTTTGTTCAATTGATTCTCTACCTCATTTTTATAAATGAAAAACATGTTAATTGCCTTATCATTGTTATGTAATAAATATAAATAACGGTATCTAGTACAATCATCAATGAATGTGATAAAGTACTTTTTACCTCATCGGATTTGAACAAATTTCAAATCACAAAGATTGTTATGAATCGATTCTAGTGGTTCAGTGCTTCTATGTATAGAGTGAAATGGTTGTTTAATAAATTTAGATTCTACACATATTTCACATTTATAATTGTTATCAATATGGAATTTGGACAGCAATCTTAGATTTATTAATCTTTTTAAAGATCCATAATTGACATGTCCTAATCTAAAATGTCAAACATTAAATAACTCAAGCATGTAAGTAGAAGAAGAAATAGCTTTATTATTATGAGATACCATTACATTGAGTTTGAATAGTCCATCATATTGATATCATTTTCCCCATAAACATACCCCCCTTTGTAAGGATAAACTTATCCGACTCAAACACTAATTTGAATCATTTCTTACTCAATAAGGATCTAGATAGAAGGTTCTTACGGATATCAGGTACATGAAGTACATCATTCATTGTTAGAACCTTCCCAGAAGTGAATTTCAATAGGACTTTGCATTTTCCTTCAAGCTTTGAAATTAAAGAGTTGCCCATAAATAATTGTTCATCATGTTCCACCTTTGTGTATTCAATGAATAGTGCTTTGTCGAAACATATGTGTCTTGTGGAACCTGTGTCCACCCACCATCCCTTGTTATTTTCAGCCAAGTTAACTTTAGAGATAACTGCTGACAAGTTGAGATAAGACACCATGGCTGAAAATTTTTTACATCTGTCATGTTTGCTTGAGCCGATTTGTCCTTTGTAGAGTCTTGATTCTTACGCTTGTGCAGTCATTGGCTAGATGTCTGGGTTTGTTGCACACATAGTAACTACCATTGAACTTTTTAAACTTTTTGCCTTTAGGACCTTGATTCAGATTCTGTCTTTTCTTGCTAAAAGATTTTGACTTGAACTTTGAAGAGCTTTCCTCCACCACATTGGCCTTTGCATCCACATTATTTATTTTGGAGTTCTTCTCATTACCCATGTTGTCTTCTTCAATCCTCAAACGTACAATCAAGTCCGCTAACTTCATCTCTTTACGCTTGTGCTTCAAATAATTTTTGAAATCCTTCTAGGATGGATGTAATTTTTCAATTATCGAAGTCACTTAAATGATTCGTTAATACTCATGCCTTCTGCATGAATTTCATATAAAATAATTTGAAGATCTTGGACTTGATTAATTATTGCTTTGGAATCTGTCATTTTAAAGTTCAAAAATCTGCCAACAACAAATTTCTTTAATCTGGCATCTTCTGTTTTATATATTTTATCCAAAGATTCCCATAATTCCTTAGCAGTTGTAATTAGACTATAAACACTATATAAAGTGTTGTTCAATCCAGTCAGAATATAATTTCGGCATAGGAAATCAAAATATTTTCAAGCCTCAACAGCAGCAATAGTAGTTTTGTCATTCTTGTCTTCTTTTATATTAGGGGCTTCCTCATTTAAAAATTTAGCCAGATTTAATGTTATCAGATTAAACAACATTTTCTATTGCCACCTCTTAAAATCAGAACCATTAAACGTTCAGGTTTCTCTTTGTTGCTCAATAGAGCATTCATCTCCTCTATTTCTGTGAAACTTGAATCACACAGATAAAAATAAGAGAATTTATCCTAAGATTGTTATCTGTATGATATATTCACAAAAAATGGAATAATAGAAGAGGAGAATAAAATAAAAGAATCAAGGCTTGTGTTGTACACAATAGCCTTAAGACAAATTCGTCCCCTTATTGCAGTGTTAAAGGTCTCTGAGTTTTTATCTCCCAGAATACAACGATCTCAACACGCGAAAATAGCACTTAATCCACACGTTTGGCAAACCGGAACTGTGTTCGTACTCTCACAGAAGAAAACTTATAAAATCCAGATAAATTGTTTAAAACATAAAAATTGTGTTTTTTTGAAATGAGGGACGGAATAGGATTAAATAGAGAAGGCGGTTCAAGAGTGTTACATAACCGCTTAACGGTTATACCCATGTTCGATGAATCAAAATAATTGTTTGACAGTTATTCTCATATTCAATGAACCAAATAATACAATGAATTCGTCCAAGCCAAGAAAGAAAGCCCGAAGTCTTCATGGGCCCCCGTGTGCTCGCGAGCCCACCCACAATTCTCTTTGTACTTACAAGTCTCTATGGAACAACTTCTATATATAAGTTACAATCTAATCTTGTTGTTTTCCAATGTGGGACTAAAGTTTTTTCACAAACTTTACTCATTTGTAAACATTACAAGTGGGGTAGTTTGGAGCCGATTTTCTATTCACACGTAAAGGGTCTTGGTTAAATAATTTAACCACATTATTCTCCATATCAAGGAGATGAAAAATCAACATGCACCAGCCTCAAAAGATAAGCCACTTTTATTTGTGTTCAAAGTTAGTCACATTTTTAGGTTTTTTTCAACCCGAATTTTTCCAACAATGGCAAGGGTGATTGGGAGCTCTAGGAACGAATGGTGCGGTTGAACATGCAGAATGAGCTGGTCATGTTGGGTGGAGGAGGGAGAGGGGAGGAGAAGATGGTATATAGAAGCCTCCCAATTTTTTTGCGCTTTTAAGAACTAGTTCAATGTTGTAATATGTTTTCAAAATATCGAACCCGGTCGAGTTTTAATGCAAATCAAAATTTGCACAACCTAAAAGGTGGGCCCCACAAAATTATCAAACACATGTAATGAAAATTGGACTAGGTTTTCGATGCTAGTATATGCATCCCCATAGGAATTAACGAAGCCAGGGGCACACAAAGCTGTCAACGGATATCATTTGTATTGGATATAAGCATATTCAAATTCTAATTTGAATCCGAAAAAAATATTTGGTTTCTAAATCTAATTCGAAAATCAATGGATATTCTGAATCAGTGTTTGAATTCGAATTCGATAAACTTATCAGATATTCGAATAATATCCAATTCGGTTGCAAATGTTATTAGAAGAAGAAAAAAAAAACCACCAACCTACGCATAGAACGAACATTCTCTTGTGCATCTCCAGTTGTTGATTTTTGGTAGAGATATATGTGCATCTCCGGGCCGTTGATTCACCGATTTGTTCAGTCGGTGGAGCCATAATCATCGATCGATCCCTACAATCTACCAGATCCATAGAAATCTCTGATCTCCTATCCGAGGTGACCAAGAGAGTACGGCGTTGTGACAGGAGAAAAAGGAGAAGCTGGGGGGGGGGGGGCAAGTCAAGTTTTCAAATATTTAAAACTATCCAAATCCGATTTCCAAAATTTGGGATATATCCGATTTTTTGAATACGGATTCCAACTTACGCTATATGTTGACAGCCCTAGCCGCCGCCGCCCCCCCCCCCCCCCCACCCCCTTGGAAATATAAATAAAAATTAATTTCTAAAATTAGCTTTTTATTTTCATTTAGTGCGTCCTATTAGAGGACGATATCAGCTTGATTAGTGATTTCAAACCTTTGGATCTTTGTACCCCCAAAAGAATGGTCAATAATGCTCAAATTCCACAATTAAAAATTAACCCATGAAAACGACTCCGATCCAACGCTTATAAATCACTAATCAGGCTAATTTTTGGTTTGTATGTTCATCTAGTGTTGGGCCAAACATCTATACTATCAGAAATCTCTAAGAATATGTCACGTGGCTCATATTGTAGGTGGTTAAGATGCATAGCTAAAGAAGCCTCCGCAGGCACAAAAACACATAGTGGACGGATAACAAGTATGACAAATTTTGGTCCTTGCACTTCCCTAAAAATTTAAGGAATTTGCCAGTGTTTTAAAACTAGTCGAGTCAACTCGAAACTCGGCTGAGTTGACTCGACTCGGCTGAGTTTCAAGTTGACTCGAAACAAATTCGAATCAAATAAACAACAGCTTAGGTGTTTTTTTCCTGAAAAAAAAACAACGGGTTTGGTGTGTTGTTTTTTAATTGACGCACAAAATAAGTTTTTCGAACACCTTGTCAACACAAAATCAACCAAATCATATAAATTATGCTTATAAAAAATATGATATTTATATATTAATATTAATATATCTATATAATATTAATATATTACTCGAGTCTTCGAGTTAACTCGACTTGGTAGACTTTCGAGTCAAGTTTTCAAACACTAGAATTTAGCCACCATGTTATCTTTGAAATTTGACATGACCCCCACAATTTGAAAAAGCTAACTAACCCCCATGACTCAGTTCACTCGGTTCACTTTCGTTGACTAAAGGTTTTTGTTGAAAGGATGAAAATACCCTTTTCTTCGACATAATCTCACAATCACATGTGGGCTTTTGCCGAAACCCTCCCTCAAGTCAAATGACTGTGGTCAACCAACCACAACAGTCCGATAGGTTGACTTCCCATCACCGGAGACCAACGTAGCATAGTCTCGTGGCCGGCCAACCACCACTCCAACGAACAATTTAAAAACCCAAAGAAAGAAAGAAATGTTCAGAACAACCATTTGAGTTATTTTCCCATTTTTGAAAGTTTTCTTGTTTCTTTTAAATCTCCTTTCTTTGTATCACAAATTTTCTATAAATCAATATAATAGTCTATCATATACACTATCAATTACCTCTTTTTTCTTTAATTACACATTATATAAAAATATAAAAAAATAAGAATTTGGAATTAAATTTACTCAACGGAGTAGTGGTTGGCCAGCCATGAGACTCTGTTAGATTGGTCACCGTTTGTACGGCCAACCTACCAGAGTTTCATGGCCGACCGACCAACAAAGCCATTTAATTTGGGGTTAAGGTTTCAGCTCAAACCTACATGTTCTTGTTCTAAGGTTAAAATTCAGCAAAAAAAATTGTTCTAAGGTTAAAGAAAGGGATATTTTCATCATTTCAAAAAAAAAAAATTGTCAATTTAGGTCGACGGTCATTAACAGTGGACTGAGGGGGTAAGTCGGCTTTTTCAAATTGTGGGGGGAATATCAAATTTCAAATTTTGCAAGCCAATGCATCATTTAATATCTTCAAGAACACCTCAAACTCTCCCTTCTTCCAAATAGCGGTTTACAGTCGAACTGCCTGTAACATGAAAAAGAGGGGTTGAACCAAACAACAAATACGATGTTGTCATTCCTGCACATCCAAACAGACCCTTAGCAAACGTGATGAAAGTCCTCTTGATATACATCAAGAACACTCTTCAGTTTTCAAATGGGAACAAAATCAAATGGTCATGAAATTATTGTCCATATTTCTCACCATACACTTTACAATTCTGTACCAGTCTATAATGAACAGAACCAGATAAAAAAATAATAATAATGACAATTAAATCATAAATGCAACCATTCCATATGTACACTAACTGTTCGATCTCCTCACCTATGTAGAATAATTTAACAAAGCGAACTTTACATGCATACCAATCTTGCCACCGTCGGTCACCAGCTTAGCAGCTGTTACCAGCCAATGCCCAGGTGCATCGTTTGGTCCCCTCACTACCTCCGCTGTCTCCACGTATCTGCGGAGCCTTTGAGAGTGATTTGGCACGGGTGGGCCATCAGGGTACACACCTGAGTTCAGCACAGCGGGCACTTGTTTTTGAGGTCCAGCAGCCTCACGATGCATGAAGGTTGTGCTCAGGTTGGTGAGGAAATTCGACTTGTGAGAAGCTGCTGGTGCAAGGGCCCACTCCGTTTTCTGGATGCTGCAGTTGGGCAGGTGCGTGAAGAGTAGGCGGAGATGAAGCACTGTCTTTGGCCACTTTCCCTTGGTGAGGAGCTGTGCACCTGTTACCACGAACACACCCCCAGAATCCCCCTGCAACCATCGGGGGTCATGTTTCACAGCTGATGTGCACACATTCGAGTATCTCTTCCACTGTATAGGCTCTAAGTATTGGCCGCCTGACTCATCAGACCCTTGCCATGGACATGGCCTCGATGTAGTGAGCCCAACCCATGAAGATTCTAGCATACTTGGGAGGTTCGTGAGGTGCTGTACATGTATGGCCAACCGATTACATTTCTTCCCTTCTAAATACAGGCGCAGGCCAATCACTGGTTTCTGACCACTTGACACCTGAAAAAAAAAACAAAACAGTACAGATTAGAATGAGTCATAATATGTTCCTATTTTCTGCATCTGACATGGAAACTATTTACCGCAACAACAAGTGCTTAAAATCACAGCTAGTGCTTATCTCAAAATCATGAACTTCTCAAAGACACTAGAACTTTCACAAGACAGGCACATCCCATGTTACTGAAAAAATGACGAGTTTCAACTTTCAAATTGTACCAACTAGGCGGTGGAAGCTGGAAAACCCAAGCTTCTCCACTCCTAAACTAAGCCTGTCTGAACATAAATATTTTTCATTTATGCAGTATATGTAAGAAAAGAATAACATAATCCAGGTCTCTGATGTTTCTGCAAACTTTACAACAAAATTGTTCTGGCAACCTAATACTATTGGGGGTATTCTAATCAACCCTGGGTCTCATGGACTTGGTTGAAGTGGAGAAGTCTTATTTGACAACTTTTTGTTAGCAACTCTCATGAGCAACAGGTTTTGTCAATCCAACAAGGGCTAGCATAATTTTTGTTAGCAACTCTCTAGTACTTTTTCGTAAATATGTGTGTTATTTTGCTATTGCTCTGTGTATTGTTGATTTCGTAATAACTTTAGCGTTTACACTCTTGATTTCATAATTTTTGAATTATCTATCTCTTCCTTTTTCCCAAGAAAAGTTCATAAGAATGTCTAAGTTGCAAAAAAATGATAACAAAAAAGGGAGTACCTGGGTGGAGCTGACGTGAAGCTTGGGACCCAAGAAACTAAACTGCAATGCAGGACAAGAGGGCTTTCTTCTTTGATGCCCAAGAGGCAGCTCATTAAATACAGGTGCCCACTGACGAGGAACTTGGAACTCCAAGAAGTACTGTAAATCCTCTGGGGCAGGTTTGTCTGATGAAATATTGGTTTAGCAGAGAAAATAAAATAGAGGTATCAACTTCAACATGCCACACCCAATTTTGTAAAACTAATATAAACTAAAAAAGTCAATTTCATGAAAAACACTCATAAAAAAATATCCTGAAAAGACAATCAAGTGGACTTAAGCACTCAAGACTGAAAAATCAAAAAGCTTGCAGTAGAAAGAAAAATTCAAGAAGTCCTGCGTCTCTGTTCCATTCCTGCTAGCTCCACTTTAATATGTTTTCTTTTTCTCTTAAGGCATAATTTGGATGCAAGGGGAAAAGGCATTATGAAAAATTTGCGGCACAAAAAAGCTGTTTGGATTCAGATTTCAGAAATTGCACATACACAGGAAAGCGCCTTTTCAACCAATACGTAAGTGAAACATCACTCATAAGATTTTCAGTAGAAAAAATATTTTTTTCTTTTTATTCAGGAAAAAAAGCTGATCTTCTAACTATATGGGAACACCTAGAAAAACAAAAGCGCAGCAATGTTCCCACCTTTTGGTGAGAAAATCATTTTTTTAGGAAAGGTTTCTATGTAAACAGAAAAGAGAAGAAGTCTGCACCAGGCGGGATTTTCTTACACGTGGCAGCTGAGGTGGCAGGGGTCAACGTGTTCACCACCTCACCCTCGCCCCATGTGGCAAGTTCCAGTCCAATAACCTCTGCCATGTGGCAAAAGAAGCATGTTTCTTACATGTGACAAAAGGTGGTATGTTTCTATTTAAAGCACATAGCAAAAAGAGGTCTGCTTTTTTTTTTTTCAAATAGAAAAGAAAAATAAAAGAAACATGCTTCGTTTTGCAGAGGGCTACTAAGATGCAACTTTTCACATGGGAACAAACCCCTGACTGTGCAGACTTCTATTCTCCTCTGTCCAGGCAGAGAACCTGTCTCCTTTTGTCAGACATACTTCGTCCAGAATAAACCTCTTTTCCAATAAAATAAAGGAATCAAAACATGCTGTAATTGTTGCAGCTATAATTCTATTATGGATAGTCTACCATCAACACAAGTGAAAACCATGTTTCTAGGAGAATTAGTTTATCTGCTACAGAACTGGAAAATGTGTCCGTTGGAAGAGTATTGCACACTCCCATATTTCCAGTGCAACCCAAAGATAGCTCTTAATGGTGGCCGTAGTCTATCCAGGAGAGTTATAGCTGCAACCAAGCACTCCGTAATTGTTTTACAGTCCGACTTTTCCAAACAATCCTGGCTTGCTGGCCATATGATACTGACAGATGTGGAATTGATATGAACTAAGTTCAAAAAGCCAATAGTCATTTCTAGGTCAGAAAGTAAAGATAAAAATAAATTGTTTCCATCCAACAGGAACTGAGGCACTTACAGCGGAGATATAGATTGATTGCATGACTAAGATAGCCGCTGCCTGGGATCCCAGAAAGAAGAGAAGTAATGGGTACAAACTTAAAGAATATGGCGTCTGGGTTAGCAGAAACCGTCTGGAGCCACTTGTAGTGACTATGCAGAAACACATCCCCTCCTCTTTTTGAGCAAACAATGGTCAGGCCCTGTTCAGACACGGCCCACATAAGCTCAAACACAAAACAAATTCAAAAGACTCAATCAGAGAGTAAATAGTAGGTCTATCTGGACTTACATCCTTGCTTGATGTTTCTGTAATACTGGTCAAATGCATGGTGTTTGACAGCAATACGCGGTAGAAGACGTCCGGAACCTATATCAAAGGATAACTTGTATCAACTGTATCTACATATGAGAAGAAATTCATACTTTATAGGGAAACACAATACCTTCTGTTTGACGTCTTTAGTTTTCCTTTGTAGTGGAGAAAGGCTCCTTCCATCTGAAAACCAAGAATCTCCAAGATCCTCCAAATGACTTTTGAGTTCAGCAGGAGGAATGGAGGAGACAGGTTTCTGTCTAATACAAACTACATCTTGACCTCCAACTGCCATTCCTACAATTATGTGTGTCCCATACCTTTGGATGAATCTGTCAAGTAAATCTTGTCAGCAATGGAGTACCAAATAAACCATAGATAATATATTTTCCAACACCGACTCCAGACCTGCATCATGTATCACTAAGAGAACTGATCAAAACCAGGACAGTCAAAAATATCTCGTCATGAATGAAACAGTTCTCGAAATTATAGATACGCAGGCTCCCTAATTTTAGTTGACGCAGTCTGGGCAACATTGATCCATATTCTAAACCTATCAACAAGTTTCTATGAAATTACCAAAAAACAGTTAAGCATTTTTATTCCACAACTTCAGATTTGATTTTCAAAACCTCATATCATTCTTGTCAGCATCTACGTAACCATGACACAGACACAAGGTGTCTGACACAACACCTTGAGCCCGAATTATAGACAAGTCCATACACATGTAGAATAATATACTATCTTAGTTAGATTTAAACTATAAGTATTTTTTTTTCATATAAAAAAGAAAGAAATATATGAAAAGTAATAGGAAACATTTCCATATGTCATTGGACCTATCCAATAACATAACAAATATAAGTAGACTTATAAGAGGAACAATTATCATACAACTATAGCTATGTTTAACAACTTAACAAAGTAATGCATGGAGGATGGAAAATACCAACCCTCTTTTAGAATTCATTTTCTTAATAAAACCATTAAAATAAAGGGTGACATTGCCCTACGTATCAGGATGTGTCTGCCATGGAAAAAAAACCTTAAACTACCGTGTCCCTGTTACATAGCTCAGCCTTCACGTATCAGGACATTAAATCCTAGGATCAACTTGATGAGGTCCTCAGGTGAGTAAGTTGACTGGTTTATGGATTTGTTGGGCTAACATTCCAAAACGGTTTGTTTAACCAGTATAGTACAAAGACTAAAATGGTCAAAAAAGCATCAAGGTCCTTATGGTTCATATGGGAATAAAGTAACAAATTCCAGTTCAGGTAATATATCAATGAATATTTGTTAACTGTATAACTACTAACCAAAAATTCATCTCATCCGTGCTACAGTGAAAAGAAAAATTACCTAGCTAATGACGCCGGGTCCCAGTTAGATGGAACAGCCTTCTTTACTTTTTCTTGGAGGACTAATGCAGATGCCGTTAGGTGCAAATAATACAGGGAGAAGAAATAGCCATCAAAAGCGAGATATTTAGTGTCCATGGCATCATCCAACCAGGCTCCACTTAATTCAAAAATAGCATTAAAATAACCTGAAGGAATTTTTCCTTGAACTGAAGATTTCTGATTAAGTAACTCTGACATCTGCCAATGTAATGAACAGTATGGAACCAAATGCGTTAACCATAATTCATGGATGGAAAGCAGTTTTAAAAAAATTAAAAAAAAAAGATAGAAACCAAACTGCTCTATAAAAACATTTGCAGATACACTGAAACAATATAAAAGAAGAAAGTTTTCAGAATATCAACATTCAACATACAGCAACATTTTCACTTTGTCAATAGAATATCATATCAATCAGGAGGATCCCAGCAGAAGGGGGTTGTCACCAAATTAGTTAAAATGAACTCATTTAGGATTTGTAAGCTACATAATCTAGTTGGATGAGGACATATACATCAGCCAAAAACATCATGCTTTTACAGGTAATTTATCTGGGTGCGGACTTCTTAAAGCATATATCGTGGAATTACAGCTGAGTCGCTCACAGACTCACAAGAGTCATCTATAAGACAAGGAACGATATTGCACAACAGTAGCTATTGCTATCTGGCACCATCATTTCCACGCCTTCCTGGCATATAGCTTAATTAAGAGGAATTCTAGATCAATAATGAACCCAGTTTTTCATTGCAGCATTGAGGCTTGCACAACCATTTTTTTTTCTTTCTTTTACCCAAGGAAATAAATTTCACGAAATTATCGAAATATTTCGCGAAAGATTTCCATTTTCTAGATTACCGACAGGAAAGAATACTTACATCGAAATAATGTTAAATTTCCCGAAATATTTCCATTCATGTCGAAATATTTTGCTTGAACAGTAAATTTCGATCAATTGACAGTGTAAATATGTATTATTTCGGTCGAAATGTTTTGACATGTATGGAAACATTAGAAACATTTCAATCGTTAAGAAATTAATGTAAATGAATAAGGATTTGTTAATATATTACTTTATGACTTTTTTATAATTAGCAATTAAATAATAGTTATATAATTAAATTAAACATTGACTAATTAAAGATACTTGCCGCGACATATTATAGACCATTATGGTCATTCATTTCCACACTACATATGGTTGTATATTATGGTTTGAAAGCTTATGAGTGTGGTTTTATGCTTGTTTCATCATTTCCTAAACTTTCCACAAACGTTTCCATAATATTTCCATCATTTCCGCATTATTTCCATCATTTCCATGAAAAATGTATTATTTCTACGCTGGTCGAAATATTTCGACGAAATATTTCCATCTATACACTGGTCGAAATAAACCTCGAAACCGAAATTTATTTCCTTGCTTTTACCTATTAAGGTCCCATTTGGAAATGATAAGTGGAAGCACTTCTACTTGTACTAGAAGTTGCCTACTAGAAGTGGAAGTGTGTGAAAGGACAAAAAGTAACTTATTTGATGTGGAAGGACGAAGTGGTGATTTATAATTTGTATTAAAGGCTTAGAGGGGTATTTTTGTCATTAAAAATGGTTGAAGTGGTCATTTGTGATTTCTCTTGAAGGATTAGAGGGGCAAATATGGTATTTCGAAAGTTTCACTTAAGTTTTCAATTCAACGTGTGTTTAAATTGAAGCAAAGCACGAAGAAGTAACTTCTTGAGAAGTCAGAAGCCAAATTTTTTATTTCTGTTTGTAGTCACTTTTTAACTACCAGAAGTTAGAAAATAAACACAATCCAAACTATCTTTTCAACTTTTGTTTTGACAAATAAACTATTTTTTCAACTTCTTGACTTAATTAAGTCAAGAAGTTACTTTTTTTGTGTTCCCAAATGCCCCTTAAGTGACAAACCAGTTTATATACTCACTTCAAGTTTTGCACAAGAGGCCACTTGTTGGTTGCAAAGATATCTGATTAATAGCATAATGTTGGATAATAGCTCTGATACCAAATTGATGCCAATCAAAAACATAGAAAATAAAAAATAAATAAAGAAGAAAGATCTGGTTAGAAGTTCCAAATTTTAAAGATACTGTAGCAACTTGGTGGACCTCTTTAACTTTCAAGGAAGAACGAGTTATTTATTTTGCAAGAAGCTTACAACACTAAAATTGAACATAGAAGGTCGTATTTGTGGTTTTCGAGAAGATTGAATTGTAGAAAAAACCGTATCCTAGGAAAGATTGCTAAAATCGATAATGAGGTGTGTGTCTATGATGGAAAACAACAAAGGTCGAAGTTAAGGGAGTGTATTTGAAGATAGTACAAATAGAGCCATAGAGGAAATAAGCTGGCACCTAAAATTTAGAATAAAATTGTTAAAGGAGCGCAACAAAATACAGCTCTTTTTCCATCGCATAGCTAATGCTAGAATGAGAGTGAAGAACATCCCCAGACTTAAAGTTGAAGGAGAAATTTTGCAAAAGAGGACAAGATACGTGAAACTGTTTTGCATTACTATTCCAATTTCTACTTGGAGTCTACAATCTTTCGGCCAAAGTTGGATGGGTTGCCCTTTCGACCGTATCTCACAAGAGTCTCGAGATAGATTGGAGAAACCTTTTGAAGAAAAGAAATTTCTTGTAGATATGGGGATCGAGCACCTAGCCCAGATGATTTTCCCCTAGCTATCTACAAAAGTTGTCGGGACGTCATTAGGGAGGATTTCATGAATGACTTATTGGAGTTCCATGAAAATGCCTATCTAGAAAAAAGTGCAAACTCGAAGTTAATTGTCTTAATTCCGAAGAAAGGTGAGGTGGAAGAATTAAAAGACTTTAGGTCGATAAGCTTGGTTTGAAGTATGTATATAATTATATCCAAGATCCTCGCTTCTAGACTTAGGGGAATTATGGATTTTATTCTCTCCTTTCCTAGAGCCTTTGTCCAAGGAAGACAAATCTCAAATGGTGCACTGATAGTCAACAAATGCATTGACTCGAGACCTCAAAGAGTGAGCCCAATGATTCTATATGATTAACCTAAAGAAAGCCTCTGATCACGTCAATTAGATCCTCTAAACAACTTGCTTGGTAGAATGTGATTCCTCGTGAAATAGAGGAAGTGGGTACATGGTTGCATTTCGGCAAATCTTCATTTTAATAATGGAAACACTAAATATACTTATTTCAAAGGGTGGAAGAGGGTGGGTGTCAAAAAGCTTATCGACAGGTAAAAGGGTATGGTCATCCCTCATCTCCAATTTGTCCCGTCGATGTTTTCCTCATATTCTAGGATTTTTACTGGGTAAAAATGTTCCTCAAGCTAATTTGTTAGCAATGACTGAATCACCCTTCTATGTTCCTACATTTCATTTGTGATGCACAAGTCAAACTTTTAAGAGGGGATTTGGGTTTGGTAACAGGACATAGCAGCTATTTCTCGTCGGTTGATTGTAGTTGCTAGTGTTCATTGGAAAAATCTAGATTTGGGTCTCGGTGTTTACTGTTTCAGAGTTGCATTAAATATCAGTATCAAGGTATTAAGTATCGTAAATTTTGCAAAATATTTCCCTTTCCCAAGAATCCAAAAAGGAAATCAACGAACATGTCAATTTGCAAAATTTCACACAAAATCACAATTCATTTCGACGAAATTTCAATGAGTAGTAATTTTTGTTCACAATTTTAAAATCACGAGAGATATTTTGCTTTATTTCCACTATTTTGTAGAAAATTTCAACAAAAGGGAAAAAATAACCAAATTTGAGCATTTTTTGTGGGGTACTCAAATCAAATGGCTTGAAATCAACAGATTTTGGAGTGTAGGTTTACAAAGGGGTGTTTAGTGTGTAGGTCTACAAAGGGGTGAGCTAAACTTTCTTGGGGTCAGTGGACCTGAACTTATGCCCCGTGGCACTTTTAGGGGTGGACATCAACATTTGATGTCCATTTGGAAAGGACCTAGTCCACGTCTTTTTGATCAGCAATATCTTACCTAGTATACATCAATGTCCCATTATTATATTTAACAATATATGTGGTTGGGAATAGGGATAATTATAAATGCGCACTGTTGTTGTTGACGTATTACAAATCCACGTTGCTAGATGGTTCTTGAGATTCACATTACACGAACCTTGAGACCATTCAACAGTCTGGATTGTGGACCTTAGTGATGCTAATAACTTGTTCCAGGCTTTGCGAATTGATATAATTGACCTTAACAGAAGGGTTGGACCTTCGATTAGGTCAATTAACGAGTTATACAGCTAAGAGTGATTATGAAAGCTTTCGGCTCAAAATTCGTATCTTCTATTCACAACTCCAAGAAACGAAATTGCTGGGCAGGTTAAAGAAACTGATGAAAGACTAGAGCCCAATGCTCCTAGCGCTAGAGCGCCCTGGAGTTTTCCAGCTCCCTTGGATTCAGCCCAGCTCTAGCTTTGGGGTTCCGGAATAAAAGACAGATAGTTGAAACCGTCAATCAGTCATCATTTCCTAACGTTTCAACAAAATTTTCCCCAATATTACCATCATTTCCCTAAAAAAAATGCTCTTCTTCCACACAATGTCGAAAAAATTTCCCTTTCAACATCGAAATTTAATACCTTGATAAGAATTGGTTTCACTTTCATCCAGTAACGAAGACTGAGACAGGTCTGTGGATTATAATTTATCTCTTCTTTTTTACTAGTGTTAAAAGAGAAGAATTCATTAAAAAAAAATAAAATTCAGAACTACTGCAACAAAAAACAAGAAGCATGAAAACCTTTACCTGATTGAACTCAAGCACATCGGACCTAAAACGAATTCTGTCCCCTTTATCACAACTAATATCCCTCGATACGCCATGAATCGTCGGCCCTCCAGGAATCACAATGTCCCTCTGATTCTCCTCATCAAGCACCACCAATCGTTCTCCACCTAGAAACCCCTTTGCGAACTTCAACCTAAAATCGCAGGTTAGATCGAACCCCAACCCTAGTGACTGCGAAGCCCTGACCTCGATCGGTGGTTCCTTCTCCATCACTAGATCGCTATCGAAACTGAAACAGAATGGAGAAACCCTAGAATTAGGGATTCTTCTCGAAAGAGTAGAGGATATTCAAAGATAGTTGGCGGTGTCTGGTTTGGACTCCGTCGCAAAGCGTTGACTGTAGATGCCATTTACGACTGCGGACGAAGAATTTGAAACACAGCGGCGAAAATGGAAAATAAAGAAGGAATAAAAAAAGAATAAAAAAACAGAGATTTCGCCTGTGACAGTAGCTTGAAGCCTTGAACTTTGAGTAAAACTTCTGTTACAATGGGATTGCAAATCACACAAAACACAGCCAATGATTTCTCGGCACGTATACCTTAAAAGCAAAGCACATGGGTACGTTGCAAAAGCACTTGTGTCCGTGCCGAGAACTCATTGGCTGTGTTTTGTGTGATTTACAATTTCGTGTGACAGAAGTTTTACTCACTTTGAACTTTGAACGTTGACGTTTAACGTTTGACGGTTACCTACTAATGTATATTGCTTACGTCAAACGACATCAGATTGCAGTGCTTTCGTGGAAGCTTCGTGTGGAGTGTGGACGGAGGAGTAAACCTTCCCTCACACCGTGTGTGAGCAAAGCCGATCACACACAAAATATGAGCCACGTGGCATAATCTTAGATTATGATGACCGTATGGATGTTTGACCAGTCCCTCGTTGGACCTGCAACCCAAAAAACAGCCTGAATAGTTATGTCAGCCCTTTGGATCTAGTACCCCAAATAATGGTCAATAATGCTCTAAATTCTACGGTTAAAATCAACCCATGTAAATGACTCCAATCCAACGCTTAGAAATCACTAATCAAGCTAATGTTTGGTTTACCAGTCAACTGAGGGAATAGCCAAACATCCATACGGTCATCGTCCTATAAGAGTGTGCCCCGTGGCTCATATCGTGAGGTGTGATCGGCTTTGCTCACACGTGAGCGAAGGTTTTCTCTGGACGGAGTATTTGTGACCCTTTCCAGAACCTACTTGGATTTAAGTCAACGAAGATGCCTAACCTTCGAGAAAAAGATGTCCAGATATTCTCTTCTTTTTTTTTTTTTTTTTTTTTTTTTTTGGTAAGGAAAAAGATGTAACAAGGTATGCCTGAAACTGTTCATTTGCGGAAGCGGCATTTTTGGTAGTCACCGCTGCCATCTGGGCCCACTGACCGCTTGGATGTTTATCTGATCCCTTGGTGGATATACATACCAAAAATCACCTTGATTGGTAATCTATAACCATTAGATTTTAATACTTTTTAGCACCATTTAAGGCATTCTAATAGCCGTTGAATACAACCATCTTTTGAGTACTAAAACCAACGGTTAAAAATCATTAAACAAGCTGATTTTTTGTAGAAATGTCTATTAAAGGGTGGGTTAAACATCTATGCAGTCGGTGGGCCCAGATGGAAGTGGTGACTACCAAAAATGCCGCTTCCGCAAATGAAAAGATCTCAGGTATACCTTGTTACATCACGAGCCTTTTGGTAATCAAAGATGTCCAGATATGATGAGTAGAACTTTGCTGACGGACCACAACCTGAGCAACGTGGCATATGCTTAGAGATTTGGTCGTGATGTAACAAGGTATACCTGAGATTTTTTTCATTTGCGGAAGCGGCATTTTTGGTAGTCACCACTGCCATCTGGGCCCACTGACCGCATGGATGTTTAGCCCACTCTTAATAGACATTCATACCAAAAATCAGCTTGTTTAATGATTTTTAGCGTTGGTTTTAGTACTCAAAAAATGGTTGTATTCAACGGCTATACGAACGCCTTAAAGAGTATTAAAAAGTGTTAAAATCTAATGGTTATAGATTACCAATCAAGGTGATCTTTGGTCTGTATATCCACCAAGGGGTGGGATAAACATCCATGCGGTCAGTGGGCCTAGATGGCAGTGGTGACTACCAAAAATGCCGCTTCCGTAAATGAAACAGTTTCAGGCATACCTTGTTACATCTTTTTCGCCGAGGTTACTGTTGATGTTTTGCCCGACTAAAACTTCTGTCACAAGATGCTGGGACCGTAAAACTTCTATCACAGCGTTCTGTCACAATGAAAAACACAGGCCAGTCCCTCGGACCTCTAAACCAAAAATCCCTCCGACCTCTAAACCAAAAATAAAATCAGCCTCATTAGTGATTTCTAAGCCATTCGAATGAAGTTATTTTCATGGGTTGATTTTAACGGTAAGAATTCGAGCATTATTGAGGAGGCTGATTTTTGGTTTATAGGTCCATCGAGGGACTGGCCAAACATCCATACGGTCAGCGTCCATTAAGAGTGTGCCATGTGGCCTGTTATTTTCATTGTGACAGAAGCATCTGTCAGAACACTATGATAGAAGTTTTACTCTAGTAAGCCATGGAACATAATGGATACCCTAATATAGATGCTTGTCAATGACTGATTTTCTGTGCAATCAAGTTTATTTTTGGTTTGTAGGTCCACCTAGTGATTGGCCAAACATCCATACGGTCAGTTTCCTCTTAAGAATGTGCCATGTGGCTCATATTGGATGCAGTCAGCGGTGTTGCTGACTACAGATGTCATTGAAGGTTTTCTCCAAACTTTGAAGTCTCCCCACCCACAATGTCTGACGCGTACCACTATCGCCTTAAGCCCTTTTTCTTTTTCTTTTTCTTTTTTTGAGGGGGGGAAAACTTTATTAAGCAATAGAAAAGGTACACCTAGCCAGCGACTGGACGTATGTACCTTACCCCTCAAGATGCTAATAAACAAGGATAAATATATGCAAGAGTGCCATGATACAATAAAATGCAACCTAAAATCGAAGGTAAGGAGTGCAAATCTTATCTAGGTAAATAAAACTAGCATGTTTGAAGGGGGATTATCTTTGAATTTCATGTACGATCTAGCAAGGAAACCATTAAGACCCATGTGATCAGCAACGACGTTTGCCTCTCTGTAAATGTGATTAATAGAATAATCATTTGTTTTTAACATGTCCATAACTTTCCACAACCAAGATTTTAACTGCCAAGGAATGAGACCGGTTTTAGTGATCTAAGAAACCACTAGCTTGGAATCTGACTGAATATTAACTTTACAATTGCCAATCTTCTTGCAGAGGTTCAGCCCATCGAGCATAGCTCTTAGTTCAGCTTAGTTGTTAGCTCCCTCAACATAAAAGGAGTGAAAAACCATCATAAGGTTGGCATGAGAGTCTCAGATGACTCCACCTCCACTAGCGAGCATTTGTCTGGAAGAGGCACCATCCACATTTAAAGCCACTTCACTAGGCATTAGGCTTAATCCAGAATACCGTTTTAGCCATTTTACAAAGAATTATGAATTCCCCCAAATTAAGCTCCTCAAGGATTGGTTAGTGGTTAACAAGGGGTACTTGTCAGACATTTTGGGTAGAGGGCTTGAAGCAGTCCCCAGGGCCAGCGAATATTTTCCCGTCAGCCTACGGAACAAAATAGTTTGGTTTGTGACTTCTAACAGTTGGATTTTAGTCTTTTTCATGGGTTGATTTTCATCCTTCGGATTCGAACATTAGTTGAGGTACTCAGGTAGGCTAGAATCACTGATTAGGCTGAGTTTTGCTCTATAGGCTCACTTAGTAATGGGCCAAACATTAATAGGGGTGAGTGGTGTCTAAGAGTACCACTTGGCATGGAAACGTTGGTGAGCAAAAGTAGATTCCTATTTCCTATTTATACTTTTAAGTCAATTGCCCAAGTGGGCATTTTTTTTCATTTTTGCCTCTCATTTTAGGAGTAAATATTTGATTTTTTGCCACAGGTGAGCCACGTGGCTCACTCTTAAAGACCATTGACAGTTTAGATGTTTGGCCAGCCCCAGGAGAACCCACATACCAAAAATCAGCCTCATACGTGATATTGTCGTCTTTTCCATGGGTCAACTATTTGGGTGTACTTAGATCCAAAGGTTAGAAATCACTAATCATGATGGTTTTTGGTGTCCACCTCCGTATGGGCCAAACATTCATATGGTCAATGGTCTCTAAGAGTGTATGGGTGTCAACAGGTCGGTTTAGGTTCAGTTCCTGAGCCGGAACAAACGGTTCCGGTTCTTATTAGTTCGGGTCCAGTGATGGATCCGGAACGGACAAGGAACCGAAACCGATTATGTATTTCTATCGGTTCTAGTCCCAGTTCCGAGTATATTGGGTCCAATCTTGATAATATGAGAATTTTTATACTATATTTATATATTGGTTCCAGTTCTTATCGGTTAGGTTCCGGTTCCTATCGGTTTCAGTTCCATATTAGACTACCCATAACCAGAACATAATTTTCGGTTTGGTTCCGATTTCGGTTCCTTTTTAATCGATTCCCAAAAATGTGGAACCGGAACCGGTGTTTTCAATTCCAGTTCCGGTTAAACGGGTAAAATTGACACCCCTATAAGAGTGGACCACGTGATTCACTATGGGGTCCTTTCAGTCATCAAAAATCTATTCTGGTAGGGATGGGCCAAACATTCATATGGTCAATGGTCAATGGTCTCTAAGAGTGGGTCACGGTGGCTAATAATAAGGTCGTACATCAGTCATCAAAAATTTATTCTGGTATCAACTTAGGGATGGGCCAAACATTCATATGGTCAATGGTCTCTAAGAGTGGGCCACGTGGCTCATAATGGGGTCGTACCTCCCTCGTCAAAAATTTATTCTCATTCCATCAAACTTCACGAGCAAGTGTAACATTTTCAACTACTTATCTTTTTTTTCTTTCTATTCGTGCCTTGAGTTCCCACAATTATTAGATTCGCGGCTTCCTCATTAAACAAAATATCCCTCCACCATCACATACGTGCCTTCCACTAGTGTATGTAATAAGGGTCAGGATCAGGGGACACAAATTTTGACATGAAAAAATTGGCGGGGGCCAATATATAAATTAAAAGTTTTGGAATGGGATGATATTTGGTGAGGATGATCTCTATGGTGAGGAGATCACCCTCACAAAAATTCAAATCATTCTGATGATATTCATAGCCTGGCTTACAAGTTGAAGACTTATGGACTGTCTAGAAATTTCAGAATGGGCTGATTTTTTTATAGGAGTGATATATATGGTGAGGAGATCATCCTCACCAAAAGTCAGCCATTGATTTATCTTTCATGTGGGTACGCCAAAATTGGTGTGAAATTGTGTCAAAATTTGTGTCCACTGATCCTGACCAATATAATAAAGAGAAGGGCAATGATAAAATCGTCCTTAGAACGAAACTCTACCAACGTCGACGTTAATGTCTAAGTTACTTGATGCATGTTCTTTGAAATTTGTGATGTAGTTTTTGTGGCCTTTGGGATTTGTATGGTGCGAATTTCGATGACCATTTGGCGTCAACCCAAGATCAGGCCTAGAATTTTCAGCCTGAGCCCAACCCAATTTGGTTAGTCGGGTTGGTCGGATAGGTCAAGTTGGTAAATTTCTCAATTTTTTTTTTTTTTTTTTGATAGGAAAGGTTGATAAATTTTTTTATATTAATTTCAAAATAAAAATACATATAAGAATCTTTATTTGTCATCTTCGCAAACATAAACCACACTGAAAATAGGCTAGGAAACATAAAACACATTATTTTTTTTGTAAACAACATAAAACACATTAACAGAACTGGGCTAGGGTTGAGTCGGGTTGCCCAAAGCTCCAACCCGAACCCAACCTAATTTTGATTATGTTGTCAAAATCCAGGTCCGAGCCCAATCCAAGTATTAAAGGGGCCAACCCAACCAGAGCCCAACATTGGGTTGAGCCCACCCAAGTTGCAGCCCTAAGGACGACGCTAACACTACCCTTAAAGAGGCCTACCAAAACAAAAAAAAAAAACAAAAAAGAATTATGGTGTCATCCCAAAGAATACATCCTCCTTGGGGCCCATACTGATGAATAGTCCATGAAATTCCCAAATTTTTTTTCCTCCAATACAAAAGTAAAATGCCACGTGGTATACTCTTATCCATGGATGTTTGGCCTACCTCTTGGTGGCCCTACACACCAAAAATCGGCTCGATTGACGATTTATATCCAATGGTTCTAGAACTTTTTTTCATCATGAGCTTGTATATATATTCAACAGTCTACAAGATTTGGGACAAAAGGAATCGCAGAATTTTTAAAGTCAAGAACATATCTCTCCCACAGATTATCCACAAAAAAGATATTCTGTCTTCAATTTGTATTTCTTTATATGATTTTCATCTTGATCTTCAAGAATTTCTATCCATATTAAATTTCTTGAGGATGATGCAAATGGACCTAACCTCATCTTACCTACAAAAAAAAGTCCAAATGAGAGCTTATTCATGAAGCCCATGATGAAAAAAATGCTTAAATCCAATGGTTAGAGATCACGAATCAAGTTGAGTTGTGGTGTGTATGACAACTAAAAGGTGGGCAAACATCCATGGGTCAGTGGGCTCCAAAGAGTATGCCACATGGCATTTTAGGGGGCTGGTAGATCAAATTTTTGTCCTCCATGGGATACTCTTTAGGGCAATCAGACTGATTTTTGGTATATATGGACGTCCATCTAGGGATAAAACAAACATTCACACGATCGATGTCTTCTAAGAGTGTGTCACGTGGCTCATATTGTGGTCCATCCGTCCTAAATATACGGTTTTTTTTTTATTGTCAGCCAAATATGAGATGAGAGAGGAAGTTTTTATTTTTTTTTTGTTATTGGAGTACTACATTTAATGAGCACACCAAACGACCAACATGTTGGTCCTTTGTCACATGGATACATTTAATGTCTGATTGGATTGTCCAACATGATCTCCACGTGGGCCCCAACCTCGGATGTAAGAAATGGGTGTAGCTCTAGACGGACTCAATAAAGTATGCGCATGCCTAGCCTCTTTTGTATGTTGGCTTGTCCGATGATTGACGTCCTTCTAAAATTCAAAAAGGATTTACCAGCCATCCCTTGCAAGACACTACGGGAGTTTATCAGAGTAGAACCTTGTGTGACCGGGCCATATTCGAGAACAAGTAGGGCCGGCCCCCAAGAAGAGCGCATCCAGTTAGTGGATTACATATGACGCTCTTTTTCAACCTAACAATGATTAAGGTCGGTTTATTATTTAGTTCATTTTCGCTTGCTTTTCAGACCTCATAAAAGTGGAGAAAAAAAACTGGGATGCATTGTTGGTTAAAATTTGCAGTTGGGGATCTCTGTTCCACTGAGTAAAACTTCTGTCACAATGGGATTGCAAATCACACAAACACAGCCAATGAGTACACCTAAAAAGCAAAAGCAATGGGTACGTTGCAAAAGCACTTGTGTACGTGCCCGAGAACTCATTGGCTTGTGATTGTGTGATTTACAATTTCGTGTGATAGAAGTTTTACGTACTCTGTTCCACTAGGGGCGGCACCTGTAGAGACCATTGAACGTATGAATGTTTGGCCCATCACGAGCTCGACTTACATACCAAAATTCAACCTGACTAGTAACTTATATCCATTGGATTGGAGTTTTCCATGGTCTATTTTTAACTGTGGATTTCGTGCATTTTTTGGGATACTCAGATCCAAAGGTTAGAAATCACTAATCAGTATGATTTTTTGTATTTAGGTCTACCGACGGATGGATCAAACATCCCTACGGTTAGTAAATAGTCTCTAAGAGAGTGCCACGTGGATCACACTATCATCCGTCATCAACTTTGATGGTGAACCTCCTACATGATGATGTCATTGAGCGTGTTGTGTTGTGTTGTGACCGTGTAAAGCAAGGGGTTGTATTAAAAATAAAAATGATGGCATTGAAAAATAATTAAGTGGTAGGAAGGAGGTGAAATATAATAATGGCTTGATCAAAATGGATAAGAATGGGTAACCCGGCATTTAATAAATAAAAAAATTAGTTCTCGGCATGGAGAGGCATTTAATGAGGTAGAAAGTGAAACATGCATGGAGGGAAACCCCAATTTTGGCCTTATAATAGTATAGATCAAGGTTTAAATGAGGCCATTTTAACGGTTAAACGGACTGGGGGCATTACCGTTTAAACTGTTTAAACGGCCGTTAAAACGGATTGAAACGGTCAGGGGCAAAAATGGAATTAAACGGATTTTAACGAATTTAACGGATTTTAACGGAAAAAATTGGAAAAAGTGGTGCTGAAATTCAAATTTTGAATTTTGAAAATAAAAAAAAAAAACGGAATTTAATGGATTTAAACCAAAATTAAACGGATTTTAACGGAATTAAACTGTTTTAACGGTCGTTTTTTTCACAAAATTTTTCGAAATTAAACGGCTGTTTAAATGATTTTAACGGCCGTTAAAACAAAAAACGGCTGTTTTTTTCAAAATCGATAAAACGCGTTTAAACGGTTTTAACGGAAACGGGCTTCGGGCGTTACCGTTTAAACGGCCATTTTTAAAACCATGGTATAGATTATCATTTCCCGCCTAAAATTAAAATCTACAATAAATTATCAAAATAAAAATAAAAAACAGATGCCATCATTTAACCAGATTTTTTTTAGCTGAATGAAACCTTAACTTTTGGAATTCTTAGAAGCCCATCCATAAGATCTCTCTTCATAACTCCATCCAATGCATATGCAAGAAACTCAAAAAAAAAATTACGACTTAGAAAGTAGGCCCTAAATGGTGACCTAGGAAAATTTTCCAATTTCTAAAATCTTTCCAAATACATGTTAAAATTTTGGTAACCCTGCAATATTTTTCTAAAGACATCCCTGTAAAAGAGAAAGTTGGGTCATTGGGCAAGGTCCTCCGCCCAGATCTCCTCCTCCTGATAATGATGTGGATGAATTTTCCCTTTGCCAGGGTCTCCTCAAGCTGCTCATCAAGAACTTTGTTGTCGCTGTTATAGTTCTGATAGGTTTCTTCACTGCCTAGACCATAGAGTAGGCTACTCAGGAAGTTGGTTGCAGAAACGTGCATGGAGGTATGTTAATTAGGATCTTAATGGTTAAAACCTGAGCTTTAAGCCACTCTATTGCGTAGGTGCTTTTGGCATATTGCTTTGGGTCTTAACATCCAAGCATGGTGAAATCTTAACTCATCTCATTCTAAAACCCTGATCCTTAATTAGAATGTTTCTACTTATGGAGGTTTGAAGAACCATTGTTGTCCAACACAGTGAAGTCTTTCATTCCTCACTTTAAAAACAGAATCCAGAAGAGGAGATTCAGCTAAGTATTGAGAAGATAGAGGAGAGAACCCGATGTCTAGGCAGAGATGGCCAGGATCCTGCTCCAGAAAGCAGGAGGTCCTGAGTTTGACTCCCCCTTGGGGATTTACACCGGTTTTACCTGGTGCGTGTGGAAGGGGTACACACATGCCCGGGGGACTAGTCGGGTGCTCTAAGAGGCACCGAACACAATTGTCTTCCGTATCAAACAACATGAGATGTTGCTTTCACCCAAAAAAAAAACTTGTCTAGAAAAGGTTTCAAGGTGCAACAACCATACACAGCCTTATAAGCTTCTCACAAACAAAATTTATTTAATAGATACAAAATCAATTAGCTGAATTCTAAGTGAGGAAGATTGATTTATCTCTTATTAATGTGGAAGAAATATATTAATTATATGTAAAGTGTAGCCCATTTTCTTTATACCCTAATGATGGGTTAGGGTTTAGAGCAATGTTTTGAAAACCGAAGCGGTGATCGAACCGAAATTTTGACAAATTGGTCAGACGATATGGTTCGATATGGTCTGACCGATTTGTATTTATTAAATAATTTAAAGAATTGTATCATTTAGAGAAATTCAAAAATATATGAGATAATAAAAGAAAGAGGTTGATTAAAAAAATGTAAAAATTTGAATTCAATGTCCTTATTTTTCTTTCTCCAATGATACATTTAAGGGTCGGGCTCGGGGGACACCCATTTTTGGCCCCCATTTTTTACACTCATTTTGGTGTACCCACATAGAATATGAATCAATGGCTGATTTTTTGTGGGGTTTACATGGAAAAAATTGACGGTCCATAATTCTTCAGCTTCTAAACCAGTCTATGAATATCAGAATGATTTTAATTTTTGTGAGGATGATCTCCTCACCATAGAGATCATCCTCACCAAAACTCAGCCATTGATTCATCTTCTATGTGGATACGCCAAAATGGGTGTCAAAATGGGGGTCAAAAATGGGTGTCCCCCGAGCCCGACCTTACATTTAAAGATTAAGATTCAAGAATGAACAGGTTTGTTTTTATAACAGTAAATTTCTTTCTTATTTTGCATAGAAATATAACACAAAATCTTGAAGATTTAGTTAGAATTTTGGAGAAATCCTCTGAAATTTAGAAACCATACTCACTTTTCTAAAATATTCTCTTTTACCGTGGATAAAATCTACAAATTTTAGGATTTCATATGTAGGGATTCATGTTTCAAAGAGTGCATAACCGAAACCATCGGTTCTCTTCAAACTTCAGGTTCATCATGAACGGGACCACCGATATTATATGAGGCTTAAGGAGGGGAAGTCCCACTTTCCCAACTAAGAAACCACAGCCCACGGGAGCATGCATGAGATTGTCTTGTGTATATATTCAGAGAGAGAGAGAGAGAGAGAGAGAGCAAATGCAAAAGCATACAATGTGCTCCCTATATATGTGACATGGATTTGTGCCAATTAGTGGAAACTTGGTCCTCGTCAACATTGGCCACCTCTTGGTTTAGCTACAAGTCAAACGTACGTGACAATACATTTGTGGTAAAGTTTCACCAAGAGGTAGTCTAACAAGTGGAAGGCCAAGATTGACTAAAGTGAATAAAAAACTTCAAATTAAGAACATCTTCAAACAATATATAACTTATCAAGCAAGGAAATACAGAGATCAGTGCTGGGAGCTAGCTAGGTTTCTTTTAGAAATCATCTTGGTGAATCCCCAGTCTGCTAGCTAACAAATACAACCTTGAGATGGGTCTCAAGTGTGCTACCTCCATCAGACACCACATGTCAATGCTTGAGAGCTGCACCATCAATAAAGCGTGTAATATATTAACCATATTATCATTGCATATATCCTAATGATTTTCTAATGAGCTGATCTCTAGATAAATTCTAGATGATGTGGTAGAGATTGCACATATATCACCATCTGAAATTTGTTTTTCAAGGTTTTTAAGGTCAGGGAGGGTCCACCTAACCCCAGCTTATTTATCCCAAAAAAAAAAAAAAATACACAGATATCAGAAGAATCCAGTAACATACATAACATTTATTCCCCAAAGAGTGAAACCCATTTCAAATTAAACAACCCTTCAAGTGGTCTTGAGATTCTTAGTCCCTTTCTCTCAGCACAAGCAACGCCTACCAAGTGGGAAAACTCTACTTCAAGATGTGTAGCCTCCCTGTGTAGACTGTTGACAAAACCACCATATATAAAATCATAAAAATGGTTATCAATGCTTCAAAGTTCAAACTAGCTAACTCTCCCTAATGTAATTACTATGAAATTTTAGGTCCTTTCAACAGGTTTAGAAACCTCACATGGTTGGCATGGGACATCAGCTAATTGAACTACAGGCTCAAACCCTAAAATGTTTGGTCTTCACTAGGTATATACTTGTAAGGTGCAACTGAGTTCTGAAACCAGAAACTTCACTAAAAAATATAGGCCTTTACCAGCTTAGACAAGCAACATAACCTTCATATATTAGCCCTGCTACTTAGAGAGAAGTAAAATAGAGCTAGGGTTTCCAACCAACATGCACTTAGTATCAAATCCAAAGTAATTGCTCCTCAAAAGTAATTCCTAGCTAGGCGTTCATCTGCTTCTTGCTACAAAACCAAAATTTAAATCAAAATCATATGCCATAAACAAAATTCAGTATAGAGGATAAAATCAATATTTGGCATAAAGAGATGAAATTCATAAGTGCATATTCCTGCTTCAAACATGCATTCCCTGCAATAAACGGGTTTGGCGTCGAAGAAAAACTGTTGATGAATATGCATATGCAAAGCTTATTTTATCAGTCCAAAGGAAGTTGGGTTCATAAATGAAGCTTTTCATCAATTCTTAGAGAGAGAGAGAGAGAGAGAGAGAGAGAGAGATGGAAAAGTCATTCAATACTCTTTTTTGTGACCCAAAGATAGAAAGACGGGATGGGTGTTGCACTAAAAGGGGAGAAGATAGAGAGGTTGGAAGAGAGAGAGAGCATGAAGCAATTCCTCAAAGACTAATATTAGAGAGAGAGAGAGAGAGAGAGAGAGAGAGAGAGAGAGAGCATCAAAGACTAACAGAAGAAGAGAGAGGGAGGGAGAGAGCATGAAGCAAGTCATCAAAGACTGAGAGAGAGAGAGAGAGCATGAAGCAATTCATCAAAGACTAAGAAGAGAGAGAGCATGAAGCAATTTATTAAAGACTTAACAGAAGAAGAGAGAGGTAAAGAGAGAGCATGAAGCAATTCATCAAAGACTAAGAAGAGAGAGAGCATGAAGCAATTTATTAAAGACTTAACAGAAGAAGAGAGAGGTAAAGAGAGAGCATGAAGCAATTCATCAAAGACTAACAGAGGAAGAGAGAGGGTACAGCTTCCTTCTCTTCGCTATGGAGAGGGGTGAAGCTGTACTCTCTCTCTTCTCCTATGGGTCTTGATGGGCATGACAGACATCCGATAGTGAGAGCTATGCGTGCTTGCATCCTTAAATAAGCAGTGGTGAACAAGAGGGGTGTTGTTTTTCACAAACAAAATGGACATTGAAGTCAAGTGCTAAATGAGTCTTGCTCCATTGGGCCAGGCTGGTTAGCAAACGACATGCTTAATAATTCAAGTGGATGAAGATGGGAGTGCAACTTGAAGGTTCGTAGGGTCCCATGCCCTCCCAAAGTCCCAAGTGATGTGATGTTTGGCGACCATCAACGTGGTTGTGCTTCCCCCCCAGCATGAGAACTTACCAAACTTAGAGGAGAGATAAGTACGTTTGTTCTCTTTCAGAAATGACGGTGGATTTCAGTAAAATTATCGAGACGTTTAAAGAAAGAGGACATCCCCAACCACAGAAAAATAGGCTCAGGTCTCCAACATCTATCATGAGAGAAAAGTCTTATGGACTTTATATATATATATATATATATATAGAGAGAGAGAGAGAGAGAGAGCATACACAGTGGCCAACCCAAGTGCATGTGCACTACTCACTCTGCAAGTGGGTCGACTGTACTGTCACCCAAATTATCAACTCTCTCTCTTTCTCTCTATCAAAAGTTGGACGATTGTACTGTCACCCAAATCAAGACTCTCTCTCTCTCTCTCTCTTAATTCTGTGTGGGGTGACACGTGTTGCTCCACATAACAACGAGCAAAACTTTGCTGGCCGTCGACGGTCAGTGCCGCTGACCGCCCACAAGACGAGCCATGCGGCACACTCTTAGAGCTAGCACACTGACGGTATGGACTCCCTAGGTTGACCTACAAACCAAAAATAAACCTGATTAGTGATCTCTAAGCATTACATTAATATTGGAGTCATTTTCATGGGTTGATTTTTAACCGTACGTGTAATTTAATCATTATTAACCATTATTTAGGGATCAAATGGTTTGAAATCACTAATCAAACTGATTTTTGGTTTGCGGGTCCACCAAGGAATTCGCTACAAGAAAAAGGGTTATAGCGATGACCTTTTAGTGACGGCCAGACAAAATTGTCCCTAAAAATGTTTACATGATGGGTTTTACCTGGCCAATAGAACCTAGAAACAATAGGTGCGAAAATAGGGAGGGAGCAACCAAAGAAAAATAGGCTTCAACATCTATCATAAGAGAAAAGTCTTATGGACTTTATATGTAAAAAGAGAGCATACACATTGGCCAAACCAATTGCATGTGCCCTTCTCAGTACTCTACTGCAAGTGGGTCAAGTGCACTATCACCCAAATTATCAACTCTCTCTCTCTCTCTCTCTCTCTCCCAATTCTGTGTGCGGTGACACGTGTCACTCCACACAACTAGAAAAACTTTGCTGGCCGTCAGCGGTCAACAAAGTCGTTGACCACCACAATATGAGCCATGCAACACACTCTTAATGAACATAGATGGTATGGATGTTTGGCCAATCCCTAGGTGGACCTACAAACCAAAACTCAACCTGATTATTGATTTCTAAGCATTGGATTGGAGTCATTTTCATGGTTGATTTTTAACCATGTAATTTGAGATTTGAGCATTATTGACCACTATTTAGGGTACAAGGATCGAAAGGTTTGAAATCAATCGTCAGACTAATTTTTGGTGTGTAGGTCCACTTAAGAATTCACTAGAAGAAAAAGGGTTATTGCAATGAACTTTTAGTGACGGCCAGACAAAATCAACGCTAGAAATGGCTACAGAGAATTTTTTTTCTGGCCGTTGCTATAGTGTGTAGAAAAAATAGGGGCAAAAATAAGGAGGGAGCAACCACAGAAAAATAGGCTTCAGCATCTATGATAAAAGAAAAGTATTATGGACTTTATAAATCGAAAGAGAGCATACACAGTTGCCAACCCAAGTGCATGTGCACTATACTCTACAACATGTGGGTTGACTGTACTGCCACCCAAATTTTCAACTCTCTCTCTCTCTCTCAAGTTGGACGACTGTACTGTCACCCAAATCAAGACTACTCTCTCTCTCAATTATGTGGGATGACACTGGTATCACGTGTCACTCCACACAACGAGTAAGACTTCGTTGACAATTGACGGTCAGCAAGGCCATTGACCGCCCACAATATGAGCCATGTAGCATGTAACGACCTAAGATAATAAAGGTAGGTCTCTCAGGTCAAAGACCATTGACTTGACTAAGATTCTAGTCAAGGTTGTCAAAATACAAAAGATAAGGTGTTGGTCACGAAATTGAAAATTTTATAGAAAGGTCTGATGAGAAAATAGACTTCACTATTAGGCTCAGAAGTATCGAGAAATATAGTTTAGACTGTAAGTATGCTAAAATCTAAGTTTTCTATAAAAAGTTGTAAAATTTTGAGAAATGCACAAGAAATAGGTCAAAAAGTTGAGATTTTACTCGAAAAACTTTTATAAAGATCTAACCATATGAATAGACAGAGCACTGAAAAACAAGAAGATGGACTATTAGTACGCCAAAATTGGACATCGATAGGGTCTTAAATAAACGGTTGAAAAATAAAATAAATATAAATTATAATTAACAACTTAAAAAAATATATAGAATATTGATAGAGTGTGAGTACATATGGTACACCATAGTACAATCGATAATTCACTTTCCAAACGGTGGACTCGGTGAGTTATATGTTAAAATTGATAACAATTCAAATGAATTAAAAAAAAATTTTAACTAAACTCTCGTAAAAAAAATTAAATAAAGGGAGAACGAGAAGAAAAGCAAAACAGATAAGGAAAACACAGATTCAACATGTAGGTGGTTTAAACTAAATTTAAATTTCACTTTATTTTTCTATTAATTTCGTATTTAGATCTTTAAATTTTGAAAGATATTCATACCATAGTTTCTTTATTTTCAGTTCATTTTAGATAAAATTTCTTGAAAAATCCTTGAGTAATCTCATGGTTAAATGTTGTTCGATTGTATTTTAGTTGTTGAGGTTTAACAAAGGTTTAATTATTGTTGTTTTAACCTATTATAGAGCAAAAATTTGGGATTGTAAAACAAATAAATAAATCAAAATTTTCTTGAAGAAGTTTAGACATTTTTTTTTAAATCCTCTTTTGAACAATTTGATTCTTCTTGGTTTTGGATCAAAAATCGCAAATCTGAACTACCTATTGTGTTTCCACAAATAAAAATGATTTCACACTAAAAACATGGCGGATTTTGGAGCTCAAATAGTGAGTTAAATATTGAGATTTTTCGGACTGCAACATTCCAAAATTTTGCAAGTTTGGAGAGTTTAATCGGCCATAAATCTAAAAATATCATTAGTTAAAAATGTAACTTGATTTTAGGAAAATTTTGGGATAATTTTTTATAATTTTGGATAATTTTGGCCATGAATCTAAAAAATATCATTAGTTAAAGATGTACTCTACTGCAAGTGGGTCGAGTGTACTGTCACCCAAATCAAGACTCTCTCTCTCTCTCTCTCTCTCTCTCTCTCTCTCTCTCTCTCTCTCTCTCTCTCTCTCTCTCTCTCTCTCTCTCTCTCTCTCTCTCTCTCAATTCTGTGTGGGGTGACAAGTGTCGCCCTACACAACAAACGAGTAAAACTTCGTTGGCTGTCGACGATCAATGAAGCTGCTGACCGCCCACAATATGAGCCATGCGGCACACTCTTAGAGCACACTGACGGTATGGACGTTTGGCTGGCTAATCCCTAGGTTGACCCACAAACCAAAAATCAACCTGATTAGTACACTCTTAATGAACACTAACGGTATGGATGTTTTGCCAATCCCTAGGTGGACCTACAAACCAAAACTCAACAAGATTATTGATTTCTAAGCATTGGATTGGAGTCATTTTCATGGTTGATTTTTAATCGTGTAATTTGAGATTTGAGCATTATTGACCATTATTTAGGGTACAAGGATCGAAAGGTTTGAAATCAATCATCAGACTGATTTTTGGTTTGTAGGTCCACTCAGGAATTCACTAGAAGAAAAAGGGTTATTGCAATGAACTTTTAGTGACGGCCAGACAAAATCAACACTAGAAATGTCTATAGTGACAATTTGTTTTGGTCGTCGTTATAGTGTGTAGAAAAAATAGGCGCAGAAATAGGGAGGGAGCAACCACATAAAAATAGGCTTCAACATCTATGATGAGAGAAAAGTATTATGGACTTTATAAATAGAAAGAGAGCATACACAGTGGCCAACCCAAGTGCATGTGCACTATACTCTACTGCATGTGGGTTGACTGTACTGCCACCCAAATTTTCAACTCTCTCTCTCTCTCTCAAGTTGGACGACTGTACTATCACCCAAATCAAGACTGCTTTCTCTCTCTCTCTCTCTCAATTATGTGGGATGATAGTATCATGTGTCACTCCAGACAACAAGACTTCAATGACAATTGACGGTCAGCAAGGCCATTGACCGCCCACAATATGAGCCATGGGGCACTCTTAAAGGACACTTGTCACACTCAAAATCTAGGCACTTAGACCAGACCCGAATGCCTACGGGTCAGCCCATTTACCCAAGATCCAGGGTGTGATAAAAATAAAAATAAAATACTCCAAGATAATTTTTTTTTAAAAATCACCATAATTCATCATAGATTAAAACAAAAATATTTTGTAAAGACATTTTGGCTGAAACTTCTGTTTGATATGATAAGTCATTATTTTATACAATTATTCACTGTTTTCCTTGAAGAATTGTCATATTTTTCGTGTTAATCACCCGCTGAGGAAGATTTCATGAGAATTATGGCATTTTGGGATTCTCGTCGTAAAATTCTCATAATATTGGCTTTAACTATAGGCCTAATTATATCAATTTATTGTATTTTGTGCATGTAGGTTCTCGAGCCCAAAGCTTAAAGGAGAATTGCAAAGTACAAGTCCACGAGATCAAGCCCAAATTTGAGCAAAAGGGTGGGCTACATTGACGGGCCAAGATGTAGGCCAAGATTCGAACCTAAAAAGATTGCAGACATTAGATTCATAAAAAAAAATGATCTCCATGGAATAGACATGTGTAAATTTATAGAAACAAACAAACAATAGATTGACAATTGTTAAAAGAATGAAAATAAATAAAAAGAAATGAAAAAAGATTGTTTATCAATTAAAGAAAATATTTATTTATAAAGTGTTTGGAAAGAAATAAGATTTCTTTAATTATACATGGAAGGTTGCATTTCGAAATGAAGAAGATGAATCTACACATAAGGGAAGTGCTGAACATGATTGGCAACACTACATCTCCAACCTTGATGAACGGATAGGATTCTCTACTAATTAAGGAATGGATGGATGCCCGTCAGCCTATAAAAAGACCACATCTTCGACGATAGAGGGAGTTCTTCTCTTGGTTACTCCTTGGTCGGACATTTTCTCATTTATTGCTCTTCGGATTTAGAATCAAATGGCAATCTCACTTATCTCGGCTCATTGTTCTCCATGGATCGGGAATCTTCTTATTCTATTTTATTTTATTTTATTTGCTTTGTAATTATGTTATCCCGCAGCAACATTTAGTGAATGAACTTTTATTAATAAGAATCTCTTCACTTCTATTTTCTCATTCTCTATTTATTTTAGTTTTTATTCTTCTTGCATTTTTTTTAGTTTAGTTTTGCTAGAAAATTTTGGTGGATCAAGTTATTCATCATTCTCACCCTCTTTGTGGTTCGACCCCTTATGTGCATTATACTTAAATTTTATAGTTTGGTGTTTATAGGTTTGAGTTTGATTAGACAGTAAGTTACAACGACTAATCAAAAAATTGTCCATCATAATACAATTTTTTAATTAATTTTTTAGAATTCAAGCGGATAGTCCTAAAATTTTTCAAAAATACATTTTTAATAGAAAATATTATTTCTATTAATTCGTTATTCTCTATAAATCTTGTTAAGCATCTTTTGTGAAGTTAGTTGGCCCAAAACATCATTTACTATTTCAATCATAAAACTTAATGTAGTATAGTATAAAAAATAACTAAAATTCTAAGCATCTTCAATGAGTGCTCCGATATCCTCTAGTACATTATTTTCTACTTATCCTCTATTCTCAAATAATTTGAAAAATATTATTAGTGAACCGTGAGCTTATGAAATCTCAAGAAGAATTAGTTACTACATCACATTTAAGATAGTTCTATCAATCAATAGTTTATACGCAGAGTAAAGGCATCAAACAAGAATGACAAGTATTTTCACAATAAATCATGATCCGAAACTAATATCTACATGAAACCAATAACCCACGACGAGTCTCCTTCTCCTTCCTACACCGAGAATAGTTCAACAAAGAACACTTCTGCAAAGGTTTAAGGCTTTGCACTAAAACAAGGTTTTTCTGGTCGTTGGTACGAATAGCCCTTAAATCAATATTATTTTTCTGGTTCTTTAATCCTGCAAAAATTTCTTTCTTGATCGAACAGGGTAAGTCGGATGTTGAATCCGCACTCGGGTTAAAGAAATAACATTAAAGAAAGCAAGCAAGGAAATGGTGAAAATAATTGAGAGATGAGAATGTTGGAAAATAATTTTTCAAATATTTTTTTATAAGAGGAGATTACCTGCAACATTAATAAAAGAAAATAAATATGTAATAACAGAAAATAAAATGTCAAAATAAACTTTATTTATTAAAAAAAAACTGTAACTTACAATGCTTGAAAAAATGCTTAAAGAAATAAAGTAAATAAAAACGTAACTAAAAAGCAATAAAAGAAGATATTAGATGAAGAAAGAGATAGAGAATTAGAAGAGGAGATCAAACCATGGTTATTGAAAGTAGAATTTTTTCGTGTCGTCGGATCGGAAACCCTAATTTCAACACATTTGTAAATTATCCGAGTTTTATTCCTACAAAATACGCAATTCTTTGCACAGTGGAAGTATGTCTGATATCGAATCCGCACTCGGGGTTAGTTAGGGCATGCATTAAGGAACAAATTAACAGAAATTGGCTTAGAATGATGAAGATGTGAGAATGGTGGAGAAATCGAGATTAAAATGCTTTTGATTTTTTTTCTATATAGATTAAAATGCATTAAAAAGAAGAGAAAACACTAAGACATAACAATCAAACTAATTCATTAATGATTAAGAGTTCTTAGACCAATTAAACGAACAAATCAAACATTAATCCAGAAAGCAGTATTAAGGAAATAGAGAATAAGGTAGAGAGAGAATGCTAGAGAGAGAGAGGTAGTTTGGAGAGAGAGTAGGTAGAGAGAGAAAAGAAGAGTAAATTTTGGAGAGAGAAAGAGGAAAGAAAGAGAGAAGATTTACCTATACGACTTACCTTTAAGGAGCAGCCAAGGATGGACGATGGAGTTGTGGTGGTTACCGGCCAGCCAATGAGAAGATGGTGGTGTTGTGATCGGCAAACAAAAAATAGTTGCAGGTGGCCGAAATCAGTGAAGACGTTGCTGATATGGTGGCTCAGGAGTTTGCTATCCAGCGTGCGACTTGCAGGTTGACCACACCCTGGTTGAAGGTGGTTCACCGGAGATGCCGGCAGTTGCATGTTCCTGGCAAAGGAGGAAGGACAGTGATGTAGCTGGAGGCAGAGTAGCAGTAGTGGTGCTGCATGCACCAAGCAACAAGCGGTGCTGCATGCAGGCGGAGAAGCAGGAGAGAAGAGGAGCTCGCAGGCGGAGGTGCGGGAGGAGATGCACAGGTGGAGGAGCAGAACGATGGCGAAATCCCATGGGCGGAGACGCAGGCAGAGGCGGTGCTGGGCAGAACCTGCAAGAAGAAGATAAGCAGAAGAGAAGAAGATGGGGCAGGCGAGGAACCTGCTGGAGTTGCAGGTTTCGCCAGAGAAGAAGAAGAAGAAGAAGAAAAAGGAGGAGGGGAAAGAAGGAGGAGAGAAGGAGAGGGGATAAGGAGATTAGGGTTTCGAACCCTCTCCTTCCCCATTTAAAGCTTCCCTATAAGGAAATAGGGAATTTTTTTAAATAAAAAATATTTTTTTATATAAATTGAATCTCTCTTTGGGGGATTTCCCCATTTAGTGGACCCTCAAAAAAAAAATTAATTTTAAAACATTTTAAAGTCACAGGGTCCACTAAATAGTTGGGTCGCGATTTTTGGGTCGATGATGATGGGTCGATGATGATGGTAGTGATCGGATGATCACCGAGTGGATGATCGGAATGATCTGGATGATCATCGAACGGTTGGAGATTTGGCTAAGGTAGGCCGTAGGATAGAGAGATTATGAAAGGAGAGAGGATTGGATGGTTGCGATCTGAAAGTAGAGAGAGATTGGGGTTTAGAGAGAGGAAAGAGAAAATATTATAAAAAAATAAAGAGAAAATGCTAGCAGAGGGTCATGAACCCTAGTCTTTGACTTGGTCGTCTACATGCTTTACCAACTGGTCAAGTCTTCATCTTGTGTTAGTTGATTGAGCTTTATTCTCTTAATCTCTTCTCAAGGTGCTTGGCTCTCTCTCTCGATCTTCTCTCTAGCTTTTTCGACTTTCTGGTTCTCCCATCTTTCGGCTTGTAACTTCTTATCCTAGCCCACTAGCTCTTGAGCTTTGATCATAGGTCCTAGAGGTTGATTGTGGGCCCGTATTTCATCAAAATTGTCTGATTAGTGTTCCTACGATAGAAAAATCGCGTATGAGAATTCTACAAAACGGCTTCGCATGTAGGTCAAATAAATACGTATGAATACATGTGAATATGTCATTTTGACCAGAAAAATATGTTCTAAGCAATGAAAGAAACTCTTATGTAGAAAAGTGAATAAATATAACAATTTTACGTAGGAGTGTGTGATAACGCTAAAAGGATAATTGCCTAAAATAAGCACTTTTGAGCGAATATTAGTTCTTGGACCTATGTTGAGAAGAAGATGATGGAGCCATTCGATGGAGAAAGGAAGGCAGAGACGCCGATTTATATTTATTTATTTTTATTTTATACTTTTTTCCTTTTGCTCTAGGGAAAAAGGTAAGAAAGAAATGGGATTTAGAGGGAGGGACTCCAAGGGGAATGAGCCATGAGTAGTCTTTTATAGGGAGAGAGTGTCATTGGTGGGTTAATGCCCATCCATCTATTTTAGAAATATTTTTATTCCAAAAACTATCTTTGTAATTTTAAGATCACTTTTTATTATTTTTTAAAAAATTTCTTTAGAGACAAAATTATTTTTTTGTAAGAAATTTTATTTTTCTTCAAAGTTTTGGACTTTTTTTGTAAAGGAAATATTTTTAACATGTTTCAAGCTTGTGAGTTTCCAAAATCACATGTCAACTCTCTTATGTAAAAGTAAACATTCTTTTTTATGAAAGAAATTTTCTTTTAAAAATCAAAACCAATTATATCTTTCCAAAATCTTTTTAAATCCGAAAAAAAATCTTTAAGTTTTGAAAAATCAACATTTCTAATGCATTTGAGATCTAGACCATCCATTTTGGTGGGCCCTTGATGGATACACCACCCATGCATGCTAAAATCACATTCTCTCAAACAAACCATTTATCTTGTAAATCGTGTGGCGATCACATGGTGAATGGGTGTGATGATGAAAATTTAGTGGTTGATCGGATGGATGAGCGAGTGGATGATCGGATGGTGAAGATATTGGTGAGAGATGGGTGGTGATGATTGGCCAAAGATTCTAGATTGAGGGAATGGAGAGTAATGATCAGTCAAAGTATGGAATAATACTGACCGTAGGATAGAATGATGGTGAGAGCAGAGAGAAAATAAGAAAATTAGGAAAAAAATACAAGCAAATGGTATTGAACCCTGGTCTTTGACTTGGTCTTCTGCAAGCTTTTCCAACTAAGCAAACATTTATCTTGTGTTATGAAAGTAGGGTTTTTCCGTGTCGTTGGTTACGGAAACCCTAATCTCAATAATATTTGTAATTTGATCCGATTATCCTACAAAATTTAGAACTTCTTGCACAGTGGGAAGTGTCGGATGTCGATCCGCACTCAAGATTAGTTCGTGCAAATTATGGACATAAAATGACAGAAATTTTTTTGTTGGTTTGAAATTGGTGGAGAGATGATAAAGATGGGATGGATTAAAACCTCATTGAATATTTTTATTTTTATTTTTTTATTTCTTTTAAAACTATTGATATCCTATAAATTATGAAATAAACTAATACAAAGAATTTGAATGAAGAACATTAAAGAAAATCCATCAAAGTGAATGAAATTTATTTAGTTCAAACAAGCCTTACGATGCTTTAAACGAAATGTCAAACTAATACTGAAAATTTGAAATAACTAAAAATTATCCTAGAGAGAGAAAGAGAGGAAAATTATCAATAACCACAAAAAAGACTAGAGAGATAAACTAAGATACTAGAGAGAGAAGGGGAAGATTATCTCACCATGACGGATGGATGGATGGCAACATGCATGAAAGAATTGTGGACTGCCGGTGCACTTGGAAGGAGTTGCAAGTTGTATACCCGAACGGTTGTGTGTTTGCAGGGCGTGAAGGGAGATCAGCCAGCCACTAGACGAGGTGAATCTGTGTGGAAGGCACTGCTAGACGAGGTATGGAGATGCTATTTTAACCCACAGTAGCACATGCCACCGGTGATGCTATCAATGGAGGTTGAAGGGTGGATGGCAGCGAGGAAAAAAAAATGGTGATCAGTCCGTTAAGAGGGAAGCACAATCTGGTTTCTAACCGGAGTTGCAGCGGTGTGGTGGAGTGGATGATGAAGAGCAACACCTCTTTGAAGATGGGGCGTTGACGGCTGAACCTCCAATGGATGCTAGTGGCTTTAGCGATCTGGGTTTGGCGTTCACAGTTGTGAAGCCATGAAACGGTGGATGATAGAGCAGGTTGACGATGATGGAGATGAAGGACGTGGAGGAGATGACTAGTGGTGGCGGTTTCGTGAGATGATGAAGAAGAAGACGAGAAGGGTGAGGGAAAAACTTGGAGATTGGAGTGAGGACGGCTTGGAGAATGAAAGTTGATGGATGGTGGCTGGGCTGATGAAGATTGAGGAACGGCTGGTGATCCTTTTCGCCGGTCTTAATGGTGCTTGCCGGAGTTGCAGGTTGCAACTCCGGTGATCTTGATATTATTTTTTTTTCTTTGAGAAAACAGTAGAGACGAAAAGGGGAGAGAGGACGGCTTTGGGGCTGTGGTCGGTGGCAGGCGGAGATGGTTTGTTGGTAGTGGTAGAGGCGGACTGGTTTTCCACAGGAGAGATGGATGAGATGGGCAGCAGGCTCGTGAGGAGCAGTTGATGAAAGGGCAGTGAAGGAGCTCTTGGGCAGCAAGGTATTCGAGCAGGAAAGGGGTGGCTGGCGTTGTAGGCCGAAGTTGTAGGCTGCAACTCCGGTAAACAACGTGAAGAAGATGACGAAGAAAAAGAATGAAAAGAAGAAAAAGAAGGAGAAGACGAAGGGGAAAACGTGGGGGAATTTTTTTGGGAAAGAGAGGAAGAGATGGGAGGGGAATTAGGGTTCGAACGAACCCTTCTCCTTCCCCTTTTAAAAAGCTCCCTATTTCCTTTAATGGAAATGGGGATTTTTTGAAAATAAAAAATAAGAAAAAAAAAAAAAATTTAAGTAAAACACTACTTTTCTTTGGGGAATTTCCCCATTTAGTGGACCCCCCATTTTTTAAAATTTAATTGAAATTATTTTGAAATTCACGGGGTCCACTAAATGGTCGGACAGCGGGTCGATGATGATGGGCCCGGCTACTAGCCCACATGGATTGATGATGTCCATCGTCTCACAAGATGATGTGACAGACAATCTGATGGCGATCGGATGGATGGTGACTTGATTGGGACCCAGATTGGTAGATCGACGGATCAAGAGAGATCCAACGGTCCAGTGGAAGATCCAACGGTCAGAAAGCTAAGGGAGATGAGACAGAGCCAATGGGCAGGAGTTCTGGGGTTAGGTCAGTAGATTCGAGGACCGAGAGATGAAGAGAAAGAGAATAAGGAGAGATGAGAGAGAAAATATCAAAAAATTGAGATAAAAGTATTGGCAGAGGGTCTAGAATCCTGGTCTTCACTGTGACCATCCTCACGCTTCTCCAGTAGAATAGACTATCATTCCTTGCTGACTCATATGGCTTTAAACGCTTTGGTCCGTCTCTTGGTCATTGGCTCTCCTGCTCTCTTCGTTCTTTGGGCCGGCTTTTTGGTCCTCTTATTCAGCCCATATTTGGCCCATATCTTCTAGTCATGAGCTTTCCTGATCGATGTGGGCTCGCAAGTCTCGAGAATTGTCCCATCAGGGTTTCCTGCGACAGAAGAAGCGCGTAATGAGACTCTATCAGAATGACTTAATGTCTAGACTTCCGAAAATGTGTTTAATGTATGCAAATATACCATTTCGTCTAGAAAAGTGTGTTCTACGCAACAAAAAAGACTCTTACGTAGAAAAGTAGATAAATAGAACATTTTAACGTAGGAGAGTGTGAAAACGCTTAGAAGATAATAGTGGAAAATACGCACTTTTAAGCGAATATCATGTTAGTTGATTAAGCTTTAATCTCCTTAGTCTCTTCTCGGGGCGCTTGGCTCTCCTTCTCTCTTGATCTTCTCTTAGGCTTTTTCGACTCTCTGGCTCTCCCAGCAATATTTGGCATGTATCTTCTTATCATCAGCCTGTTGGCTCTTGAGCTTTGGTCCTAGACTCTGGCAGTCAGTTGTGGGCCCGCATTCCATCAAAATCATCTGATTAGTGTCTTTGCGATAGAAAAAGCACTTAATGAGACTTAATCAAAATGGATTTATATCTTGACTTCCCAAAACGTGTCTAATTCATGCGAATAGTCGATTTTCGTCTAAAGAATGTATTCTACGCAATGGAAGAAACTCTTGCGTTGAAAAGTCGACGAAAAAAGAAGTTTTAAATAGGAGAATGTGATACCGCAAAAAGGATAGTGACTTAAAATAAGCACTTTTGAGCGGATATCATACACCCAAAGGCTCCAAGCCTTTCTTGCTTAAAATTTCTAACTATTAGGACCAATCTAGTACTTCAAAAATGTATGCAATGCAACCAGTCTAATATTCAATTATTCAATAGATTTCAAAAATTCTAATAATATATCAAGAATAACAAATGTCGAAATGTGATCTTAAGGAATCGAGGAGACGTGCATAGTGACTTATTATGGCATGGGTTAATAACAAATTATATCATTTAGACGTCATGGGAGGATATATATATATATATATATGAAGATAAATATATAAGTAATGAGCCTAATGAGAATGGGGGTGATGATATGCAAGGAATGTTACAAGATGCATTGGAAATAACGAACTTAATTTGATCGTGAAGATGATGATTAATCGAATAAGACTAAATCAGATGAGCCAAATCAGAAAGCGAATAACCAACTAACTTAAGTCAATTTCAAAACTTGGACTCTCAAATTGGGCAAACGTGGTCTGAATCTTTCAAAACCTCTTCCAACACTTTTAATGCGTTGCAAGAGACAATATCAAAACATAAGTCCTATTGGGAATTTGTAGTGAGTTATGTGTTTAGGGATTTTAGAGTTTTAACTTAAGTCAATTTCAAAACTATGACAACCAAATCAGTCAAACGAGGTCCGAATCTCCCAAAACCTCTTCTAATACTCCTAGTGTGTTGAAAGAAATGTAGAACAAAGGTCTGGTTGAAAATCTATAGTGAATTACGTATTTAAGAATTTCAAAGTTTTAACTTAAATGCATTTGAAAAACTCAACGCCCAAATCGGGCAAATGAAGTCTAAATCTTCACAAACCTCTTCTAACACTTCTAGTGCATTGAAACAAATGTATTGAAAGATACGACATAAAAAATAGAGATTCAGTTGAGAATATGTATTGAGTTATAAGTTTAGAAATTTCACAATTTTAACTTAAGTCAATTTTTTAGAACCTTTATGCCCAAATCAAGCAAATGAGGTATGAATCTCCTAAAACCTCTTCTAATACTTTTAGTGCGTTAAAACAAATAATGTAGTGGATTATATGACATAAAAAATAAAGGTTCAATTGGGAATTTATAGTGAGTTCTGTGTTTAAAGATTTATAGTTTTAACTTTAGTCGATTTTGGAACCTCGACAGTCAAATCGGGAAAACAAGGTTTGAATCTCCTAAATTTTTTTTCAACACTTGTAGTGTATTAAAAGAAATGTGTTAGAAGAGACGGCATAACAAAATAGAGATACAGATAAGAATTTGTAGTGAGTTATGGGTTTAGGGATTTTGAAGTTTTAACTTAAGTCGATTTCAGAATCTCGAAGCCCAAATCGAGCAAACGATGTCTGAATTGAATCTCTCAAAACCTCTTCCAACACTCTAATGTATTAAAAAACGTGTAAAAAGAGACAACGTTAAAAAGAGTTCCGATTAGGAATCTATAATAAGTTATAATTTTCGAGATTTTAGAATTTTAAGTTAAGTCAATTTCGAAACCTCAACACCAAAATCAGGGAAACGAGTTCTGAATCCCTTGATACCTCTTCTAACACTTTTAATGTATTGATCCAAATGTATTGAAAGAGACGGTGTTAGAAAAATAGGTCTAGTTGAGAATCTGTAAGGAATATAGGTTTAGAGATTTCATAATTTTAACTTAAGTCGATTTCATAACCTCGACACCCAAATTGGACAAACGAGGTCTAAATCTACAAAACCTCTTCGTACACTTCTAATGCGATGGAAGAGACGACATAAAAATGGAATCCCGGTTGAAAATATGCAGTGAGTTATAGGTCTAGGGATTTCAGAATTATGTGTGTTTTAATGAACATTTGCATTATATATTTGTTTCGTAGTTTGTTTTCATGAAACGATACAAATATTACATATAAACACAAAAGTATTTAAAAAAACCTTTTAGCAATGGCCAGGCTAGACCATTGCTATAGATTCCTTTTAGCGACGGCCAGCCATCTGACCATAGCTATAACAATTTATAGTGACAGTCACCGCATGTTGCTATAAGTCCTTCTTCGAGAATTAGACCAATAGCAATGACTTGGCTGTCGATAAAGATATTGTGCCTATAGCGATGGCAACATCTTTGGTCGTCAATAAAAGCTGTCGCTATAATTTTTTTATCCTGTCAGGGAATGATCGTTTTCCCTCCATTTTTTTTGTGGGAAAATTTGTCTAGCTATAGCAACGGGCACAAGATTGACCATCGATAAAAGTCATTATAGCAATGGTCATGGCCGTCAATGTACGTCCTCAGACCGTTGGAGAGCATGCTTTTTTACTAACACTTTTTTCGGGGGGAAAACACTTTTTACAATGGCCATTTCGAGCCTGGCCGTCACTAGTACCCTTTAGCGACGGACAGCCTGCAGGCTGCCACTGTAGCCAATAGCGACAGGCCCAACCGCCGCTAAAACCCTTTTCCTGTTGTGATTAGCCAAATATCCATTCGGTGAGCAAGACTTGCCCGACCACCTACAATATAAGCCAGGTGGAAATTTATTAGAGGACACTGACCGTATAGATGTTTGACCAATCTGTAAGTGGACCTACAAAGCAAAAATCAGCCTGATTAGTGATTTCAAAACCGTTGGATCTTTATACGGAAATAATTGTAAATAATGGTAAATAATGCTCAAATTCCTACGGCTAAGATCAACCAGCGAAAATGACTTCAACTAACGCTTAGAAAGCACTGATCAGGTTGATTTTGGGTTTGTAGGTCCACCTAGGGATTGGCCAAACATCTATACGGTCAGTGTCCTCTAATAAATTTCCACGTGGCTTATATTGTGAGTGGTCAGGTAGCTACCTGACTAGGGTGGTCAGGCAAGTCTTGCTCCCATTCAGTCAACATCCTCTAGGAGTGTGCCACGGAGGGTCATTGTGGACGGTCAGCCAAATTGTGAGGTGAAATGGAACCTGTATATAGTCGGGTCGGATATTTCTATCTATGAGTAAAATGTTGACGTAGAGCTGATTTGGATGTAGGTTTGTGCGTCCAAACAGGAACTGCCAATTGTGCTTGGTGGGAGGACATGATTTGACAAGAAAATATTCTAAAAGGTGATGTGGACTCACAACCCATGTACAAATGGCGGTCCATGTGGACCCATCTACCAACAAAGCGAGATCAGATCTACGTTAAAAAAATCACTTCAAATATTTAATCCCAACCGTTCAACTGATTATGCTGTTAACAAAACGCTCTGCAAATTTTTAAGAGTCCGTCTAGAGCTACACCCATTTCTTACATCTACTTCTTACACCCGAGGTTGGGCCCACATGGAGATCATGTTGGACAATCCAACCGCACAATGAGTTTTTCATACTATGGTTACCCTTCTCACAAAAAATCAGGACATTTCGACATTCTTAACCTCATGAAAATATGACTTTCATTTAAAAAATCCAGACCATCCAATTAAACCATTATTTTCAGTCATTTTTTTGTATGGTTAGCAATGTCGAAGTGAACTGATTTTTGGCAATGATGATCATCATGGCAAGGACAACTCAATGTATAGTTGGATTGTCCAACATGATCTCCATGTGAGCCCCAACCTCAGGTGTAAGAAGCGGATGTAAGAAATGGGTGTAGCTCTAGATGGACTCTATTTTTAAAAGTACACTAGATATCGAATTCAAAGTTGGATTCAAGGCTCTTTCAGAAATAGGAAACTTGTTGAAGGCCCATATTGCTAAAAGGCTTTTCTTGAGGACTTAATAGAAATTGTTTATCGACCAAAATGTTAATAATTTAAATAAAGGGTCGGGGCTCGGGGGACCCCCATTTTTGACACCCATTTTGGCGTACCCACATAGAAGATGAATCAATGGCTGAATTTTGGTGGCGATGATCTCCTCACCATATAGATCACTCCTACAAAATATCAGCCCATTCTAAAATTTCAAACCCCAGCAAATGTGGTTTTCAAGTTACATGGTAAAAATCGACAGTCTATAATTCTTCAGCTTCTAAACCAGTCTATGAGTATCAGAATGATTTGAATTTTTATGTACTGTTTGAACGCTCAGAAAATAACAGCCCTTATTTTTCGTTATAACGAAAATAATGACCCTTATTTTCTGGAAAAAAATTTCTTAAAAAATTCATTATTTTCCATTTTCCATTATAAATTTTATTAAAAATTTGAAATTTAAATTTTGTTGAATTTTGAATTTTAGTGCCGTTATTTTCCGTTTTTGCCCGTGCATTACAATCCCTTATAAGGGGGCCATTATAACTGAAAAAAAGGTAACACCCCCAGTCCGTTATACCGTTATAATGGCTCTTTTTAAACCTTGGTTGAGGCTATTGACCCTTACATTCAAAACATCAGCAAAATAACTATTTTATCCTTTGCAGTTGTTGTCTCGTAGATCCCTTGAATCAAACGGTCAATGGCCTCAACCGCACAAAAAAAAAATTTACGATTAACCAGGGAGTAGCATTGTAAATTACCAAAACACTCTTAGAAGTCGACAGCCCGCCAATCAAATGCGGGCGTGAGCTGTAGCGCATGATGCTGGTACTCTTCCAATAGGGAAGAAATAAAAAAAAATAAAAAATAAAAAGTGAAGGTAAAGTGATGCCCTTTTTATGTTAAAAATATTTAAGTGATGACCTTTTTGACATACAGCTAGCCTTTTCCATATAGCATTTAGGGGCCCTTTTGTGATATTTTTACAGTCATTAAGGGCGTGTTTGACTGGACAGAAAATTTTTCCGAGAAAATGCATTTGGGAAATGCCTTTAATGGCTGATTGATTGCAATTGAGAACACATTGTTCAATTAGTGAGAAAATAAAGGTGTATTTTCAGGTGGAAATGAATTCTCACCTATCTGGATGGGAAATGAATTCCGGGCTTAGTAGGGAAAAATTATCCAGATTTAAATGGCTTGGTAGGGACAATTATACAAATTTAAAATGGTTGTCTAACAATTAATGGACAGTTGCATTTTCCCAAGGAAAATGCAATTTTCCCACTTGGCAATCAAACACGCCCTAAGAGTCTTTCGGCCTTTGTTATTAAAAATCTTTAGGCCTTTTGCTTTGTTTTCTTACTTTTCTTTTTTCCTTTCGCCTTGTCACCCATTTCCATCATTTTGCTTGAATGTTTCAATCCCTCGGGTCCTCCCAAGCCACTACATTATCTAGCCAGTATCATCTTCTGTAATCTACTTCTTGCAGAATTTTTCTTTGGGTTGTTAACTGTTAATGAGAGTCCCAGGCTACTTAGAGAATCTAATCCTTTTTCATTTTTGAAAAACAAATCATGCTAAAGAAATGGCGAAACCGGTCATGATCTCCAGTTTCCTTAGGTACATGTGTCACAATTTTATTGGTATTGGACACTTTTTAAAGAAAAAACACACTTGGGAATAGGGCTGCAACTCATGCGGGTTGGGTCAACCCTAACCCAAACCGACCTTCAAAGATATGAACCCAAGCCCAACCCAATCCAAGGTCGGGCCTAGATTTTCTAGCCTGAGCCCAACCAGATCAAGCTAGTTGGGTTGGCCAATTTCTTAATTCTTTTTATTATTTGGAATGGTTGCTAATTTTTTTTTCAGATTAAAATTGTTTATTGGTCAATACAATGATTGTTACGCTAGCCATCAAATAATAGTTTCATTTTCACATCCTGTAAATAAGATTACATTTATATTCGTCGTCTTTACAAGTTTACTTATACAAGAATTACACGTTCAAAATTCTCCGTATAATCATGCTCTTACAAATGCCAAATAATTTGCCTTCAACTGTAGATAGTGACACAATTGCGAATGGTAACACAAGTTTACAACAGAACGAGACCTATACATTGGCAAAATTCACGGCTTTATCCAAAAATAAAAACTACATTCATTATCAACAGCATAACAATGAGCTTTTTAACTGCTCACCTTATCATACAAAATTGAAGTCAAGCCATTACTGTTGTGATGCACATCTTGTAGTGGGTCGTCTCCATGGATTTGTCTCCATAGTGTGTGTGTAAGGCTCGACTTAGGTCAGGCTGGGTTGAAGCCTCAACCCTAATCCAACCCTATTTGATAGGGTTGTCAAAATATAGGCTTAAGCCCAGTCCGAATACTGAAAGAGCAACCCAACCCTAACCCAAAGTTGGGTTGACCCCATCCAAGTTACAGCCCTACTTGGGTGCTCTTGAAGTTTGGTAGTCATGGTTGCCGGGTTTAACATGCATGTCTTGGGAAATGAATGTATTGCCTAAAGGGGTGCCATCGGGTCTCCCAAAATTTTCAGTATGTATGAGAAACTTATCAGAAACTTTATGAGAAAGGTGAGAAACTTTGGTTGTCGCAACGCGACTTCAAGGGTGAGGTCACATTAATCGAGACCACATGTTGAGGTGGAGTCCACACCACTTTAGGAATATCACCTTTTAAAACATGTGGACCCCACTTCAACATCCGGTACTTTTTTGGATTAGTGTAAAGATTTTACTCAATAGAGGCAGTTAGAGGCTAAGCAATTGAAGCTGAGAAAATATTTGAAGCGGTGGAAATTTAGAAGCGGCGATCATGCGCCATATTACACCAGGTACACCAGAGTTAACCTAGTGCAATATCATTGCCCCTACACTGAGGTGTACTGGTGCATGATCACCGCTTCTAAACTTCCACCATTTCAAAAATTTTCTCATCGAAGCTTACCTAAAGCCGAAAAATAATGGTCTTGATTATTGCGACCACACTTTTTAGAAGTTGCATGTTTCTTCTAAAAATTTTGTGGAAAAATGCTTGAAAAATATTTTCCAAAAAGTTTTTTTCAACATTTTACCTGAATTGGGAAAACATTTTCCTTGCTGTTTCTCATAAGCTTTCCCACATCTCAGGTAAAAAGGGTTGTTTCTCGCACCTTACAATTTTAAGGATCATCAGACATATGGATGGACCATGATGATCGCTCAAAAAAAGGAGTGTACCAGGTGGCATGTTTTATGTGCTCCACTGCTCTAGGAAAAAAGAAATTTCACACAACGGGTATATTTTGATCTCTACCCCAACCCCAACCTTGTTGACACATACATACCGACATACCCCACTTTAAAGCTCGACTCGACCCGAAAAAATTAAGAAGTGTTTAAAAAATAAATAATAAAAGATTATTTACTCCAACTTGATTAAATGTAAGCAAAAGAGAAAAATAAAGTACACACGATGTGTGCGAGAAACAATATGGAAAATGGTTCATGTGAAACGGGAAAGAAGAAACAAATAGGAAATTAACGACAATGAAAACTTTCATTTTTGACTTTTGATTCAAAATATATGGTAGTTCTATCGAAATTGGTAGAAAAAATCCAACATTAATATTGCTCATATACAACATGACATTCGAAATTCAAGATTTTTAAATAATTAACCATCTACATTTCATAAAAAAATACTAACATATCCATAATCACATAAACCACCTAAACGTGGTACTTCATAAAATAATAATTATACGATAATAAGTTTTGAACATAAACATTTCTAAAAGAGGTACCAGTCTCCACATCTGGATCCGTACTCTAAATTACTCCAAAGTAATCTAAAAAAATAGGGTAATTAAGTTTATGAGCCGAAAACTTGTAGGAACTACATCGCCCTCTTCCAATAAGAAATGTGATGTTATTGGTAAAACATGCATAATATATCAAATTCTAGATATTTGAAATAGAAGAACACATCGAATATCACAATGAATCGGTCCGTTAGCATGCATAACACATTGAGGCTCATTATTTGCAATAGCTACTCAAACTCTCAATTTAACCACAAGGATACAAGTGGGTTTGGATCTTTCACCCTAAAGGTCGTAATGCTCTTCTTGCTCTTTAGGGTCTTTTACCCATAAACCATAGCCGTACAAGGACCGGACCATCGTTGCTACTAAGCTCTTATGCCTATATATGAATTATAAGTTTTGGAATTTGATGATTTTTGGTGAGGATGGTCTCTATGGTGAGGAGATCATCCTCACAGAAATTCAAAAGATTCTAATATTCATAGACTGAATTAGAAGTTGAAGAATTATGGACTATCTATTTTTACCATTAAATTGAAAACCACATTTAATAGGGTTATAAATTTCAGAATGGGCTGATTTTGTGTAGGGGTGATCTATATGGTGATGAGATCATCCTCACCAAAATTCAGCCATTAATTCATCTTCTATGTGGGTATGCCAAAATTGTTGTGAAAATTCTTACTAATATTCTTACTAATGGACGTGGGGCTCACATGCGGATGAGTTAAGGGATGATTTTTGGTGAGGGTGATCTCCTCACCATGGAGATCACCCTCACCAAAAATCAGTAATTTTTAAAACTTCTAACCCTACCAAATACGGACCTAAATTTAACGGTGAAAATGGATGGTCCAAAATTTTTCAATTTGCAATCTACTTTTCACAAGGCTACAAATGTTGGAATGGGCTGATTTTTTGTGTGGTTGATATCCACATTGAGAAGAATAGTATCACCAAAAATCATCCCTTAACTCATCCACATGTGGGCCCCACGTCCATTAGTAAGAATATTAGTAAGAATTCCATTAGTCATTCTATCCCAGCCCATATATATATATATACAACAATTCTATAAATAGAAAAACATCATGCTATTAGGGGTGGTTTGAGTGTTAAGAATTTAAAGGGAATGAATGAGGCTCTTCTAGGGAATTGGTTATAGAGGTTGGAAGAGGAACATTATAGTTTATAGCGTCAAGTTATCGTGGCTAAATAGGGGTGTAGATACTTTGGTTGGAAAAGTGGAATGGTTCGATTTCCTTATGGGTATACCGGCTGAAGGGGTAGGTATTTCTAATAGTAGTCGTCCTAACCTTTTTAAGGAATTGAGGTTTAAGGAGGGCAAAGGAGATCGGATCCATTTTTGGAAGGATTGTCGGTGCAATGAGAGGCCTCTTAAAGTTGAGTTTTTTGTATTATTTAGCATTTCGAATAAAAAAAATAGCTTGTCCAAGCTTTTCTAATCGAATCAAGGGAAGATCTCACTTAATGATTGGGAAGTCGACATGGCTAGTTAACGTGGCAAGGTTAACTCTTCTAAAGATAGACTGTTTAGCTAATATACCTGTTGTAAACTCACAATAATAACATCATCTTTTCAGTACATTTTTTCTATGCGGGCGAAGTTTCTTCATCATCCTTTCTCTTCTTGGCCGCTTTTGTGTGGGGTTCCATAGTCTCTTGTCAAAAGTTGCTTTTTTGTGCACGTAGTGCGTGGTTTTAGAAAAAGAAATTAACGATAAACACTATGATCAAACGAAGGAGAATACCTTCTTTTGCATTATGATGTTGCTAGAGATGTTTGGAGCACTTTTTTTCCCTTTGTCTGATGTCATGAGTGATATCAAGATCGATCAGTTAGAGACACGTTTAGTAGTTAGACAATCTATGCGTTCTTTGCGTGTGAGAAGATATTGCGGAGGATTCTCCCTTTCGCAAGTGTGGATCTTGTGGAGGGAAAGAAACCTTAGAGTTTTTGAAGATAAAGAAGAAGGAAATCAGCATCTCATTCTTTCTATAAAAATCTTATTGTTCTAGTAATCTAAATTGTTCATTGAATTAATGCAAGAGATTATTTTTGAAGATTTTAAAATTAGTTGGGAGACCATGTTGTAAAAAGGAAATTAAACTTTTCTATGTTCTCTCCCTTTTTGTTCCTTTTTCATTTGGAGGTCATCTTGGACTTCTTTGCTTGTTGTTTTGCTTTGAGTTCTCTTGGTTCAGTAAGGCTTGTACTTATCCAAAAAAAAAAAATTTGCAATATTTTTACATTTTCTTAGACTAAATTTTATATTTTGGTGTCCACCCAAAATAATGTGATAGAAAGTCGATTTTTATGTTTATTTGGTTGGTAATGATAGAGAATGATGTTAAAGTAAAGAAGTTGATTTACCATGCAAATAAACTAATGGAGATAGACATATTAGATGAGAATCTTGGTCATACATCCTTTGATACGTAAGTACCACGCACCCTATATTTGTATGGGGCCCGGTAGGGGCACATGGGTGCTAGATCAATCGTTATTAGAACAAAGGGTCATGGGATCGAATCGTGGAACATGCTCGTAGGTGCGATGTCGAGCGTGGTAAAAAGTCTACTGTTTGCCCTCTTTTGTCAAGATATCTTTTTGGGAAGAATGACAACTTGAGGCCCAGTTAAGGTCCCAACAAATGGTATCAGAGCCAAGGTCATGGAATCGTGTCGCAAGAAGAGCATTCTTGAGGGGGAAATTGTTGGGGTCAATAATGTCACTTCCTAAAGGCGCGGTAGGGGTCCATGGGTGCAAGGTCGATAGCCGTTAGAACCGAATCGCAAAACAGGCCCACGGGTGCGATATCGGTTGTGGTTAAAAGGCTAAAGTTGGCCCTCTCCTCTCAAGATATCTTTTTGGGAGGAATAAGGTCCTAACAACTGGTTCATTTTGTGTGTATTTGTATGAGAGCACAAGAGAGAGAGATTGAAGAAATAAGTTTCTATCCATTTAAGAAACGAGTTTCCCAAGAAATAGGAAATCGAAAATGGGAGAAGTTTCCTAGGAAACGCCGGTCTAAATAAGAAATGAGTTTCCCGGTAACTATGCGACATATTAGCACAATGATCAATGTACATCCTTCCCTAATGGGTGGCTTTCTACGGGTATATCCCACCTTTCCTATAGATGCATCTAAGGTCGCCCGCTAGTCTTAGGTCTATGCTGCCGATCCAAAATAAAATAAAAATCAAATCAAAGGTATCCTTTTAACTTAACCGGTGTGCTCATAAGCAAAAGAGTATTTAAAAAAATGATTCAACTTGTTCAACGGCGAAGGAGAAGGATAAAAATTCAGTTATGGAGTGGGGATGTAAATAGACAGGAAAAAATTTGTAATTATAAATATACTTTGGGGAAAAGAGTGAAATTCACCTATAAAAAAACTCAATGTGTACAATTTATAACGAAAATTATAATACATGGTAGGTTATAGGCATGACACGAACAAAAAATATCCTGCCACGCCACTCACTGAAGTGGCTTTTTGAGCATGTTTTAAAAAATAACCATTAATTATTTTAATAGTAACGCCCCAATCCCGTTACATTATTTTTGAAAAGGCTAAGGGGGTGTTTGGATCACCATTTTTAGACTTGAAAAAGTCCTTTTTTCTACAAAAAGACTTTTTCCAAAATAATAGATTGTTTAGATGACCATTTTTTAAAAAGTATTTATTCCATAAAAATATTAGCGGAAAAGTCTTTCTATAAAAAATAACTGAGTAAAAAAAGACTTTTCAAAATTTTGCTAGCTCAATGAACACAATAAAACAAAAGAAACGGTTTTTGGCAGAAGTCCCCTTCCCTGCTTCCAAGAAAATAATTAAAGACATTTGGTGGGACCAACTAAAAGAAGATAAAGGCCTTTTGCATTAGAGTCAGTCTAGAGCTACACCCATTTCTTACATCCACTTCTTACACCCAGTCGTGGGGCTCATATGGAGATCATGTTAGACAATCCAACCGCACAATAAGTTTTTCATGCTATGGTTACCCTCCTCACAAAAACTCCGGGCATTACGACATTCCTACCCTCTGGAAAAGTTGACTTCAAATTGAAAAATCCAGGTCATCCAATTAAACAATTATTTTTCATCAATTTTTTATATGGGTAGCAATGAGGAAATGAATTGATTTTTGGTGATGATGATCAACATGGCAAAGAAAACCCATTGTGCGGTTGGATTGTTAAACACAATCTCCATGTGGGTCCCACCACTGTGTGTAAGAACTCGATGTAAGAAATGTGTACGTAGCTCTAGAAAGACTCTTCGCATTAATGATGATCCAAACGACCTTTCTAAGAGAAACACATTTTCAAAAATATATTTTCAGAAAAGTCATTTTTTAAAATAAATCTCTTTTGAAAAAGGGTGATCCAAACACCCCTTTTTCTGACATTAGTGAAGGCCAACTCAGCACTATGAACCACCGTTGGATACTCCGAATCCATGGTCGAGAGCCCGACTCCCAAGAGGGGTCAGAAAAAGGAGTGCTCCTGAGCTCAGTAACACCCAAACAGGAAAAAAAAGAGTGTTACATCAGAAAATAATGGCCTTTATTTTTAAAAAAAAAAAAAATATTTTCTTTACCGTTAAAGTTTTTTTTTAAATAAAATAATAAAATATAATATTTTGGCCATTTTTATTTTATTTTAGATGTGACTGATATGACCTACATAACAGTCATAACAGTAACCTTAAGGGATCATTATAATGCTATAACATGGTTTAGACTTTAGAGAAACTTTAAATTTTTGCTTTAGTTTCTTTAGAGTGGTGGGCCCCACTATGATCATTAGTACCATAAGCCTGAAAAAAAGACATGGAGAAAATATTCCATCAAAGATCAATAAACTATTCCTTATCAGCCTTATCATCCTTATCATCAGCATCAGCATGATAATTGTAATTATTGTAGTTATTATAGCCATAATAATGGACTTCCTGATCACTGATCACCACAGCTATATATATAAGAAGAAGCAACCTGCAAACCCTAACATAGCTCCTAAGAGAGGTTCTATGGCTGTATCTCTGTTCTCAGGTCCAGCAGTTTTGATTGGTTGGTGTTCAACCCGTCGACGTCCGAGGAGGCGGAGAGGTGTCACGATACGATTGGGGAACAAGCGTCAAAGGCTGGCCCTTGGATTTCGTCCGATCGTGCGGTGGAGGTTTGTCATGGGACCTCTTCAGAGGTTGAAGAAGCTACTCATAGAGATGGCTTCAAATGGACGGTTGATTGAGGCTTATTACTTGTCTTTCCAGTTTGTATATCCTCTTGCATTTCCTCTCATCTGATTCATTATGAGATGTATATGTGTCTTGTGTATGCTTGCAAATCTATGTGATAAGTCTACATCAATGTTAATGGATGATGCTGCTATCTGATCTCAATTATTCTAATTAAGCAGTATAACACATTTTTAGAGGACACTGACCGTATGGATGTTTGGCCAATCCCTAGATGGACGTACAAGCCAAAAATCAGCCTGATTAGTGATTTATAAGCGTTGAATTGGAGTCATTTTCATGGGTTGATTTTAACCGTGGGAATTTGAGCATTATTTGGGGTACAAGATCGAAAGGTTTGAAATCACTAATTATGCTGAGTTTTGGTTTGTAGGTCTATCTAGGGATTGGCCAAACATCCATACGGTCATCATCCTCTAAATATGTGCCACGTGGTTTATATTGTGTTTACTCCTACTCAAAGTGAGAATATTTTGATGTGGAGCAGTTTTTGATGTGGGTGTGTGGTCCTAATCAGGGGCCATGGAAGAGTGAGGCCACGTGATTTTACACTCTCACTCTGCCACGCACATGTGGCAGCCCCTGAATGGAACATCATGCTTATGTTGAAAGTTGCTCCACATTAAAAGATTCATCCATGTGTGTGGGTTTGGAGAAGGACAGTATCAGCGTTGTTGGTTGTCCTTATTGACCGTCGTCCTCATTGTCGTCCCTAGATCCAGACTGTTGATGAGCCCATGTTTGAGCCTTCAAAGTTTTATGGCCCCCCTCCAAAACGCCATTTGGAGTACTCTTTAGGGCCCACTTACCTTATGGATATTTGGTCCACCTCTTGATGAACTTAAAAATCAAAAATAAGAATAACTAGTGATTTATAACCGTAGGATTTAGCATTTTAATAACATCATAGTTTTTAACCATTGTATTTGACTTTTTTTATGCTAAAATATAACTGTTATAAATCACTGATCAAGCTGATCTTTGGTATGTAGGTCCACCAAGAGGTGGTCCAAACATCCATAAGGTCAGTATGCCCTAAACTAAGCTCAATGGCATTTTTGGGAGGACATGCACTTCAAATTTCGAAGTCCCCCTGGTTCAGCAAATACTTTCTCGACTGTTGATGGTCAATCGGATTCCCACCACACAAATCTCAAAGACCATCGTACGAAGTTTGAAGAACATCAAATGGTTTGAACGTAATGAAAATGCTAGTACCATAATATCCTCAAGATGAGAAGTATGATCTAATGCATTCTTTTGGACTTGGGGTGTCAATTTGTACTCGTTTAATCGAAACCAAATCAGAATCCCAACCGAGGTTTTTGGTTCTACATTTTTGGAACTGACCAAAGAAGAACTGGAGCCGGATCAAACTGAGAAGAACAGTTCTGGTTCTAGGTAGTTTGGAACCAAATCGATAAAAACCAGAACTGGTATATATATATAATAGTGTTACAATTGTCATATTATCAAGATTGGAACACCCGGAACATAACACTCCTATTTTGAACAAACGAGACGAAGGATACCATGATCCGGGTTGTTCGCCCGCATTCACCGACTAACCACTGACTCACTAATTCCCTACCAAAAATAAATTTAAAAAAGAAAAAAAATCTATAGTAAGTGATTGAATGATTTAGATTCATATTTGACCTAGAAGATCTCACGAGTAGTGGTGCAACTCGGCCGGGCTCATCCAAGCCCAATTCCACCACTCAACCCAAAGTCCAACCCAACTTGAGAATGGGCTTGAGATGTTCAACCCGAATAATAACTTGGCTTAACTATATGACCATGTCCTAGTACCTTGAGGTCGAGCAAGTCTATCACCTGAACCCATGCGGCCGTACTTGAGGGCGGAAATGGAACAATAAGCTGACAGAGGTCGTCAGCAACAAGCCGCGACGGACAATTTGAAAGTCGGCAGCAAAGATTGGTAGAAGTAGTGTCCAGAGTGGGAATTGTGGACCCCAAATGATCAAATGCAAAGCTTGTATTTTAAATCAATCATCAATTCTACTATTTAAAGAGAGAAGGGCCTTCTACATAAAATCTCGAAAATGCCCCTATTTTACCGAAAATGTCATTGTTATATTTCTTTAATTTTTTTAAATTCGTTTTCTCTTTTAGGGATACTGTAGACTTTACGTGATTTTTTTTCTTTACAGTCTTCGGCAATTGAGGTCAGCATGCGTCAACTACAGCTCATTCAATGTTCTTCTCTTATTCAAAAAATCCTTATTCTTAATATGACCTCCAAATTTCTTAAATTTACAAAGCATTTATTAATGAACACCGACGTGACATCTAAACTTCGTCCCTAGAAAAAATTTGATGATGGTGTCCATCATCAAAGCCACATGGTACACTATTAGAGGCTACTAACCGCATGGATGTTTGGCACATCCCTAGATGGACTTACATAACAAAAATCGGCTTGATTAGTGATTTCTAACCTTTGAATAATGGGTACCCCAAATATTGCTAAAAATCCATAGTTAAAAATAAACCATGAAAAAGACTCTAATTCAACCGATAGAAATTACTAATCAAGATAAATTTTGGTATGTAGGTCTTACTAGGGAGGGGCCAAACATCTATACGATCAGTGGTCTCTAAGAGTGTGCCACATGTAAGGTGATGTCACATGTAAGGCGTGCATCGCACGTGATGTCCCCCTAGTATACATAAAAGCAAATATGAGGTACTGCTAGTCAAAAATATGTGTGTCGCGCAGCAATACAATATTATATAATATGAACAGTAGATTATATACATGTAATTCTAATAAAAATAGATTATATGTAATGTTATATTGAGATATAATCAATATTTATATCCATAGAATATAAGTTGGGTCAAGCTACTCAAGGACTCAACCTAAGATCAGTTTGGCACTGGTTGGGCCCATGCAAGTGCACCCTTACCATTAGTTGGTGGTTCATTCAATGATGGGTTCCATTCCGTTCATAGTGCACAATTGGCCTTGCATTGTGCTTGCGGTCAAGGTTTTAAATGGTCCGTTGATTAGAAAGAAAAAAAAAAGCTTTAAATGGTCCGTTATAACTGTATAACAGACACATAACATTAACATTATATCCATTATAACTTATTACATCAATCACGTCTAAATAAAAAAAAATGTCATAATATTAAAATTTTATTATCTTTTTCGAAATAACCCCAGATAAAAGAAACTCCCAAATTAACAGCCGTTGTTTCCATTATAATGCTAAGCCTATTTTTTCGGTTTGACCATTATTTTCAAAATAACATAACGGGGTTGGGGCATTCAGCCGTTATTTTCATTACAATCACCTTTTTCTTTAAACCATGCTTACAATTGCTTAAATTACTTTCACAACCACGAGACTAGAGATTTAACAAACAAAAACTTATCACGGAGGAAAACACAGAAAACACCAATACATAGGACATAGTCCCCTTTTGTTAGGTGGTGAGTTGTACGCCCCTCCATAGGGAAAGTGGTGGGTTCAGTCCCTAGCTATGTAGTATCCCTATTAAATGTCTCCTAGTAGTCCTGACTGGCTTAGCCCACCTAAAGATTGATTGGCCCAACGATTCGAACCACCTAGCCCTATCAAAAGGTGTTGAAATTGATTGATTTTTGGTGATGATGATCATCGTGGCAAAGAAAACTTAATGTATGGTTGGATTGTCCAACATTATACGTGAGCCCCGCGACTGGGTGTAAAAAGTGAAAATTTTGTTAATGCTTATAGCTTATGCACCTAGTACTTTTAAAATGCATATGCTCAAATTTAAACTTTAATGAAACTCTTTAGATACCTAAAATGCTCTTCTATTCTTTCAATACAAATTCTAAATGACCACTAAACGTTTAATAAACTTTTTAAATGACAAAAATCTCCCTCAAATCATTTCGTAACCTTTTTAAATGACCAAATCGTCCTTTTATAGCCAAACCCCTTGTTTAACCCATAGCTATAAGCTATAAGCTCAGGCTAAGCTCACATAACTAAGTTGTGGAAGTGCTTTTCAATATGATTTTGAAACTTTCAAATGCCCATGACTAAGTTCATTTTACAAATTTTTTTTTCTCTTTTGTAGGTGAAGATATTTTATATGTTCATTTATTGTCAATGACATATCTTCAATAGTGTTTGTCTTCATCAAGTTATAACAAGGTTATGAGTATGAATTGATCTTCTCTAAGTGCAATTGTGGGTTATATAGTTATGGCAGAAAATTTTGTATGAATTAAGTGGTTCTAATAGGCTTTCAAGTATTGTCTGGAATATATTAATTGAAGGCTTTGTAAATTTTTAGTGTTACTTTTGAGAAACAAATTGTATGGGTACATAAAAAAAGAAATCCAAAAAATATACAAATGTGAAAATAGCGACTTAGGTACCTAAATTTAGAGGCGTCAATCTAGCCATCTTCTAAGGGGGCACAGTTTAATTCCCTGGCCCTAAAATGAGGACCCCCCCCCCCCCCTCTCTTTCATTCAACCTTCTCTTTTTCAAGGAGAACAACGAGCTCTCTTAACTCCCCTCTCCCTCTCCCTCTCTTTCTCTCTCTTAACATTCTCTCAACCTTTTCTTAACTCTCTCAAGTAATGCTCTCTGCTTCTCTATGACTCTTAAAGAAAGAAGTGAATGAAGAAAAATTTTCAATCCCCATTTATTAATTTTTGAAATTTCTATGTGAGTATTTGAGGTTTATTTTCTATGTTTTATTTAAAGTCATTTTTGGACAATAGTAGTACTAGTTTGGAGGATAGAGTGGTGCTTCGGTATTGTTCTTAGGGATGGTGATCAAAGTTGATTTTCGGGTTTGTTTCAAAAACTCGTTTATAAGGATATTAGTCTTTTTAGTCTTCGAATTTCCCTTATATTTGAATAATTATCGTTACTCATACGTGATTGTAGTTTTGGATTGTGTTTCTTTTGTTGAAAATGATATTTTTTAATATTAATTTTATATGGTGAGTATATAAATTAAACTTTTAGAGTGTAATGATAAGTTTTCAAGGTATTGAAGTTTTACGTCTTTCTTGTTCACTAGTAAATTTAATGAGTAAATAGTTTATTTATATACTTGATGCAAAGACTTTCGTTACGATGCTAATGGACTTTTCAAGAAATTCAAATACTTAGAAATGGTTCAAAGTTTAACGTGTAAATGGATTTAATGTTGTATTGATTATGTTTGTAGAATATGATTATCAAACTAATATCTAGTGCAAAGAGATGTCCTTTTTAATGTTGAATTGTTCCAGCTATAAGATAAATTAATTTTATTTTTTAATAGATTATTTTACATGTTCATTTTCCAAAGCATAGATTTTTGTAAATACTTATCCATGACATGTAAACAGTTCTAACTCAATTATTTTGGAACAAACATCTACTGTCTTTTTACTTTAAAAAGTTTATATTTCTTAATGCTTTTCTTCTAGATGCTTGCCCTGCCTTCAAGGGGCAGAGCCTTGCCAGTTCAGGCCCTCCAAGGGCAAGGGCCTCATCACCTTTATAAGTAAGGGCTGGGTTAGGCCCTACCCTGGCCTATCCATTTGACAGCCCTACCTTAATTTCATCACAGGACGAGTTAAAAGAGACATACAAGTAGAGTTAAAAGACACATTAATATGTATAAATAAATATGGTTGTAGATACATAAAAATGGTCACTGTGTATGTATTACGACCGATACTTAGGAAGTACTAGATCACTCATCAAATACCTAGAGACCCTCTGAGTCGACATGTGGCAGAGGGGGAGCATATAAAAATAAGAATCTACAGAAGAAAGAAGGGGAGGAAAAAATAAGAGAGAAAGAGGATGCAATCGGTAACATCCAAGGTATTCTGTAATGAATGTGAATATATTTGATAATTAAGATCAGTCAGGGGTCGGCATCCCGTGGACGTAGTCACCGGCGACGAACCAAATACGTATTGTGTTGGTTTGTGATTTATCTCTTTAATTTTATTGTTTATATTGCCTCCATTAACTTGAAATTGTTGTTCTGGGAGGATGGGAGATCGGACGACAATCCCAATTTTATCTATTACAATTCGGCGTCATCTGTGGGAATTTAACCCACGAAGACGTTTGGCAATTCTAAAGTGGTCATTCTTCTTGATTTCGATCGGCATGTTCTTGGAGAGTTTTTTTAATGGCTTGTGCATATCGGCATGGTCCAGGAAATTCACAAACTTATAGAAGGAGACGATGACAAGAGAATGTTGAAGTGGGTATCAAGGAACTCTAGCATATGACTTCCCAATCCCCAACTCTTCTTCGGTGATCTCTTCCCTCATCCTTGAAGCCCGAATCCCTTTCATTTGTGATCGGTGAACGGAGTGGTGACTTCTTTTCCGACACCAGATCGATAGATCTCAAGCTCTTAGGTGGCATCTTGGACCTCAAGTGCGATTTGATTGAGGTTCTCTTTGAAATTAGTGATTGTAATCCACATCATTCAATCTCCTTCAAATCCAGTGAGATTCAAACCTCTTCTAGCACCTCTGTACGAAGGGGGAGTTCTTCGCATCCTCCTTGGTGAGTCTGAGAGGAAACTTGGGTGATGATTGCATCGATGATAGCGAACCCAACTAAACACATGTCATGGATTGAATTTCCGCCTCTCTATTTCTCTACTTCTGGTTCGTGTAGATTTAAGATCTTGGGCGATGGACAACACTGGATCTAGACCATATGGTCTAATATATACAAGGACTCCCTCTTTACCAAACGATTGGGCTTCTCTTGGTCCTTCTTTTGCTCCCCAACCTCCCTAGTTTGTGCAAGTTTGGGTTGTCGGAGGCAGAGGTCCGGTGAAGACGGTATTCTCTGATCTTGTTGATTTCTCCTTCCCTTTTCTGATTTCTCTCCAACAATATGGATCGTTCGTTCCACCCATTTGGCTTATGATTTTGCTTTTGTGGCTTCCCAGCCGTTTCCACAAATGCGCGCCAAATTGTATGGGATAAAATCAGGATTGCCGTCTGATCTCCCATCCTCCCACAACAACAATCTCAAGTTAATGGATGCAATATAAACAATAAAATTAAAGAGATAAATCACAAACCAACACAATACATACGTGGTTCGTCGCTGATCTCTTGACAGCGAATACGTCCACGGGATGTCGATCTCCGGCTGATCTTCACTATCAAATATATTCACATTCATTACAGAATACCTTGGATGCCACAGATTGCATCCTCTTTCTCTCTTGCTTTTTTCTCCACCTTCTTTCTTCTATAAATTCTTATTTCTATATGCACCCCCTCTACCATGTGTCGACCCAAGATGGTTTATAGGTATTTGGGAAGTGATCTAGTACTTCCAGTGTATCGGTCGTGATACATACACAGTGACCATTTTTATGTATCTACAATGGTTATCAACATAAATCATTCATTCTCTAGACTAAGTTCATTTAGCCGCTTTAAGAGGTCTTTGTAGATTTCTGTGATTTTTTAGCCATATGAAGTTCTGAAGCAATGATTTTTCTACTACCTACCATGTGGGCTCAAATCGTACGGAATCTGACGATCCTTGGCCCGATCAAACGTTTTCCGCCGACAGTCGACCATGTCGTATCATGACTACTTGCTTAAGCAAAAGAATCGAATTTTTTGGTTACTTTCCCAATCTTTAAATGCACAAATTAACAGTATAATGGCTTTAAGTGTTGATCAGTAAGAGGCCCCTCTCTAATCAAATCTATTTAAGATGGTTTTCTGACCCCTCTTGATAGTTGGACTCGCGGCCGTGGATTCCGAGAATCCAACGGTGGTTGACAGTGCTGAGTGAATGCCAGCTCAACGCTATCAACCACCGTTGGATTCTAGAAAACCACGACCCCGAGTCCGACTCTCAAGAGAGGTCAGAAAAAGGGGGTCTTCGGAGGGGGTTGGGTCGTTAATGTAATAACGACCATTTTTTAAACCATGGTTAAAATCATCGTGATCAAGCTGATTTTTGGTCAAGAGAATTGCAACAAGTAGTCCACCCATTGGACTTTCCAGATTAATAAGAATATGCACCGTTGGTCCAGATTTTCCTAGTGAATAATAATGCCATTTACATTTAAATACACGTCAGCTGCCAGTCATTTGCGTTGGCGGCTTGACTTTGCAATGATGACAGTGTTTAGTGTCTTTAGGCACAAAAACGGCAAGGGAACACTCGGATCCTCAATTATTCAAATCGCTACCCCACGCGCTCCCACGCCTTTAAAAGGACTTTCTCTTTCTCCGCCCGCGACCCTGTTGTTGAGTTCTAGATACACGCGCTTTCGACGCGCTTTCCCACGCTCCCAACTGATTGGTAATTACCCTTTGTACTCCTGTGTAATTACTATAGCACCCTAGAATATTAACAGCTCCCAGTCCAATGGAAGCGTGAAGCTTCAGCGCGTCGAATAGCGCGTGTTGCATTATCACGTCCTTTCAACACAAACATCGCTCCGTTGTCAAACTTTTTCAAAAAAATTGCGCAATCTATCACACTTTTAACAATTCAAATAATGACACAAAAGTCCTCATTCAGTAAATTGACATAAATGCCCTTTCTTAAAGTTTCACTCTCCAATAGATTCTATACTTTGAGGTTCTATTTTATTATTCTACCCCACGAAAAGGCCATTGAACCAACGATCGAAAATGACCGATCAAGTGCTAAAGGTAGATAAATCAAATTCTTTAGATTGCTCAATGAAGTCAAGTTCTTGACTATGACCTAACCAGAATTCGATCAAGAATTGGACTCGTCTATCATGTGTAGGACCCATTTATTGCAGTCCAGTGGAGTAAAGCTTTGATGACAGCATGCTGTCATCGAGGCTGATGACTGCTCATAATATAAGCCAGGTGGCACTCTTTGATGATTCTGGCCGTATCGATGTTCGGCCAATCCCTAGGTGGACCTACAAACCAAAAATCATCATGATTAGTAATTTCTACACGTTGGATTGGAGTTATTTTCATGGGTTGAATTTTAACCGTGGGAATTTGAGCATTATTGACCATTATTTGAGGTACAAATATTCAAAGGTTTGCAATCACTGATCAGGCTGATATTTGGTTTGTAGGTCCACCTAATGATTGGAAAAACATTCATACCGTCAGAGTCTTCGAACAGTATGCCACGAGGCTCATATTGTGTGCTGTCATCAAAGTTTTACTCAGTCCACTGTGATCACGATAGAGTCGTGTTATAACATTGGGTCCACTGAAATCGAGTAGATCTTTGCTGACCGCCCACAATATGGGCCACTTGCCATACTCTTAGAGGATGATAATTGTATGGATGTTTTGCCAATCCCTAGGTTGACCTACAAACCAAAATTCAACCTGATTAGTGATTTCAAACCTTTGGATCTTTTGTACCCAAAATAATGCTCAAATTCCACAGTTAAAAAAGAACCCATGAAAATGACTCCAATCTAAAGCTTAGAAATCTCTAAGAATATGCCACGTGGCTCATATTGTGGGCGGCCAGCAAAGTTCTACTCAACGAAATCCCTTATAGAATCACACATGGTTTCTTGAGTGAACTTTCAGTTGTTTTGATCAAACGATATATAAAAGTATCCCTTTATGAATCAGGATACATTCAAAAAATTTTGAGCAACAATATGATGCGAATATGCGGCAAAGATTGGTCAAGGCAGAGAATACAGTGGTGGAGTGTATCATACGCAATCATTTCTCATAACACAATTAGCTTCTATCATTTGAATCTTAGTCGGGGGTTAAGTATAGGGTCAATTTGGTCATATTTTGAATTCTCAGACAACATTGGATCTCATCTACACTAGCAACACAACAGACTGTCCACTTCTGTCACTCCCGATTCCTTCTTCGTCTTCTTCTTCCATGGCTGCTGGCTACGTTGGGATTCTGGTCTCAGATCCATGGCTCCAGAACCAGTTCACTCAGGTGGAGCTTCGCAGCTTGAAGTCTCATGTAAGTGTGATCTAAACCCTAAACCTTTGATATCTTTGAAGATTGCAAGTAATGACGATGATTCTGCAGTTTCTTTCCATGTGGAGGGAGCAAGGACGCGTGAACCTCAAAGATTTGCCTTCGAGGATGTCGAAAGTGAAGATCGTTGGAGAGAATCTGACAGAGGAAGAGAGAACTTCGTTTCTGCTCGAATCGTATCGGAACTTGGACGAGGAGGTCGATTTCGAACTTTTCCTTCGGGTGAGAAAATAAATCTATGTGATTTATTGTTCTGTTCTTTGATTTTTTGGATTCGATCACTACAAAAAATAGCTTTTGTAGCTTCAAATTAAGTCATTTTGGGCGATTTCTTACTCTGATAGAATACTGCCTTTCAAAACAGATAATGTCATAGCAGATATGCTTTCAGAACTGATTAAAATCTTGTCTGCCATATTCGTTCCCGTATAAGCACAATCTATAACCTGTCAAATTCATCTTTTCTATGTGATTTAGTGTTCTGTTCTTCTATTCTTTGAATTTGATCAGTACAAAAAATAGCTTTTTAGCTTCAAATTAAATCATTTTCAGCGATTTCTTACTCTGATGCAATACTTACGGCCTTTCAAAACAGATAATGTCATAGCAGATATGATTTCAAAACTGATTAAAATCTTGTCCACCGCGCATATGCACAATCTATAGCTCTCAAATTCATATTTTCTATGTGATTTAGTGTTCTGTTCTTCAATTCTTTGAATTCAATCAGTACCAAAAATAGCTTTGTAGCTTCAAATTAAGTCATTTTCACCAATTTCTTACTCTGATACAATAATGCCTTTCAAAACAGATAATGTCATAGCAGATATACTTTCAAAACTAATTAAAATCTTGTCCACTGTATTCGTTCCCATATATGCACATCCAATAACCTCTCAAATTCCATAGTTGATTGTGTTTGGGTGTAGGGATAGTTTGTCCTAGATAGAGTAACTCCAGTATAAGAGTTTATCTACTGTTTGACTTGGAGGAATACTAGGGATAAGAACCCCTTGGAATCTGCAGTATCCTCGAAAAGGGACATTTTTTTATTGTTTTGAAGAGAGAGATGTAGAGAAAAAGAAAAACGAAAATGTTCCGAACTTACAAAAATCTCTGAGAACCAATTATCAGTTTTGAGAGGTATTGCCTGTATTCTACTTGCGTTGGAACTGATTCAAGTAAATAGTTTGGGTGAATTTGAATGGATAGTCAGTACTGTGGGTTAAGGATTTGTAATTAGAGTGAACTTGTGTTAAAATCATGGCAGGTTTATTTGAAAATGCAAGCGCATGCCAATGCTAGAATCGGTGGTGGTGCGAAGAACTCGTCTGCATTTCTCAAGGCTGCTACGACTACATTGCTTCACACCATCAGTGAATCTGAGAAGACATCCTATGTTTTGCATATCAACAGCTACCTCGGAGAAGATGAGTTCCTGAAGAGATACCTTCCTATAGATTCTTCGACTAATGATCTCTTTGAGATTGCAAAGGACGGGGTTCTACTATGGTGATTTTTCTTTCTTTAACTTTTTTTTTGTGTTGAGTTGGGCTCTGAGATGAGTCGTTCTCATGATTTTGGATTTGGTAATTAGAAGTATTACATTTTCATGCAGTAAACTTATCAATGTGGCGGTTCCTGGGACAATTGATGAACGAGCAATCAATACTAAGACAATACTGAACCCTTGGGAAAGGAATGAAAACCATACGCTGTGCCTCAACTCTGCCAAGGCTATTGGATGTACAGTAGTGAATATTGGGACGCAAGACTTCATTGAAGGAAGGGTAAAATATGCATGCCATTTTGGTCACTTGTACTTAGTTAAGGCCCTAAGGCTTCACTTTTCAAGACTTCACTTTTCCAAATCTTGATGTTAGCTCAAGTCCTCTAGAAAGCTTGGAAACATTGTTTTCCATGCTAATATACAAAAGAATAAACCTCCCAAGTTTTAAGCAGATTATGAATCTATCCTTGTTACTTAAAAAATGTACGAGGTTGCTAGGCTAAAAAATATTAATGTTTTAATTTCTTGAAATCCAATCTCAGAGATATGCTCCACAGACTCTTCTTGAAGGAAGTTGTTACATTGCCACAATGCTATCCATGGGAGTCACCCAGGCCTAGATTCAACATAAATCTCTATTTAGACTTGCAATATCTGAGGAGATTATGTACTTAAATCTCCACAATGCTATCCATGGGAGTCACCCAGGCCTAAATTCAACATAAACCTCTATTCAGACTTGCAATATCTGAGGAGATTATGTACTTAAATCTCTTCTTTCAATGGCTTGAACCTAATCAAAACCTTTCAAAATGTTTGAACAAAACAATAACCAATGAAGATGAATTTCTTAAGAAGATAACAAATCAAGCACGGAATGTCATTCAATAATAGTCTCTACGAGATTGATGTATCTTGGCTAGCAATCTTAAACACACAAGTTGTGAGATCAAACTCAAGAAGCTTCAGCAAAAGGTAGGATCTCTGGAATGCCAAGGTATCCTTAAGCCTATAAATATCTAAGGAAGGAAAAGATAATAAAGCGAAGAAGTCCTTCGCAGATCTTGGGTCGTTCTGATGCAAGATGATGGTACTTTTTCTGTAGCAAGATAATGTTGCTGTCTTTTTGTGCCAATAAGCGATAGACACTTGCTTTTATAGACCAGCTAATCAGGGTTAAGCTTAGCTTCTCCTTGGTTAACATGCAACCACTTGGTTTTCTAGGGTTCAAACACACATAAACAGGAGCTAGTGCAAGAGCCCATGCCTCAGGTTGGTGTGTTAACTTACATAAATCCATATGATGTCTGGACCTTGCACTCACACATACATGCACAACAAGTGTGTCACATTGAGAAGCATTGTGCTGATGGTGCAATACAATCAGTAAGTAAGAAGAAACTCAACTTTATATGACCACTTTAAGTTTTGTAATTCTTCCATGTGGGACTGAACTTTCTAAAGAAAGAGAAAACCAAAGATTCTCCAAATATCTTTTGAGAACTTTAGTCCTAATAAAATAAATGCTTTATAGACAAACCAAAATCAAATATGTTTAGAGAGTAGAGACAAACCTATCGTGGGGAAGTTTTCGTCCCTTGACAGAAACAAATATATTTCTTGTCATTTTGGTTGGACCTTAAGGTAGTACTGGACATTTCTTATGCTTATATTTATATGGATTTGTCCATTTTAGAGTTATTGTTAATCTGTTATTTCTAATTTACATACTGATCAATCGCAGATATAGGCCCAACCTGGAGCTATTGTTGGATCAATTTGAGTTGGCAAATTTGCTTATCAAAATAAAATTGAGTTGGCAAATTTACTTATCAAAAAGAAAAAAAATTTGAGTTGGCAAATTAGTATCTTTTTGTTTTCTAGTCAATCAGTCTTAGTAGTTCTATATTGGATGCAACTAGTAATTTCAACAGTAAGAATACTAATATCCTGTTTGATTTTATTTGCAGCGTCATCTTGTGCTTGGGGTGATTTCTCAAATTATTAAGGTTTGTTTTGGTGGTCCTCTTTGCATCAATTGGATTTATGTTCTTGCAGTGTTTACGAATTCTAAGGACAATGTAAAATTTATAATCTTGCCTCTGAAGGCCACGTTTGGAGGCATAGAGTTGATACAAACTGAAAGCTGCATATATATATTTTCTATATAGTTTCGTAATGGCACAACATGTAACCATTATAATATATGTTTGACAATGTTTATCTTAGATACAACTATTGGCAGACCTTAACTTGAAGAAAACACCTCAGTTGGTAGAGTTGGTTGAAGATAGTAAGGTGAAGAAGTGTTCTTTCTCTTAGAAGTTGTGTCCTTCACTTATAATTGTGAAATGTTGCACATTAACTACTATATCGAATTTTTTCTCTGTATCTTATAAATCAACAGGATGTGGAGGAGTTGATGAGTCTACCACCAGAGAAGATCTTACTAAGGTGGATGAACTTTCAACTGAAGAAAGGAGGGTACAAGAAAGTCATTACAAATTTCTCTTCCGATGTGAAGGTAAGTGAATGTGAATCAAACTAAAAGTCAATTTTGTTTTGTTTTGCTTCAATTCCTATTTTATATGCATTTTTTAAGCTATCTAAATTTCCTTGTCAACTAAAGTGGTATAATTTTATATTGTCAAGCAATGCTAGGGAAAGAAGTGGTGCACTGAAATTTTGTATTGAATCATATTTACTTGTGATTGGTCATAAGAATAAAACAAGGTTTAAAAACTCAAACTTGATTTTGGCTTTGTAAGCGCCTCTGTCTGAGATGCCAAAGACTAGTTTAAATTACTCTCGTTAAGTCAGTTGAGCTATTGCTTTAGAGAGTTCTGAAAAAAAAATTCAAAACTAGAAGATCACTGACAAACTAATTTAGGAGCTCATGTTTTATGCTAAAGAATCATGTTGACTCAATATAAAAGTCAAGATCAGTTTTGGTAGATCCAAAATTCACAATTTGCAACACAAGTTACAAGAGTTTGTCATTCTTTTTTGAATTTAGACTAGAAAATTTTCAGAACAAAATTCAATGAATACATTTTCTTTTTCTAGCTACAAAATACTTCTTAAAAACTATTACAAATAGAAACTATAATGTAAAAATCATAATTCATGATAAAGATAAAATCAAATTGTCAATTCATCTATATCACATTTGAATTGAAAATTTGGGGCCCTATTAGTAGCTGTAGTTTGTCCCATTTGGTGTTGAGAATACCAATGCCACCGAGGGTTTTTTACCCATCTTGTCATTGTTGTTAGGGTAGGAGTCATCATTTGTCTTTCTTATGACCAGAAATGTGTTTGTTGTGTACGTGATCAAGCTTCCTTTGGCCTTCTATCTAAATGTTTCTTCACCAGAAATTTCTTATGTTTTTTTATAAAAGTGGTTGTAGGAAAGGTTTTAACTTTGGTGACTAGGTTTTTGGTCTCTATGAAAGTGGAAACATGTGACCCTCATGATGATATTCCTGTTGCTCCTTCTGCTATTCCCCCTATGGATATTGATGTACCTATTGCTCATCGTAAGGGTGTTCGAATTGTGTAACCAAGCAGCCTATCTCTCACTTTGTTTCCTACCAGCAACTATCCCCATCTATAGAGCATTTGCTACTTCAATATCTAGTGTTTCTATGCCATTTAGTATTTCAGAGGCTCTTGGCCAACTGCAGTGGAAAGCAAGCATGCTAGAAGAGATGATGTCTCTGTAAAAGAATGATACTTGGGATTTGGTTCCATTGTCCAGAGGAAAGAAACATGTGGGGTGCAAGTGGGTATACACAATGAAGTACAAAGCAGATGGAAGCATTGACAGGTACAAGGCACGTCCAGTTGCAAAAGGGTACACGCAGACATATGGGATCGACTACCAGAAGACGTTTGCTCCTGTAGCCAAGATGAACTCAGTTCGAATTCTTATGTCCTTGTGGTGAACCTGTCATGGCTCCTACACCAGTTGGATGTCAAGAATGCCTTCCTCCATGGTGATCTAGAGGAAGAGGTATACATGATAGGACTTATAGGATTCAGCCTGACTAGGGGCAAAGAACTCGTGTGCAGACTGAAGAAATCCTTGTATGGGCTTAAATAGTCATCCAGGGCTTGGTTTGAGAGGTTCAGCTCAGCAATCAAGAGATAGGCTACTCACAAAGTCGGGCGGACTACACGCTATTCATTAAGAGAAGTCAAGGCCATATTATTGCTCTAATTGTGTATGTGGATGACAACGTGGTCACGGGAAATAATCCAGATGAGGTTTGCTGATTGAAGAAATATTTAGGCACGAAGTTTGAAATCAAGGATCTGGAACCTTGAGATACGTTTTGGGCATTGAGGTTGCTAGATCAAAGCAGTGTGTGTTCATCTCACAAAGAAAGTATGTCCTTGACTTCCTACGAGAGTCCGGGAACTTGGGAGCTAAACCAGTTGATACACCCATTGAGCAGCAACATTGACTTAATCATGTTGTTGGAGATCCAGTTGCTGATACTAGCCAGTTCCAGAGACTTGTTGGGCGTCTTATTTATCTCTCATTGACACGACTAGATATTGCATAAGCAGGTCAGTTCATGGATGCCTCCCATTCTCCACACCTTGAGGCATCACACCGAGTGTTACGCTATCTCAAGGGTTCACTAGGGAAATGACTCTGTTTGGTAAGAATGGACACCTGCGAGTTGAGGCTTATACAAATGTTGATTGGGTAGGCTCAATCACGACAAGCGTTCCACATCAGGGTATTGTACTTATGTTGGGGGTAATTTGGTTTCATGGCGCAGCAAGAAGCAACCAGTTGTCGCTGGCTCTAGTGTTGTAGTAGAGTATCGTTCTATAGCTGATGGTGTGTGTGAGCTGTTATGGCTGAAGACTATGCTCAACGAGCTCGGATATCCTGTCAAAGCACCTATGCAACTGTATTGTGACGATAAAGCAACCATCAACATTGCTCACAACCCAGCTCAACATGATAGGACAAAACACAGTGAAGTGGATCGCCACTTCATAAAGGAGAAGCTTGGCCAATGACTTATTTGCACACCTTATATCAATACTTTTGATCAAGTTGCTGATGTATTGACTAAATGTGTTACTAAAGGGATCCTAAAGCACTTGTTATCCAAGTTGGAATGATAGATATCATCGCAATAGCTTGATGGGGAGTGTTGTCAGTGAGTTACTTGTAATATGTCATATTCTATAGGGGGTCCTTGTAATTAGTGAACTGGTCACTTAATATATATTATGTGAAATCGTGTAGGCTATTCTATGCTCTACACGATTTCTCCTCTTCCCCAAGTCTTCTTCTCTTCTCTTCTCTCACATCTCTCTAACCCCAATCTCTTGATTCTTTTTCTGGTTACGATCTAAGTTACAACATAGGTCCAGTTCTAAAGCACCAGAACAACACACAAGTCTAGGTATAATCCACCAAGTCCAATCTTAGTCCTAAACACCAAATCCAAGTATGGGTCTGAAGCACCAGAACAGCCAAGTCCAAGTCTTCGGGTCTATAGTACCAAATTCAGCGAATAGATCCACAAGGAATAAGGAGATAAAATACCTAGGAAATTTCAAGAATTGACAACACAAGGATTATAACTTTACACAGCTGACCCCATACCATTGGGAAAAAGGTTTATGATGATGATGATGATGATGAATAAATTACACAATTATACAATAGGAATGAAAAGGTGGCGCCGTAGAAGTATCCATGCAGTCTCCAACAGCAATATCAGTGTAGACAAGCATGTTGAAGTATTTGGGTGTCATAGGTCTCCATATCTACTAATTTTGTCATATATATACATAGATATGTTTTATACCTAATTTTTTTTTCTTTGTGTTCTTATGACCAAATTTCTGTATTCCTGAATTAAATATATTTTTTTAATTTTAACATATTTTAAGATAAAAGCAAAAGAAAAAAAATGTACAATTTTTTGTTTTTTTGACTAAGTTATAGATTAAGCTTCACTTACATATAATTACATCAAGGCTAAACATTAAACTTTAGGGTAAAATACTGGCCCCAACTATTGCTGTTTTCACCCTAAAAGTTCTAGATTTAACACATTTACAGCCTAGAATTCTCCCTAAGTTTATGAAAGGAAAAAAAAATGAGTTGTAGATTTGAAAATCGAATATTATGTTCTTGGGTTGAAAAATCACGAAACCAACTTTGATCCTCTGTGATCAAGGTTTTGATTTCAGTCTTACAGGTTTATGGTCATTTTTCTTATCAATAAGCACAAAAAATATGCTCAAATCGAAAGGGAAGTGCAAGAGAGTGTTTCTAAGACGTTTAGAGTGTTCATCAAGATTTGGTCAAGTTATGTCGAAATGCGGGTCCAAGTTTTGTATTTTTATTAGAGGAAATGTAAGATATCTGCCCACATGTTACAATGTATGTTGACATGTCCAATAAATATCAACATGGTGGACCAACACACTGTAAGTTTTATAGTCCCCTCCCACTTTGTATCAGAACCCATGGAAGTCAACTCATGGTCGCCGACATGTGTCAACATTTAAAACTGGTCATAGGTCGACCAGTAAATCCATCAAATTCTCATTAGTCATTATCTCCTTTTATCTGGAGCACTCACAACCATGATTTCCACATATCTGTTGCTGGACCCATATGGAATCTAATTACTTCTTCCAACTTCTATTCTGCTTCCTTTGTTTCACTGAACTGAAACGTTCAATTTTATTTTCTGTATTTATGCATAGGCATAGAAAATCCAGTAGTTTGGTATGGGTTTCACGTGATGATCGTTCTTTAAGTTGTCATTCTTAATGTCTGTTGTTGGCATAATGCTGATAATTGAGCATACAATTTGCTCCTTTGCAGGATGGAGAGGCTTATACTTGCTTGTTAAATGTTCTTGCACCAGAACATAGCAACCCATCTACGTTGACTGTCAAGAATCATCTAGAAAGAGCAAAGTTAATCCTTGAACATGCAGATCGGATGGGTTGCAAGAGATACTTAACTGCAAAAGACATTGTGGAAGGGTCTCCAAATCTTAACCTTGCTTTTGTTGCACATATTTTCCAGCACAGGTGAGAACATACCTGTATAGTGACGTATGGTTTCATTTCAATTAGTTATATCTGGTGCGATTATCCTCTTCAACCTATCTAGGACTGCTAGCACATAATTTAACGTATTTGTTTCTCCAATCAAAACAGCACCTGTATGTTATAGTTGTAGTACGCTATATCTGAGAGTAAAGGCCTACTTGTCTTAGTTGGTAGGGGCTTGTATTGTTGAGTGACAGATATTTGGTGAATTTTGTCAATTTCTGACCTTGCAAAGTGAAGCTTACCTATAATATTTAACGAATTATGTTATTCAAGACTGAAACTTTAATACTGATGAGAAGTGCTTTTATCCCCATTTTTTCCTCATTTTTTGTTTTTTGGGAGCTTCCTAGGTGAAAAAAGACCCCTTCATTAAGGTTTTTTGAGTAAAAACAACATGTAGAATTTATATCAAGATCGAACTCTCCTCGGATTGCATCTTTTGAAGTTCTTTGGTAAAAGTTATTTTTCTCTATAATTTCACCTTTCTTTCATATTTTTAAGCTAAATTGGTATTACAAATGTCTAAATGCATCAGATCTCCAAAATTCTCAAAGATGGCGAATTTTTACAAAACATCGCCATGTCAAAAAATTTCAAAACTTCTCCATGTCAAATTTTCCATTCTTGATAAAAGAAATTTTATTGAGTATTAAGGCTACTTTTTTGTTAAGTGATAGAGCTAATTATATTAACTTGTTGTATGTAGAAATGGACTCTCATCCCAGACGAAACAAATATCATTTCTTGAAAGTTTACCAGATGATTCACAAGTCTCCAGAGAAGAAAGTGCATTTCGCCTTTGGATCAATAGTCTGGGAAATTCAACATATATTAACAATGTCTTTGAAGATGTTCGAAACGGGTAAGTTAGTATTGTACTAATTGGCACATCTTATATGAGTAGTATGGTTGCTTTCAAATGCTTTCTTTTTATTTTAATGATAGTGAAATATCTATTTCTGTGCAGATGGGTTCTCTTAGAGGCCCTTGACAAGGTGTCACCAGGGATAGTTAATTGGAAGATTGCAACCAAACCTCCTATTAAAATGCCATTCAGAAAAGTGGAAAACTGTAACCAAGTTGTGAAGATTGGTAAACAACTGAAGTTTTCTCTAGTTAATATTGCTGGGAATGATATTGTGCAAGGCAATAAGAAACTTATACTGGGTATGTCTCTTACTGCATTGGTAGACCTTTAAGTGGACTTGTATAAACTGTCTTGGTCAGAATTTCTCAGCTCGAAATTTGTTTTCGTTTTATAAATTAACAGTGACACTCCTAGAAGTTTATTTGCAAAAAGTAGCTTTCAACCTATTCTGACGGATGTATCGAAGTGCATGTTGAACTTGCATTAAAGCATTTGATTCGGACAGTTTATGGAAGAGCTTTATAATTTTCATTAATTGGAAGAATATTGGTCTTTTCTCCAGCATATTTGTGGCAATTGATGCGATACAACATCCTCCAACTCCTAAAAAACTTGAGATTTCATTCTCATGAGAAGGAGATCACAGATGCTGATATTCTTGACTGGGCTAATACCAAAGTGAGGAATGCAGGAAGACACAGTCATATGGATAGTTTTAAGGTATAAAGCTACAACTCTTTGCCTTTTCAAGCGTAATATGGTGCATGGCTTGCTTAACAACTAAGGCCCTGTTTGTTAAAATTCAATTTCAGAACTAAAAGCTTGAAGTGCTGAATTTTTGTGATTTTCATAAATTCAGATCATTTGGTAATTTAACTTCTGTCTGAAAATTAAGACAAGTGGGTATTTTGAAATGTTTATCAGAGCATTTTTACAAGTTTTCTGTAGATAAAGTATTGAATACAACGGCATATTGGGTATTTTTGAAAGAATCTTAGAATCTTTTTAAAGATGCCATCACTTACCGGATTAAGTGAAAACCACTTAATTCATTAAGTGGTGGTGGGATAACTTTAAAAAGGGCTACATTTTAAGTGAATCTTAAATTAATAACTGAATTTTTTAGGTAAACAAATGGACTGAAAATCGTCCTTTTCTGTCTTAGGTACTGAAATTTAAGTTTAACAAAAAGGGCCAAGACTTGACTGTATCATTTTTGAAGTGTACCTCCAAGGCCAAATCAGGGGGAATTACACAAGAGTTATAACACTTGCTTTATGGTTTGTTTCATTGATGAAACTTAAGCCTGTGGGTCACGGTGCACGTGTAATACCCAATGAGCTGAGGTGCAGAGGAAGCACAGGTGCTTCTGACCTTGAGTCGTTAGTTTCTTTTATCTTTTCATAGACGACGAATACTAAGGATGGAGGAGGGAGGAAGCTATTTATCTCTATCTGAGCTATATACATGGTCTGCATGCAGCAGGTTCAGACCCACCATTTGATGGGTCCCACCTAGATCTCATAGGCTAAAATTATCCTGATTGGAGATCCTACATTATCTCCAGACCTTCTTGGACTATCTTCGACATTTTCATATTTTTTTTGACTGTCTAAATGAGTGTTATGGAGCAGATGCATAGAGTCATCTGATTGTGTCAGTTTTTGGCTTAGTATTTCTTCTAGGCAATCAATGGAATGATTGTCTCAATCCCCCTGTATGTGTGACACATAGACCACACAGGAAGGCAAGACGACTTCCTTCTGTCCTGAGTCTCCTGACTCCCGAATTCAGTGTACCTCTTAACATAATTAACCCCTTGCTTTCATTCCCCAACCAAATATTTTCAGGAAAAAACTTTTACTGATTCCTCTGACTTTGGTTTGGTTGATACAATGACTTGGAGTTGTTTATTGTTGATCGGCCAGATTGTTTATATTTGCTTTTGTTGCCTTTTCCAACTTTTCTAATTTACATTTTGCACATGTGGTTAGCATTATAGTTTTTCTTCCTGTGCTGGTTGTTTACTTCATTATTTTTAATCCATATTTATTAGATGATACGAAAAAAAGGAAAAAAAAAAAAAAGAAGTTGCATTCACAGCTTGCTCAACTACCATCCATTCTTTACTACATTTTGAAGTTTGATTCTTTTTTGCTGTCATTCGTAGAAAATGTTTATATTTAAATCCAGTCCATCTGTTGTAATCATTTTCTAATTTACAGGATAAGAGTCTCTCGGATGGTATTTTTTTCCTTGACCTGCTCAGTGCAGTGGAGCCCAGAGTTGTGAATTGGAGTCTTGTTACAAAAGGGGAAAGCGGTAACTTGCTCTAACATTTTAGTTATATGAGAAGCAATAAAGTCTTCAATTAATTGTACTTTATGAAGTTTGCATCTCTTAGGGCGTATTTGGTTGCAATGACAACTCCGCAAGTAGTATCTTTAGCTGGCATGAAACAAACAGCCCCCATCCATCAGTTCTTAACACCTTTTTGACCCGTGCAATAACTCTTTCATTTCCAGCACGGATATTTCTACCTATGATACCTGGATACTTGTACTAGTGCCTCGTACCGACATGGATACGGACACCGGACACTCCACCGACACGTATCCTCATGTATCCTTCATAAAAAGTTGAAAAACTTGGAAAAAAATAAAAATTTTGCACTACAAAATAGGATACTCATATCCGTATCCGTGTCCTTGATTTTGGAAAATGTCGAGTCGTATCCCCGCTTCCCGTATCCATGTCCGTGTCCAGGCATCATAGATTTCTACTACCTAAAGTCACTACCCAGTTTTATTTATTTATTTATTTTTGTTAAAAACCACTAGACAGAGGAAACTTTGGGGGAAGGTGTAGATGATGATGAAAAATCACTACCCAGAGTGCCATTATTGATACTTTTGTTTTACAGCTATTTCTGTTATTAGATATTTAGATATAATCATTCATTTTTAAAATAGATATTAAATTACAAAAACCTTGATAATCCCTTCAAGCCATAGCAAGCAAAACTGTGTAATCTAAAAATATTGAGATCAGTAGAAGTGATATTTTCAGACTTTTTCGGGAAATGCAGATGAGGAGAAAAAGATGAACTCTACCTACATTATCAGTACCGCAAGGAAGCTTGGGTGCTCGGTATTTTTGCTGCCAGAAGACATAACAGAGGTAATTTGCTGATGATTAATCATGGATTAGTTTTTTTCTCTTCCTCTTTTCGCTGGAAGAGAAAAAAAATTATGGTAAACAAGAGGGACCTTCGATGTTTTATTTAATTAAATTTTTTTTATCACAACATCACAATTCCTACCATAGTTATGGCGATTTTTCTCATCAGGTGAATCAGAAGATGATCCTTACTCTGACAGCAAGCATTATGTATTGGTTCATGAAACAACCCATTGAAAAGAGATCTTCTGGAGCCTCAGAGAGCGTGAATGGAAGCACATTGGAGACCATCTCGAACTCCACCATAGATGACACCACTTCTAAAGATTCCTCAACAAAAGAGAATGGGAACAGATAATCAGGTGATCCCCATCAAGTTTTATGTACTTTTTTTTTAAATTCTAATATTTGTGTGTATGTCAGCACAAATTACGGAACATCAATCTGATCCCGTGTTCCTGAACAGTGTTCATGCTGTACTTCAATTTGTAGGTTGGAGTCAGTAGATTTTTTTTCTTCTTATTCTTTCATCAACCAGATCTTATTGTGTAGCTGAAACAAATGTCCATGTAAATATATTCTTGAAATATTTTTGTTTTGATTAACGGGTTTTTCCGACAATCTGTAGCAACATTTCATCCATTTTAAGTTCCACCAACAACCTTGCTATGAACATCACCATCAAATTATCTTCACTGACACTGTAATGGAAAATCATCCCTTTACTGTAAATTCAATCCATTTGATTATTAAAGGTAATTCCCTAATGTCAAAGAAAAAATTTAAACTTCGTTTCCAAAAAAATAAAAATATTAAACAGTTGGAAGGAATTAGAAATTTAAATAAATTACAAAAAAAGATAATAAAACTGTTTTTCCCGCGTTATTGTACTATCATCGATGTTATTTAGGAAAAAAAAATTAAAAATATTATTTTGACGGTTTCTTGATCATGATGTGACCTGTTATAATATTATCATTGACATATTTAAACCTTGATTTAAATAACCAAAAAAAGAGATTTTTTGTGAAGGAAACAAATTTGTATGGATTCTTGTGACCAAACAAGTCACTATTGTTATGTGGTTTGAGATATTATTGGTTTTAGAGTTTGCTGTGACAGGATTTGTTTTGAGAAGTAATGTTGTTTGGACCCGGCCTGGTTTTCAGGTTTTCTCAGATTTCAGGACGGGGCAAGTCTGACCCAAATTTTAGTCAGACCGGACCGAAGTTTGAGGTACCATATCAGGCCATACCCAGAACCCAAAAATTGGGCCAGTGTCAGTTCGGGTTTCGGTCGTGTTTTAGGTCTGGGCCTGAATGTACACCCCTATCTCCATGTGACCGATGGAGAGGGAGGGGAAAGCGGTTTTTTTTTTTCTTCAAAAAATTGGGTTCGGGTGGTCTCGAGCAAGGCTTTTCTGGGTTTTGCTGGTCCTGTTTTGGAGTGCAGGGGAACCCAGCCTCAGTGCTCAGATTCCGGGCGGGCGGGTTTTACCCAAAAAATGGCTGGCCCCCGTTACATTATGCACCGTTTTAACAAAAATAATGAGTGTTATTTTCTGAAAATAAGTGTTAAAATAACGTCTGTCATTTCCGTTATGGCTCGGGGTCTAGCCTGAGGACCCTGTTTTTCTGACCCTTATCAGGAGTCGTGCTCTCGGCAGTAGATTTCATGAATCCAACAGTGGTTGAGCTTTTACAAAAAGGAAAAAAAATGAATGCCAGCTCAGTGCTATCATCCACCTTTGGATTCTCGGAATCCATGGCTGAGAACACGACTCCCGAGAGGGGTCAGAAAAGGGGGGTCCCCTAAGCCCGACCCTTCCATTATTTTCTATTTTTTCCGTTATACATTTTATTGAAAATTTGAAATTCAAACTTTGAATTTTAGTACCATTTTTCTGTTATTTTTCCGTTTTTTTCCCGTTACAATCCGTTATAACGGGAAAAACAGTCATGCCCCTAGTCCGTTACAACAACCGTTATTTTCTGGAAAAGTATTAAAATAATGTCCATTATTCTGTTATAAATTTTATTGAAAATTTGAAATTCAAATTTTATCAGTCTTTTCCGTTTTTGCCCGTCCGTTATGACAGAAAAAAGGGTAACGCCCCCACTCCATTATACCGTGATAACGGCCCCTTTTAAACTCTGGTAGACTCCATGCTACACGAACGATGAAGGCAAGTTGCCCACGTGAAGCTCGCTCATGAGCACGTGGGCCAAGTCAAAGAGCTCATAAACGTTCATTTGGTCTCCTTTTTTTAAAAAAATAAAAGAAAAACGACACTCAAAAGAGATATAAATAGATTTAGAGTAGCGATCACTTTGAGCAAAGACAAGGAGGAGAAGGAGAAGGAGAAAGAGATGGAGATTAAGAAGGAAGATCAAACAGCCCAAGCCAAAATCTGGAAATTCATCTACGGTTTCACCGATTCACTGGTCCTCAAATGTGCCGTTCAGCTCGATATCGCAAACATAATTCACAACCATGGCAAGCCCATGTCGCTCGCCGAATTAGCTTCTCAATTACCCGTGCAATCCGTTGTAAATGCCGACCACCTGTACCGCATAATGCGTTTCTTAGTGCACATGAAGCTCTTCACTAAAGAAAGTGTCGACGGCGAGATTCGATATGGTCTTGCACCGATGGCTAAGTTCCTAGTAAAAGGGTGGGACAAGTGCATGGTTCCTAGCATACAACTACTCACTGATAAGGAATTCATAGCGCCATGGTACTACCTCAAAGACGGCTTGACCGGTGACGGTAGCGCATTCGAGAAGGCATTGGGGATGAATATCTGGCGATACATGGCGGAGCACCCAGAGAAGAACCAGCTCTTCAATGAAGCCATGGCTTGCGACACGAGGCTTCTTATGTCGGCCTTGACAAGCGATTGTAAGGACATGTTCGAAGGGATAATGTCGATAGTCGATGTCGGTGGAGGCACTGGAACTGCTGTGAGGGCTATAGCCAAGGCCTTCCCTCACATAAAATGTAGTGTCTATGATCTCCCTCATGTCATCGCCGACTCCCCCGGTTACCCTGAAATCGATCGTGTCGAAGGCGACATGTTTAAGTATATACCAAGCGCCGACGCCATCTTAATGAAGGTAAAATAAGCTTGTTTAAGTTTCTAAATGTGGCTTTGTTTGCATTAGTCATCACCCCTTCTCAGTTCACCTATTGTTTTGAAACTGATCAGATCAGAATAGGGTCGATCCGGTATCAATCCGATAAGAGATCGGATCAACAATCTTTGACCCGGTACCGATCCGATAAGTAAAAATAGGGTTCTGGACCCAGATTTTTCAGATTGGATCGGATCTCCGGGTCGATCCGATCCATTGCCAGCCCTAATTCAACCTAGATCCAATCCGACCCATTTCATACCCTAATTGTAGGTAGAGCTCATAAAGTTGGTTATTGGGTTAATCTTTTATTTTTGTACAGGACTCACTTTGATAAGTTTTGTGTTCCTGGGTATTGATATTGTGATTCAGTGAATCCTACACGATTGGGCCGATAAGTAAAATTAGGGTTCAGTATCGGATCGGAACAGGGTCAATCTGGTATCGATCCGATAAGAGATCGGATCTACCGATCCGATAAGTAAAAATAGGATCCGGACCCAGATTTTTCGGATTGGATCTAATATCCGGGTCAATCTGATCCATTTCCGGCCCTAATCCAACCTAGATTCGATCCGACCCATTTCATTCCCTAATTGTAGGTTGGGGTAATAGAGATGGTTATTGGGTTAATTTTTTTTTTTTTTTTACATGACACATTGATAAATTTTGTGTTCCTTGTATTGATATTGTGATTCAGTGCATCCTTCACGATTGGGCGGATGACGAATGCATTCAGATTCTAAAGCGATGCAAAGAAGCGGTGCCTCGAGACGGAGGGAAGGTAATTATCGTCGACGTTGTATTAAACGTCGAATCGGCGCATCCCTACACCAAGATGAGGCTGACATTGGATTTGGACATGATGCTCAACACTGGAGGGAAGGAGAGGACTGAGGGGGAATGGAAAAAGCTCATCCATGCTGCAGGGTTTAGTGGGTACAAGATCAAACAAATATCCGCCGTACAATCCGTAATCGAAGCTTATCCTTATTAGCTTAGGCATAATTAGCTTCCCTTTTGATTTTGCTCATGTCGTAATAAACTGTTTTTTTTTTCCCATGAAACTAGAGGCCAAAATACATGTCTTTTATTTCTTTTCGAATTATATTAAGGGTGTGTTTGGTTGCGGGTTTAAAGAAAATTGGAATTGCAATTTAAATGGTGGCAAGAAATTGGAACTACATACCAAAAACTATACTGATTGGTGCTTTCTAGCCCATAATTAGATTCGAGCATTTTTTTTTTTATCATGGGCATCATGAACAGGCCCACGGATGGGGAAAACAGGCATTCCTTGACCGAAGGTTGCCACGGAATGCTGTATGTGCCATGTGGACCTACAGACTAATTATCAACCTGGTTGGTGATTTCTATCCATTGGATTAGAGTATACCAAATAATGCTAGAATCCTACAGCTAAAAATCAACCCATGAAAACACTATAACAAAGGAGGAGAAAAACAAAACATGAAAAGCAATCCCGACCCTCAGGGTACAACTCAATCCCCACAATTGGCTCAAGCCCTCTTAATCAGAGACGACTAACTGAACACCAGTTCCTCAAATTTGAGATCCCCTCATCATACAATTTGACCCAAGAGAAAATAAGATCCCTAATCTCTAGAATGAGAGCTTCTAACGAGGAACATCTCCCATCAAAAACCTTGTTGATCTGCCCTTTCCAAAGACTCCAAACTATGGTTAGCGGAACAAGGATCCATAACTTTCTCCCAAGATCCCCAAAAGCCTTGCAGCGCCAAGCTAAAAGAAGATAGTAGATATTTAAATGACAAATGAGAACAACCTACCTGAACCCAAATTCTCTACAAAATTTGGACCAAATCGCCCAAGCCACTCTATAATGTAGGAAAAGATGATCACATGACTCACTTCTCCAAACACATGGGGCAGTGGTTGATCACTCCAATGCCTCTTCTCCACAGTGAGTCAATGGTCTAAACTTTGCCTCGAATGACTCACTTCTCCAAACACATGGGGCAGTGGTTGATCACTCCAATGCCTCTTCTCCACAGTGAGTCAATGGTCTAAACTTTGCCTCGAACCATACACGAAGCAAAGAAGCACACTTTAGAAGGAGTTATGTTACTCTACATCATGGCTACTGGGAAAACCTCATGCTCCCTATCATCTAAAGCCTCAAAGAAAGAATGTACCCTTTGTTATCGTACATCCACCATTTGATATCTTCCACTTGGCTAAAAAAAGTAGTATCCCCGACTCTCAGGAGAGGATTTGCAACAAGTGACGTTTCTCCATCATTGAGATTCCTCACAAATCCAAAATCTCAAGTTGGTACAGCATGATCACCTGCATCCTGTATCTCATTAATAGTGGCCAATTTCTTTCTAAAGACAGAATAAATATCACAGAAATTAGACTCCATACTAGACTCAGAAGTCAGAACACTATATGTTTTTCTAAAACAACATTTTATTTACTTTCCCTATCTACCCCTTTTTCAAATTTTTGCAATCCTCTCATAATCCCCCATATGGGCTTCTAGGCAGCCTACTAATCTAGTCTGCCACGCTTTCACCATATCTCCCAAAAATTACTCTACGCCACGAGCTCTCTCTCAAAACCAAATGTCACAGCCATTTGCCTCTCAATGCTTCGCACATACTCTAAGCTTCCTAACCCAAGCCACCTTTCTCTCTAGACTTAGTAATGAGCTTCCATTCAACAAGGTACAACTTTCGACATTCCCCTTCTCACTCCACAACGAGGTCTTTTGTGTAACTATTCACCTCTTAATGGTAATGTAATAGCTCACATCAGCTATTAGAAGTATCTTTTGTTTGTCTGTATCATGGCTAGATTCCCCTCTTTTTTGGTGAAGTAAATTACTTATATATGTTTTGATCGACCTAGGACCAGTTAGGTTGATACCTTTTGTACTCTCTCTCCTCTCTCTCTCTCTCTCTCTCTCTCTCTATATATATATATATATATATATATATTAAAAGAAAGATTTAATTTTTACCATTATTTGACTCATTAATTACAACGGTCATAACGGTTTTTCCATTATAACGGTCCTTTTAAACCTAAAACGTTGAAGGCAATAAAGAGTAAATGTATTGGAAAAGGAAATTGTAGCGCGAGCAGTTTGGATCACCTTCTCTCTAAAAATAATTTATTTGAAAACATAATTTTTATAAAAAGGCGGTTTGGATCATATTAATGCAAATGTCTCTATCTTCTCTTAGTGGCCTCACCACTATGGTTGATTAGAGATACATGGGGAGGGTGGGAGTAGGGTTTCTTTGTTTTGTTATGTTCATTGAGCTTGCAAAATAAAATTGGGAATTTTTGACATAGGTCAGTTGACTAATGTTGACCTGAGTTGACCATCATATTTTACATTAAAATACAAAAATACCCTTTTCTTCAACGTTGGAACAAGGGTTTGGACAAAAACCAATCCCCCAAATCAAATGGCTGTGCTGGACGGCAAGCCAAGAGATACCAATGGGTTAGCTGTCCATCACCGAAGACTACCCACCGGAGTCTCATGTCGGTCATCCAGCACTCCGGTGAAAGTTAAAAAACCCATTGGGTCATTCGGCCATACTCGAGCAGTACTTCTCATCTAATCTCAACTTGAAAGTAGATCTCCTAACTACCATTGTTCAAAAATATCCAATCAATATTTGGAATGGGAATCCCCAATGCTAGTTGAGATACCAAAAACAATTTCAGATCTTAATATTTGTACTACAATGTCACTTCAATCCTGGACGTTGGTGTTTCAGAAAAGATAAAAAAAAAAAAAAAAAAGGGTGAAACTCTAGATATTAATGGTATTTAATTTTGATTTTCTCCGTAGTGGTGGATTACCGGCATGAGACTCCTTTGGGTTGGTATCTCTTGGCTTGCCGTCCACCATAGCCATTTTATTTGGGGGTTTGGCTTTGGTGCAAACCCTAGTTCTAAGGTTGAAGATAAGGGCATTTTTATCTTTGAATATATAATGTGGTGGTCAACTCGGGTCAACATTGGTCAACTGACCTTGGACCAAGTCATAGGGGGGTATGTCAGCTTTTTAAAAGTGTGGGGGGTATGTCAAATTTCAAAGATAACATGGGGGGGTACGTCAAAAATTCCCAATAAAATTATATATCTTTTGACTTGAAAAATGGCTTTCATATTTATTTATCTTTTTATAAATAGATTTTTAGCCTAAAAAATCTTTATATGGAATATATACTTTTGAAAAAATAGTCATCCTTATAATCTTTTGTTTTGAAAAAAAAAAAAAAGGCCCCAGGCTCCAAGGACCCCCATTTTCTTATCCCTCTCGATGTTCGTGCGCTCGGCCGTGGATTTCAGGAATCTAAACGGTGGTTGCAGAAAGTAAAAAAATGATGCTAGCTCGGCGCTGATAACCACTGTTGGATTTTTGAAATCCACGGCCGAGGATATGAACACAAAGAGGGGTCAGAAAAAGGGGGTCCACTCAGCCCGACCCCCTAAAAAAAGGCATTTTATAGTAAAAAGACTTTTTCTGGCCCAAAAATGGTGATCCAAAAGAGACAGGTAGTCTAATTCCTCCAACAATTATAGAGATTCTTGATGAAATAAATGAGCTGCCAAGATTGGAATTTTGTCATGTTTATCCTTATTCTATCCTAATCAAGATTTGATCTTATATCCAAATTTTATAAGTAAAGAATAAAAGATGGGAAGTGATATTTTCAAGCACATTCTTATATTGTCAGGCGTGTTTTTAAATTAATATGACGAAAATGCCTTCAATTCTTGGGTCGGGAGTCATGTGTGTTCTCAGCCGGGGATTCCGAGAATACAACGGTAGTTGATAGCGCGGACCTGACATTCACTTTTTTCACTTTTCGCAAAAGCTCAACTACCTTGGATTTGTGAAACCCACGGACGAGAACATGACTCTCGAGACGAGTCAAAAAAGACGAGTTCCCTGAGCCTGAGCCTTATTTTTAAAACATGTCTGGCAATATCACTTCCATATCTATATAACAAAACATGAAAGTTGTCTCCCCACTTATCCCCCCTCTTATCAGCTTCACAAAGGACGGTTCAGATCTTATCTCCCCAAATGGACGGTGGATCTCACCCACTCACATCCAATTTTGGCAAACACTTTGTGAGAGAGTGCCATGGGCACGGGCCACCCACTAATATGTAATATAACAGCCTTTTCGAGAGGGAGCAACACTGCATCATATCAATATGTTCATAATCAAAATCCATCTACACGACATGGCCGGCGCAACAGAGACAAATGCACACCGTGCACGCGCACCGCACGAATCCACAAATCCTTGGGTCATGTGTGAGCTAGGGAATGCATGCACAGTGGTGCATGAACCTAAACACAGACATACTCCATACGGAAGCAACAAAAGGGACCCACCAAGTAGAACTCTCTTGTCACGTATTGGTTAGTGGAAACAAGAATTGATTAAGTGATTGATTAGCCACCATCCAACTTGAGAAATGACAGATTAACTAAATTTGTTGCAACTTGCAACTTGCAACCTTCATTTCCTCCCATTCTTACAGATGTGACCACTAATTTCCATCTAATTTGTGTAATATGCCCACAAATTTCCACATTTTCCCTCCAAATCACTTAGAGCCAGTTCATCCCTAACATGCTATATGGAAATGGAATGATTCATATATAGTTACACGACTCGGTGAGTCAAGTCGACTCGCCTCGAAAGGATTTCAAGCAGACCCCGGGCTAGTGTACAGGCCGTCTCGATACAAGTTGAGGCCTAAGGCGAAAACTCTATATAAGGCTTTTTTTATATTTAATATATTAATATATATGATATTAATAGAAATTTTTTATTTAACAACTATTCTAGATGCAGAGGACTCCAGTAGCAGTCCTTACAGACTTTCGTGACCCTACATCATTTTTTTGGGCCCAATGACTGAGTGGATGTTCAGACTACTTATTGGTGGATAAACACACTAAAAATCAGCTTGATTGATGATTTCTAGCCATTGGATTTACTACCGAAAAAATATGATTGAATCCAACAGGTAGAATCAATCCTAAAAAGTACTAAAATCTATGGCTGGAGATAACCTATGAGGTTGATTTTTGGTTTGAATATCCAACAAGGGTGGGCTAAACATCCATTTGGTTAGTGGGCTGGAAAAAAAATGTGCTATGTAGGACTTGGGCTTGTAATGGGACCTGGACTGGGGACCTTCTCTCACCAAGGGGCATTAGGCGACCACGGTAATTACCGTAAGGTAGAGACCACCCCGCTAGTGTCAACAACTCAACTCAGACTCGGCCCATGCAACTCAACTCGACTTATGAGTCGAAAGGAAGTGGTTTTTTTTTTTTTTTTTTTTTTTTTTGAGTTTTGGTTTTTGAGGGTATGTTTATCCGAAAACGAGATAATATAAATCGTCTTTTAATTATTTAACAACTTGCGAAGTCAAATCGCAAGTCGTCGATCCAATGAGTTTTCGAGTCGAGTTTTCGAATTTTAAAACCCTAGAATTATGAACTATATATAGCAAGTTGTGGGGTTTGGTTGTATTATTATGACATCTGAGCTCGTTTGTGTGGTCTTGGAACCAAAATAAAGGGCTTTTGAAATATGCGAGGCATGTTATCTTAAGCACACTTTATACTAGCAATAGGGGCTACCACCCCTTCCCCTACTACTCATTTTGCTTTTTTTTTGGGGGGAAAGGGGCTGGTTTGATTCCATTCCCTTCATTTCTCTTTTGGGCTTGTTGGCTTGTGGCCCAATTATATCCATGAAAAGAGAGACAAGGACCCTCCATCAGAACCTCATCCATATCCCATCACTTCTATATGCATGACACGTGCCACTTACTAAAGAGAGACATAGTTTTGGAATAAATATTTTTCTTCTTAAAAAAAAAAAAAAAAAAGGAAAGTGGTATAAATGAGTTTACAAGTTGAATCAAAATGGAGGGAAATTAACATTACAAGAGGGAAAAAAGGGTATTTTAGTAACACCCCCCTAAATTTTGAAAGTAATTTCTAATGCCCCCTTATACTTTTAAACTTTAAGATTACACCCCTTGACCTAGTTTTACCATCTATATAACAAAACAGGGAAGTTGTCTCCCCCTCTTATAGGCTTCATATATCCAAGGGCCCATATCAACCCTTAGATGGTTAATTGGATTAATTTAACGGAGAAATTGTCTCCCCACTTGTACTTCTCTTATCAGCTTCACAAAGGATGGCTGAGATCTTATCCCCCAAATGGACTATGGATCTCAACCACTCACACCCAATTTTGGGAAATGCTTTGTAGGTGAGTGCCGAGGGCACGGGTCACCCACTATACACCTATATGACAAAACAGAGAAGTCACTCATCCTCCTTATCGGCTTCACAAAAGATGGCAGAGATCTTATCACCCCAAATGGATGGTGGATCTAAGCCACTCACACCCAATTTTGGCAAACGCTTTGTCAGAGAGTGCCGTGGGCACGGGCCACCTACTAGCTATATTAAAGGGAAACAAAACCATGTCCACGCTTATCCTTTGCAATGGCTTCGCTGAGCCACCGATGAGAGAAATCTGACCAGGTCAAAGATGATCCAAAAGTAGGAGCCCTAGAGGCTATAGTATGAGTTGTATTATTAGTTACACGACCAGAGTAAGTAAAAAAAAGTTTATCAAAAGAGGAGGAGATATCCAGGATATGAGCACAAATCCACCCAGAGAACCACCCTGCTATGGTAGAACCATCCTTAAGAACAACAATGAGATCCTAAGCATCCGATTCCACCAGAATGTTGTCCACTCCTATCGTCGGGCTAAGCATATCATACCCATGTTAATGAACCTATGAAAGGACCATAATATTGCAAGCACAATGCCAACGACGTGTGATTCAGTTGACTTAGGTCAAGGAGGGGGTAGTCCTAAATTTTGAAACTATTAAGGGGGTATTACAAATTCTCTAGGCATTTTGTATTTTTTCAATTTACGTGTATGTATGTATGTAAAAGCATGTCGTGCGTACAATAGCGACTTATTAATTATCTCTAAAAAGCTTGACACATGTTGATGTGCCAATCAACCTAATTTAGTCGGTCGATTATTGATCTCGAAGACATGTGGATCTTACTAATCCAAACGTTAAGCATAATTGATAAGTTAGTTAAGGGGTCCAATTTGAGTGCTTGATGTATGTAAACCTAGAAAAAAAAAAATAATTGAAGCGACGGGATTTTTGAAGCAGCGATCATGTGCTAATGATCGCGCGCTACATGTACCTAGGGTTACATTTTAAAACATTTTTTTAAAACCAAATCCTAAACCCCATGTATATGTGGCAAGCGATCATGATCGCCACTTCAAAAATCCCGCCTTTGAAATTCTTTCTCTTTTTTTGCCAGTTGAAAGAGACATGTTTTAGTTTTTATATGCATATGTATGTATGTGTGTGTGTATGTAAAAGCATGCCGTGTGTACACCGGCGACTTGTTTAAGTATGACACGTGTTGATGTGTCAACCGAACCTAATCTAATCGCTCGATTATTGATATGAAACACGTGGATCTTACTAATCCAAACATTAAGCATAATTGATGAGTTAGTTAAAGGGTCCAATTTGAGTGCTTGATGTATGTGAACCTAGGGGCATGGTGGGCCCACCATGTTTATCTTTTTTATCAATTGTAACCCACCAATAAAAAAAATCTAATTCAACTCGGGCGTGCGCGTTGATATGCTTATTTGTCTCTTTGTGTTCGATATTAAAAATAATAATAATAAATTAAATTAAATTGTAGCTTTAAAGCCGAATAAAATATAAAAATCCGTGAATGTCGTGGTGGGACACCCGACAACCTCTCGTCCTGCTTCTCGTTTGATTGGTGGGAAGTATACAGTATGCGTAACACCTCCGATACCGACTCTTAACCTTTTTTAAGAATGTTCTATAACGCCCGTTATAACAGTAACACCCCAACCTCACCATTTTATTTAGAAAATAATGCCCAAAATTGAAAAAAAAATGGGTTTAGCGTTATAACATTAACGGAAATAACAGGCAATTTTTTTGTCGGTTAGCTGAATTTTGAAAAGAAGTGAAAATAATAATATTTTGACTTTTATTTTAATAATGATGTGTGACCCATCATAATGGCCATTGTAACGGACGTAACGGTAACATAAAGTATCTGTTACGACGATTTAAAACTTTAGTTTTAAGATCGGATTCTTTTGAACCTTGGTACCGTGTATGTAAACCTTTTTTAGAATGTTCTATAACGGCCGTTATAACACCACCACCCCCAACCCACTATGTTATTTAAAATATATTGTCCAAAACCGAAAAAAGTTGGCTCAGTGTTATAACGGAAGTAACGGGGGTTATTTTTGTTAGTTAGCCGTTATTTATTTGTTATTAAGACTATTTTGAACATAAATAATAATAATAATAATATTTTGACCTTTTTTTAATACTGATGTGACGTCATTATAACGGGCATAATGGTAACATAATGTATCTGTTATAACGATTTAAAACTTTAGTTTTAAGAACGGATTCTTATGAACCTCGGCATAACGGCCGTTATAATGGAGGTAATGGGGGTTATTTTTTGTCAGTTAGCCGTTATTTAAGTGTTATTAAGGTTATTTTGAAACGAAATAAAAATAATAATATTTTGAATTTTTTTTTAATACTGATGTGACCAGTTATAATGGCTATTATACGGACATGACGGTAACATAAAGTGTCTGTTATAACGATTTAAAACTTTAGGTTTAGATCAAGGCGATGATATCATCTGGTCCGTAGGTTTAGAAACATAATCATATCAGCCATCAAGATGATGCTGACACTGCCCTTCTGTATTTGGAAAGTATTTCGAGTGCACCTGTAGTCGAGCTCATTAAGCCAGACCAAATGAATCGAGCCAGCAAATATGATCGTGCAACAGCGTCCTGCTACTTTTTGCACGACACGTGTCCCTAAATCTGCTTTGACCGAATGCTGACCTGGAGCATTTTGAGGACTAGCTGGCCCGTTTTAAGTGGTCAAGCCGGTCCAGGTCTAACAAGACTGCGTCAGCTAAGCCAGACCAAAAATTAATATCTTTAATTAAATTTTAGCATCGTGTGACTGCCGTGTGAAGGGCGAGGTTGGAGTAAATCTTACCTGACCACGGCTGATCAGGTAGAGCTACCTGACTACCCTAAATTACCACGTGGCAATTTATTAGAGGACACTGACCGTATAGATGTTTGGCCAATCCCTTGGTGAACATATAAACCCAAAATCAACCTGATCAGTGATTTCTAAGCGTTAGTTGAATTCATTTTCATGCATGGGTTGATTTTAACAGTAGAATTTGAGCATTATCTACCATTATTTAGGTACAAAAATCCAAAGGCTTGAAATCACTAATCAGGCTGATTTTTGGTTTGTAAGTCGACTTAGGGATTGACCGAACATCCATACGGTCAGTGTCCTTTAAGAGTGTACCACGTGGTTGATACTATAATGCGCCGCCCCCATGTGTTTACACCATTGGATGATCTATGAAATTTGTGTATTTAAGATTCGTGCAGTGGGAATCTCGATGACCATCAACGGACGACAGAGCTACAAAATTGTCCTCGGACTTTGCTAACATTCTTCTTCGCTTTTACGCCTGCATCAATTGGACTGGTTGTGCTCTCAGCCTCTCATGGATTGCCAGCTATGTATAGCTAAAGCCATTCAGGAGCCGCCACTTGTACATTTAGAGTGGAGCCCACATAATTTGAGAGGGGAATATTGCTGTGGGTCCTCCTAAATGCATAGATACTGACTCGTGAATGCTCGTGGTGTTGCATCTTTAAGGTGCTTTCAACGAGGTACACGCATGCTCATGAATCCGACCCGACCCATGTGTTTCAGGCATGGATAGGTCATACCCATGAAAATTGCACCGATCTGATGATACTAATCGTTTGTTATTAACCTAAAATCAAGGGTCCATATTCATCAAATGATATAAGAGCCACCAGATATGTGAGGCATCATGGAATATCGGTATTGGGTCGCATCTAATCAGACATTTGTAATACCATCAGATGGTTAGAATCAACCCGACATCCGATCACGAAGGTAAGTACAGGTTTTTGTTTGTATGGTGCTACATTGGAAATTTTCTCCACGAGTAGACATCCATGCATGCTGATGAGTGGTCACTGTTTAGCCGCCTTTCTTTTAATAAAATGGGGGAAAATGGATTATTTGAAAAAAAAAAAAAAAAAAAAGGGGTGGAAAATGATTATAGAAAAAGAAAACCAACATAAAAGAAAAAAAAAATTATAAAGAAATAAAGAATAGTAAAGAAAAAGGGGAAGAGAAAAGGTCCCATCAGCCAATTGGGTCATCGGAACCATGTGCGATCATGTGGTGGTTGGCCCTTTATTGGGCCCACAAACCCACTTCTCCAACCCTCTAATCCCAAAAAGAAAAAATTAAAAATAAACCTTGATTCCCAAGTTTCATTCATCTCCCCACCTTCCATTTCCCATCTCTCCACCCCCATCCTCTTCCGCTTCCTCTCCCTCCCCTCCCTCCCTCCCTCTTTCTTTCTTGTGTTCCTGGTTTCTCCTGGTTTTATAGCGGTTGCTGATCATAGAAATTATAGAACCTTCCCTTTCTGTTTCTCTCTCTCTTGTTTTACTTTCTCTCTCTTGTTTTACTGGTTGTAGTGGTGTTGATTCTTTGTGTCAGACTACTGATTTTGTTGCCTTTTGTCTCTCTGACAAGCGGCCCCTTTGTGTCAGAAGAAAATCTACTTATCCCCAATGGTCGTTTGTCTTTCCATCCATACCAAAAAGTAAGGGCTGTGTTAGTTATATAAGTACTACTACAACCCCCCCCACATCAGAAACCCATAGGAGGTATCCCTCCCATCTTCTTCTCTTCTCCAACTCTTACCTTTCACTCCATGGATCATCAGGGCTTATCCTCAAACCTTAATTCACAGAAAACCCGGTTCGCTCTTCGCTTCCTTCGAGCACTTGCAAGAATAAAAATGAATACACCCACCAGTACTAATGGCACCATACGACGAGGACGATGTAGCCGTAGAATTAAGCTTGTCGCTGATGCTTCCATGGCTTCTGTTGTTGGGTCTAGGAGATCTTGGAGCCGTGCCGTACTTCTCAACATTCGAAGCCGACGTCGACGCTGTGCTTTGGTAAGACGAAAGGTGGTTGGTTTGAAGAAGAAGAAGAAGAGAGATTTAGACGCTGGCGATAAGCCCGGGCAAGAGTTAAGCCGAGCGAATGAACTCCGGCGACTTGTACCGGGTGGTGATGCCATGGATTTCTGCAGTTTGTTGGAGGAAACTGCTCATTATATAAAGTGCCTTAACACACAGGTACAGGTCATGCAGAATATTGCTGATTACTACTCATCTTGAGCTTGGTTTTCGGTACTTTTTCAAAGATAGAAACTTGAAAGAAGAAAATACAAATTAAAATGGTTTTGAGTGCACAGAGAAAGAAAGGTTCAAGATCTGGTTGGTAAGTTTCTCAAACTTGGAAGAGATAGTTCATACATCGATCATCACTGGCTTTTTACCTGGATAGATATATAAATATATAGTTGTATCAGCCATAAAAGGTTGATTGTAAATTAGAGTAAAGTTTGATATTTGTGGAAAAGCTAGTGGGTGTGGGGTGTTAGCCCTTGTACATAGGTAACCTGGTTGGGTATACAGGTAATGCTTTTATCTTGTTTAATTTGACTATTAGCTTCCTACAAAAAGAGATAAATATCCTCTCTCTCTCTCTCTCTCTCTCTCTCTCTCTCTCTCTCTCAGCTTTTTTATAACTGCAGACAGGAGAATTGAGTTGCTTTTTAGTGTTGCAGGTGCAAATAATTAGTCTGCACTGAAGTGGTGCTTTCCTGAATTGGTGGTTGATCAACAGTTTTAAGGTGAGAAATTTTGTGCTTATGGGTCTGGGGAATTGTAAAATTGACATTAATAATTTCATTAATATCTTAATAAGCAAAACCCATTCTAAAGTGGCTTTTGATATTAGTGGTGTATAGGGTGTTTGTAGGTCCCACTTAAATAAGTTATCTGTCCCTTTGAAAACCTCTTGCCATATGGGTTTCTAGGGTTGTTATATATCTTTAGGGTTTTCAAACATTTTGTTGGAATTCCACTGCCCTATGGACTCCTCTTCTGGCCCTTTTAGGATCGGATATGCACCTCATCCTTCAAAGGGTTTGTTTCTGTTGTAGTTAGGGTTAATGGGTCCCATTAAAATAGCTTCGAAGAGGGAAACTTTCCCTTAATCTGAATACTTTATCTACATGCAGAGACATGGAAAGTTTCACCAAGAAGGCCCACCCCACCCCATCCTTCTAGTTTGGATGATGATGATGTTCACCTATATATCAGCATACTTTGCAATGCATTATCATGGATTAGGTAGCAGAAATGATGCTTAGTTGGTAAGCTATAATGAAATTTTGCAAAGCTTCATTTGCAGATTGTGATTGATTTCTATTAGGATATGCGCTTTCTCTAGTTTGTATCAAGATTAACCAGGTGATTGATGGGCACTTTGTAAATGATTTGAAGATGCACTTTGACTGTACTACTTGGGTACATGTTGAATGTATTCAAAGTGCACTGGCCATGGAAGATTTCTTGTTGACTATACAACATCTTGATGAAGTTAGTATATTGATGATGATCAAATGTATGTACTAAAAGGAAAGTAGAAGAGTTGTGGATATGAGAAATGAAACCTGGTTATGATCTTGGAAGAAAACCCCTTGAAAATCATCTTTGGAATGCTCTCTTTAGAACAATAGTTTGTTCTTGGACAAGGACTACTACTTTTGGAGGATTTAAAGATTGCTCTATGGGCATTGCTCGAACGAAGAAGTTCCAAGTTGGAGAGCATGTTTTGAGGTTTTTATTATGCTAGGATATTCAAAACTGAGATCCAAAAATTGAAACAAGAATTTCAAACAGGCTGAAAGTCAAAAATAAACTCAAACCAAAGCCACGATGATCGAATGGCGGCGAGAATTAAGATCTTAAATCTTAAGATTTTGCATGGAGAAATATACTCACAGAAGGAGAGTTGCAATATTTGGCAGTACAATATGTAATAGCGCGAAGGAGAAGTTATCCTTGCATTCATCGGCGTCTTCCTGGACCCATAGAAGCTGATGTTTAGCTCTTTTGCATGGAACTTCTAACATGCAGCTTTCTTTTGTATGGATTGAAGAGTATTAGAGATTGATAATTGTAATTAGGGGTACACCACATCAATTAGAGTAGAATATAATCTAGATTAGCATCAATTAGGATTAGAGTAGATTGTAATATAGAGTGTACATTATATAGATATTTGTTTAATTCCCCTAACCACTGGCTCAATGGAGCCCATGGAGGACCTAGCTAGCTAGCTAGGTCTCCTTCGGGTGACTCGATCAGCTCTAATCTATTAGATATAGATCATTGTAATATTATGGTGTATATCAGAGAGATAATTGTAATTATGTGCCTATTAGATACACTATCAATTATCTATCTTCATTAATCCAAGAGTACTCTTAGGTGGTTATGAAATGGTTGAGGAAGAACTCTAAACTATGATTGATCCTACTATCAATCTATCACATGGATAAAATTTCGATTTCGGCCTGGGTTTTGGTCCAAGTCGAAACCAAATTTTCGTCCAAAAATTTGAAATGTTGGTAAAATCTTGGAAAAAAAAGTTGGTATGGTGTGAATGGTAAAATTAAGAATAAAATCTCTAATTTATAGGAACAAAATCTTATCTCTTTCTCTCTGCAATCCCTAAGGTATATTAGAAGATCTTGATTTAAGCCTAAATTTTTGGAAAAAATATTTTAACTATCTATCTCACTCAAATACTTTATCGAAATTATAGATTTCTTTGAATTTTTGTTTTGGTAGTGACCGAAACCAAAATTTTACGAATTTTGATGAAATTCAACACCCTAATTTGTCATACAAACGCGTAACTCCAGCTCTCTCTACACGGATTGCTTAAAACCGGAAGAAAATGAGTCAACCAATAGAACGACCGATGGATCGTGGTACTAAAAACCTCATTAGATGAGAAGGTAGTTGACTGGCAGATCCTTGAATGTACATTTTTCTTTCTATCAACTGGAAGAAACTAGAAAGGCACAAATTGCAACAATTTATCTAGACAATCACATTTGCTATAGTATTACAAAGATCATTAGAAAGATGAGCAAAAACAAGTATGCCAAGCTCAAGGTCAAACCCTTTCTTGATTAAATAAAAAATAATTAATAACTTGGAAATTCCTTTAGAAAATGTTCGATATGCTAGCCACTCTAGGCTTCATGTGTGATAATGTTGTTGTTGAGGACTCTGACCACTTTGTAATTTTTGAAAGCTCATCCTAATTCTTTCGCTTGTTTTTTCTTCTGTCAATTAATCATCTCCTACATTCATAGGCCATAACATTCTACGCTAGTATCTATTAAGATATTCGTTAGATGCATTGGAAAGCTCTTTTCAATATTTGGATGCGTTGGAAAGCTATTTTCAATATCTACAACAACTACTTCTACGCTTTTCACATGGTTTTGTTGTTTTATGTATCAAAAAATGTCAAAATTTTAGATAGATACAATGTTTGTGGCGGGCGGGATTTAGGGGTAATCAAGTCATAATTAGAACAAGATTTAGACTATGATCATTTCAATATCTACAACAACTACTTTCTATGCTTTTTCACATGGTTTTGTTGTTTTATGTATCAAATAATGTCAAATTTTAGATTCATGTGGCGGAATTTAGGGGTAATCAAGTCATAATTAAGACAAGATTTAGATTATCATAAGATTTATTTGTTTATTTTTTAAGGTATTTTTAGGGATTATTTAGATGACTAGGATATATAGATTGGAATCGATCGATGATTGAGATTGTGGAGGAATTTTTAGGGCATATTGCTTTCTAAGAACACGTATAGTTGCGACAGGATCTATTATCTTTTTTTCTTTTTTTTTTTCAGAGCTTCAATGGAATTTGAGTTTCTTGTTGAATGAGAATGTTTTTTCATTATATGAGAAAAGATCTCTTATCCTTGAAAGTGTTTCTCATCAACTTGTTAATGTGATCAAATCAAATGGTTGATAAATTTCTTGTTATTTGTATAACGATGATCGATCGTGCATTTAGATTATGCTAGAAAAAAAAAGATGATAAAAGAAAAGATCACACACAACTAATTACTATTTCTTAGTGCATTTTGTGCTTGTGCCTAAGAAGCTAAGAGTTGAAACTGATCATCAACAAGAATGTTTGTTTGTCAAGTTCATCAGCTGGGGGCACAGATGTTTTGTTGGAATTCAAAAATATGGTATTTATCCCTTCATCGAATCTATATAACAAGTGACAAAGAGTGGCTGAGATCCACTATGTTTCATATCAATGGTTGAGATTATCTCCCACCCAATTTTGGCAAATACTTTGTCTGGGAGTGCCGTGGCCGGCCGGGCACGGGCCACCCACTAGTTTATATATAAAATTGAGAACTCCGTGGTTTCTTAGAAAAAAAATTATTATTATTATTATTTTAAAGGTCGGATAACCTCTAATTAGACACTTAATTAAAAGCGTCCAACGCCAATAAGATGGTGAAACGTGGATTAGAGTCAAAACCTACCTAAGAAATCCATTCCCTTTTTAAAAAACAAAAAAAACAAAAGAGGTACAATCAATTGACAAGGTCTTTAGGTTTCTTACGTACACATGGCGTAACTTTATTGGTGTTTGACTCGATCTTTTTGTGTCCAACATCGTGCGACGACGCTACAGATGTTACTTGGGTATTATTATTTAAAGGATGATAATATGATATAGGAAACTTGTTGAATAATACATTGCAGAAAAATGTTTGTAGATATATAATCAAATGTTTGTCATTGCAAACATTTGTTGGGAAAATATTCGTATGGTTGGGGAAGGGAGAACTGTTGGGGGAAAACCAAGGAGGATGAGAGAGTCATTTGCCTACTGTTTGCAGCTATTTGCAATCACTTTTTGGAAGAAAAAAAAAAAAGATTGGGTCTAGTGCGCAAATATTTGTTAGATATATGTTGCGCCACCGAGAATATGCAAATGCCGCAAACATTAATCGTAGCAAGCAATTGGATCTTAGAATCCGGCATGAATGGACGAACAAATGGGTTGATATATCAACGGTTGGACTCAGGTTGGACTATGATCAGCCAATCCCAGCCCAATAATTACGAGGTTCTACTGTTCAAATATAATTCGATGTGATGCATAAAAATATCTCAAACAACCATGTTGCTGTAATGCAGTTGTAACATGCGACCATCTGCATCAATGAGCCCTACGATAAGAATTTGCGTCACCTCGAGATGGCCAAATTTGTTGACATGGGCTTGGTACCTATAGATGACGAGAAAAAGTTTGATGGACGGTGCTTGCATCCAAATACCCATTCAATGGATCTGAAAAATCTCCGCGGCTTACACATTTTTGTTAATTAAATTTACAAATTATTTGTCTTTTTTGTGCACATGGTGACTTTTAATTGGGAGTACTTTTCATCAACTTTGACGCAAGCGCGTCCATCAAACTTTTTCTCCTAAATGGCCTATTTGAGTTCTAGGCAGCTCCCTATGGGATCTTGATTGAAGCTTTTACCCATGATCCATGAAAAAAATTTCGAAGCGGCCGGGATTTTTGAAGCGGGGTTCATGCGCCAATGATTGCACGCGGCATATACCGATGGTTACTTTTTAAAAAAAACTTTAAAACCAAAGCCTAAACTAAGGGTATATGTGGCGCGCGCGCGCTCATTGGTCGCAGTTTCAAAAATCCCACCACTTCAAGAAAAAAAAAAATTTCATCTATCTTGTGTAAGGTTTTAGGACCATCAGCCACCATCACGACACCAAGCCGTGTACTGTAAGGAAACATGTATGCATCCCAGCTAGCATTAAGAATCTAAGATGCCTAAACGATAACATGTCCCAAATCCCATATTGGACCTATCTTAACATGCCTGGCAGTCAAAATCACCATTGCAGGTCCATGCCCAAAGTGGCGGGAGCGCCTTACGGGTCTTGTGGTCCAGGCGCCTCAACAGCGTTGCGTAGCCGAAACAATACTATATGAACAATCATTACCCGAGGCATCACCAACACATCCACTAATACAAGCAAGGTTTAAAAGAGGCCATTATAATGGTATAACGGATTGGGGGTGTTACCGGTTTTTCTCTTAAAATGTTGTTAAAACAAATTTAACGGACAGGGCAAAAATAGGAAAAAAAAATGAGAAATTAACGGAAAAACAAAAAAAATAGTACTGAAATCGTTGCATTCCAATCTTGTAGTTTTCTAATATGGGATTAAAATTTTTCACAAACTTTACTCACTTGTATACATTACAAGTAAAGTAGTTTGGAGCCGATTTTCTATTAACCCAAAAAGGGTCTTGGTTAAATAATTTAACCACATTATTCTCCATACTAAGGAGATGAAAATTCAATATGGACCCGCCTAAAAAAATAAGTGGGTCCCATTTCTATTTATGCTCATAACCCCGCTAGTCACATTTTCAAGTTTTTTCAACCCGGATTTTTCATATGAGCCTACAAATAAAAAATAAACAAATGATGTCTAACCATTGGATTATAGTCATTTTCATGGGTTGATTTTAACCGTATGAATTTGAGCATTATTGACCATTATTTTGGGTACAAGCTAGGATCCAAAGGTTAGAAATCATCAATCAAGTTGAGTTTTGGTTTGTATTTGGCTCATCTATAGATTGCCAGACATATGGTTAGCGTCCTCTAAAGTATGCAGAAAGGCTCATATTGTGGGCGGTCAGTGAAGTTCTACTCTCAAGTGTTTTCACAATTTGTGGGGTGCAAATAAATTTCCCCAAAGTGAAGGTGTATATTTACTTTTACGAAACCATTTAAGCATGGTTTTAAAAATGGCCGTTTATACGGTTACGCCCCAAGCCCGTTTCCGTTAAAACCGCTTAAGCACGTTTTATCGGTTTTGAAAAAAATGGCCATTTTTTTTGTTTTAACGGCAGTTAAAATCGTTTAAACAGCCGTTTAATTCTAAAAATTTTGTGAAAAAAACAGCCATTAAATCCGTTTAATTTCCATTAAATTCATTTTTTTTTTTTCAAATTTCAAAATTTGAATTTCAGCGCCATTTTTTCAGTTTTTTTCCATTAAAATCCATTTAATTCCGTTTTTTCCCATTTTTTCCATTTTTGCCCCTAGCCGTTTCAATCCGTTTAAACGGTTTAAACGGTAACGCCCCCAGTCCGTTTAACCGTTAAAACGGACTCCTTTAAACCTTGCATTTAAGTGCTTTGGGTATTTCAGTAAAAAAAAACTCTTAAATCGACCGTGTCTTGGGTATTTTAGTAAAAATGTCTTAAATCGACCTTTCGCTTTATAGCCGTGGAGATTTATGATTTTGGGCAACAAGGTGTATACTTGCAAGAATGACACCCACTCACTGTGCATGTTTACAAAAATAGAAAGAAAAAAAAAATACACCCACTCTGCATGCCTAATGGTTTAAAAAACGGTCCTAATAATGGAAACGGACCTCCCCTGTTATGTTACGTATCTTTTTTAACACTCAGGAAATAACGACTGTTATTTTCATTATAATGGCAGTTATTTTCGTTATAACGGCTATTATTCATTTTTACCCCTTGTGTTACAAATCCGTTATAACGGCCATTATAACGGAAAAAACAGTAACGCCCCTAGTCCGTAATATAATGGCCCCTTTTAAACCTGGTTGACGCTTCAATACATCCTCATAGAGAAGGTTACATAGTGCTGAAGATGGAGAAGACAAAATGACCAATCCCAAGGTGTGAAGTAAGCTACATTTGGCTAAGTGGTCAACGCCAAAATTACTCTGTGGAATGAAGCAAAGTTTAAAAAACGGCTGTTATAACGAAAATAACAGCCGTTATAATGGATTTGGACCTACCCCATTATGTTATGGACCATTAAAACACCCAAAAAATAATGGCCATTATAAAGAAAATAACGGTCGTTCTTTTCCGTTATTCGTCCGTTATAACAAAAATAACGGCCGTTATTTTGTGAAAAAAAGGCCGTTATTTTCATTTTTTTTCCGTTATATTCTATTTTTGAAATTTTGAAATTCAAATTTTAAAATTCTGAATTTCAGCGCCATTTTTTCTGTTTTTCCATTTTTGTCCCTGAGCATTTTTTTATTGTAACGGAAAAAACGGTAACGCCCCCAATCCGTTATACCGTTATAACGGTCCCGTTTAAACCTTGGAATGAAGCACCAGTGCACCACCCGGCTCTTAGCATAAGCTTTCATCATCTTTACATCCTAAAGCTTCAAATTTTAAGAAAGCAATCTCCTTCACTTAAAAACAACCCAAAATGTCAATTTACCTAGTTACATAATCCTAGCAGTCTAACAAAGTGGCATCTTTTGGTAATTCCAAAATTTTTGCCCAACGATCCAATTTTAATGTGGCAAAATAACCAAGGAACAGGCCTCTGGGGCATGGATTCCATCAGTGGTGATAGTGCTGAGTTGGCATCACTTTTTGCCAAAGCAAAACCATTGTCAGATTCTCAGAATCCTCGCCCCAGAAGACCAGTCTTGGGAGCTTGTCAAAAAAGGCCTGTCCCAGGAGCTTGTTCCAATAACTGGTCAGGCTCCTGGGATAGGCCTTTTTTGACATGCTCCCGAGACATGCCTTCTAGGGCATGGATTCTGAGAATCCAAGGGTGGTGATAGCGCTGAGCTGATATCAATTTTGGTCAAAGTAAAACCATAGTCGGATTCTCAGAATCCACGCCCTAGAAGACAAGTCTCCAGAGCATGTCAAAAAAGAGCTATCCTAGGAGCCTGACAGTGTACTCGCAGCAACACTTTTGCTACAAGGTTCCTCTGTAGTCTGTAGGATACCTACCTTAAAAAAAAGTAAAAATTGCTAGATAAAAAAAAAATGGTCGGGCTCAAGGGACCCCCTTTTTTGATCCCCATCTTGGCGTACCCACGTAGAAGATGAATCAATGGCTGATTTTTGGTGGGGATGATAACCTCACCATATAGATCACCCCAACAAAAAATCAGCCCATTCTAAATTTCTAACCCCATCAACTGTGGTTTTAAAGTTACACGGTAAAAATCGACGGTCCATAATGCTTCTTCAGCTTCAAAACCAGTCTATGAATATCAGAATGAATTGAATTTTTGTGAGGATGATCTTCCTCACCAAAAATCAGCCATTGATTCATCTTCTACGTGGGTACGCCAAGATGGGGGGTCAAAAAAAGGGGTGAGAAATGGGGGTCCCTTGAGAAGTACATATTTTAATTAAAGATATGGCTTTTTAGGCAATTTTTCTTGTCTTATGGGGGGTTGCATATGTGCAAATTTCTCAAGGGTTAGTTTGCTATTGCCGGCATTCCTAAAAAAAAAGTCCAATCCCGCCATGTTAAACCCGTGCTTAAAATTATAACTTCAGTTGAGCATTTTACGATTACGTGTCATGCCTAGGCGAAGGTCCCCTATAAAAGTGAACCCTCCTATAAACAATGATTTTTTTTTACCGCACACCCATTTTGAGTCCAATTTTGCTCATTGTTCATGGAGGATCACCAACATCCATATGAGTCACATGGCACAATCTTAGATACCACTGCATGTTTGGATGTTTGGCCCATCCTATCCTTAGGTGGACCTACATACCAATCAGCCTGATTATTGACTTCTAATCGTTGGATCTTAGTCTTTCCAAGGGTTGATTTTTTTTTATCCGTGGGTTTTCATATCCAACAGCTAAAACTCACCAATTAGGTTTTTTCGGTCCAAAGTTGTAATATAGTAGTCTCTTTCTAAACATAAAAAGAGCTAGTTGAAGAAGATTAACTACTACTGACAAGACAAGAGTTGAGTCCCAAGCCAAACTGAGAGTAGTACTAGAACACTGGGTTACCTATTCCAACTACCAACGAATACGGTATTCATGATATGATCGGTGATACCATGGAAGTATACATTGATGACATAGTTGGGAAAACTAAAAAGAAAGAATACCACATGTTCGATCTTAGGAACATGTTTTGCATCCAAACTATGAGTGTGCCATGTGGCTCATATGGAGTTTGGTGATCTTCTGTGAGCACTCGACCCAGAGGGCATCACGATGGGCTGCCATGAAAATATGGAGAGGTGGCACATCCTTGGAGATCACTGACTCAATCCATGTTTGACCTATCATAGGTGTATCTACAAACAAAAAATCAGCCTGATTGGTGACTTGTAACTGTGGGCACTGAGTACCCAAAAAAAAACTCTCAAATCTAACCCATGAAAAATACTCAAAGCCAACTGTTCAAAATCACTAAAGGGCTGATTTTTGGGTCTGTAGCACTAGGGATGGGCAAACATCCATACGGTCATTGGCCTCTAAAAAGGGTAAAACTTTGCTGGCCACATTGCACACTCTTAGAGGATGCTGACCATATGGATGTTTGGCCAATCCCTAACTTTGATGACAGGGCTCGTCATAAAAGGAGATGACAGGGTTGTAGATCTCAGCACGTGGATTTTGTAGGGCTGACGGTGTACCTGCACCTGTACCCAGGTAAGTGTTTTGGCAAAAAGCACTCAAGTACGCCCTAGATACATGTGCGGTGAGGACAAGGCTACGTGTTGAGATCTGCAACCATGTCATCTCCTTTGATAACAGGGCCCAGTGTCATTTTAATCTTATGTGGACCTACAAAGACAAAGCAAAAAAATCAGCCTGATTTGATTTCTTGTGCCCCAAATAATGGTCAATAATACTCAAATTCCCATTGGTAAAATCATCAACCCATGAAAATACTCCAATCCAACGCTCAGAAATCACTAATCAGGTTGATTTTTGACGTGTAGGTCCACCTATGGATTGGGCAAACATCCACATAGTCAGCATTCTCTAAGAATGTGCCACATGGCTCATATTGTGGGTTTTTTACCCTCAGTGTCACGTACTGGCGTGGCTCATACTGACGTCCATGAGCGTCCCTTGTCAAAGATTTATTCCGAGAGGTGGGACGAATAAAACTTTGATGACAGGGTGCAATAGGAGCCACGCAGCATGCTCTTAGAGGACTCTGACCGTATGGATGTTTGGCCAATCATTAGGTGGACTTTCAAACCAAAAATCAGTCCGATTAGTGCGTTGGATTGGAATTGTTTTCATGGGTTGATTTTAACCGTGGAAAATTTGAGCATTATTGACCATTATTTGAGGTACAAAGATCCGAGGGTTTTAAATCACAAATCAAGCTGATTTTTTGCTTGTAGGTGCATATAGGGATTGGAAAAACATCCATACGGTCAGAGTCCTCAAAGAGTATGCCAAGTGGCTCCTATTGCACCCTGTCATCGGCATTAAAGTCTTACTCAGGTGGGACCTACACTACTTTTTCAAATATTCTCCTGTCCCATCGTGTGGTGTTGATTGATTGTTGAACGGCCCTAGATTTGCGTGACGCCCTTTTGTTCACGCAATACATGAGTAAAACTTTGATGATAGGCGCCGCCATGGAGGCCGATGACAGGGCGCAATATGAGTTACGTGACATACGCTTAGAGGACTCTGACCGTATGGATTTTTTCCAATCCCTAGGTAGATCTACAAACCAAAAATCAGCTTGATTAGTGATTTCAAACCCTTGGATCTGTGTACCCCAATTAATATGCTCAAATTCCCACGGTTAAGATCCACCCATGAAAATAACTCCAATCCAATGCCTAGAAATCACTAATCATGTTGCGTTTTCGTTCGTATGTCCACCTAGGGATTGGCCCCACATCCATACGGTCGGTATCCTCTAACAATGTGCCACGTGGCTTATATTGTGGGCTGTCATCAGTCTGGATGGCAGTCCGCTGTCATCAAAGATTTCTCGCTCACTGCATGTTATGAGCGAAGCCGTCACTTCACACAATACGAGCCACGTGGCACCTTCTTAGAGGGCGTTGACCGTATGGATGTTTTGCCAATCACTAGGTGGAGCTACAAACCAAAAATCAGCCTGATTACTGATTTACAACCTTTGGATCGTTGCTAACACTCAATAATGCTCAAATTCCTATGGTGAAAATCAACCCATGAAAATAACGTCAATCCAACGCTTAGAAATCACTGATCAGGTTTATTTTTGGTTTGTAGGTCCATCTAGTGATTGGCCAAACATCCATCCGGCATCGCCATCTAAGAGTATTCCACGTGGCTCGTATTGTGTGCTGTGATCGGCTTCGCTCACAACATGCAGTGAGGGAAGGTTTACTCCTCCAAAATTGAACAATCTGATTACACTGCATGTGCAAATCCGCGTCAATACGACGGTCCTAGACAAAGTCGAATCAATCAATGGTCATAAGCGATTCAAATCCCGCAACCGGATAGAATTGAATGGAGGAACAGGATCCGTGGAGCCCACCCATGTAACCGTGATTAGCCTCATGATGATGAAGATCAAATTTTCCCGATGGACGGTCCGGATGCAATATGGTGTTTTAGGATATAGGTTGTGGACCCATGTGTCGCATAGACGACCTTTCCCCTTTCAAGTTTCCATCCTACCCTTATCTAGGTTACAGAAAAAACACGCAAAGCCCTCTGGTGGGGAACGAAGTCGAATTTCTAGGGTTTATCACACCAAACGAAGCAATCAAGATGAGCATGACCCAATTCGCAATGGTAACCATCTTTCTCCCTGTCTTATCTCTCGATCTCTCGATCTCTCGACGTTATTGTAGAATTGCAACAGAATTTACACTGAATTTATGCTACTCTGTGAATTGAAAGACTTTGTAATTCTGAAAATTCTGGGTTGGAGAGCTCCTAAAGATCACAAAATCATCAGAAAACAGTATTCTTGAGAAATTAATAGAAATAACAAACCGAACAATCGATTTGAATTTGCTTTTTTTCTGAAAGAAACAAATGTTCGCAAAAAAATTAGTTTTTTTTTTTGTGGTGCAACCAAACTTGCCCATCCAGTGAATTTCCGGAATTATTGGGGTTTCTGCTAGAACAGTAACAATCCGATTCTAAAATTCGATTATAACAAAAGTTGTAAAATTTGGTTTCGATCCTGGCCGTACTCGAAAAGAAATTTATCAAGATACTGCACATTTTGCATTTGAGTTAGTCGAAATTGGTTGAAGTTTTGAAATTGCGACCGAAACGAAATCTTTAAATTTTTAAAATTTCACCAAAATATGAAACCTTGATTATAACGGTTGTTACAGCTGATGGAATGTTTACTACATTGTTATAATATATTTTTGTCCTAAGTTTATATAGACTAGCAGAGGGACATGTGGTTATGGAATTGCCCTTAAGTAGTGGAGAATCTGTTGAAATGGTTTGTGGGTATACCATTCCCCTGTTTATCACGTCCAACCTTGTAGATATGGAAAAGCTATGATATAATACGCTGATGGTGCTGAGTCTGCTGACCGATACATAATGATCTCAGGAAACTCAAACAATAAAGGGGAATACCATTCACCTGTTTATCATGTCCAACCTTGTAGATATGGAGAAGTTATGGAATATTTACCCAAGGATACTTTGAACCATGACTCTTCCATGGGGGATTGACTTTCTTTCCAGATATTCCACTGCACATAGGGTTCGCTTTGTTACCCAGAATTGAGCTGGATTTTGATTTGTGATTCTTGGAATCACAAATCTCTGTGTTAAGGAGGACCCAATTCCAGGAAATATATTTCCAGTTCCAGCCCATTTCCTGGAATTAGAAGTTTTATGGGGGAGGAGAAACTTCTAATTCCTGGACTTCTATGTTTGGGTAGAGAGAATTTTTATCGTGCTCCAACTCTCACACCCCTATTTTCACTCATCCCTAGGTGGACCTATAAACCAAAAATTAGCAAGATTAGTTGTTTGTAACCATAGGATTGGTATTTTTTTATTAGTTGATTGTTAACTGTGGGATATCTAGCAGTATTTGGGGTGCTCAGATCCAAATGTTAGAAAATTCTAATCAGCCTGATTTTTAGCGTGTAGGTCCACACAGGGATATAGACTTTAATAAGGGCACAAGGTCAAAAACCGAAGCAAAAAACAAGAGCCCAGTAGGTCGAGGAGGTCTAATATTGTGCCACATGGCTCATACTGTGGTCCATCGTCAACAAATTATAAATTTGTAACCGTTGGATTGGTGCCTCTTATGGGGTTGATTTTTAACCGTGGGATATCTAGCAATTGTTGGGGTACGAAGATCCAAGGCTTAGAAATTAGCCTAATTTTTAGTAAGTAGGTCCACCTAGGGCTGTACCTAACCGTTGCATTGGTGTCTTTTATGGGTTGATTTGTAACTGTGGGACATCTAGCACTAGTTGGGGTATGAAGACTCAAAGCTTAGAAATAACTAATAAGCCTCATCTTTAGTATGTAGGTCCACCTAGGGATGGTACAAATATTCATATAGTATTAGTGATTTGCAACCGTTGGATTTGTGTCTTTTTATGGGTTGATTTTTAACCATGGGATATCTAGCATCATTTGGGGTACTCAAATCTAAAAGTTAGAAATAATCAATCCGATTTTTAGTATGTAGGTCCACCTAGGGATGGGGAAAACATCAATATGGCCTGTTGTCTCTAATAATGTGCCACATGGCTCATAATGTGGTCCATCATCAATCTTGATTGATGATGGACATTCATATTTGTTGCATCATATGCCACTTGGGCTTTAGCCATTAAGATTTTGAAACGGGTTAATCATGGTCAAAAAATTATCAAAATAATTTTATTTATTTAATCTTATTAATTATTTTGCAAGTCTACAACAAACTATTTACATGCACGAGATGATATTTCTCAATTCTGTTAGATATCCAAACAGTTAAAATTAGAATTTATGGGGAATTCTAAGTAAATTCTATGGTGCAACCAAACACAAGAAATTTCAATTCCGAGAAATCACAAATTCTGGAATTCTATTTTCAATTCCAAATCCATGTCTGGTTACCAAACAGACCCATAGTGTTTCTCCAATTACTTAGGCGATCAACCACTTGGATTTCCTTACTCTTTCAACCTTGTAACTAGGACACTCCATTTTCTTGAATTTGCAGTGTTGGACACCGTGTCATATTCACATGTTGAATACATGCAGCTCTTTTAACGTCTTAACTTATTTACATATTTTGTTTTCAGCTATAAACTATTTATTGGTTATATGATTTTAATGCATATCAGATTATGTAAATATGTTCTTTCTATGTCATATACTTAACATGAGCCAAAGTTTCTTAGAAAAAAAGTACCTCTCAGCATATGGAATAAACCATATGGACGTGTCATTGTGTTGGATTTGTGGGGATCAGTGTGTCTGACACTTCGTATTGGTGTCAGACATCAACGCACATGCCCGTGTCTTTAATCTTTATTACATGGCTTTCAACACAAGAATCCATTCTATCAATAATTTCCAAATGGCATTACAAAATTCTAGAGTAATCTGTTTCTTATAATAATCTCCTATTACGCTGATTTCCTTCTTTCTATGCGTCCCAACAAAGTGGAAGAAGAAGAATTCTCCAACGTATTTTTTTTTTTTTTTTGACCAAGGGCTGAAAGGCCCACCCCACCAAAGACATCAACTTTGTCTCTTGGGAAGACCCACGACATCTCGAGTAATAGGAAAGAAGTTCCACACTTCTCTAGCTACTTTATAATGAAGCATAAGATAGCTAATCTTCTCCTTGTACTCCTTAGAGAATCACCTTTGTTAGCTTGTTACTATAAACTGTTGTGTGTCCATATATATGTATGTAACAAGGACACAACACTTATAGGGTCTTTGCCATGTCGGACATGTCGACACATCCCAATACATATTTTGACATGTATGACAGTGTCACCCTTTATTTTAATGAAATAAATGATTGATTGTCGTGTTCCATCCTCCATATGGTACTTTGTTAAATTGTTAAACACAACTGTAGTTGTTTGATAGTCTTCCCTCTTATGAATCTGCTTATATTTATTATGTTATTGATAGATCCAAGGCATATAAAAATTTCTTTTACTTTTCATATATTTCTTCCCTTATTCTTATTAAAAAAAATTCAATCTAAATACAACTAAAATATTATATTATTGTGTATGGACATGTCTACATGTCAAGCTTCTTAAAGACGTCATGTCAGACAACTTGTATTTGTGTGGATGCCAACACACGTACGCGTGTCATGTTACATAGTACATCTGCATCCTTTGGACAGCACTATACATTTCTTTTGAAGACCTGATTATACAACTGCCACCATAAGAGACTACAACAGTTCCACAAGTACATGCCAATTTAATAAATGTTGAAATTGAGAAACATCTGAATGTTCATAACTTATTAGGTATGCTCATTATAATGGCAATGTGATTTCACTTGGTGGACTCTTTAGGTTCCAAACTATAGAGTCCAACATTAAGAATTCTGTGACATTCTTTGGTACATTTCAATTGTATATGTTCCTGCGCATGATTTCGTTTGACCTGGTACCTAATTATGTCTTGTTAACTAGCCGTGCAACACTGTTTATGTGCTGCATGATCATAGCTGCTTTTAATTCTGAGGATATACAATTGATACAAAACATTGAGATAAACTAAAAGGGTTTGATTTTAGCTCCCTTATTTATAATGCTTTTCGAATTTTCTATTTCTTTTTTTTTTTGTTTGCATCTTATAGTTTTATATCAATTTCATCCTGCAGATCGAGGAGTTGGCTTTTCTTATTAAGGACAATTTACCTTGCAAGCATCTTGTTCTCTCCATTGAAGAGGCCTTGGTTGATTTCCTTCAAAACGACACAAGGTAAGCATGCACTAAAAGGATTGGGAAAGTTTGTTATGTTGGAAGATAAATTCTTTATATAATTTTTTTTTTTTTTTGGGTAAGTGTATGTATTTCATATAAGAAGAGGAAACCCCAAATAAGTACAAAGGAGGATTTAACTCCTTGGAGGAGGAGATGAATCCTCGAACATCTCATCCCATCGGAAAACAAAGGACTCAAAGAAGCATCCTCGGAAAAGAGGCGAACAAGAAGAGTAGATATAGAGAAGAGATTTCACTTTTAAGACCACTTCCCGAACATCTTTCTCTCTGTCTTCGAAAATCTTGAGATTCCTCTCCTTCCGTATCACAGAATTGATCGCAAAGGGTAAGAAGCTCCAAAGTAGCCTCCTTCTCCCAGAGAAAAGAGTCCTCCCCACATCCTTGGAAGAGGCCGCTCACACGGTGTGGTACTACGAAGGGAATCCCGAACAAAGCAAAGAGCGTTTGCCAAATAGCTAGGGAGAATTGACAATGAATGAATACGTGATCCCCAGTCTCGCCTTCCTCTTTACACAAAATGCACCTATTAGGGAGCATCATACCCCTACTAATAAGGTGATCAACTGTCAATATCTTATTGTGAGAGGCCGTGCATGCGAAGAACTTCACTTTTGAAGGCCACACAACCGATACTAGAAATTCCTCCAAGGACCTCGGTAAGCTGTTGCGGTAGAAAGAGCAAACCAAGAATTTGCCTTTGGGATCCCACCTCCAAATCCTCTTATTGGGATCCTCTCCCAATCTAGGATTCTCACCTATCTACCAAGGAGTAAAGCTAGCCCATCCACTTCCAAGTCGTTTAAATTCCTTTTAGAGCCAAGAATCCATGAGTAATCATCTTCTTTCTTGACAAGACAATCCTTAATCACCTCACCTTGACAACCCGAAATCGAGAATAAATTAGGAAATGCCTCCATCAACGGAACCTCCCCATACCACTTATCTTCCCAGAATCGCACCCTATCTCCCCTGCTCACCTTACTAAGAATGCCCCTCTCGAACTTCTCTCGAGACCCTGCAATCCCTCTCCACATGCTAACACCATAAGATGTTTGAACATAATGACTACCCCACCCATTCACCAAGATCCCATATTTATCTAATTGTCTTTCGACATACTTTCTGTAAAGTTGTTGTTCTAAGAGTCCTCTTTGTATTCTCTCCCACTCACCCTTTTCCCCTTTATTTGGTAGAGACCTTATCACTTGATAAACCCATCCCAACCTTGTAGAGAAGATATCCCATTCCATCGTCGATGTGGCAAATTGTCCCAACCTCCCCGTTTCATTATTAACCCTTGCAACCTTTAAATCCTATTTCCATGTTAATATATCTATTTTCTTCTATGTTCTCTCCCATTGATTGGAAAGCTGGCTATATATCACAATATTGCGGACAATTTCTTGTGATATCCTAGCAATATATGAAAAACAGGAAGAATTATTAAAGGGTATTGTATAAATGTTGGTTTCTCTTAAAACTTAGTGAGAATATTTGATTAACTCTCTCCAATGTTGAGAATTACTTCTGTTACCAGCCTTTTTTTTTCTTCTCTTCCCCAATGACAAGCTCTATGGACGTACATCTATGATACTTGATTTAGTTATTATTTTTATTCATGAAATCTTTCTATAATATATTCTTCAGTGACATGCCCCCAAAAAATTGCCAATGTACTTAAAAGTGCCCTGAAAAGGAGTTTTAATATATATCCTCATCATCACAGAAATTGACTTATGCAACATTTGACAAGTTAATTGATTGCTCCCCACCTCGTAGAAAAGATATTCCAATCCATCCTTTCTGTAGTGAACTTTCCCAACGTCCTTAGAGTTTTTAACCTTGTAACCTTCAAACCAATTATACAATATTTTTTATAAGTAAAACTTTATTAGAGGCAAAGCCAGAAAAAGAAACAGGCGGAGCAGCTTTTTATAAGTGAAACTTTATTAGAGGCAAAGTCAGAAAAAGAAACAAGCGGAGCAGCTTGTGAAGTCAAGATGAACTACACAGAACCAACCCCAAAACAAAAATTTACTTGTTTCTCCTAATTTCTCTCCATTGAGTGGAAAGCTAGCTACATGTCGCAATTTCTTGTGATGTCCTATAAATATATGAAAAAGTTGTTAAGGGGAAATGTTGAATTTTGGTAGCTAAAACTTAGTGAGAATATTTGATTTAGGAGATTTTTTATGTTGAGAATTACTCTCCTTTCTTTCATTCCTTTCTCCTTTTTGACTGGTGTACCATGAGTTGTCAAAAGCAAGGTTTAAAAAACGCCCGTTATAAAATAACGGCCATTATAACGGATTCGGACCTACCCCGTTACGTTATGGACCGTTAAAACGCCCAGAAAATAGCGGCCGTTATAACGAAAATAATGGCTGTTATTTTCCGTTATAACGAAAATAACGACCGTTATTTTCTGGAAAATTTTGTGGAAAAAAACAGCCGTTATTTTCATTTTTTTTCCGTTATTTTCCCCTTTTTTCCCTTGAGCGTTTTTTTTCGTTATAATGGAAAAAACGGTAACGCCCCCAGTCCGTTATAACGGTCCCCTTTAAACCTTGGTCAAAAGTATTATAATATTTTATAGAACTTGTCTTGTGATGCCCAAAATTGGACAAGTTCTTGTAAAAAAAAAATTTGGACAAGTTTATGTTTTCCTTCATATGATTCACATGATACTTTCTTTTTTCTTGTTTGCTTCTCCTGAGAAGGTCTTGGAGCTGGCTGTTTTGGGAGAACTTGAATTTAGTTAAATGCTTGAGAACATGCAAGGATTTTGTAACTAAAGATTACTGAATTGACATGTAGTAAAAAAGAAAAAGGTTTACATGTAGAAAGTATTTGAAAACACCATTTCCAAGTACTTGTCAAAAGAACTTGAACTTTACAGGAAATGAGCTTTGATACTTGGATACCTATACATGGCCATCGTATCCGTGTTGACTTGACATGACACCGGACATTCCACCAACAACACTACCGCCTTTCCTTTCCTCAACTGAATACCATTCAAGGAATCACCTTGTATTTCCAAAGACCTAGCAAAATTTTCCTTATAAAAGTAAATTATGATATTTTGCTATTTCTTGCCCTTCTATGGAAGACACTAGTCACAATGTGAATGGAATTTTCACAACCCTACATCCTTGGAGAAGAGAATTTTTTTTGATAAATATAACATTCATAAAAAATGCAAAAAGTCGAGCAAAAGCAAGATACAAAGCTAAAGAGTTCAAGATGACCTACAGCAAGCTAAGAAAAGCAAAAACAAAAACAAGGCAAAGGAACCGAACACACTAACTCCCACCCCTGGAACAAAGGATGTCCCAATTCATCTTGAACTCCGAAAGGAACGAAATCCAAACCTCACTAGCAACATCACAATGCAACAACAGGTGGTTAACTGATTCCCCACAATGCTTGCACATCGAACAGTAATCCACAATGATGATCCCTCTAGAAATCAAATGATCTACCGTCAAAATCTTCTCTAGTGCAACCATCCACAAAAAGAACGCAATCTTGGAAGAAATTCTAGAACTCCACACCAAAGGCTCAGGAAAGCTAAAGCCAACATTGCTATCTAGAGCCATATAGAAGAATCGAACCAAGACGCTTATCCTGAGCCAAGGGAGAAAGGTTGACATCATTCAGCCGACGTAGTAATCTAGTGAGGGGTTCAATCAATCTCCACGCTTATCCTGAGCCAAGGGAGAAAGGTGAACCACACAGCCTCCCCTCCTCCCCCTTCTCTCTACGAACACAATCCTGAATAGAACATCTCTTCCTCTCAGAAAGAGAGTAGAGATCTAGAAAATCAACAAAAAGGAGGCTTATCCGCACCAAATATCCTCCCAAAACTTGATTCTATTCCCTACTTGCCCCAAACCGAACTCTGGAAAAATTCCCAATAAACTTCAAGATCCCCTTCCACACGCTACAACCATAAGGCAGACGAGCCGCTCCACTTTCTCTCCCAAAGGGTGAAATCCCATACTTTCCCCCTATGACCATCCGCCACAAACTAGAAGTCTCTGCCCCAAATCTCCATAACCACTTGCCAAACAGAGCCCGTTTCATCACTCTGATCTTCTTAATCCCCAATCCTTCTTTAGACTTTGTGCTGCACACCGTCTTCCATCTCAGTAAGTGAAACTTGTGGACTTCCACCCTATCATTCCACAAAAAGTCCCTCATGAACTTTTCCAGAACAATCACCACACTACTCGGAATAGTAAACAGAGATAGATGGTTGATAGGCAGGCTAGAGAGGACACTTTTGATCAACATCAATTTTCCACCCTTCGACAAATAACTAGACTTCCACGAAGCTATCCCCCTCCCAAAACACTCAACAACAAGGTCCCAAAGGGCCTTAGATTTGTAGGTAGCTCCTAAGAGGAGTCCCAAATAAGTCGTTGTCAATCTCTCAATGTTGCAACCCAAAATACCTGCCAACCCCGTGATGTTCTCCACCTCTTCCACACCATACACCTTACTTTTGGACAAGTTCATAGTTAACCACGACACGGCTTCAAGGCGGCATAGAAGAGATTTAACCTACACTTGCATTGACTAAATCAATCGGACCTAAACAGATTAACCACTTCTCCCCAGTCATTCCTAAAAACCTCCCCAATTTTGGTTGGACTCGGGTTTCCTGAAGTCCTTTTGAGGTAATGCTTAATCCACCCCCTTTCCGGCTCCATCCAAGGAGAATCGTTGCTCTTCTTAGGACAACTGTTACAGAGAATATTCTACCAATTGCTTAGACATCTGAAACTTAACACCCCAAAATTCGTTCCCACTAGTACTATGAAACAACTAATGATTTTCCATGCCGGGTAAAATGTCTGAATGGTGATAAATTAGATCTAATTAAATGAGAAATAACTGGTTTATATATCAAAGCATTTTTTAATTATACAATTTTTTTAAAAAAATACTTGCAGTAAATATTCTCTTCCTTTAATCTTGATTAAGATTGGCCATTGATTGGAGTTTGTATGAATGGTACACTTTGAAATCTACAAGCACTCTGCAATCTACAATGACACTGTACATAAATGACTAACAATCTCTATGCTTTCCTATAAATAAAATACATTAACAAACTGGGCTGGGTTTTTCACTGTTAAGAATACATCGCTATTTCAGATTGCCAAATATTTCATGGTTCTTTGATTATTACTCTTTTTCTAACTTTGGAGGTCTGAACCTTTTAATGCGTCTTTGGTTAGTCAAGGCTACTTTCTTGATAAATTTAAAAAAATGTGTTCATTTGCTTGTGAAAGCTACTTTTCCAACTTTGGATTACAATTGTCTTGTCCTATGTTACCCATATACTTCAAAATGGGTGCCGTATCTGTGTTGTATACTTCAATTTTTAGTGTAAATGTTGTATCCATGCCATGTCGGGGCCGTGTCCTTGGCATATCTGGGTAACATTGGTCTTGTCGTGCTATGGTGTTTGGGTGGCCAATTATGTGTGCCTACTGATGCTTCTTATGCATCATCATTTAGTTGAATATGGTGATATTATTTATCCAAAGAATAGTTTTTGATTTCCTGTTTGTTGCTGTCATCTGATCCCCTTTGCACTTTTATGATTCTTGAAAAGCTTAAGACTTCTCCCCCGTGAGTTCTGTGAAATGCTCAAGTTCATAAAAAATTGACTCCTCCAATTTGTTGTATTCAACTCATTCCCTTTACTCTTGTATTATCTTTGAAAAGGTTAAGAGTTGTCAGTTGTTTGAAATGCTCAAGGTCATAGAAGATTCAGATTTTTTCCAGTTTTCTCTAAAACTGTTATAAATCTGAAACTTAGATATCTTACAAATAAGCATGTTTGACTGCAGTCCAGATGGAGTCTTGGAGCTGAAACCAATGAGTCCGTACAACCGCCTTCTCTTGCATCGTCTTGCAGATATTTTTGGGTTTGTCTCTTTATAACACTCATGTACTGAAATTAAATCTGTGTTCATTCAGGTTTTTTTTTTTACCAATGAACATTTTAGGCTGATCTGTAATGCGTGCCAATATTTTCCCCAACCTTCAGTCTTTTTCAGGGTTTGTTTCATTGATTGCAATGATTGTTTCCACGTGCTAGGTTTACCCATGAATCCATTGGTGAAGGAGATGATCGCCATTTAATATTACAGCGATGCCCAGAGTCATCAATGTATGTTGAACTACCATAAGTCTTTGGCTGGGAATCCGTCATCATGTTATTATGTTCATTTGTTAGACCCTAATTCTTTATATTTTAGGTTCTTCAGAAGTGGCAAGCTGACAATGTTTTTTATTATATAATCATTTCACGAACATATGAGCTTGTGGAAATCTGCTTCTCTGATTTAAATTTGTGATGCAATTTTTTATACAAGAAGTATGCCTTTTTCAGGCATTTTATCCTCTGTAGTCAAGGCGCGCGCCTCAAGCTCCAGGCGCAAGGCACACCTAAAGCGCCTTAGAAGGGTCAAGGCGAGGTGTGTTTAGTAAGGTGCACGCCTCAAACCAAGCTCCAGGCGCATCAGGCGCGCGCCTCAGTAAAATACATATTTTGTTGTAAAATTTTTGTTCTTTGGCCTATTATATTAAAAATCGGTATGATAGGAGAGATACAATTGAACATATCTCATTAATGAAAGCAATGAATGACTACTTGGGGAGATGGAAACAAAAGGTGGAGTAGCAGAAGATGAATTGGTGTTTGAGGATGATAGCTTGACATGGAGTGTTGTTGCGAGAGCTACTGGAGTTGGTGAATCAACATCAAATACTAGATCACAATCAAGGTCAAGAGTAAGAACAAGGGCTTTAATAAGGGAGCCGGAAGAGGAAGAGGCCAATTCGGAGGAAATAGAAGAAGAAGAATATATTGAGGCTAACACATCTGTTGATGATGGAATAAAGCTAATGATTATATTTTAAATGATAGCGATGTTAATTAGAATTAATTGTGAGCTATTTGAAATTTTGAACATTTGCTATCTTTTATGTTTTATGGCTTTTTGATTACTTATTTTGTATTTAGATAATGACGATGTTAACTAGAACTGCTTTTGGGTTACTTGAGATTTTCGACATTTGCTATCTTTTATGTTTTATGGCCTAATGATTACTTATTTTGTTATTTTATAATGTTATTTTTCTTTATTTTTTTATATTTCTTATATTTATTATAATTTTTAATATTGCGCCTCGCTTCAATCAGGCGCGCCTCGCCTTGCACCTTTAACTGCCTTGATTTTATCTTGCATATGTTGGTACTCTTTACTCTTTAAATAGAGAAATTATTAATATTATCTGTTAATTGTCTAAGTTTGTGTGCTCAATAAAACCTCTATCTGTTAATTGTCTAAGTTTGTGTTGAAAAAATCCTCCCAGTACTCAAGTGAGGTGAACTAAAACAGTATATTGGACCTTTTGTTGGTCCATATCCTTGGTCAAAGCACATGGTCCAATACAAGCTTCAGCATTCCCTCGTAAGTTAATTTTAATTTTATATTGAACAGAATCACAGTTAAAAATTATGCAACTGAATATAAACTCCTAATAGCCACTCCTGCTACTGAATCTTTTGAGAACCAATATTCTCTGCTCCGGCTACCTAATCTGCACTTGCTTCTATTCCCACTTCCACAGTTCCACTTCCACTTCCACTTCTGCTTCGTGCACCCAAGGGGATACCATATTTGAACCTTTTTTTAGGAGCTGCATTTGTATTTCTTTTTGAGTTTTTCTTGCTTTTTGAAGGGAATTACTCTCAACTCATTGCCATTGAAACTTTATTCTACTTCTCTTTCACATTTACTTTGAATTTACTACGGTCTTTATAAATCTCTACTGTGTGGTATTTCTTGGGTAGGATTGATGCTACTTTTTGTGGACCACTTTTTCCATTTTGTTTGAATAGTAAATGGAAAATGTCCCATTGACTGCAACGCTAGCAGTGGCAATGTTTTTCCTGATATTCCCATCCTATTTATATTACCTTATTTGTTTGGAATTGCAGACCTTCAGTCCTTATTAGTGATATTCTGTGGCAATATGATGAGTATCAATCTCCCACTACGTCGCCGCACCAACTCTTAAGGAGAAAAGAGGCTTTACCAGGTAAAACTTGCATTTCCTCCCGCAATGTAGTCTTTCTTTCTGAAAACATGAAGTAGAAGCCATCTTATTTCTATTTTAACATGGAGCTGGCTTGACTACTTATTTTTGTTTCATAGTTCACACCTGCATGGGATATAAACAGATCATACTATCTACAATAGATTTTATGCTACAACACTGTTAATTAGTAGCATTCTTTGGTGTTGAGAACTTAATAAGCATTTAAAATGGAGAATTTTTTAAAACACCGCTCTTGGCCATTGAGGTGTTTTTTATTTATCTGATAGAATGGTTTAAAATGTCAGTATTGGACCAAGTTTAGGTCCCTCTGGCTTTGGAAATGATGGAACCATTGTAGTATTTTTGGAAACTTGGACAGCATTATGGAAACCATAGGAAATATGCCTTTATATTTTAAGAAATGATAAAACAAGCATGAGAACACATTCGAAACTTATTATACTAGCATAAACGACCATTTGGAACAAGACAAACAAGATCAATAGCAAGTGATACCTCTTGACGCACATAACTAAGGCTCTGAGAGTTAAGACACTTAGGCTTACACACATCATTGTTCAATAGTCAAATAAATAAATACAAAAAAAAAAACTAAGTTCACCTAAGCTCTTAACCACTTAGAGCTATGATGAGGCTCAAAGTCATAATCTCCATTATGAGCACCAAGTTCACCTAAACTCTTAACCACGGAGCTATGATAAGGCTTGAAGTCATCATCTCCATTATAGGCAAATGACCAATAAAATTGCTGTCTTATGTGGTTGCAATACTGGAGCCAGCACATGTATGTGTGATTTAAATTGGTGTAGTGGACATACCTCTCGTGTTACCGAGGATCAATACCGCCTAGCACCCCCATCTGTGGCTACTCTACATACTGACCTACTGCCTAAGATGAACCATACTCATATCCATAGCCATAGCCATAGCCATAGCCATAGGGTCCATAACTCTAGAATCACAGTTTCGATACCTAGGACAGTGTATCATTTCTATTATCTTAGCATCCGTATTTGTACGATGGTGTATAAGAACTAGTTGCCCACTTGCCGTGATCACTGCTGCCAACCTAAACCCAACTATATTTCTTGATACACCCAATCAAGACTCTCTTTATGTTCAATACATCTTCTCAAAATGCATACCCAAAATAAAAAATAAAAATAAAAAACCCTCCTTTGTCCTCTCTTTCGAACCATTGAAGGTGATATTGTGTTCTTTATGTGTAAGAAGATCAGTTCAAGATTATTATTTTTTTTTTTGACATGTATTAAAAAGGGAAAACCCCCACAAAACTACACAAAAGGCGGAATTACCTTCCTTAAAAGAGAAGGATCATCCGCTAACAATTCATCTCATCTATACACAAAGGATTCAAAAAATCATCCTTTAAAGAGGGGGAGAAACAAAAGACCAAAGAAAAAGAAGAGCTTTCACTTTGAGAACTGTCTTAGCAACCCCTTCCTCTTTCCCTTCAAAGATCCTAAGATTCCTCTCCTTCTAAGTAGCCCACTAGTTCATTGAAGATCGGTTCAAGATACGTGAGATATATCTTTATTCTGAAGGCGACTGCACAATGTAGAGAGCAGGTGTTCTGGTTGATTAATAACATCAATGAACTAGTGATCATCAACGGGCTACTATGCAAAAAATACATTTTGATCATGTTATATGTAGTATGCAATACACCTAAACATTTTAGGATCTGTTGCTTGGATCTACTTGCACCAAAGTGGATTATTCAACTGCTTGTTTTATTTCACATCTACTTAGTAACTGTATAATTTTTACTTTGCACCTGGATAATGGGCATTTAGCAACCCAAGCAATTGATGATTTCATATAATGAAGCTCTTTTTTTTCATTTCTTCTGCAATCTGTCACATTTCATCCATTCTTAAATGGAATAATATTATACAGCTAGTTCATCCTGATCCTGATTTTTTTTTTTTTACAAGTCTGTTATCCTGATTCTTGAAGTCTTGTGGCTTCTATTTACTTATTTCAGCCTTGAAGACAAATCCAGCATCTTTTCAATCTTCATTAGAGGAGAGAGAAGCAGCTTATTTGGCTGCTCGTGAGCGAATCTTTTCAATGGATGATGGTGAGATAAAAGAATCATTCACACCAAAGCAGCGGAACATCCCTGTGGTTGCGCGCCGGATGATTGCACATGCGTTAGGCCAAAGGATTTGTTCTAATTCATCCAGTGAGAAGGTCACTCTTCAAAACAGTAAAGAAGAAGGGCAGACTGAGGACTTAAAGAGTAAAGAGAAGAATGAAGGCCGTCTAAATCTGAGCTTGAGAGCTTCACAGGAAGCCACTGTAATGGCCAGCCAAAATGTCAGCTCATGTGAGAGGAAGATGCATGGTAAACCAGACAGCAGTATAGCCTCTAGTAGCGCATCGCAGGGTGAAATGAAGGTGCACAAGAAACCATCCGGCAATAGATCCACTAATGGTGGTGCACCACAGACTGGAAGCACTGGCAGAGTTGTTTGTAAGGACAATTTGAAAGAGGAACATTTGGGAGCCGCGAAGAGGATGTTTGCGCAGGCTTTGGGCCTACAAGGAACCAAGGAGATTAATGGTCTTCTTTTGAAATGCACTGAAGCAAAACCAATTGGCAAGGAGTAGAGGTTGAGAAGTTGGAAACCTAGAAAGAAGTGGATCTCTTGTTTATTTCTGTTTGTCCTCAATATTCCTAAAGAGTGGCACTCTAAACGTCTTGTTTCACAAGTGCAAGCGTGAATGAGCATTTTAATGGTAAAAGGTCTTGATGGTATATGTTACTTTGAGAGGCAATACAGGACAGTAAACTCCAAATTATCTGAGATTTTATGGAGACTGCTCATTCTTCAGCGCAATTGCATGTGGAGAAGCACTTGTTCAGTGGGAAGTATGTGAATCTGGCACTGTTCTATAGCTGGCAACTGGGAGCTGGCCAAGGGAATGACATGGGAGGCGCAGGTTTGAGCAAACTGAAGCTGTGCAGAACACTTGGGTTTGGTATTGTTGCCGATGAGCTGAACTTGAGTGAAAGTATGCTTATATATATCATGTTGTACTGTACTGTACTGTACGAGGAGATTATGATCATCTCCTTGCACCCCATGAAGCATGAAGTGGGGTTGCTGAATAGACTAAGGTACCTCTAGTCAGAAACTATCGGTTTCTTTCCCTTTTGTTACAATTTGTAAGTAATACACCCAAGGGGGAAGGGGGGTTTAAGAGGATCATAGATTCGACCACGAGCAGAAAACAGATGTATGTTGTTGTTGACTTCCAGCCTATTCAGCTCTATGAAACAATTTTATTGCCATACAACTTTCTACTGGAAAATATGTTACCTTTTGATCTGTCTGAATAACCGTTTTAGTTTGGTGTGGTTGGTTGCAGAAATGCAGGTATGAATGGGATGGTAACTGAGGCTTAATTTTGATGTATAGCAAGTGCTGGACTTTGAAGTATGGAGGTAGGGCTGGCAATGGATTGGATCAACCCGGAGGTCTGATCCATTCCGGAGTAATCCAGGTCTGGAACCTTATTTTTACTTATTGGAACTGGATCAAAGATTGTCGATTCAATCTCTTATCAGATTGGTATATAACAAAACAGGGAAGTTGTCTCTCCCTCTTATCTGGCTTCATAAAGCATGGCCCAGATCTTATCCCCCCAGTGGACGGTGGATCTCCACCACTCACACCCGATTTGGGCAAATGCTTTGTTAGGGAGTGCGGTGGGCACAGGCCACCCACTAGTATATATATATGGTCTTTTTTTTGTTTTCAAATTGTAATATACAAAAAAAAAAAAAAAAGAACTTTTTTTTGTACAACATATTGGATAAGACCCAACCAATTATATCGGATCAGTTCCGGAACTGAATATTATTGATCCGGGATGAGGTGATTTCAACTCCACACCATACCCACTGCATATAAAGGAAACCTGCCTTGTAGGCTTGAACCCACAAGGGGAGGGTACACCAACCATCTGAGCGTATATACTAACCTCAAGGCTCTTCATCAGTGGATACAAACTGCCCAATCCTACTGTTAAAGACTCATTTGGCCAGATTGACTTTTGCTCTTTTGGCCTAGATGTTTCCTTGAGGTTCCTATGTTCCTGCACGTTTGTGAAGTCCGAAGCCTTATGAAGCCTTATGCTTGTTTAGTGTGTTATCACCGAGGATATTACCGTCTCCTAGTCGCACGTCTGTAGAGCATGCAGTACTACAGAAGCACAGGCTTGGCAAATGAGCAGAGCAGGTGGTACACCATGTGTGCACAGTTGTACAGGCTATAGCATATGTATTTGTTTTTTTATCTATAAGATCTTATGGTACATGAAAAACTGTAATTCGTGCATGATAGAGAAATAATGCAGTACTAGTAAGAAACCCATAGCCCGCGGAATCGCAAGAAATGTGTCGGGAGTGAGGGGTTCAGTAAGGGATTATCTTTTCCACAATCCTTCAAAAGAATGTAATTGATCAGATGGTAAGGAACGTCTATGCCGGCTCATTTTTTTATTTTTTTGGGGCGGGGGGGTGGGGTGATATGGTATGCTTGTCCGCCCAACTACACCGAGAAATGTTGGACCAGCCTTTTGATACTCCTCACCATCCAAACCATCTCTTAGATTAGATTAGCTACTAATAAAACACTGCATGATCCACGCCCTCCAGTGAAAAATACCTTCTGTTGGTGGAGGAGGTGTACGAAAATCACCATACAAGCATGAAAGAAGCCTGGACCATCAATCCAACAAAAATCAAAATCACCACCTCCCAAAAGATACAGATCTAAAAAAATGCCCCCATTGGCAGAAATGGAACATATCCTTGTATTATCTTCACATATTGTACAACAATGAACATGGAGACCTGGATCTGTAATAAATTGCCTTCACTGCATAATTTACAATGATCTGATACATTGAAAAGAAAACTCCTTTTCCCAAACCATCAACAGTGCAGAACAGATCTTCCACTCACAAGCCACCACTACAGCCAATCACCCATGCTGCAGGGGCTTTTGCTTCACAGAGCCACTCAAAGGGTCATCTTTCCAGAGCAGCAACACATGGCTTCAGTCCACCCCTTAATCACACCTTAACCCAAAAATTTTTTAAAATAAAAAATAAAAAACAGAAAGGTATAACCATACAAATCAATCAAGTGAAAAAGTCCGTGGGAAACATCACAGGCTAAAACCCTATGTTGGAGTGAACCTATGTCGTGAACCCAATCATTATCAGTGATCCCAATCTTCCCTGGACAAAATTCAACGCTTTCTTGTCTTCAGACTTTTTCTCCCCAAGGGCTTATTGAGCCCAGCCCACTGAACCTGGCTATGAAGATAGCAAGGTTCAGTCTATGGTGGTAATTTAAATGCAATGTTAGAAGAGTACCAGCCCCGTCAGTGAATGGTTTTACAAAACTCGCGTGAACTGCTGAGAGAATTCCATGAACTTTGGGTGCTTCTGACAGAAAACTGAGTAGTGGGAGTGGCGGCCACTCCTTTTACCAAAAGGAGGATGTCATTTGCTCACACACCTGCTCCATGCTACGTTTGGCATGTACTGTTTTGATCTGAAGCTTTCTTTGTTAAAGCTTCAAGCATAGACTGAGCAGCTATCAACTTTTCCCTCAGCAATACATTGAATTCACACAGATCTTGGAGATTCCTCTGGATATTCGAAATATCAATTCCAGAATCGGTCTTATATTCTGCAAGGACAAGATCAACAAGTATGTTACATCATAAACACAACTGTAACAAAGGGCACGTCAAGAATATACAATAAAAATTTATACACCACACCAAATTTTTATGTAGAATTAGAATAGAAAAACACCATAAATCTCCATAGAATAATCGAAGGGGTCATAAAAATTCTCATTTTGAAACTAATGTAATAGCTAGATAAGTTACTCATACAAGTGGGCACATTTCTAACAATACAATGCACATAGGGACCATGATGTCAATAACCTCCAAGGAGTCTATGCCCTCTCCCAGTAACTAAATTTCTTGAATTTTTGAAATAAATGCCAAAATGAAATGGATGGATGATGAAGAAGATGACGACTTGCTTCTTTACTGGGAAGAAATACATCTCTAAAATCCAAGGAGTTCTAGCATTCCCAGATAGATTCATCTGGGGTAACCCGGTCCCTCCTAGAATCACTTTTTTTCCTATGGATGGCTTCCCTCAATAGAAGTCTACAGTGGACCACTTGATTAGAAGAGGGAAGATTAGAGTGAGTATGTGCTTCCTGTGCTGATGCAATAGTGAACCGGTCAATCATATTCTTCTCCATCGTATGTCTCCCCGGGGATTTGGAGCTACTATTTCAGCCTCTTAGACATCAGTTGGGTTATGCCTAGTAATGTGCTTAACCTTCTTCAAGATTGGAGCAATATCCAGTTCCAAGATCAGAGCCACATCCTTTGGAGAATCCTTCCATTCGCCATTTGCTGGTTTATGGAGAGAGAAACCGCAGGATTTCCAAAGACATATACAAGGCCCTAGTGTGTTCTCAAAAAGGTTGAGCTGAAGTTGTTTTTTGGTGCTCTATTCTCAAGGAAATTAAAAGGATCTCCTACAGTAAATTTTCTTCCAGCCATCCATGATGGCTCTACTTAATTGTGTTTTCTAACTCTTTGGGGTGTGTTCTCGGTTCAAGAACTCCGTTTCCCTTTGTTCTTTTCTGTTCTTTTGTCTCCTTGTATGCTTTGGGTTTTTCCCCTTTCCTTTCTAATCAAATTCACCAACTAGCCAAAAATAAATAAAATACATCTCTAATAACTATGATCGCCAACTGCTTACTGTTGGAGTTTATGTAATACACCCACGTGGGTGTCTCAAGTGGGCTGCGTCCCACTTCCCACGTGGAGCCTTTTTTGGGTTTTCACTATTCATGTGAATAGTGTCGTGTGAATAGTGTCACGTGAATAGTACCACGTGAATAGTGTTCTCCTTTATAGGGTTTCTCCCCATCATATATATATATATATATATATACACAATGTGTGAGGGGGAATGAATTAACAATTCATTCTCTCCTCTTCCCACAACTTCTCTCTCTAACCCTAATCTCCTTCTCCACCTTCCGCCTCCATTACACTTTTTTCCCTCTTCTATCTACAACCTTCATCAACTGGTTACAACCTTATTTACAACACTTACCTGTTGGAAAAGATAATAAATATGAAAGATGAAGTCTCACATATTCAACTGCTTTAAAATATGGGTCGATATTATGTCCCAAACAAAAAATAGGAGAAGATTAGACAGCCTATCAAGGAGCGTGTGCTTTGTAACGTACAAAACAAATACAAAATTGGTAAACTACAATTACACACAAACAGATAAACCCCTTCCTTTTTTTTTTTATAAGTCGAATATTATTAAAGGAGATCGAGAAAATCTCAAGCAAGAAACAAAGAGGAAACCCCACCGGGGTGAAACAAGAAAAGAGAAAACCAGCCAACCCTACCTCATCAGCAAAGAATCAAAACTGAAAACCAAATCACTAAAGAAAGTGCCTCTCAACTCAGTAGAGGTACTACCCCAACTATGGCCATCAGCCCTCCCTTTTTACTACACCTCTGGGGTTTGCTTCCTAAATAAATAAATAAAGGATACTCTATGGCCATCAGCCAAGCCTAACAAACCATAACTTTGGTTCATAGAAGCTATTACCCATACACTTGGCACACATTTAGAGGGTTGGACCCACCCCAATGTTTTAAAAAGCGCGAAGCATAAATGAGACGTAAGCCTCAAGGTGTGTAAGCTTCAAATTTTTCTAAGAAAAAGCTTTATAAGTTCATAAAAAACATTAGAGAAATTAACTATAAAAAAAAGATAAAAAAAAAGTTAGGATCTCTTCTTTTGATGATTTACCATAAAGATCACCTTGAGGTAGGACTTTAACATTGGCTAATTATTATGTGATGCCCATGAAGCAAAAAATTATCCTTCTATCATTTGAAGGCCTTTATTACTTGTTCTCAATTCATATTTTCCATCTATAAACTTCAATCATTTATGTATCACTCATGTGGTATTAGCCCTCCAATGGTCCATTCATCAAGCAAGAAATATTTTTAGCAAACATAATGACGTTGACAATCATTGCACGTGAGGCATAAGCCTCTTATAAACCAGTCGAAGCTTAGGCCTCAAGGCCAGGACATAGCACCTCACCACAAGGAGGGATTTTTAAAACACTCGCCCCACCAATTGATGTATCCAACCTACAAGATCTCTCGAGTCAAAAATTGACTTGCTAGATAGTGGTCTATTAACATGTCTAAATAATTTAGCCAACGGACCAAAACAAGTCTATAAATCAAATTATCAGGATCGTCTGATTTGGGTAAACTTGAACCATTAGATCTTTTAGGTTAGATTGATCATAGCGGGATATGAGTGCCAAGTGTATGGGTAATCATTCCAAAGTGGAAAAGAAGCCTCAATGGTCCATTCGCTATAATGGAAACTAGATGGAGAGCTTTCCATGTAGATGGTGAAATCAATCATGTGCCAGCTCCTTCGTAAAAATGTAGGCAAGCTGATGTTGGGTTAGAAGTTAGAACATAGGAAATAGAGCTATTACCTGGTCAAACATTTTTTCTTGCCTTTCCGATCTAAAAAATAGACCGATCAATGTGTTTGGTCCTAACAGGATTGGCGACTATATACATGCATGGATATCATTAAAAACAACGAAATGGAATGAAAAAGAAAGACACCCAAACCAATAATGAGAAAGCATAATCAAGTAGTGTTTGCAGCAGGGGAAGCACAATAGTAATCGGCTACTGGCATTAGATTAAAATAGTAGGTTGTTTCTTGGCAGATCAAGAGACTAGATTGGGATCAAGGAAGACACGGAAACCTGTGGTAGAGCATCAATTTTAGAGATTATATGTACTGTGGGCTTAATGGGTAGTTTTGTCTTTTCTAAGTTTCCTACTTATGTTTGTCTTTATTCCTCTTTGTAAGGGCATTTATGTCCATTCAGGATTCTTATGTTTCTAATATAAGGTGAGTGGGCTCTCATACGACGAGAACTCTCTCTTTTCCCCTATTCCTTCATCTTCTTCTTCTCTCTTCTTCACTTCTTCCTTTCACTTACCTCCATCTTAGTTTTCCAACTTGGTATCAGAGCAGGACATCACCAGAAACCTTCTCGTCAAGTTTTGAGAGTCTCTCCAGCGCTTCTTGTTGTAAACTAGATTGTCACCAGAAGTGTAAGAATGAGAGAGTTGAGAGATTAGATGGAGAAGAAGAATAGGGTTTTGGAGAGAGAATGGAGTGATTGAACTTATTGTTCAATCTCCTCTCAAGTGATATATATATGATGGGGAAGACCCCTTGTACAAGTACAATACTAATAGTGGTGGGTTAAGTGGGGGACCCACGTAACCCTCAAACTAAGAAAAGAGAGTTCGTGAGTTAAGTTGGTGGGACCCACACTTAACCCCCAAACATAAGGACATATCGTCCCCACGTGGGGCAGTGGGATGTAGCCCACTAAGTGCACCCCCATGTGGGACCCACAATCCAACAAATCCAACACTTCCTACCACTTTGGTCATACGGCTAGGGTTAGGAATCGTACGGTCAGTTGCAACCCAACGAGGTTCTAAAGGTAAGAGCTATTAGGGCCTAGTTTTTTGGCAAGTTTTGGATCAGGTATGATGACAATCGAATGCCTATTGATGGTTCTAGGTCAGCTCCCTTGAAAAAATCCAAAAAAGGCATGTTCCTAGATCCATTTGGAGTTGTGGTTGGTAGTCTTGCAATAGAGTTCTCTTTTGGCTGATGTTTGGACCCTCACTTTAAAGGATAAGTTGTCTTTGGTTGTACTTCGTTTAGAGAAGCCTTGAAGTTGCTATGAGGTTATTTTTTCCTCGTGTTACTGCCCAACCATACTGTGAAGGCTACAGCCTGGTTTTTTGGTTCTTCTAGGGTGGTGTATGTGCTGTGTATACTTTCTGATATGGTGAATATGGTTTAGATTGTGAAAGGACAGTGTTATGCAGGTTGTGTAGCCTTGTGATGTGGTGAAGGTTGAGTGTATACTCCCTTCTTTGTGTCCTCTTTGGGTGTAAGATGGTAGTGTGTCCACCACGTGTTTGAGGAAATATGTCTGAAGTTGACCAACCTTCTAACAGCTCAACTTCTCGAGTTATGGAGTCGCCTATTAGCCCAACCACGGATAGCCCATCTATGCAGATCGCTATAGTGAAATTAGATGGAGCAAATTATTTGGCTTGGTCTCAATCCGCAAAATTGTTTATCACCAATAAGGGGTGCTTAGGTTACATTGACGATAGCATCAAGGAACCAAACCCCACTGACCCAACGTATGCCAAATGGATAGTGGAAAATTCTAGAGTAATAATGTGGCTACTTCATTCTATGCAGCCCAAGATCAGCAGCAAAATTCTAGAGTAATAATGGAGTCCCCGTATCACCGCAAAAGGGGGCATCCTCCAAAGCATGTTACCTCTAGAAGAGAAGGCTGTGGATCTCCCAGCTGGCGAACATATTCATAAGAGAGCATGGCATAACCCAACACATCCCAAACTCCGATAATAACACGGCCCAAACCTCCCTAGCTACTTCACAATGCAGCAAGAGATGTTCCACTGATTCCCCGTTGTGCTTACATATCCAACAATAATCTACCATGATAAAACCTCTAGACTTCAGGTGATTGACAGTCAAAATCTTGTCAAGGGATGCCTCCCTCCCAAGCAAAGAAGGTCACCTTGGAGGGAATCTTGGAACCCCAAATCATTGACTTAGGGTATGGTGTACCGTCTGACCTTTGCATCTTCTCATAAAAGGAGCTGACCAAGAACGATCCTGCTTTAGTCCAAATCCAAATCCTTCTATCCGGTACTGCCCGAAGATGGATTGTCTGTAACCTGATTAACAATCTAGTTAGAGGATCTATTTCCCAGTCATTCAGGTTTCTTCCGAGTCCCAGACTCCACCCCTCTTCATCTCCGTCATTCTGAGCAATCTCCTTCATGGACCAGTTTTTCCGATCCAATAAGGCGTATAACTCCGGAAAATCTTTCTTCAAAGGGTTATCTCCACACCATAAGTCCTCCCAAAATCTTATTCTTCTTCCGTCCCCTACCTCAAACCGAGCCCCCCTAATGAATGTGCCGATAATCTGTAAAATGCCTCTCCAAACGTTACAACCATACGAACTTCTCGCCACTTGGCTTTCCCAATCAAAATGGGAAGTCCCATACTTGCCTGTCGTGGCTTTCCTCCAAAGACTAGAGAGCTCCTCCCCAAACCTCCATAGCCATTTGCCTGGCAGCGCTTCATTCATAGCTTTAAGTTTTGATCCCCAGACCCCCTTTATCTTTAGCCATGCACACTCTATTCCAAGCCACCAAATGCATCTTGTGATTCTCCATATTGCCTTTCCACAAGAAGTCCCTCATAATCTTCTCTAATGAGGTCAACACACTCATCGGCATCTTGAATAGAGACATATAGTAAATAGGTAGACTGGATAGAGTACTTTTAATCAAAGTAAGTCTGCCACCTTTTGATAGGTATAAGGTCTTCCATCTAGCCAATCGTTTCCCAAAACATTCGACCACAGGCTCCCATAGGGTCTTGGATCTATAAGCTGCCCCTAGAGGAAGACCCAAGTATGAAGAAGGTAAGCTGTCAATGCTGCAATTCAATATACTAGCCAGTCCCGAAATATCCTCTACCTCCCCCACTCCATAAAGTCTACTTTTGTTTAAGTTCACCCAAAGGTCCGAGACAGCTTCAAAGTAGCACAAAAGTCCTCTGAGAATTCTTATCTAGGAGGCGTCTGGTCCAAGGAAAATAAAGGTATCGTCTGCAAATTGTAAATGAGATATGGCCTAAACCCCTGATGCTATCTCAAAACCCTCCATTTCCCCCAAGTGCACAACTCTGGATATCATTCTTCCCAAGGCCTCCACCACCACTATGAACAGAAACGGAGATAGGGGGTCCCCTTGTCTTAACCCTCTTGAGCTCTTAAAGTACCCAGCCGATGACCCATTCACTAATATTGAAAATGAAGCTGATGAAATGCATTTCCAAATCCATCTTCTCCATCTTGCCTCGAAGCCCAATATGCCCAACATATAATCCAGAAAACCCCAATTCACATGATCGTATGCCTTCTCCATGTCGATCTTGCATACAATCCTGGGATTCTCAGATTGATCCTTGAATCTATGCATTCATTGGCTATTAAGACCCCATCTAGAATTTGCCTTCCCCTTACAAAGGCTCCTTGATTAGCCGAAATCACCGAGGATAGCACCTCTCTAATCCGTGATGCTAGCATCTTTGCTATAATTTTGCACATCCTCCCAACCAAACTAATGGGTCTGTAGTCTGATATATCCTCTACTCTTGTAGCTTTCGCGATCATGGCAATAAACGTGCTATTGGACGTATAATCCAGATAGCCTTCTTCATGAAATTCCTGAACAACTTTAATCAAATCTGTCCCAATAGTCCCCCAGCACTGCTTAAAAAAAGCAATTGTGAATCCGTCGGGACCCGATGTCTTATCACTAGCCAAATCAGAAAGGGCTTTCCGCACCTCTTCCTCCTCAAAGGGCCTCTCTAGCCACTCTCGCTCTGTCTCACTGATCTGATCAAAGTGGAGACCATCTAAGTTGGGTCTAAAAGAAGCTGACTCTGTATAGAGGTCCGAATAGAATCCAGCCACCCCGTTCCTAATGCTTTCCTCATCTTCCAAGATATCACCCCTAATCTTGAGACAAGACACATGGTTCGTCTTCTATTAGCATTCGCTATCTTGTGAAAGAACTTAGTGTTGTTGTCTCCTTTCAACCACCTGACTCTGGATTTTTGCTTCCAGCTGATTTCCTCCATCTTCACCAAATGTTGATATTCTACTTTCAAGTTGGCCCTCCTCATCCGCTCTTCCATGGTGAGACAGGCCTCCTACTCTTGTAGATCTAGCGCCTTTATCTTATCCAGTACCAATCCCTTCCTATGATCCACTCGACCGAATTCCTCCCGATTCCACAATTTTATTCTATCTTTTAGTGCTTTGAGATTGCATCTAAAAGACTCCCCTGCCTTTCCATCATACCCGAACGATTTCCACCATTCGTCCACATTCTCCTTAAACTGAGGGAATTTTAGCCACATGTTTTCAAATCGGAAGGGGATCTTTCTAGACCTAAATCCGCCACAGTCCAATACTAAGGGAGAGTGATCCAAGGCTAGACGAGGTAAAGCAGTCACAGAAACACCCTGAAAGTGATCCTCCTAGTTGGCGGAGACTAAAAATCTATCCAACTTGCACAGAGTAGGAGACTCTTGATTGTTGGACCAAGTAAATTTGGACCCATTCAGAGGAATATCCATCAAGGAAGATCAATTAATAAAGTCTTTGAAGTCCTTCATGCTCTTGGTCATCCTTCCCCCAACGCTCTTCTCATTCGGGGAACGAATGACATTGAAATCCCCTCCAATACACCACAGATCATCCCACAGCCCAGCAATGTCTTTCATTTCTTCCCAAAACTGATTCCGATAACTACTAACAGGACGGCCGTAAACCCCCGTGAGGACCCAAGAGAACTGTTCCCCCACGCAACTGCATCTTATGGAAACCGAGAAAGCCCCTATCAAGGCTTCATCCACTACCAGAAACCTCTTGTCCCACATAATTAGTATCCCTCCTGACGTTCCAATGCCGATAACTCTGCCCACCCAGGATCTGTAATGCTGCATAACTCCTTTATAATTCCAAAATCAATATTTTCTAGCTTAGTTTCTTGTAGTATAGTTATAGTAGCCCCCCATCTTTTTATCGAACTTTTAAGTTTTAACTATAGTGCGTCTTTCTCTATTGCCCAACCCCCGAACATTCCAAGACAAAATGTTCAGCTTCATTTAACATTGAATTGTTTCCGCCCACTTCTACGGCTACAATACACTATAGTTTCATCTAAGTTAAAGGGACATCCCAGTCTCTGTATCTCTCTTGGAATTTTGGCAGGCCTGATAACAGGATTTGATACCCTCTTCTGGCTTGTTGCCCCCTATTGGTTATCATTGCATTATGTACCCCCACCACTTCCCCCTCTTCTGCCCCCCTCTTATCTTGATCACAAGGATTTGGATTCGCATTACTGCTATGCTCTGGTTCATCGTGTTGTGCATTCCCACCTGCTATCAAAAGTTTATGGGTATTACCGAGGCAATTGGTATGTTCTCTAGGAATTCCTAGAATAGATAGTAACACTTCTCTTATTTCATCCTCATGCCCTCTATTGCAAGTCCCAGGGATTTCCCCAATTTCACGACATTTAGTTCGAACCACGTGGTGAGTTCCTTATCCTGAAGACAGGTCTTAGGGATCATCCTTGGAAGTCCTGGGTTTCCCATCGAGTTCAATATACGCGTAATGCCCTCCTGCTCGTGCCCTTGACCAGCAAGTGAGTTGGCTTGGCATTGATAATCTATGATTATCCTCACCTTCTTCCTTCTCAGACTCAAAGATCGTCCTCCCACAACCCCTGTTTTCTCCTATTAGTACTTTCCCCAAAGCACTGTTATCGGTGGTGGCCATTCTAGCAATGTATTGCCCTCTAATTCCGTCACCTGAATCCCCTTCCCCTTCTCTGATCTCATGGTGATTTTTCGATCCCCCTTCTGGTAACCCACCACGCGAACTACCCCAACGGGGGCAGGCAGAAAAGAGAAATGTTGAGAGGAGGATGGATATGTAAAGGGAAAGAAAGAACTTGTATGCTTCCCCCTATCACTCTCCCATTTTGATGGTGGACTGCTCACCATCTCTATCTCTTCAATCATCGGCCTCTTGCCTTTCCCGTATGTTGCTGCCTCTTTCTTGCCCTCTGCAAACGGCATTTTCAGAGGTTGCATGCCTTGCTGCATTGGAGTAGAGGAAAACTTCTCGAACTCCTTCAGCGACATGCCACCGTCTAATCTAATGTGGTCGTCACTGAGACTCGAGTATGTGACCCATATACTTTCTTTAAAGATGTGGATCGGGCTCTCCTTACCCCTGTCCACCCTGTGTTTTTACCCGACATCCAACCACCCGAGTACTGGCCCTTAGATCTCGTACGAAAACCCGAATGCTATTCCATCTTCTTTGACCCACCTTTGGGCCCTTCCTTTCATCCGTAGATCTTGGGCGATAAGGATGCCACTTGGGCAGTGGGGATAGTTTCCCGCTCATAACAGCACGTGTGGGAATGGTAGCTTTTGGTTTAAAACCCTCAGTCTTCGCCTTCCCTGCTCGACTAATCCACTGAAAGTCATACGAGTTCACATGGATAGAGGGGTGTACAGTCCTCTTCATCGTACCATTAGAGTTGCCTGTGGCGGACTCTGGCCCAGGGACCACCGTATCTGCAATCACGCTTCTCTTCTCCGACGCTGATCAGCGCCCATCGCCACCAGACCTCTCTATCCACTTTCTGCCTCCTGAATCCCTATTATCACTAACCGGAGCTCCGTTGCTGTTCTCCACTCTTGCCTCACCACCTGCTACAATCTCTAGTTCCACCGGGATCTTGTTCCCCCGATCATAAACATGGATAACTCTTGGAATAGCCCCTGGTTCCCCTCGAACTTTTAGTTTAGCAGCACTGAAGTCGCTTCCCGACGACGTAGCTGTATCGACATCTAGTAATCCTCCCGCAAGTCCACCAATATGAGTGAATACTTCATAATTCCATAAATGGAATGGCAATCCTCGAGCAAGAATCCAAACAGGTGACGCACAAAGGGAGGAGGGGATGGCATTGAACCCAGGCCACCACCTACTCACATAAACAATGTCATACGCCAACCTAATGGATCACTCAGGAATTTGTAAGTCACCGAATCTTCAACGAAAAACACTCCTCTTTTCCCTACAAGGTATCAAGTAGAAGAGAGAAGGCAATCCAGTGATCCATGTCAGCGCCACTGCTACGTCTTCCCAATTCAAGCAAGCATCTGAAGATTCGCATACCAACACACGAGTCCATCGCCCAAAGACTCCAACTACTTCCTCTGATGGCCTGGTTGAAGTCTTATGGAAAATGTCTTGAAAGGGTTCCTTCCCATAAGCTTTGGGTGCCTTCTCTGCCCTATGCTACCTTGGAGCATCCAGTCGATCCCCTACTCATGGAATTGCCAGCTTCTTCTTTAGAGCACACAAAACTTCTGCCAGCGCCAACCATCTTGTTCCCTTATGGCCTTCTGGGAAGAAAAAGGAGAGGTTTTGGCCTTTTGAGTAAATTCTGAGAGCTTTAAAAATCTGCCACCATGTTCCTTTTTTCCTCTGCAATGAAGGTTCTCCCCAAGCACACTAACTTTTTCCAAATCGGGAGAGCATTTGTTGCCTGAATGGCTTCCCTAAAAATCTCCTCCAGCCATAACCCAGCATCTCCTAGGATATCAGCTTCCTCCACCCACCGGCATCCTTCTTCTCTGATGCGTAACAAGATTCTACCCCCCTTCCGGATCTCTGAAAGAACAAAAAGCTTTGAATCCACCGTCACTTCCATTAGTCAGAGTGAGGAGAAGAATCAGAGAGATTTTGAAGGCAAGCAAGTAGAGTTGAGAACTATTTTATTGAACATCAAGGGGCTGATATACCTTTGGTCCAAGGTGATTTCCAAGGTCAACGAAGTAAAACCGAAATCAATATTTCATTAAACATTTTTTTCCCAAAGCATTTTTCACTAAATCCATTCTTTAAATGAACTGCAAGAAACTACACACATTATGCAAAACACTTAAAAGGTCTGCATATTAAAAGATAGGCTTCGATTGGTATCTCTAATCAGTTTCATCTAATAACATTAAATCACAAAAAAAATCAGAGCTTAAGGAAAGTCTTGATGCTGATTTGTCTCTAGAAACAAATTTCAAAATCAATGATTTGATTTGAAAGCAATTTAGCCATGATCTAACTTTAAAGGCACTTTACGGGTATCTTTTCATTCATTTGATCAGCTTCAGGAGAATATGAAACATACATGAGATCAGCAAAACAGAACTCCACTTTGGGTCTCACTTTTAAATGTGCAAAAAGAAAAAAGAAATAGACAAAATCTTCTGGATTAGTTGTTACCTAGAACAGGTGGTAACGGAAGGGTTCTACCATTGGAAAGTGATACTTGAGGCTGAGCAGTATCTCCCTCACAAGAACCAACTGACGGTTCACTTTCCCCATCTTTTTTAATGCCAAGCACTTCAACTCCACAAACCTTCAGAAGCATAAGGGTGAGAGTATAAGACAAGATGCCTTTAGGATTGATGTGATTGTCCTCAATCAAGAAAACATAAGTAAAAATGATAAGATTATATATCTTTTTCCTTTATAGCAAATACAGAAAGAATCAAAAACTAACTCCTAAGGCAATAATGTGTGTAAACTCAGTTGATAAAGAAATATACAAGTTAGCTAAATCCTTGAGTTTTCAATATATATTAGTGACCAAGGAAATAAATTTCCCGAAATTAACGAAATATTTCGCGAAATATTTCCATTTTCTAGGTTACCGACAGGAAAGAATACATACACGAAATGTTTCCATACATGTCGAAATATTTCGTGTTAATAGTAAATTTCGGTCAATTGACGATGTAAATAGGTATTATTTTGGTCGAAATGTTTCGACATCAATAGAAACATTTTGATCGAAGGTAGGAAATGTCCCATTTGAGCACCACAAATCCCATATTTGATCATTTAACCCCTTTCCATATATATATATATATATATATATATATATAAGACCAATCCATTATAGATTTCTTGGTTCGCGGATTGATCGTGAAGATGAATCGAATCCCATTTTGGAGTTTTTTCAAATTCGAAATGTACATTTGCTGTCGTTTCTTGCTACAAATAGATAGATTAGGTGTAAATGCATCAAATCTATGAATCTTTTTTTTTTCTATGAATCTATGATGCGTTTACACTTGATTTGCGCAAAGATTGAAAATCATTTAGGGTAAAAATTTAAAATTTGGGGAAAACACCAATTTCATTTGTTTTTACCCTAAACATCCCTGATTGTGTATAAATGGATTATATGCATAACTTAGCTCGTTCTACAAGTTGGTTGGGTTAAATATTTTTCCCAAAAAAATATTTAAACATTCAAAAAGTTAAGTAATGTTATAAGTTAATAATAAATATGTTTTCTAAAATTATATAATATTAAGACACTAATGTAAGTGAATAAAGATTCGTTAATACCTTGATTTATAATTTTCTTTAAAAAAATAAGCAATTAAATAATGGTTATGTAATTAAATAATATTTGGACTGACTATCAGATACACGTCTCAACATATTACAGACCGCTATGGTTATTCATTTCCACACTACATATGGTTGTATATTATGGTTTGATAGTTTATGAGTGTTTTTAGGCTTGTTTATATCATTTTCCAAATTTTCCACAAACATTTTTATAATATTTCCATCATTTCCACGAAAATGTATTATTTCCACACTTGTCGAAATATTTCCACGAAATATTTCCATTTCCGGGTTGGTCGAAATAAACCTCGAAACCGAAATTTATTTCCTTGTTAGTGACCATAAACAGAGATGCTAACGACCATAAAACTCACTCGATGGCATTAACAACTACTGTATTTTTATGAGTGAACTATTTAGGCATAACAAAAATAACTCTCTCTCTAATATCTGAGGCCAAAATAGAGCTAATAAATGACAGATTGGTCACTTCTCAAGTTTGAAAGGTTTAGTTAGAAAACATGTTCTCAGATTCTGGAAAGTACCCTTCACCAGTATCCAGCTAACTCCACACTACTCGAATCTGATGATTTATCGAATTAGAAAAGCAATGTTAAATAGAACATGTTCTGCAGTTAAAAAGGACCATTGCCCAGAATCTTGCTAACTCCAGATTAATCAAAATCTGATAAGATTTAGGAGGACTCCAAAATATGAAGTTTTCCAGAATAGGAAAGATGCATACATCCAAAAAAATGTATTTGTTGAAAGCAAGGGAAAAAACTACAGTTTTTGCTTTCACAACCCAAATATTTACAGCTTGCTGAACGGAGGAAGCAGCATCAGTGTGATAAGAAGGGACCAGCTGGGATTTGACTCTCCATACAGGTGGAAGAGAATTTTGCTGAGGTTTCTTGATATCCTTGATTTGGTACCATAATCTTGATTAGCCATGCAAACCAGGCTGCTGACTGAGAAGTCAACAGTCAGCAGACTGTACTGCTTTGCTACCTTCTTGTCCTGAGAATGCAGTGCATTACCTCCTTTTCCGTGTGTTCCCCCTTCTAATATATACATTGGTCAACCAAGCAGCAAATGGCACTATAAAATACTGATTTGAGAAAATTTTATAACAGTACCTCTCCTATTTCACATTTTAAGTAATAAAATAGAAGACGAGAGCAATTACTCATATATTAACAGGAGATTATTGATTGATACATGTCAACCCACATAAACTAGTTCAAGAGAACTTTTTTGAAAATGTGCTATCACCAGAACTATGGATCAAATGAACCTACCTAGCATAATCACAGCAGAACTCATAAAACAAGATCTAACTCACATGTTCACCCTCTGAATATGACAAACCCTGTTCAAGGTTTGATGCAGTCTCTGCCGAACCTGATTTCACTCTCTCTGTATGGGTGGTATTTGGAACTGCATTCTGCGAAAAAAGAATTTTAATTTAACAGAAATTGTAACGGAATTTCAATTATCTTCCTGAATTGAAAAGGTGGTATCATCTCCCAAATGCAAAAAGTTTACATTGGCCACAATATGGAACAGTTTTACCGTCTCAGTAGTTAAGTTGACTCTTCTATTATGATAGATATTATCCATTCTGCTTTGTTGCTTTCTTTTGTGCAGAGAACCAGTTCCACGTAAAGATTCAACCACCACACTGCCGCAAGATGAATCTTTTCTATCACTTTCGTTATTCTCATCAAGTGTGCTACAACCCCATGTGTACATCACATATTTCCTCAACTTGTCAAAAGATTAAAAAAAAATATCAATCAGTTAAGGAAAGAAATAAAAATAATTTTTTTTTTTCGGATAAGCAATAAACATCCTTGTTAAGACAGTAAGTACCTTGTCCCAATGATGTTGAGCTTTCCTCCGATTTCTAATCTTCCTCAACACATTGTCTTCGTTACGGAGCTTCTTGACTCTGTACTCACACTACAAACAAAAAAAGTTAGGTGCACCAATTTTGAGTTCAACATACTATGCTAAATGCTACAAAAGTGTAACAGTTAGGTGTAATGCTAGCTTGAAGTTTAAAAAAAAAACAGAGAATCAACGATAGCTAGTAAATGTAATCAAAGGCAGTTTCTTAGCAGAAGTTATGAAACCAGGATGAAGGTTACAAGACTTGGGTAGGGAAATGACAATATAAATAACTGAAATACTAATGTCAACATTATAAAACTCTAAGAACTTAATTCTAATTTTTATAATATATTTATAGCTTTTTAGTATTCTTTTTAACAAAAATAGTTGGGTTTGGCTAAGCCGTGTATAACACTGATCAACACATACCCATAGTAAATCGCCATCTAAAGCATGTCTTTGTGAGAGGAAAAAAAATGTTTTTTGGAAGCTCATTTAAAACCAGTGTTTTCAAACCATAGTCAAAAGAACACGAAATATTCAACGATTCAAAACAACCCGTAAATTTATATTTTCCACAAACTCTTGCAAATAAACTTACTTTTTGTTTTCGAAATAAAAGAGAATCCCTTCTTTGTAATAGGCTAGCGGGTGCCCCGTGCCTACGGCACTCCTCAACAAAGCATTTTCCAAAATTGGGTGTGAGTGGCTGAGATCCACCGTCCATCCATTTGGGGGATAAGATCTCGGCCATCCTTTGTGAAGCCGATAAGAGGGGTTATAAGTGGGGTTATATAGATTCATAATCACTAAATTACTTATCATGCCATTTTATTTATGCTTTTAAAACAACTTCTTTTAATCATTTAATTTCTTTTCATACCATTTCTCTCATATTTTCAAAACTAGTGGGTGGCCCGTGCCCACGGCACTCCCCAACAAAGCGTTTACCAAAATCGGGTGTGAGTGGCTAAAATCCACCATCCAGTTGGGGGATAAGATCTCAGCCCTTCTTTATTGAAAACTATAAAGGGGGGGAGACAACTGAGCTCCCTTGTTATATAGATAAACTAGTAGGTGGCCCGCGCTCACGGCACTCCTCGACAAAGCGTTTGTCAAAATTGGGTGTGAGTGGCTGAGATCCACCGTCCAGTTAGGGTATAAGATCTCGGCCCTTCTTTATGAACCTATAAGAGGGGGAGACAACTTCCCTGTTTTGTTATATAGACTAGTAAATGGCCAATGCCCACGGCACTCTCCGACAAAAGCGTTTGCAAAAATTGGGTGCATTCGGCACTCAAACGGTATAACGGACTGGGGCGTTACCGTTTTATCTATTATAACGGCTGTTAGAATGGATTGTAACGCATAGAGGGAGAAATGGGAAAATAACATAAATAACAAAAAATAACGGTGTTGAAATTCAAATTTTGAATAAATTGAGGTCAAATGAGGCGGATTGAGTGGCTGAAATCTAACCGTCCACATTAGATCGATGGATTTGATCTCAACCACTCTTTATCTAACCGTCCACATTAGATGGATGGATAAGATAAGAGAATACAACTGAGTTGTCTTGTTATATGCGTGGGTGGCCTGTGCCTGCGGCACTTTCCGACAAAGTGTACGTCAAAATCGGGTGGGAGTTAATCTCAGCCATTGATATGAAGCATAGTGGATCTCAGCCACTCATTATTGAAGCCATATAAGATAAAGAGGGGGTATAAGAAAACCAGTCACTTGTTATATTGATAGTGGGTGGCCCGTGCCCTCGGCACTCCCCGTCAAAGCATTGGCCAAAATCATGGTGAGTGGCTGAGATTTACCGTCCATTTGGGGGATAAGATCTTGGCCCTTCTTTGTTGAAATAGATAAGAGGGGGTATAAGTGGGGAGACAACTTCCCTGTTTTGTTATATAGATTTACCATTTGTCTTGAAATACATTTTTCAGAAAAATAAAAGACTCCCGTATTTCTTCGAATCATTTAGAAATGAGAGAAGTTTTGAAAATTACAAGAGTTGCCTATGTTACTAGACTTAAGAAGCATTACATAGTTTCACTACATGGGTGTAGATACACATACGTATGCAATTTTTTTGACTCCGTATATTTGAAATAAAATCGTATCAAACCTGAATTTCTCATTCGATTGTTTTTTAAGTCCCCTTTTTTTAACTGGCAACCGTAAAAAACTCACATTTTCGTCAACTGAAGTTTTTCTAGTCTGTCAGACCAAAGATCTCTAAACCAATAGAAAACCGTAATTGTCTGATCATAAGTACTTAAACAATAGATTTAAACATAGAACAAAATAAATAAGTTTAGTTGGTTGATAAGTATACCAACGGCTAACATCTTTCGAACAAAATAAATAAGTTTAGTCACACTTTTACAAGTAGTTGCTTTGTATTTTGTAGTACGTTTATTATTTGCAAAGAAAATGTAATTAGAATTAGGAAAGTTTTTTTTTTTTGGTAGGCAAGTGGATTAGTGGTTAATAGTCAGTGGGTGAAAGTAGGCTCTGAACCCAGGTTTGTGGTATCAATACTCACAAGCCTCACCAACTTGACCGGAAAATCGCTAGAGAAGCTTGAGAAGAGGGCACAGACTGGATCCCTGATACGACTGGGGGCAAAAACAAACCAGGATATCTATGGCCCTATTTGGGAATGCTTTTGTAGAAGCACTGTGGAAAAGCGCTTCTGGAGAAATCCTAGAAACAGCTACTGAGGAGCACTTTTTTCTAAAATAGTGTTTGGCAAACCATACTGGAGAAGTGTTGTTCTGTGTATAGAAGCTGCTATTGTTGTTTGGCAAAATCAGCTGTGAGCTTTGGATTCATTCAAAATGTCAAAAATACCCTTATATTCAAAACAATGTAGTAGTTGACATTTTTTGCTCACCTAAGACAAATGCTATGTTTTGAATTAGCGGATATGGAACTTGCCACAAGCAAATGAGCTGAGGTGTTCTAATATGTAGACCCATTTGCGCCCATTGAAATTCTTCTATTTTGTAATGTAGGTTATACCATTGTTCCCTACATCAGCTTTGGTTTAGAGGCTTGTCAAGATCTACTCCATAATCCACACCAACAATCATTTTTCAAGTGATTTGACGAATAGTTCACTGATTACTAACTTCGAAATTTTTAAGTCAGTTCAAGCAGATCTAAACCCTCTAAGATATGAAAGTCGCTTAGAACTAATAAAAAATTTAAGCTAGTTCAAGCAGATCTAAACCTTCTATGATATGAAAGTTTTTACTACAATAAGCTCAACTCCAAGAAGTATTTTACTTGGTTCAGACAAACCAAAACCTGAGCATGGAATATGCATTGATCCTCACACACATTTTTTCCACTGCTGAGAGTGCAAACTTTGTCAAGTGGAGCTGCAAGGTGATCTTGGCAACACATCCGACATGGACCACATTGTATTCACTAAAGGTGGAGGAGGTGGTGCCAACAAATTGGTGTATGGGTTTCCCTTTGATGGAGAACCTCGACTTGCCATCATTGATCATCACACCTCTGTCAGTATTAATCCTCAGGAGGTCACACATGGGTTTAAAACCAATCAACCATCACCCTGAAATTTAGTTTCCATTGCCAATTTATACTGAAACCGAGATTAACAAACATCATGTAAATAACCCAATTTATCTAAACACCCAACTGAAACCAGAATGAATAGAACCCCTCAAAACCCAAATGATCCAATGAAAAAATGGTTTGAGCTTAACCCATCAAACAATCCTAAACACACAAAAAGCTCTAAATAACCCAACAAACACATAAACAGGATGAATTTTACACAATCTCATTGATCTCTCTTTACTTTGACAAAGTTGTCTCTAATCTATCTTGAAAAAATCTGCTAAGAGGTCCTTTGATGGGTAATAATAATAATCAATGTCATCAAAGATGGATTTCAGGAAAGAGGAAAGGAGTGAAATTCAAATATTTCCACCTTAATTCCATGATGAAGCAAACATAATGATAGGTGCATATTCTTATTTAATTGTCAATAAACACCACAAATACCCATCATCATCATATGCCTTATACATCTTTTATACAGTTGGCAACAAGAATCGTCTTCCTCCACAAGGATATCCAAACAGGAAAATATGCCACATACATTAGAGCTTAGGCATGTCACACATTCCTCAACAAGATTCCAAGATTTGGATGGCAACAACATAAGATGGCTAATGTGTGTTAGTAAAATTTAGCTTCATAAATCCACAACGTCTTCACCTTTACTCTAGAATCACTATCTCTACCTTTGCTTTCAGAGAAAGGTCCGAAAGCATCCTGGAATTCCCAACCATCTTCATTGAAATTCCTATTTTCATCAACTGGGGTTCGTCTCTGATTCGACATGACAGCAGCGATTCAGGGGGTTTCATCGAATGATCCTAGAAAAGACCTAGGATCGAAATTTTGTGGGGTTTTCAGAGGAACTACTAAGGTTTTGAGAGCCGAGTCATCCATTTGCGGTTAAAAATTGAAGTGGGGTTTTGTTGAAATATTGATTTTGACAGAAATTTTCTATGAAATCACCCCATTCGTCATTGTATTCTCTGGTGTTCTGATTTGAATTAGAAGAAGGCACGAACTTGAAGTCTTCGAAACCGTAGTCGTCGTCATCTTCTACTTGCTTCTTCGCCATTGATAAACCAGAGAGAAACTTTGCTCCGTTCAAATTAGAATACGCAACCCAGATGTCAATCTGGCATCTCCCTCTATCTATCCATCTTAGAAGAGAAAGAGAGGTGTTCTTTTCTTTAGGTTTCGGGGACAAAAAAGTCAATATGCATGAACCGTGTTGACGGTGATTCACTTCCCGCAGAAGCGTGGAAGTGCTTTTCTGGGAAACACCTTCCGAGGTGTTTCTAAAAAAAGTGTTTCTAGCTTTTTTCAGAAGTTAAAAGCCGAAGCACTTTTGCAAACCATACACAGATTTACGCTAAAGAAGCGCTTCTAAGCGCCAAAAGCTGAAGAAGCGCTTCTACAGAAGCGTTCCCAAACACTACCGTTGTGATTTAGATCGTAACCAGTAGAAGGAAGATTTACAAAGAGAAGAAGAGAAATAGTTGTGGAGGCGGAAGAAGGTGAAGAGGGAGATCAGGGTTAGAGAGAAGATAGGAGAAAGCGAAGAGGTTGAATGTTAATTCAATCTCTCTCAAACATGTATATATATATATATATATATATATGATGGGGGGAAACCCCTACAAGCCTACAACGTGGAGTTAAGTGGTGGGCGCTATCATAATCTGATATCATGTTGTGATTTTGATCGTAACCAGTAGAAGTAAGATTTACAAAGAGAATAAGAGAAATAGTTGTGGAGACGGAAGAAGGTGAAGAGGGAGATCAGGGTTAGAGAGAAGATATGGGAAAGAGAAGAGGTTGAATGTTAATTCAATCTCTCTCAAACATGTATATATATATATATATATATATATATATATATGATGGGGGGAAACCCCTACAAGCCAACAACGTGGAGTTCAATGGTGGGCCCACTTAACTCCCCCAAACATAAATCGTGGCTTAATTGGCCTACAAGTGAATAAAGGGACCCACGTGGGAAGTGGGACACAGCCCACTTATGGACACCCACGTGGGTGTACAACATAAACTCCAACAAGGGGAAGGCCGAAAAAAGAAACAAACTCAGGTAGGAAGAAAATATTTGAAGACGCACGCTTTAATAGAAAGCATGGCTCTAGATGGAATTGAACGGCAAAACAGGATTTGTTGTCTTGCCTACCCCAAATAGCTAGGATGCCATGATGATGATGATAATGATACGAATGTAGTATATCTGTATATGTTAGTATGGACTGTCAGGAGCAACATTTGACATGAAATAAGCAAAGCTCGTCGCTTAGTTAACACAAGTGTGCAAATGAAGAAAATCTTGGAGCCCAATTCAAACAATAAGAATATGTCAACAGTAAAACACTTGATATGAGTTGTAAAAAGCGATAAGAAACTTACTTGCACCAAGCAGTAAAAGAATATGGCAAAACTAATAGCATAGAGACCACCAAGATCCGCCAAGAAGCTCACTGCTTGTTAAACAATGAATCATATTAGATTGTCAGTAAAGGAGATGAAGCTTGAACATGAGTAATATTCCTAATTTATTGACACAAAATGCTTTATGAGACTTAAAACATTTATCAGCCACGACTGCATACTGCAAACACAAATATTTATATTTAAATATTAAAACAGTTTCAATATCCAGCATGTTGAGCATAAAATAGCTCCTGCAGGATAGGAGACCTATCAACAAGGGATTGTAAGCCCACTTTCTAGCATTTAGGATTTCTTCAAACCCAAATAGGAACTGTCAAAAAAAAACCTTATATCTTTGCCACTACATTACTGGGTTTTTCTTTTACAAGAAAGTGCCGTGATGCTATCTGGATGCACATATGCCTTTACTTTGCAACGAAACCCTTCATAAGACTAATTTATCATGCCAGTATCAGCTATACCCATGTAAACCAAACTCCAGAGAATAGAACTCAGTCAGCAATCTTATTGCAATTTAGTTTTCCGAAGTCCTAGTGAAACAACATCTGTTAGATCATTTTGTTGATTCCATGCTTGCATACCTTAATTTTTTTCTTGATAAATGGCTAAACCGTATCAAGTATAAGTTATGAAACTTGTGGTCCTGACAGACCAATAAGTAAAACAACTGTATACACAAATAGGAGGCTTTTGGAGTTAGAATTTCAGTGGAAGTACAACCACCCAAGAATTATACAACCCTAGGACATCAAACTGAAAGAAGAAGAAAAGAGGGGCGCATAGGCTTCATGTTTCAAGGCTTGTTCATAGCCTGGACACATAAACCTGTTGGCCTGATGGTTAATTTGGTTTAGAACTTTAGTTTTTATAGTGTATGTAGATGTGGGAGAGACTTTCTAAAGGGTATTTTGGGCATTCTAGGTTAAGTTGTAGAGATTTTTTTTTTTTTTGATAAGGTAAAGGTATCATTAAAAAGGGACGAATCCCAAAAGAAACAACAAAAAGGCAAATCCCATTCACAAATCCGATCGAATGGAATCCCCTATCAATTCATCCCATCTGAAAACAAACGAATCAAAAAAACGGCCTACAAAATCAAGGGACACGGAACACCGAAGTTAAAGTTGTAGAGATTTTAAGTGGTTTAGGGATTTCCTTAAGTTATCTTTAATGGTTGAGATTAGATGAATAGAGGCAAGGTGACGCAGGACGGGACGACCGCCCTACGATTTGAGAAAGGACCTTCGGCTTCACACCGAATTAGCTTGGCTTCGCACCAAAATAGAGTGATTTCCCATCACGAGAGAGTTCTTCAAAGAGAAAATCAATATGAAAATTCATTAATCAAGTCATCCCTAAAATCAAAGTTACAACCCAATTTATAGAACCATCTAACCTAACTTTCCTAATTCAAATCAAACTTAAAATAAGAAATTCCTAATACATGTCAACTACTACAATAAATAATAAAAGCCTAATTGAAAACAAAATCTAACTTTAATTAGAAAGATCCTAATTAAACTAAAATTAAATTAAAACAAATCTTTGTGGGTCCACTTATCTAAAAATAGTAAAATCAAAATTTACTATAAATAGTAAAAATGGGATTGACTATAAATAGTAATTTCCAGATTTACTATAAATAGTAAAAACAAGATTTACTATAAATAGTAAGTCCATTTGCTTGACTAGCATAGATTCAGTGAAGCGTGGACTATCGTAGTAGAATGCTCCCGCATCAAACCCTCCTTGTTGAAAAGAATTCAAGTTGAGATATTGCAATAGGCTTTTCCAGCATAAGAGATATTTAGAATACTTTCCTTTCAATTTCTTCTTCTGTATCTTCGACATGTATAAATTTTTTGAAACATGGTATGTGTCCTCAACTCTGGCCTTTTTTGATAAGAAATTCGTGCTCGTTCCATCTGGTTCATTTTCAACTATCGGTTCTGAAACAGCAGAAACATCTAGATTCGGATTGGGATCTTCTATACTTTTTGGGTCATCTTCAGATAGAGCATTTGAACTAGGGGAATCATCAATCTTTTCAGCCTTTTCATTCCCCACAACTACAGGCAGATCAATCTGCTTATCCTCTGTATTTTCTTCTAATTCAACTATAGGAGCTTCAGGACAGGCTAATTCCTCAGCTTTGGTTTTTCCTTCCTCATCAATTCTTTCATTTTTCTTGGAAGAAAAAGCACCCTCTTGCTCAATGGCTTTCATCTGAACTTCGTTGTGGACAAACTTGGGTTTTAAGGATTCCAGTGGTGCATTAACTCGCTGGAGTTGCTTTGTTTGTGCCTGCTTTTGTTTCATGCTCTCAGAAACCACATTGATATCGTAATCCTCTCTGTCAATAACATGTTGCAATATGGGGTTTTCTGCACTACATCTGTCCTCACAACCTTCCAATAAATCACTGGAAAGAGGTGAGAAAGTCAACGGTGGTGGCGATGACGATCCAAGACAATTGCAGCGGCGGATTGAAACTCTAGCGGAGATCCTCTCCTCCAGTTTGCTCTCCAAACGAGTTATCACATCATTCAGTTTGGCTAACGTAGTTGCCAACGATGGAGAATCAATCTGAGACATCTTTCACGAATTTTGAACCTGGCTCTGATACCAAATTTGACGCAGGACGGGACAACCGCCCTACGATTTGAGAAAGGACCTTAGGCTTCACACCGAATTAGCTTGGCTTCGCACCAAGATAGAGTGATTTCCCATCACAAGAGAGTTCTTCGAAGAGAAAATCAATATGAAAATTCATTAATCAAGTCATCCCTAAAATCAAAGCTTACAACCCAATTTATAGAACCATCTAACCTAACTTTCCTAATTCAAATCAAACTTAAAATAAGAAATTCCTAATACATGTCAACTATTGAATAAATAATAAAAACCTAATTGGAAACAAAATCTAACTTTAATTAGAAAGATCCTAATTAAACTAAAATTAAATAAAGCAAATCTTCATGGGGTCCACTTGCTTGACCGAGCACCGATTCGGTGTAGCGGCGGACCATTGAGATAGAATGCTCCCACATCACAAGGATTCTTATTATGTTAAGAGAGCTTGAATAACATTTAAGTAGAAAAGGCTGTATAAACGAATTCACTTTTTGGTGTTCCTGTTTTGTTTTGAAGACTTGTAAAAAGGAGAAATGCAACCTGGTTCCCTTTGATTATGCCATGGATTTTCAGCACATTTACGGTGAGTTGATTTATTTTACTTCATTCATTGCTATTTTTTTTTCTTTGGAAGTCCAGAAGCCAGGTGGCGACCGAGGGAGTCAGCAGAAACTTGGGGCGGTGGGTGAGAGGACACGGGGCGATGAAGGGTTCGACGGAGATGGACTAGTGCCACCTCAGAATGCCAGATGGCAAGTGGAGAGGGAGGTTAGTCCACGTTCAGGGTATTTGAATATGGCGCCCAAACTCACCCATGTCGAGAAGGTTCAAGGGAGAGTAGACGTGTCACCACATGAGAGGTCTGGAGTCCCATCGCACAAGACGATGGAGGCAGGGGCTATTTGTAGCCTTGAGTCAGTGGAGGGTGGACACGCGTCCGCTGGTCAGGCGTTAGGACTGATCGCGTCTGGAGGAGGTAATGGCTACCGAGGTGACAGGCGGCCACTCCAAGTCAAGGCTTCGTCTTGGCCACGTGAAGGGCGTACCCTGCGTGGGGCCCACTTGTCAACCTCATCTGTGAGGGCTGAGCTTGAAGGGAAAGGTGGACGGTATCATACGGCAGCGAACAGGGTATCAATTCCCATCTGAATAGCGGTATGCGTACGCCCATTTATGATGTTGGTGAGTTACATTGTAGCGTTACTCAAGAGCTCTTTTATTCTCCGTCTTCGGGTCAAAATCCGTGCGGTGGGACTTTTGAGCAAAGCGGGGTAGTTTTTTCGACTAACAGCGGAGATGCAAGGGTCAAGGATTCGCAGAGCATCCCTGAAGTGGGCGATTATGTCAAGCCGAACCATTCCCCTGTATATTCTCGATTTCGATCGGTTCATCCCTTCTACTCTGTGGAACCTTCAGTGGTGGTGGACAATCTCAGAGAAGGTAAGCTGGTGGATTATGAAGTATCAGATGATCAGGACTGTAGGTCAGAGAGGGATGAAAGCCTAGAGGGAGATACAGCTTACGAAAGCTTCAACAGGGAGGTGGGAGAGGGATCGGAAGCGGAAGATGGGTGTTTGAGGAGACCGCGGGGAGACTTCGTTGCTCGTAGGGGCAGCCAGGACGACGATGATTCTTCCTGTAGGGCCGACGTCTCGTCTATGCCAGGTTCGCCTATTACCCCAACCATTTTAACTAGTCAGGCGGGGACAGAAGGGGAGGGCAACTGGTCTACGGGGAGACTTATGTTTTTTGGTAAAGCTATCGGAGTTTCTTTTGAGGGGATGGAAGGTCCTACCAGAAGACTATTTAGCAGATTAGATAAGGGGGTAGGGTCAGGTGCAGATTCTATCGGTTCCAAGAGAAGGAGGGAGGTAGCCGAGGAGATTACTTCTCCGATTCTCCAGATGGAATCGGGATTGATGGGGCATCTGACAGCAAACAAGGGGAGATTGCCGAGACTGTGGGAGAGAGGGAGGTCAAGACATCAGGCAGGAAGGGCAAACAGAAGGGGAAAGGCAGTAAGGAGTTAAATAAACTTGTGAGTCATATAAATTACGATGGGAAACTCCAAGCAGGTAGGAGTGTCAGGAAATCCAGGGCAAAGTCTCGTTCTCAATGAAGCTTAAAATAGTATCTTGGAATGTCAGGGGGATGGGCAATAAGGAAAAAAGGTCTTCTGTGCGGGCTATGCTGAAAAAGTGGAATCCGGGTTTGTTGGTGATCCAGGAGACGAAGATAGCCGACATGGAAGACAGAGTGGTAGCCGAAATATGCGGGAAGAGGGGCCTTGGGTGGAAAGATATTCCGGCAGTGGGTTCAACTGGGGGGGTCTTGGTGGCTTGGGATTCTGACCTTATAAAGGTTGAAGATGTCAGGGTTGGTGGATTCTCGGTGTCCATTCTCTGTAGGGATTTCGTGGATGGCTTTCAATGGGTGTTTTCAGGGGTATATGGCCCCACTGATATCACGTTACGCAGCCAGCTTTGGGAGGAGTTAAATGGGGTGCATGACTTGTGGAATCTCCCCTGGTGCATAGGGGGGGATTTCAATGTCATCAGATTTGTGCATGAGAAGAAGGGGGGCAGAGGTAGCAGAGTTACCCCAAGTATGAGGGCTTTTTCCGAATTTGTTGACAGAAATGAGTTGGTGGATATCCCGCTTGCTAGAGCAAAATATACTTGGTCCAATCATCAGGAGAACCCAATTCTATGCAGATTGGATAGATTCCTGATATCCAGTAGTTGGGAGGATCATTATCCAGAGGTGATTCAATCAGCCATTCATCACCCAGTGTCGGATCATTGGCCAATAGTTTTGGATTGTGGGGGAATTAGGCGAAGACCTTCTCCTTTTCGGTTTGAGCTCATGTGGTTACAGGAGGCTTCCTTTATGAAGGAGGTTGAGTCTAGATGAACGTCTTTTAACTTCTCGAGTCAGGCGGGGTTCATCTTTTGGAAGAAGTTGAATGCACTTAAGAAGTGTCTGAAGGTGTGGAATGTAGAAGTTGTTGGGAGAATTGAGAAGAAAATGGGGGAATTGAATCAGGAAATCAGTAGACTTGACATTAAGGAAGAGGAGGAGACACTCTCTAGAGAAGAGTTTAGAAGGAGGATTGATTTGAAGAGGGACTTCCTATCCTTAGCCCGTCAGGAAGAGACGAGTTGGAGACAGAAGTCCAGGGTTACATGGCTTAAAGAAGGTGATAAGAATACCAAATTTTTCCATAGGATTGCGAATGCTAGGAGAAGAGTCAACACTATTCCTCATATTAAAGTGGATGGGGCGATAGTTGAAGAAGATGAGCGAATCAGAGAAGCCATTGTTTCTTTTTATTCCCATCTCTATTCTGAATCTTCATCTGAGAGGCCCAAGCTCGATGGGTTGGAGTTCAATCAGATAGAAGACGGGAAAAGCAGCTGGTTGGAAAGACCGATTGACGAAGCAGAAGTGCTGGAAGCTATCAAGACTTTGGGGGGAGACAAGGCTCCTGGGCCTGATGGTTTTCCCTTGGCGTTCTTTTCTGCATGCTGGGCCATTGTGGGCAAGGATTTTATGCGGGTGGTGGAGGAATTTCATAGTGATTCGTGGCTTGACTGGAGGGCTAATTCTACTTTCATTTCTCTCATCCCCAAGAAGGAAGGTGTTGATTCTCTCACGGATTTTCGGCCCATTAGTCTGCTGGGTAGCACCTATAAGATTATTGCCAAAATCTTGGCGGCGAGGTTGAGAGGGGTTCTGGGAAGCATTATTTCTCCTACCCAAGGAGCCTTTGTCAGTGGGCGTCAGATTTTGGATGGAGTCCTTATCGCTAATGAAGTAATTGATCATAGACAGCGTGGGATTAATCCGGGCATGGTGTGTAAAGTGGATATGGAAAAGGCGTACAACCATGTTAATTGGTCTTTCCTAGACTATATGCTTAGTCGTATGGGGTTTGGTTATAAGTGGAGAAAATGGATCCGCACTTGCATATCGACAGTTCGCTTTTCGGTCCTAGTTAATGGTGCTCCGGCTGGATTCTTTTCTAGCTCTAGAGGCCTTCGCCAAGGGGATCCGTTATCGCCTTATCTCTTCATTATTGTTGTGGAGGGGTTGAGTCGGCTGGCAGATAAGGCAGTTGATGGAGGTTTTTTGGAAGGCTTCAAAGTTGGTAATGAGGGCCCCGTCATATCTCATCTTCAGTTTGCCGATGATACTATGTTCTTTGTTGGGGCCTCGCGTATGCAAGCTCAGGTTCTGTGCGGGGTTTTGCGGTGTTTCGAAGTTGTATCCGGCCTCCGGATTAATCTCTCTAAGAGTGAAGTATTTGGGGTGGGAGAGGTGGAGAATTTAGATGAGATTGCTGTTCGTTTGTCATGCAAAAAAGGTAAGCTCCCCACGACATATCTCGATCTCCCGCTAGGCGCAAGAAGTAATTCGAAAAACATATGGGACCCAGTCATTGAACGGATTCAGAGAAAATTGGCTGCTTGGAAGAAGGTTTTGTTATCCAAAGGGGGCAGAATTACGCTGGCCAAGAGCACGCTCTCCAACTTGCCCATTTATTTTATGTCTCTGTTTCCTATGCCAAAGGGAGTGGCTAAGAGCATTGAAAAGGTGATCAGGAATTTCTTATGGGATGACAAAGAAGAGAAGCATAGGTATCATCTGGTTAATTGGGCTTCAATTTGCAAACCTAAAGATGAAAGGGGGCTCAGTGTTCGCCAATTGAAGAAGATGAATCAAGCTTTGCTCGGTAAATGGATTTGGAGGTTCGGGGAGGAAAAAGACAGTTTATGGAGAAAAGTGGTTTCGGCTAAGCAAGGCTTAGTGACTCATGGTTGGGAATGCGGGAAGGTCAATACCTCATATGGAGTGGGAGTCTGGAAAGGTATATCCAAGCTGAGAGAAGAAATCAGAAATAGAAGCAAATTCAAGGTGGGTAATGGTGTCACAGTCAGATTTTGGGAGGATGTGTGGTGCGGGGAATCTTCTCTGGCGGAGGACTTCCCATCCATTTATGCCTTATCTAACCACAAAGGGGTTAGCGTCAGCGAGGTGGCGTCTAGAGATTCCGGTCCCGTGTCTTGGGATCTGGGCTTTCGTAAAGAATCAATGACTGGGAGATGGAGACGGTGGCTGCTTTGGTTAGTCGGTTGGATGGGGTCCAACTAGTTGAGGATGTTGCCGATAGAAGGTGGTGGAATCACGACTCGAAAGGGAAATTCTCCGTTAAGTCATTCTACTCCTCTTTCTGTGATCCTCATCAGAGATCTTTTCCAGGCAAACCGCTGTGGAGTACTCCCATCCCGTCCAAAGTAGTGTTTTTCGTTTGGTGTGCCATGCTTGACAAGATCCTGTCAGTGGAGAATCTTAGAAAACGAGGTCTTCAAATTCCTAGCCGTTGTATCCTATGCGGGCAAGGAGAGGAGTCCACAGCGCATTTGCTTATTCATTGTAGGGTGTCGAAGGAGATTTGGGAGTACTTCCTGTCTCTTTTTGGATGTCATGGGTCTTTCCGCTTTCAGTCTTTGACACTCTTACCGGTTGGAGCACCAAGGCGTTTTCCTCTCGTGGTCGTAAGCTATGGCGGATTACCCCTTTTGCTATATGTTGGGTAATATGGAAGGAGAGAAACCGAAGAATTTTTGAAGACAAGGAAGCATCCATTGAGGAGATCATTATGAACGTCAAAGCTACTATGTATCACTGGGCATCAGCTATTTCTGAGTTGAAACAATTTAGATTTGACGAGTTTGTTGCTCGGTGGGATCGTTTGGTGTCCTAATTGTGGTTTGGGAGTTGAGTTGTTGGGTGTTTTAGTGCTTTTGGTAGTCCTTTCTTGCTTCTGCTGTTAGCTTGTTGGGCCTTCTCAGCCCTCTTTTAATATAATTCATTTTACCTATCAAAAAAAAAAAAGTCCAGAAAGGTGTCAAGCAGCTATACAAGACCTAAAAAGAGTTTGTTGATACGCTTACAAACTCGAGGACAATTTTTTTTCCCAACCCAGGGAGACTGATGCAGCTCGCTGTCCAAACAAACCAGCAAGCAAAACGACTCTGTGCAAGAGCAAACAAGAGGCTTTTGGAGCTGGGATTTCAGCCAGCAAGCGGCCCACCCAAGGACTATAAAACCTTGTGAGATCGACAAAAGAAGAAAAGAAAGGGGACTTAGGATTCATGTTTCTGGGCCTGTTCAGGGCCTGCAAACATTAATGTGTTGGCTCAATGATTTAATGTGTTTTAGCACTTTTATTTACTGGGTTTTATTTAGATATGTGAGAGAGACATTTTAAGAGTATTTGGGGTATTCCAGGTTTAATGTTGTAAAGATTTCAAGGGTAGTTTAGGTATTTCACACTAAAAATATTTAATGGTTGACAATCTAGAGATTATAACATCTATGGATGAATGGAGGGTTAAGATTCTTAAGGTTGTAGGGGGGACTTTAAGTACCATATAAATAGAAGAGAGCTAAATTGTGGTCTAATTTTTTTAGTCATTCTTTTGTTTAAAAACTTGATAAAAGGAGACCTTAGCTGTCTGGTTTTGTAGATCTTCAGCATATTTACTGAGTTGAATTATTTTCCTTCCCGGTTTTTTTTTTTTTTTTTGATAAGTATTTTCCTTACCGGTTTTAGGGAGGGCTTAAGGAAAATATAAATAGAAAAGAGCTGAATTTTAGTCTAATTTTTTGGTATCATTCTTTTGTTTAAAGACTTGATAAAAGGAGACCTTAGCTGTCTGGTTTTGTAGATCTTCAGCATATTTACTGAGTTGAATTATTTTCCTTCCCGGTTTTAGGGAGGGCTTAAGGAAAATATAAATAGAAAAGAGCCGAATTTTAGTCTAATTTTTTGGTATCAATCTTTTGTTTAAAGACTTGATAAAAGGAACCTTGGCCGTTTGGTTTTGTAGACCTTCAGCATATTTACTAAGTTGAATTATTTTTCTTTCCTCCTTTGTTGCTGCTTTTCTTCTTTGGACTGCTTTGTTTGTGTTTTTTTTCCTTTAGTTCTAGTTTTCTTGCAACAACATCTAGCAACCCTAGAGTTAGAACTGCATTATTATGATAAAGTACAGATGTTGGGAAGAAAACTCTCTATTTACATCACTCTTAGCAGGGGAATCCACCATATCATTTGCAAACTAATACAAGGGACGGAAAAGCATACCCAAAGAAACAAAGATAACATGGGAGCAAAAGAAAAGAGTTAACCAATAGTATTACGCTAAGAGTCTAAGACTATTAGCTAAATGATACATCTTTAAAAATAAGAATACCCAGTTACAAACTCACTATTCTTTCCATCAATAATCAAAAACTCCACTCTACATGATCATATGCCTTTTCCAAATCAATTTTACAAGACACCCGCTTTTTTCCTCTCTTACTTTGGAATCAATACACTCACTTGCTATTAGCACCCACGTCAAGGATATGACTCCCCATCACAAAAGCACCTTGATGCACCCAAACAACCATACTATGTTACTCGGACACTTCAAAATGGATGTCGTGCCCTTGTCGGTCACTTCATATTTTAAGTGTAAATGTCATGTCCGTGACATATCCTGGTCATGTCTGAGCCATACCCGGGTAACATAGCCACCATATCAATCACTTCTTTAAGCTGAGTTGAGAGAACTCCAGCCACAATCTTGTAGACACTAAACAAAAGGCTGATTGGCCAGAAAATCTCCTAGTTCCTCTGCAGCCTCATTTTGAGGGATAAGAGTGATACATGTACCTCATTTACTCCTCTCATACTTACCAAAAAATAAAAATTTACTGCTCTCATGAAATTCCTCAAACACTTCCATTAGATCTTCAACAGACCTTATAGAAATATAAAATTCCATGGAAAACCCATCTAGACTTGGAACCTTGTTTCCATCAATAGATTTCATCATGGATGATGACTCCAAAGGCATGTTTCCAGTGGTTTCACTTTCCCATTCCTCACTTGGATTTCTAACATTGAAATTAGGCGATGGAATCGCTCCCACCACAATGAGGAATCACTCCTCCATAGGAATCACTCTTCAAATATGGATTCACGTCCAAAACAGATAATTCTCAATTAAAAGCAACCAAAAAAACGTCTTGAAGTCTCTTCCCTTACAACCCTATTTATAAAATATAAATTACTAATTAATGTGAAGAATATAGTAGAAACACATTATATCAACATCTACATTTCAATAGATCAATGAGCTTCAACAGATTTAAAGTTCTCACCAATTCATTAGAGAAAATTCTAGTTAAAATCATAAAGCCACTCCAGATACCCTTGATAGAGTAGGCAACTGCTATAGTAGTGAAGGTTATTTCAAACTTCAATGGACACACATATTTAGCACAAACTTCTGGTCTTTCATTAACCTTTCGCAGCGAGGAAAGTATCAGAGATAATGTAATCCATATGCCTCCTAAGGCCAAGTTAGTTTTCTTCTAGTGTTTTTTAGTTTGGAAAAATTCGTTCTTATTTTTTTTCATGCCTTCCATTCTGAAAGAAGATTGCGTACTGGATTACCAAGTCCATGAGAAGAGATCACATTTTTCTTTTAGCAATTACATGTGCACATAAATATGCTGATATGCATGAATGGAAGGAAGAACAATTTATACATATCAAAAAAAAAAAAACGTAAAACAATTATACAACAACGCAAGGCATTTTAGTCTATTCATATATTATTTCTAGTCAAGGAAATAAATTTCGATTTCGAGGTTTATTTCGACCAGCTCGGAACTGGAAATGTTTCGTGGAAATATTTCGACCAGTGTGGAAATAATACATTTTTCATGGAAATGATGGAAATAATGTGGAAATGATGGAAATATTGTGGAAATGTTTGTGGAAAGTTTGGAAAATGATAAAATAAGTATAAAAATAAACTCATAAGCTATCAAACCAAGATATATAACCATATGTAGTATGGGAATGAATGACCATAACGATCTTTAATATGTTGAGGCAGGCATCTGATAGTCAGTCAAGGTATAATTTAATTAGATAACTATTATTCAATTATTTATTATAAAAAAGACATAAATCAAGGTATTAATGAATCTTTATTCACTTACATTAATGTCTTAATATTATGTATAATTTTAGAAAACATATTTACAATTATCTTATTATATTTACTTAATTTTTTGAATGTTCAAATAATTTTAGGAAAACACTTTAACCTGACCAACTTGTAGATGGGTTAAGTAATGCAACATATAATCAATTTATGTACAAGCATGGATGTTTAGGGTAAAAACCAATGAAATTGGGGTTTTCCCTAAATTTCAAATTTTCACCCTAAATGATCTTCAATCTGTGGACAATCAAGTGTAAATGCATCATAGATTTGATGCATTTACACCTAAACTATCTATTTGTAGCAAGAAATGATAGCAAGAAATTGTATACTTAAGTACATTTCGAATTTAAAAAAAAACTCCAAATGGGATTCGAATCATCCTCACGATCAATCAGTGAACCAAGAAATCTACAATGGATTGATCTTTTTTATAAAATAAATATATGGAAATGGGTTAAATGGATCAAATATGGGGATTTGTAGTGGTTTTGAGCTCAAATGAGATGTTTCCTACCTTCAATAGAAATGTTTCCATAGATTTCGAAACATTTCGACTGAAATAATACCTATTGACACTGTCAATTGATCGAAATTTACTGTTTACGCAAAATATTTCGACTTGTATGGAAACATTTCGTGTATGTATTCTTTCGTTCCAGTAAACTAGAAATAGGAAATATTTAGCGAAATATTTCGATAATTTCGCGAAATTTATTTCCTTCTTTCTAGTTAACCATACAGAGATTTAAATTTATAAAATTCAGCATTCCCCACATCTCCGTATGGTAACTATTAGAAAAATATTGGTAAAAGACACAAGATTGATGATTGAGTAAAAATAACTGTTGTCATCAACAATACTACTTATTATTTATTATTTAAGTAGAATGGAAGCAATACCTAGCATTGTTTTGGAGAAACTATGATATCAAACAAAAGATAATAAGTGTTTAAAGAACCAAAGAATATATCCCAATGTACCCTATACAATGAAGAAACCTTCTTACCGGGCCCCAAAATATTTTGATTGTCAATCTCAACAATGTAGGAAGAGAGAAAGTTGACAAACAATGTGGTATTGATTAGTCCATCTTTAGAACTTTGAAGAGAGGCTTGGAGCTCACTTATACCAAGAGAAGATGAACCCGGAAGAAATTCATGAAAAAGAGGCTGGATAAGCCTTAAATCATGAAAATTATGATATATCCGAGGAAACAGATGAAATTTTAATATATTTACATCCGTCCCTCGGAATGTAATTGGCCTATCGTCCATACTGCTCCCATTCTTCAGTGTGCCAGTGACAAAGCTCACATGTTTGTCATCACGATGGTTCTTCACTGTAAGGTTGAACTGAAAACCCACAGCAGTAGCAGGGTCATTTGGAAGATCCACAAAATGCCACGAAATGTACAAGTTATCTCGAACAATCTTGCAGTTGTTGCACTTAAGAGTTATAGTCGGTCCCCGGCTAGTATTGTGACATGAATAATTTGCAAAGATAGACAAGGGGGATACTCTATAGTCAATGAAGCCCGGAATCCCCGTCACTAATGTACCAAGACCACGTAAATGAGAACAGCTCATACTAGAAATGGTGGTTATATTAAATTCCATGTCATTGGTGAAGGAGAGTAAGTCAGGTGCATTTGTTGCTCTCACATTATGCACCTCAACAGTTCTTTTCGAAAGAATCTGGTAAAGCAACCTGTGAAAGGATTGAAAAATCATGTCAATATCAACTCAAATGACAAGGAGAAAAGCATAATAACAACCCAAGCTGGCCATAAGCGGAAAAAAAAGGGACATCAATTCAATGTTTGAATAGAAAACTTCATTATTAATTACAGGAAGTTTTCTGTCAACCACTCACGCAGCAAACAAACCAATGAAAAGTATCCAACTTGCTACAGAGAAAGTTCCACCAAGCTCCGTTTTCCGCTTCATCACAACCTTGTGATCATCCTACATCAGATAAGGTGTTAGTTGCAGATGTTAGGCATCCAGAACTAATGATGCATTCCAAGGCATTACAACCTTAATTTTAATGACGCAATTGTTATAAAGAATGCTAGACAAACTGCAGCCCCTAATAATAACAATAACATAATCATCTTAAAATGTGGCTCCCATTGGTTGCGGGACACAAAAGTAATAACAAAACACCTCTCCACATCATTACTCAAGATATGGCGAGCTCTATTAAAATTTGATCGCCGGTAAAAATCTAGGGGATTTTCTAAGGAGTATTACAACTGAAGCAAGGCGTGGGGACGAGACGAAGGAGGAGGAAGGGATGAGCCGAGAGGAGATAAGCCCCATCAGCTCGATACCAGCTATTCAATATTCCATAAGGTCAAAGGGTTGCAACAACAATAAGGTGAGCTACGCAGACCAAGTCTAGGAGGACCTCTGTCAGCACAAAGTGAGGGTGGGCCAAACAGGTCTAGAGCTAGTTAGTTTTCGGGGTTAGCACTACTGTGCTCGATAGAAGATGGCCCAGGCGAGGGTGGTGAAGTTAGTCTAGCAGAATTTCCAGATGGGTCAAACACGTCGGACTGGGCAATTGACAAGATGGAATTTGGGTTGCTTTTGGGTCTTTCCTTTTGGGGGATGAGAGAAAGAGATTAGGGAATTGTTCAGGGCGATAGAGATCGGCCAGGTGGGACAGCAACCTACATGGGACGGCCCAGAGGATGGTATAGTGGATCTAGTGGGGAGGATCTAAGATAGGGGTTTCGATATGGAGGTTCGGGGGACGAGTCAAGAGGACTAGGGTTGGTGGTGCTAGCAAGGGGGCAGTGCAGACAGAGGTTTCATCAACTCCCATTGGTAGTAGGGTTAAATCCAAGAATAAATTGAGCAGAGAGACTCACAATTTATCAGACTTGGGTAGTCTGACAGAAGTGTGGTGGGGGAGAGGCAGTAGGAGGAAGGGAAGAGGAGACCATTAGTCTTTTATGAATCTCAATATCCTCTCTTGGGATGTGAGAGGCTTGGGGGTAAGGATAGAAGAGTTGTGTGTGGGAATCTTCTTAAAAGATGGAAAGTGGACGTCGTAGTTTTACAAGAAACTAAGAGGGAAGGATTGAGGGAGTTGGAGGTCGAGGACATTTGGAGAAGGACGGATTTCAAATGGTTGGCACTACCGGCCAAGGGATCAGCAGGTGGTACCTTGGTGATTTGGAATCCGGAAAAGATCAAGGTGGAGGATTCTTTTATTGGTGATTTTTTGTCTCAATAGCTTGTAGGTGCATTTAAGATCAAAAGCAATGGGTTCTTAAAGGGGTGAACAGTCCATCGGATAAGTTAGTCAAATCCAATTTTTGGGAGGAGTTCGATTTTATTCGGAGTAGGTGGGTGTTACCATGGTCATTGGAGGGGATTTCAATGGTATTCGGTTTTCTTATGAGAAGAGATGGGGCAGTAGAGTGACCAAGAGCATGAAGGATTTTGCAAACTTTGTGGGTAGACATTGTCCTATGGACCTCCCCTTCAAAGGCGCCACATTACGTGGTCGAATAATCAAGATAGGCCGGTGATGTCTAGGCTTGATAGATTTCTGGTGTACGATGGTTGGGAGGAGCTTTGGTCCGATATTTGCTAAGACGTTCTCCCCAAACCAGCTTCAAATCACAATCTGGTGTTGCTAGGGTGCGAGAGGATGGTTAGATGCCCAATCCGTTTAGATTTGAGAATACGTGATTGAAAGCTCCAGACTGTCATGGGCTAGTGGCAGATTGGTGGAACTCTTCTTGGTTTTATAGTATAGCAGGCTATGTCTTTAGACAAAAGTTGAAAGCACTAATTAGCAAACTTAAGGTTTGGAACAAGGAAGTTTTTAGGAGGGTGGACGAGAGGTCTTCTTCAGGAGATAGCAACCATTGATTATAAAGAAGAGAGCAGGGACATCTTTGAGGGAGAAAGGAGGAGGGTGGAGGCTAAGACTGAATTTCTCAGATAGGCCCGCATGGAAGAGATAAGTTGGCGCCAGAAATCGAGGGTTAGGTGGCTTAAGGAAGGGACAGGAACACCAAGTTCTTTCATCAGGTTACTAATTATAAGAGTGATAGCATCTCCAGATTGGTGGTCGACGGGTCCTTGGTTATGGAAGAAGACAAAATCAGAGACCATTGTTCAATATTATTCAAGTCTGTATACGGAGCCGAATTTCGATAGGCCAGTAGTGGATGGTATTCTGTTTGATTGTATTGGTTGGAGAGACTAGTCGAGGAGGAAGAAATCTCGGGCGCCATTAGGGACCTTGATGGAGACAAAGCCCCGAGTCCAGATGGGTTTTCTTTGGCCTTTTTTAAGGCATGCTAGGATATCATAGGTGAGAACTTATTATTAGTGGTAAAGGAGTTCAAGGAGGATTCTCATCTAGATCGGGGTTTGAATAACACCTCCATTACCCTCATTCCAAAGAAGGAAGGAGTGGAGTCTTTTAAAGATTTTCGTCCTATCAGTCTAGTAGGGAGCACGTATAAAATTATCTCTAAGGTGTTAGCTTCAAGGATGAAGGAGGTGATGGGTTCAATCATCTCCCCTTTCCAAGGAGCTTTCGTAAAAGGAATATTGATTTTAGATAGGATTCTGATAGCAAATGAGTGCATTGAATCTAGAGTCAGAGAAGGGTTGGATGGCATAGTGTGCAAGATTGATATAGAGAAGGCATAAGACCATGTGTGTTGGAAGTTCTTGGATTACTTACTAGGAATGATGGGTTTCAGGATGAGGTGGAGGGGATGGATCAAGGAGTGCATTTCTTCAGCATCATTTCAATATTGGTGAATGGTTTTCCTTCAGGTTTCTTCCAAAGCTCAAGGGGCTTGAGACAAGGTGATCCTCTTTCCTCGTTTTTGTTCATTGGGTTGAAGCATTGGAGAGGATGACAGAGAAAGCAGTGGCTAGTGGTGTTATTTTAGGCTTTCAAACTATCAGTAATGGTCCGATAATATCTCTTCTGTAGTTTGCGGATGAAACAATTTTCTTGTCCAAGTCTCCCCATAGCCATCTTTCAGGCTAGCTGAAGGGTAGGTGATTTCACTATTGTAGATCCCCACTATCATAATTCATATCCATTTGGATTTATATTTGATATTTATAAGAAGTTTTCTTGATTGTATTTTGGAAAAATTGTTAGTTGAGCAATCAAGAAACAACATGTTCATAGAATGAGTAATGCATAGACTAAGTCTCCGAACTTTCTAGAAGGAAATACAAAATCGAAAATGAGCACGTCCAAGAAAATCTAGGAGTGGAACCAATAGGGGATAAAATAAAGGAAAGTCACTACTTTAGTTAGAAAGATTTATCAAGATTTATCATGATTATCGTGATGATCATGTCGCCAACAGTAAATAATTGGGATAAATCATTGTAAATGATAATCATGAAGATGATGATGCAAAAGAAGTTAAAGAGACATCTAACCAGCCAGTGTCGAGTTGCGAAACAGAAATCCAAGCGGCTGATCCACCACCTGATCCGAAACCATACGGACCTACCGTCCTTGAGTTTCCCGAACCTGACGACGAAGCAGAAGAGAAGCCACGAGACGAGCATCACAAGCGTGGCCTCGAGAAACACAGCCTGCGACTGAGTAAACTTCTTGATCGAATCGAAGGAGAAAATCGTCTCGGGGAAATTCGAGGAGTAATCAACACCAGAACTCGTCTCCCAATCATTTGTAGAGGTCTGAAACAAGGTGCAATTGTTAACAGAGGAGTTCATCACATAGCCAGGATTGCAGACGCAGAGGGTGGCGTTGACGCGAAAGGAATTTGCTGGGCATGGCTGGAGAAGCGCCATTGATTTACCTGTGATGTTTGTTTCTGATCTATATTTTTTTTTTTTGCAGAGAGAGAGAGAAGAAGATGAATCAAATCTTTTATTTTCTTCTTGCCTTCTGAGCTAAATGGTCGAAGAGGAGTGGGGAAGAAAGGAACCTTTGAGAAGGAAGAGAGAGAGAGAGAGAGAGAGAGAGAGAGAAGGCTTTCAATACATGTACAAGTGTGTTGGTTGTTATTTTACGGAAATATCCCTGATCGATAGAATTATTACAGACGATGCCATTTTCCTTTCTGGGGGGAGAAAAATATGACGCACCACTGCTATCGTTGTTGTTGGGAGAGAGCGATGGGTCCTACCACTCGATTCTACCAAGGGGCATGGCTGGAGGGCTGTTCTTTGATGACAATATCTGTATCAAAATTTCGATGCAGAAGTCTTTCAAATTGCAACGTGGTAGACTTGCTGGGGCCCAGTTGCCCCTTGAATGTCTGGCCCACACTATGATTTACCTACACACCAAAAATCAGCATGATTGGTGATTTCTAGCCGTAGGACTTGAGCACTTTTTCAACATGGGCTTTATAAACAGGCCTATGAGTTGGTTCCAAGCCCATAATGAAAAAGTGTTCATCCAATGGCTAGGAATCACTAATCACACTGATTTTTGGTATGTGGGTCCATCAAGATGTGGGCCAAACATTCAGGGAGGCAGTGGGGCCAGAAAGAGTCTACTACGTGGCAAATTGAGGGACTTCTGCATCAGAAATTTGATACAGAAGTCGGTATCATAGATTTTTCCAGTGGCGGATTGATCTTTAACATGAGTCCATTTTTGTTCACGGACGTCTTTATGAGCCACGTGGCATACTGTCAGAGACCAATGTTTGGCGCATCACCTATAGACCAAAAACCAGCCTGGTTGGTTAATTTTAATTTTTTGGATCTAAGTACACGAAATAATGCTTGAATCCCAGCGTCAAAAATCAACCTGTGAAAAAGACTCAAATCCAACGGTTAAAAATCACCAATCATGCAGATTTTTGGTCTATACGAGCCCACATAGGGATGTGCCAAACATCCATACAGTGAGTGGCCTCTAAGATGTGCCACGTGGTTTATAAGACGTCCTTTAGCAAAAATGGACTAGACTTTGTTTTAAGAATCATTTAGCTATCAGTGATACGTTAAAGAGGAGCCGTGTTTGATGCCTCAGAAGGACTTCAGACTTTGATGTCTCCCCTCCGAAACGCCACGTGGATTATTATTATTATTTAGGGCCCACTTACCTTATGGATATTTGGTCCACCTCTTGATGATTCAACGGATCAAAAATCAATATAATTAGTGGTGATTGGAAAATGATGTAACAAGGTAAGCCTGAAACTTTTTTGAATGCGGAAGCACGATTTTTGTGACTCAGTGTCATCTGGGCCCACTTACCGCATGGATGTTTATCCCACCCCTTGGTGGATATACACACCAAACATCACCCTGATTGGTAATCCATTACCATTAGATTGTAGCACTTTTTAAGGGGTTCTTGTAGCCGTTGAATGCAACCATTTTTTAGTACTAAAACCGACGGTTAAAATTCATCGAACAAGCTGATTTTTGGTATGAATGTCTATTAAGGGGTGGGCTAAACATCCATGTGGTCAGTGGGCCAAGATGGCAGCGATGACTAGCAAAAATGCCGTTTCCACATTTGAAAAGATCTCAGATATACCTTGTTACATCACAACCCATAATGATAATAACATAGTTTTTGACCGTTGAATTGGAATTCTTTCATAGATGCTAAAATATAAATGTTATAAATCATCGATCAAGCTGATCTTTGGTATGTAGGTCCACCAAGAGGTAGTTCAAACATCCATAAGGTCAGTAGGCCCTACACTATGCTCCGAATTGCATTTTTGGGAGGGATACTTCAAACTTTGAACTCCCCCAGGGACAGCTCATATCTTCTCCGTTAGAGAGCTTCTTACCTCTCTTCCTGTCAACATTTCAGAGATAAGGGGACAAAAAAGCACACGGTTGATGCCATTGTGGTCCATGAAGCAACCACTGCAAAAAGGCTAAAAGTCATAAAACTTCTGTCACAATCGGATTGCAAATCACACAAACACAGCCAATGAGTTCTCGGCACGTACACCTAAAAACCAAAAGCACATTGGTATATTGCAAGCACTTGTGTACGTGCCGAGAAATCATTGGCTTGTGATTGTGTGATTTACAATTTCGTGTGATAGAAGTTTTACTCGTCATTGCCTAATGAACCGTGGATCTTTGGAATTCAACGGTCAACGGCCTCAACCGTGTTTTTTTTTGGTCCGCTCCATAAAAATGTCGTTCTCACATCACATTTGACTTTTGATCAGACAATTAAAGATGGTTTGCCAGAAGGGGCATTTTCTTTAATGTAGCTTCGAGGGGAGGTTCCGAGCAATAAGGGCAACACTTGACTGGAAGGAAGAGAGAGCAAGAAAGCAGCTCCTACTATTCAAAAAAAGCCCACCGTTGAATGTCAAACACTATCAATATTGACCCCAAGATATAAAAAAGCTCATTGGAAAAATCATTTCCTCCTTTCAAATGATTTTCAAGTACCAAGTACTGGGGAACGCCACGTGCCATGCACTTACATGTAGCACACTCAGAGATCACTCACCGTATCGATATTTAGCACATCCCTAGATTGACTTACATGCAAAAAATCAGCCTATTAATAATTTTTAAGGATTTGATTGGAGTCGTTTTCACAGGTTGATTTTTAACCGTAGATTTTGAGCATTATATGGGTATTTAGATCCAAAGGTTTGAAATCACTAAACAAGCTTATATAGGTCCACCTAGGGATGGTACAAACATCCATGCAGTCAGTACGGTGGTTCCTAAGAGTGCCGTGTGGCTTATACTACTGTCTCTCATCGTCATTGATGAGGGGTGTGGACGTGCTGACATCTTCAACTGTGCGGGTCCTACTCCAACCGGAGTTTTGTCTTTAGAAAATAGGACATTTAATGAGAGAAGGTTTTGCCTTTGATAGTAGAGAGGCCTTTAATTGTGTCACATGGGTGGCAACCCCAGTTGTTGCTTTATAATAGTGTAGATAGATAGATAGATATACATTACAAGGATGAAAGAGAGAGATTCATGGTTGTCGTAACGGCATATTCCCCTCCGGAAAGCCCGTTCGAAGCAATGTTGGCTGAGGGAAGGGGCGAAAGGTTGAAGGAGAAGCTAGGGTCGAGTCCATTCTTTCCCCTCTAGTAACTGAATCGCTGGAAACATCTGGAGGCGAAAGTCCAATCCTTCAGATCGAATGCAATCATAAAAGGACTTTCCAGTGGTAAAGGGACTACAAGGGCAGTAAATAACATAATCGAGATGGAGCATTAACACACGTTTTTTCTAAGGGTCGGACTCCAGGGACTCCCATTTTTGACCCCCACTTTGGCGTACCCACATAGAAGATGAATCAATGGCTGATTTTTGGTGAGGATGATCTCCTCACCATATAGATCACCCCTACAAAAAATCAGCCCATTCTGAAATTTCTAACCCCGTCAAATGTGGTTTTCAAGTTTCCCAGTAAAAATTGACGGTTCATAATTCTTTAACTTCTAAACCAGTCTATGAATTTCAGAATGATTTGAATTTTTGTGAGGATGATCTCCTCACCATAGAGATCATACTCACCAAAAATCAGCATTGATTCATCTTCTATGTGGATATGCCAAAGTGGGGGTCAAAAATGGGGGTCCCTCGAGTCCGACCCTATTTCTAAATCATGCTTTTTACCTCTTCCCGTGAATATTTTCCACATTTGACAAAAATACTCTAACAAAACTATCCTTGTGCGTTTTGTCAAAAACCAAATGTGAAGTGACGGAGGCATTTTTGTTAATTACAAAATATTCGTCCGAAAGTTCACTGAAAAAATCAATTCCTTTTTTTATATGCACATTAAAAAGGCCTACATACTTTTTAGGATCAGGCCAGGAGCCCCCCTTTTTCTGCCCCCTCTTGGGAGTTGTCTTCTCCGCTGTGGATTTCGAGAATCCAATGGTGGTTGATAATGCTGAGTTGGCATTGCAAAAAGTGAAAATATGATGCCAACTCAGTACTATCAACCACCATTGGATTCTCGAAATCCATGACCGAAAATCCGACTCCCGATAGTGGGCAGAAAAAAAGGGGGCTCTTGAACCTGACCCTACTTTCTAATGATTTAAGACTTTTGAATCACCAGCCCGACCCTTTTCTTTTTTACTTATAACTCGGAATTGTGTCGGATTTAGATTTGTGATTCTATGTTTGGGAGGACTGAATTCCAATAATTTTATTTCCAATTCTATGATTTCCCTGGAATTAAAAGTTTTATGGGGGTAGAAACTTTTAATTCTTGGAGTTCTATTTTTGAGTGGAGAGATTCAAGAGAAATTTTATAGGATTCCAGCTCGCACACACATCCATAGGTGGACCTATAAACAAAAAAATAGCAAGATTAGATATTTGCAACAGTTGGATTAGTGTCTTTTATTATCTGATTTTTAACCATGGTATATCTATCATTATTTGGGTACTCAGATCCAATGGTTAAAAAAATTTAATCAGCCTGATAATAGGCCGGTCTTGGTCATTGGGCTTTTACGACTCTGTTTGTAAATGGGACCATCAGCGCAGCCTTGTACTTAGGGCTGTCAACGGATCGGATTTGGTTCAGTTCCTAAGGTGGCCAGAACTGGAACTAACGGTTTCGGTCCTTATCGATTCCGGTTCTCAAAATGATGGACCTGGAATCGGAACCGATTATGTATTTTCTGTGGTTCTGGTTCCGGTTCCAAGTATATTGGGTCCAATCTTAATAATATAGAATTTTAACAATATATTTATATATTGGTTCCGGTTCTCAAAATGATGGATTTGGAACCAAAACCGATTATGTATTTTCTACGGTTCTAGTTTCGGTTCCGGGTATATTTGGTCGAATTTTGATAATATGAGAATTTTAATACTATATTTATATATTGGTTCCGGTTCTTATCGATTTCGGTTCCATATTAAACTACCTAGAACTAGAACCAGTATTTTCAGTTCAGTTTCGATTCTAGTTCTTTTTTAATCGGTTCTCAAAAATGTGGAACCGGAACTGGTGTTTTCAATTCTGGTTCCAATTCAGTTCCGGTTAAATGGGTAAATTGACACCCCTACCTATACTTGTATTTAGGCCATGGTTGGGTCTAACAAGTTAAGGTCCATCATAGGTAGGATTAAGATTGGGACTAACTACGTATCTTCCAATGTGGGCTTGGGCAAAGCTTGGCACGACTAATAAACCAGGCCCATTAATATCCTTAGTTTCGATTAGGGGTGATCAGATGGTGGCATCACCATGGAGTTAGTTGTGGTTTCACCTTTTTATGTGTACACAAGAAGTTTGAACACCTAGCTTCAATAAGCGTTAACTTGTGATCCAATAAGCGTGCGAGTGAGCCACATAACCCAAGTGACCCATCTTGGTTGCTAAAGCTTGTGCACTTGACACGTACTCGTGAAATCATTTTTAACTTTTAAAAATGTAAACTATTTCAGGGAAAAACAATCATGTCGGGTTGTCATTCACAACAAATCCGTGTTTAAAATAATCTTTTTGAGAAAAAAAAAAACCTCCTTTAACATCACCAAAAAAAACACACGAAATATTCAACAATCCAGAACAACCCCATAAATTTAGAATTTTCAAAAAAAAAATCTGATAAATAAAATTATATTATTTTTAAATATTAAAAAATATTTTTTATTTATAAAATATATCACCTAATTTATATTTATAAAAATATTTTTAGAAAAAATTAAAATATTCTTATGCTTTTAGAGACCTCGATAAATAAAGTATGGCTCAGGCTCTAAGAAGACCCCCTTTTCTGACTCCTCTTGGTGTTTGCACACTCGGCTGTGGATTTCACAAATCCAACGATGGTTGTCAACGCAGCCAAAAGTGACAACTATCGTTGGATTCTTGAAATCCACGGCCGAGCACGGAAAAAAAAAGGGGGTCCCTTGAGCCCGACCCATAAAATATATGTTTTCGAAACTATGAACTTTGCTTATACTACTAGAGATAAGGGAAGCATCGGTGGTACTTGTTACCAAATCTATATTACATTATGAGTACACCCACATATATGTTTATATTTTTTTAATGCATAGTTTTGGATTAAAAAAGTATTAAACCCGAAATCCTCACTTATTGCCGCTTCACGATTTGCTAATTATGGTCTTGCATACCTTTACACGTCTTGGTTGGTGAGATAGGTCACTAAAGTGACAAAAAATAGACTTTTAAATATAATTTTGTCCGATCAATATGATTGATCACCAATCAATAATAATCCAAATGGCATGCATATAGAAAACGTCACCCTGATCCTAGTGAATCAAGTGTATGATGGATGATAGGAGTACTAAACTAATGATTTCTTACTACTATAACGGAAAAAACGAAAAACAAGGGACCCACAGGTTGGCTACCAAACGGATAAAACTTTGATGACCGGCCCTGTCATTGAAGGAGATGACAGGGCAACAGATCAAGGCACGTGGATTTGTCCGGACTGACCACCTCAGCCTCACCACACAGGTACCCAGGTGAGTACTCAAGTGCTTTTTGCCAAAACGCTCACCTTACGTGAGTGGTGAGACCGAGGTGATCCGCTGGTACAAAATCCACGTGCCTTGAACTGCTGCCCTGTCATCGAAGTTTTATTCGCTACCTAACCTACCCGAGAGCCTCGTTAATGCCATGTGGCAAGGGAACCGGCTGTATCCCAACAAACTGGTGGGTTTGACACTTTGACTTACGTAGCTGTCCAAAAACTATTTAAGAAAAAAGAAAAACCTCCATTTTATTTTGGGTCAGGACTCGGGTTGACAGATCTAAAAGGACAGGTATCTGTAAAGGGACACAATATAAGCTACCTGGCACACTCTTACAGGACTCTGACCGTATGGATGTTTTTCCTATCCCATGGTGGACCTACAAACCAAAAATCAGCCTGATTAGTGATTTATAGGCTTTGGATTGGACTTATTTTCATGGGCTGAACTCAACTGTGAGAATTTGAGCAGTATTTGAGGTACAAAGATCCAACACTTATACTAATCAGGTTTTTTTTTGGTTTGTAGGTCCACTATGGGATAGGACAAACATCCGTATGGTTAGATCCCTGTAAGAGTGTGCCACGTGGCTTATTTTGTGTCCATTTAAAGTTACCTGTCATTTTAGATCTGTCAACGGAGCCCCGCCCTTCTATTTTTCCTCCATGTGGCAAGGAAATGGACAGTGTCAAACTTTTGATGCAAAAGTCCCTCAAATTGCAACATAGTACACTCTTTCAGGCCAACTGCCCCCCTTGGCCCACACCTTGGTGGACCTACTACACCCAAAATCAGTATGATTGGGGATTTGTAGACATTGGATTTGAGCACTTTTTCATCATGGGTTTTATGGAAAGGCCTATGGGTTGGTTCTAAGCCCGTGATGAAAAAGTGCTCAAATCCAATGTCTAGAAATCACCAATCACAATGATTGTTTGTGCCTAGATCCATCAAAGCGTGAGCCAAACATTCAGGGGCAGTGAGTAGGGGTGTCAATTACTCGTTTAACAGCAATCAAAAACACCAGTTCTGGTTTCACATTTTTGGGAACCGATTAAAAAAGAACTGGAACCGAACCGATAATAATGGGTTCAGTTCTTGGTAGTTTAATATGGAACCGAAACCGATAGGAACCGGAACCAACAAAAACTACATAATCGGTTCCAGTTCCAGATCCATCATTTTGAGAACCAGAACCGACCCGTTGATACCCTTAGCAGTGAGCCCGAAAAAGCGTACTACGTGGCAATTTGAGGAACTTCCACGTCAAAATTTTGATACGAAATTATGTATCATAGATTTTTGGGTATTTTAGTAACACCCCCTGAAATTTGACAGTAATTTGTAATACCCCCTTATACTTTCAAACTTTAGGATTATACTTTCAGAGTAATTTGTAATTTGTAATCTCTTATTTTCTTCTTGCCTTCTGAGCTAAATGGTGGAAGGTGCTTGAAGGCTAAACTAAATAGAAGCCAAGTGTGTTGGTTGTTATTTTACGAAAATATCCCTACACAACTAGGATTATTACAGACAATGCCATTTTCTTTCTCGACGGAGAAAAATACGTCGCACTCGTACTATCGTTGTTGCTGGGAGTGCAATGGGTCCTACCACTCGATTCTACCAAGAGGCGTGAGTCGCGTGACCGGGTGATCTTGAGCATATCCATTTTTTGTTCACGGATATCTTTATGAGCCACATGGCATGCTCTCAGAGACCACTGACCGTATGAATCTTTAGCGCATCTAGTGGACTTATGATTGGTTATTTCTAACGTCGGATCTAAATACCCTAAATAATGCTCGAATCCCAGGTAAAAGAATCAACCTATGAAAAACACTGAAATCCAAAGGTTAAAAATCACCAATCATGCAGATTTTTGATCTCTACGTCTATCAGGTATGTGCCAAACATCCATACGGTCAGTATCGTCTAAGATTGTGCCTGAGTCATAAGACGTCTTTGAGCAAAAATGGACTCTCTAGACAATTCAATGACTGCCCCCATGACCACCCACATTATGAGCCACGTGGCACATTTGTTGAGGATGCTGACCGTACGGATGTTTGGCCAATTCCTAAGTGGACCACCAAATCAAAAATCACCCTGATTAGTGATTTCTAAGCATTGGATTGAAGTCATATTCATGGGTTAACTAAATCGCGGGAATTTGAGCATTATTGACCATTATTTACAAGGATCCAAAGTCACTAATCAGGTTGAATTTTGGTTTGTAAGTCCATCTAGGGATTGGCCAAACATCCATAAGGTCAGCATCCTCTAAAAATGCGCCACATGGCTCATATCGTGGGCCGTGATGCGTCCCCTTGTTTGATAGAAGGAAAACCGGACAAAAAAAAGACAAGGTTGACACCATTGACCGTTAGATTCAAGAGATACATGGTCCATGAAGAAAAAAAATACAAAAGGCTAAAAGTTATTGCCTAGTGAACTACGGATCTCCGGAATCCAACGGTCAATGACCTGGCCTCAACCGTGGTTTTTTTTTTCTTTTAATTTCTTACTCTTGATAGAATTGTCATTCTCACTTCGGCATTGAGCTAGTGATTGGCCAACAAGACAACAATGGTGCTCAAATTCCTACTGTTAAAATCAACCCATGAGAATAATTCCAATCCAACGTCTAGAAATCACTAATCATGTTGAACTTTGGTTTGTAGGTCCAGCTAAGGATTGACCAAACATCCATATGATCAGAGTCCTCTAAGAGCATGCCATGTGGCTCATATTGTGGATTGTCATCAAGTTTAAAGGAGGCCGTTTTAACGGTTAAACGGACTGGGGGCGTTACAGTTTAAACGGCCCTTAAAACAGATTGAAACAGCCAGGGGCAAAAAATCGAAAAAAAGGAAAAAAGGGAATTAAACGGAAAAAATGGCGCTGAAATTCAAATTTTGAAAATTGAAAATTAAAAAAAATAGAATTTAATGGATTTTAACAGAAATTAAACGGATTTAACAGCTGTTTTCTTCATAAAAAATTTCAGAATTAAACGGCTGTTTAAATGATTTTAACGGCGTTAAAACAAAAAAACGGTCGTTTTATTCAAAAACAATAAAACGACTTTAAACGGTTTTAACGGAAACGGGCTTGGGGCATTACCGTTTAAACGTCCGTTAAAACCGTTTAAACAGCCGTTTTTAAAACCATGATTGGAACGGGCTCACTTAGTATGCATCTGTTTGCAAACAGTGTCAGTACGGTTGGATGTCCCTTGGAAAATGTGTTATTTCAATGTTTTTAAAAAATATATTTTATAAATTAAAAACGCATTTTTCAAGGAGCATTCAATGGTGGATACAGCGTTTTAAGTATGTAAACAGTTGCATACTAGATTTGTCCGATTGGAACCATGTTTAGTAAATTTTCGAATTATTAGCAAACCGTACAAGTTATTTGAAAAAGAAAAATGAAAAAAATAAAATAAACTGAACGTCCTATTCAAATGTTTGGAAAAATTCACAATTTTTTTTACTTTCTTGTTTTATTTTATTTCTAAAATTATTTTTCAAAATCTTTACGTATTTTTTCGACGATGAACCGGAATCGTACTCGAACATTTCCTGTACCGTATTTTTTTTGCCGCATTACGAATTGCTAAACCTAGTTTGGTGGAAACTACTTCCTCTCATAATCGATGTGGTGCATCATGTGCCACAAATTGCATGGTTGGAATGCATGCCTTGAACAGTAACGCTCAGGGGCAAAAGGTTTAAAAGGAGCCGTTACAACGGTACAACGGACTGGAGGTGTTACCGTTTTTTTCGTTATAATGGCCATTGTAACGAATTGTAATGCTCAGGGGCAAGAATGGAAAACAATGAGAAAATATCGGAAAGTACTGAGAAAAAATGAAAAAAAAAAAAAAAAGAACTCCCCTAAAATTCAAATTTTGAATTTCAAATTTTCAATAAAAAAACGCATCTGAACACATGTTTTTGGCCTAGTCACGATGACTCCGCTAAATTGTGCCCGCAATATGCGCATTCTAAATGCACTCTGTGGACCCCTTTTATATGTGAAGTGGACAATATAAATATGTGCCACTTGGCACAATATTTTGGTCCCACATGCCCATCACTTGATGAATATCTACACACCCTAAATCAACTTGATTGGTGATCTCTAGCTGTTATTTTCCGTTATTCTAGCAAAAATGGGTTAACAAAAGTGGGACTATGTGATTTGATGTTTGTTTATGCTAATGTAAGCTTTTGCAGAGGGAGTTGATTTTTTAGTATAGGTTAGTGTAGGTTTTTCAGTGAGTTTTGGTATTTTTGTTTGCTAGTGGTCTTTTCAAAATACGCTTGCAATTGGATTTAAATTTTCAAGTAAAACTTTGTGGACAAGACCATGTCATCGCATAAAATAAGCCACATGGGATCGTAGAGGACAAACCAAAAATCAGCTTGATTAGTGATCTCAAACCATTGGAAAGGTACCTCAAATAATGATCCATAATGCTCAAATTCCCAATGGTTAAAATCAACCCATGAAAATAATTTCAGTCCAACGCCTAAAAATCACTAATTGGTCTAATCTTTTGGCTTGTGGATCCACCTAGGGAATAACAAAACATCCATACGGTTAGAGTCCTCTAATAGTGTGCCATGTGGCTCATATTGCACCTTGTCATCGGCCTCGATGACAGGACCGTGTCATCAAATGTGTTTCCAACTCATATTGCTTTTTTCTTTCTAACTCATATAATCTTTGGCACAGGGAATCCTCACTATTCTCTCTCCGACTTTTGCTTTAAGTTTTGTCCCTGTCGCAAAGGGAATCCTCAATTATTGTGTCTTTATAATCACATGTCAATTACGAGACAAAATTATTTTCAACGATCTTAATAATGTAACAATGTTAACAATATTAATAATCTATTTGGTTATGTGAAGACAAACTTAACTTTCTATACTATTTTAAAATAAAAACTCGGATGTTGGCTATAAATAAGTCAAGACTTGTAATGACCATGCACACTCTCGAGGCTTCTCTCTTCTCAAACCTCACGGTCTTTTCTCTCAATCCAGTTCCCTTCTCTCTCTCTCTCTCTCTAAACGAGTTGGAGTTGTCTACCACTTTTTCTTGAAGTAAGTGTTTACACCATTTTTGCACTTTAATCCACGACTTTGCAGCAAAGAGACAAGTATTCATTCATTTTTTTGGTGTATTTTTTAGTTATTTATTCATAAAAAAAATTGATATATGTGGGTATTCATATATCTTCTCTTTTTCTAATTTTTTTTATTATTAATGACACGAATTGGTTCATCATCTCTATTCCTAACTAAAATATATTTTTTCAAATTAGCATTCCATTTTGATATTATACTATGTGAAATTTGTAAAACATCTCTTTAAGTTTTAAGGGTGAAAATGAAATCTGTTATTCAGATATTTGTGCTCATAAAATTGTAAATTTATTTTCAAACTCAACAGATCAAGTTATATTAACTTTTGCTATTATAAAAGCTAGTTCTTAAATAATATCATTATTCTAATATATTCTTACATTTTGGAAACAACTAGGAAGGTTTCAATCCCGACTAAGAACTATGGGATCAGAAGCAACCATGATAGCTGCAAAAGATGCCGTGGTTAGTATTTTATATGTTTTTTAAGGATTTTTTTAGCAGTTATTTTATGTATTAATATAACATATTCTTATAACTTTTCCAAGTTCATTGGTGGAACGGTTTTGGACTTGTGTTGCCACGTCTTCAAATTTTCACGGCTAGAATTTTGAGTCATACAACGACATCTTTTGGTTGTGAAAGAAACTAGAGCACATTCGATCGCATTCATACTAAAGCAATGAATAGACTAGCAACGAAAACGCTCAGCAACCTTATTTTTGTTGAATATAATCTACGATTAGAATAGAAAATGATTGATAGGTGGCAAAGATATTGCACTGATCCAATCAACGTGTCTATTATTCTAATGGAAAATCCATTGATAGAATGGATTGCGGCAGATGATGAAGAAGCATAATTACCAACAGACCCCGAATGGTTAGATAAAGCTAAAAGAGAAATGACCAATGATGACTCAGATATCATTGATCAAATGTATTTTTCCACATCAGTGCTTGATACAGAGCTTCCGAAAAATTGAGCCAAAGCACCACCTATGTATGAAGGACGAATGGAGCCCTTACCCGAAAATTATTTTGAATTTGATTTTAATCAACTTCAGATCGACCCTATCTATTACTATGGATCTACCTCAGGAACTAATTCCATCACACAGTATTACGAGTCACAATTCGATCCTAATCAAAATCAAAATTTTAGTAACTATTAATGAATGTACTTTAGCATTTTGACTTTTTTAAATATTTTGTGTAATTCTATTTTTATTTTTAATAAACATGTAGGGGTCTAGCCAAACCCCCTCTTCGTGACACTGAGGTGTTTTTCTAATGAATATTATTATAATATCTCTATGTATTTTACCTCTCTCTTTCTTTTTTCTTTCTCATTAAAAAAATATATTGATAAAAAGAAAAAAAAAATATAATTCAACATTAAAAATATCTATATAAGCATGTTTGATTGCCAATTTTATCGTGGGATGAAAATATAATTCTCCCTTGTTGGTTAATCATTTTAAATTTGATAAATTTTCTTGAGAAAATAAGATTTTCCCATATAAGCCAAGAATTCATTTCTGTTCCACATCGGTGAGAATTCGTTTCCATGAAAATCCACCATTATTTTCTCAAAATAATTAAAAATTGCATATTTTCTTAGGGGCATTTTAGGTGTATTTTCCCAAGAAAATTGCATTAAATACCCTTATTAGGTGTATTTTCCAAAGAAAAATTTCGATGAGAAAGCTTTCTTAGAAATTTTTTCTATGCAGTCACCTACTCCTTAAGTTTATAGGGAAGGTAAAAATAATAATATATTTATTAATAAAATTAATCCTTATGACATTTTTTAAAAAAAGAAGTGTGTTAAAAAACTGACCGTTGTTTAAAAAAGAAAACTAGCCTTTATGTAAAAAAACTTGGTCGTTATAATCATTATTTAAAAATATAATAATAAATGTTTCAAGATCCATGTTTTCCATTATTTTTCATTTTTAATGGTTTTCGTTATAACGAAAAAGATGGTAACGCCTTCAATCCGTTATGGCGTTATAACGGTTCCTTTTAAACCTTGGTTTGAATACCGAACTTCAATAAATAAGATTGGCGATCCAATAAGCGTGCGAGTGAGCCACATAACCCATCTTGGTTGGTAAAGCATGTGCACTTGACACGTACTCATCACAATCCTATGTCCATCTTTATAAAATTTAAACCGTTTTAGAAAAAAAAAAACAGTCTTGTCAAGGTTGTCCCGCACATAGTTAGCAAATCCCCGTTTAAACATTTTTTTTTTTTTAAAACCACATTTTCTGAAAAAAAAAAAACGTTTAAAACCATGATGTTTTCAAAACATCACATCACAACAAAAACATGACATATTCAACAATCTAGAAGAATCCCATAATTTTAGAATTTTGAAAAATCTAATGAATAAAACTCAATCTTATTTTTAAAAATTAAAAAATGTTTTTATTAATAAAATGGATCACCTATTTTATGTTTATAAATTCTTTTTAGAAAATTAAAATTTTCTTATGCTTTTAGAGACCTATGTTTTGGAAACTATGAACTTTGCTTAGCCCATGTTTGATTCTCAAGTGGCAAAATTGCACTTTCCTTAGGAAAACACAACTGTCCATTTTTAGATAGTCAATATAAATTTGGATAATTTTCCCTAACAAGCCATTTAAATTTGGATAATTTTCCCTACTAAGCTCGGAAATCATTTCCCATCTAGATAAATGAGAATTCATTTCCACCTGAAAATACACCTTTATTTTCTCATATGATTGAAATATGTGTTCTCAGTTGCAATCAATCAGCCATTTAAGGCATATCCCAAATGTATTTTCTCGGGAAAATTTTCCGTGCAATCAAACACAGCCTTACATTACTAGACTTAAGGGAGGAATTGGTAGTATTATACTTATATTATTACCCAAGCTATATTACCACATTGGTAATTTGGTACACTCACATATATGTTTATGTTTTTTTTTATTGCATCATTTTGGATTAAATAAGTATTAAATCCAAAATCCTCACTAATCAATCTTCTATAGTATCCTCTTTTTTACATTTGTTTTAAACCACTTTTTTTGAACTTAGATTGTTTTAAAATTATATTTTTTAATGAGAGAAGTTTTGTCGCTTCAAGATTTGCTAACTATGGTCTTATATACGTTTATATAAGTTAGTTCGTGAGATGGGACGTCACTAAAGTGATCAAAAATAGTTTTGATAGTGGTCACATTTTGCCATACAGTAGTCATCTTTCTCAGATGAGTCGGACTAGTCATCCTTCTTAAATAAGTTGGACTAATCATCCTTCTCGGATAAATCGAATTAGTCATCTTTATCGGATTACATATATTGAGTTAACACTTACGGGTTTTGATGGTAGCCACATTTTTATACACACCATATCCCATCTAACTTTCTTAGTACGTGGAGGAACGGCAAGAGAACCCACGTGTCTAAGGATGCATTTGGTAGCGCGTCTTCAACATGCGTCTTGGGCGATAACATGTGTTTGGGTCACACCAATGTGCATGCCTTCATAGACGCAACGAACCTCCAAGACACATGAAATTGCACCTGTTGAGGTTCAAATCCCCCTCAGTCTTCCAAGATGCATACACCAGTGAGAACCCATCATCTTGGCCCCTTTATGTGTGATCCATTCATGGTGCATGAGCCCACTTGACATAAGAGTGCATGCATGATCTATCAATGCCTTGCTATTATGTGGGACCCACATATGATCTAGACCCCTCGTGATCTATCAACCTTTGTTATTAGTGGGGCCCACCTGATCGATGTGTGGGATCTACATATTAATCCCGTTATTATTGGGGTTAGGGGTGTCAATTTGTACCCAGTTAATCAAAACTGAATCAGAACCAACTAAACAATAATTGGAATCGAACTGATAATAACAGTTCCGATTCTAGGTAGTTTGATGTTGGAACCAAGGTTTAAAGGGGACCGTTATAACGGTATAAAGGATGGGGGGCACTACCGTTTTTTCTGTTATAACGAAAATAACGCCCAGGGGCAAAAACGAAAAAATGGGAAAATAACGGGAAAAAATGGAAAAATGGCACTGAAATTCAAATTTTGAATTTTAACATTTGAATTTCAATAATGAAAAATAACGGAAAAAAATGAAAATAACGGCCATTTTTTTCACAAAAATTTTCAGAAAATAACGGTCGTTATTTTCGTTATAACGGGAAAATAATGGCCATTTTTTCGTTATAACGGCTGTTATATTTTGGGTGTTTTAACGGTTTATAACGTAACGGGGTAGGTCCGAATCCGTTATAACGGCCATTATTTTTGTTATAATGGACGCTTTTTAAACCTTGGTTGGAACCAAACCGATAGGATTTAGAACAGGTTTATAAATATAGAGTTGTGTTATGAAATATAATTGCTTACAAAAAAAAAATGTTATATTATCAAGATTGGAATCAATATACCCATATCCAAAACCGAAACCGACTGGAATCAAACAATCGGTTCCGATTCTGGATCCATCATGTTGAGAATCGGAACTGATAAGAACCAATCAAGAATATTGGTTTCCAATATTTTAGGTAGATTAAAATTTGAATTGAAACCGACCTGTCGACACCGGCCCCTATATGGGGCCCACACGATCTATCAACACTCTTGTTATGTGGGCCTATATGATCTATATATTAACCCTTGTTATTATGTGGTGCACACTTGATATGTGGGTCGACATATTAAATATATGTTATTATGTAGGGGCCACATGATCTATCAACCATCACTATTATGTGGGCCTATATGATCTATATACCCTCGTGATTACACCCTTCAGGAGTGGGAGAGTGCTTCTTGGTGGCGGGTTCGGTGGAGCCCACTTGATGTCTGGGACCACATATGATCTATCAACCCCCGTGTAGCCTACACAATCTATCAGCCCTTCTTATTATATAGGGCAACTTGTTGCATGGGTCCACATAAACCGTTTGCATGGGTCCACATAAACCGTTATTGTGTGGGCCACATGATGCATTATTGAATTAAATGCTTTGTCATGTGGGCCTACATCTTTGAAGATTATTTTATGTTGTATCACGTATCACTCATAATGCATGCGGACCCACACAATTTCAAGACATGGGTCACCATTCGCAAATCAAACACACAAGAACCAATACGCAAGTCTTCGACGCATGCTTAGTTGTGTAGGACCAAATGTCAACCTGTAAGGACCAGTGCAACTTCATAGGCAGTTAGGCACACACCTTAATGACATGGGCCTCCCAAATGAGCGTCTCCAGCCGAATATATATACACTACCAAACACCCTTATGCACCATGTAGATGGAGGGTTCCTTAGGTTGGTCTTGGATTTATATAATGCGGCACTAATTAACAGTCCGTCTAGAGCTACACCCATTTCTTACATCCACTTCTTACACCCAAGGTTGAGGCCCACATGGAGTTCATGTTGGACAATCCAACCATACATTGAGTTGTCCTTGCCATGATGATCATCATTGCCAAAAATCAGTTCACTTCGACATCTCTAACTTTATAAAAAATTGACCGAAAATAATAGTTTAATTGGATGGTCTGCTAGACGGACTCACCAATTAATACCAAGGTTTAAAGGAGGCCGTTTTAACTGTATAACGGACTGGGGGCGTTACTGTTAAAACGGATTGTAACGGCTAGGGGTAAAAATAGAATTTAACAATTTTAACAGAAATGAATGGAAAAAATGGCGCTGAAATTCAAATTTTGAAACAAAAAAAAAAACCCAAAATTTAACTGAAAAATATCAGATTTAACGGCCGTTTTTTTTTCCACAAAATTTTTCAGAATTTAACGGCAGTTAAATTCAAAGCGTCAAAATGGGTTTTAACGATTTTTACGGTGATGGGCTTGGGGCGTTACCGTTTAAATGGCCCTTTTTAAAATCATGATCAATACTACTTGGACCCATGAAATACTGGGCCACCTGTTTTTTCTTTTTTTTACACTGCGCCTCACTTTTTTGAAAAACATATTTCGCATTAGTGACTATCCAAATGACTTTTTCAAGAAAAAGGCGTTTTTAAAACAAACAATTCTAAGATTTTTTTTTATTTTTTCCGGAAGTAAACATTCTTAAAAAAATATTTCTTGTTATTTCTCATTGTAGACTAGAAAGGTCAAAATAAAAAAATTGTTACCCCAGTCGCCCACCGTGGGGCTCGAACCCACGACCACAAGGTTAAGAGCCTTGCGCTCTACCAACTGAGCTAGACGGGCATTTGATTATAAGCGATGCAAATAAAATTTATTTCACAACAATGAACATCCCAAGTGTATGCATATGGATTATACAAGACGAACACACGAGATCTTCGACCAATCAAATTTACAATTATCCCATGATCAAGGAAGAAACAACATCACTCATATAATCAATAGACTTAGGCCTCGATGATCCATAATCTAAACATAGCACGCGTTGCAATTCGTCCAAGTTGTCTAAACCAAGGTTTAAAAGGGGGCGTTATAGGGGCAAAAAGTGGGAACATAACGGCGCTAAAATTCAAATTTTGAATTTCAAATTTTCATTAAAATTTAGGGTTTTTTTGCTTTATTGATGCAATTTGCATCTCACCCAATGTTTTTAAAATATTTGCGTCACACCCTTTGACCATGGTCAATGTCGTTGACCAAAGAGGGTCTTCGGATGGACATCTCAATATTTTTTAAATGACTATAATGACCTTAGGTGAGACGCAAATATTTTAAAAACATTGGGTGCGATGCAAATTGCATCAATAAAGTAAAGGGGGTAAGCAAAAAAAAAATTGAGATTTTTTTTTTTTGAGGATTGTGAGCTCAGCCTTTTTTTTTTTTTGAGGATTTTGAACTATAAAAAGGAAGGAAAAAGATGTAACAAGGTATGCCTGAAACATTTTAAATGTGGAAGCACGATTTTGTTACTCACCACTATCATCTGGGCCCACTGATGTCTGTCCCACCCCTTGGTCGTTATACACACCAAAAATCACCCTGATTGGTAATCTACAACCATTCGATTTTAGCACTTTTAAGGCATTCTTATAGCCGTTGAATTCAAACATTTTTTATAATACTAAAACCAACGGCTAAAAATCATCAAACAAGCTGATTTTTGGTATGAATGTCTACTAAGGGGTGGGCTAAACATCCATGCGGTCAGTGGGCCCAGATGGCAGCAGTGACTACCAAAAATGCTGCTTCCACATTTAAAAAGATCTCAGGTATGCCTTGTTACATCACGACCCTAAAAGGAATACACCTTTCCAGATTGTTAAGCATGTCCCTCGTCCCACGCTGCACATTCTTAGAGGTCACTAACATACGGATGTTGGGCCCATCGCTATGTGGAGCTACATACCAAATGTCAGCCTGATTAGTGATTTCCAACCATTGGATCTTTGTACCCCAAATAATGTTCAAATTATAGGGATAAAATCAACCAAGGAAAATGACTCTAATCCACTGCTTAAAAAGTAACAATCAGATTAATTTTTTGGTCTGTAGGTCTACCTACCGGTTGGGCCAGAAGTAAATGAAGAAAGGTTTTGAGCTCACAATCCTCCAAAAAAAATATATATATATATATCTTTTGCTTGTCCCCCTTACTTTATTGATGCAATTTGCATCGCACCCAAGGTCATTATAGTCATTTAAAAAATATTGGGATGTCCATCCGAAGACCGTCTATGGTCAATGACGTTGACCATGGTCAAAGGGTGAGACACAAATATTTTGAAAACATTGGGTGAGATGCAAATTGCATCAATAAAGTAAGGGGGTAAAGCAAAAAAGCCTTAAAACTTATAACCAAAAAAGCGAAAAAATAGAAAATAACGACAATAATGGCTGTCTTTTTTAATAAAAAGAAAATAACGGTCGTTATTTTCGTTATATGAGTGTTAAAATGGTACATAATGTAATGGGGGAGGTCCGAATCCGTTATAACAGCCGTTATTTTCGTTATAATGAGGAATGCGCGCCTTGAACAAGTGAAAGCTTTTCTCTATACGACGACACAAGATATGGCCGCAGTAATTTTTAAAAGGGGCCGTTATAAAGGCATAACGGATTGTAACGCACAGGGTCAAAAAATGGAAAATAACGTGGAAAATCGGCGCCAAAATTAAAATTTTGAATTTCAAATTTTCAATAAACTTTATAATGGAAAATAAAAAAATAACAAAAAATATTGAAAAAAGAAACAATTTTTTTCAGAAAATAATATAACGGCCGTTATAGCAAAAATAACGGTACATAATGTAAATGGTACATAACGTAACGGGGAAGTCCAAATTCGTTATAACGTCTGTTATTTTCGTTATAAGAGTCGTTTTTTAAACTAGAGACCGAAACCCGCATCCTGATTGGTGATTTCTAACCATTGGGCTTTAGTCTTTTTTATAAATTGATTTTTAGCCATTGGATTCTAGCAGTTACTCATATCAAGTGGCCACCAGTCAGGCTGATTTTTGGTTTGTAGATTGCAGTCGTTTAGTGCAGGATATTTGTATGGGCAAAGGGAGGCTCTCATAGAATGGTCATCTGTTTTGAAGGAAATCCATGATGATATAACTTTATGCAAATCAAATATTGAAATCATTTTAGACCATTTATGATTTTTCTTTACATTCTTTTACATTTGTTGAATGTTTGTAACCAAAAGACATGATTACATAATCATGCATCATTAATGTTTGCAATTTTCTAAAGTGATGAAACATGCTTGGAATTTTTTGTTCTTATTACACATGCGATTTTCCCACTGTTTGAAATTGATCATATTTCACTTCTATTGTAATCTCTTTTAGTTTTGAAGTGGTATTTCCTTGCCCCTCGGGTCACAGTTTAAAGTTTTTAGCTGTAGAAATTCCGTTTCCATTCATAACAGTTATTTACAGTGCACTGTGTGCCTGCATGCATCTGCATGTGCTATGTTTAGTTCAATTAGATTCCCCTTCTTGCAGTTCGCTCATTAATGCCTTTGCTCATCCTCACCATAGATAGATAAAATATTAAAAAATAAACATACCTCGGGTAGGCGCGAGGATTGGAGGAGAGGAGGGCGCGATGTGCTCGAGGATCAGATGAGAGGGCGCCCTTTCAAAGGGTGTCTGTTTGGTTTTAAACACAAGGGGCACAAATGCCCTTTGAAAGGACGTTTGGACCCTATAGTCAAGTTCAAACAACCAAAAATCACCCTGATTGGTGATCTCTAGCCGTTTGGATGGGAACATTTTCATAAAGCCATTTTTAGCCGTTGATTTGAATTAGGTAACTCAAATTCAATGGCTTGAGATATGTAAATCGGCCAACATTCACGATTCAGTGGGCCCAAAAGAGTGTGCCAGGTGGTGCGTTTTTATGTGTCCCACAGCTCCTCATAGACAGAGGGTACACATGCAAAATTGACTTCCTTAAGCTTTCTTCTCATAAAGCTATAGATATACGGGTCGGGTCGGGCTGAGAGACATCCATTTTTGACCCCCATTTTGGCGTACCCATAGAAGATGAATCAATGTATGATTTTTTGGTGAGGATGATCTCTATGGCGAGGAGATCATCCTCACAAAAATTCAAATCATTCTGATATTCATAGACTGGTTTGAAGCCGAAGAATTATGGATCGTCAATTTTTACCGTGTAACTTGAAAACCACATTTGATGGGTTTAGAAATTTCAGAATGGCCTGATTTTTTGTTGGGGTGATCTATATGGTAAGGAGATCATCCCCACCAAAAATCAGCCATTGATTCATCTTCTATGTGGGTACGCCAAAATGGGTGTCCACCTATATATATATATATATGGGGTCAGGATCGGGGACAACAATTTCATACAACATTTTTTACAACAAAAATTGGCTCGGGCCAATTTATAAATTAGATGTATTAGAATGGGATGATTTTTGGTGAGGATGGTCTCTATCGTGAGGAGATCATCGTCACAAAAATTCAAATCATTCTGATATTTGTAGACTGGTTTGCAAGTTGAAGAATTATGGACCATTTATTTTTATCGTTAACTTGAAAACCACATTTGATGGGGTTAGAAATTTCAGAACGGGCTAATTTTTTATAGGGGTGATCTATATGGTGAGGAGATCACCCTCGCCAAAAATCAACCATCGATTCATCTTCCATGTGAGGAGATCACCCTCACCAAATATCGGAATGATTTGAATTTTTGTGACGATGATCTCCTCACGATAGAGACCATCCTCACCAAAAATCATCCCATTCTAGTACATCTAATTTATAAATTGGCCCGAGCCAAATTTTGTTGTAAAAAATGTTGTATGAAATTGTTGTCCCCCGATCCTGACCCTATATATATATATATATATATATATACACACCGATCCTGACCGTATATATAGATTGGGAGACAACAATTTTCACAACATTTTCTACAACAAAAAATTGGCGTGGGCCAATATATGAATTATAAGTTTTGGACTTGGATGCTTTTTTGGCGAGGACAGTCTCTATGGCAAGGAGATCATCCTCACAAAAGTTCAAATCATTTTAACATTCTAACATTCGTAGACTGGTTTAGAAGTTGAAGCATTATGGACTGTCTATTTTTACCAGTAACTTGAAGACTACACTTGATGGGGTTAAAAATTTCAGAATGGGCTGATTTTTTGTAAGAGTGATCTATACGATGAGGAGATCATCCTCACCAAAAAATCAGCTATTGATTCATCTCCCATGTGGGTAAGCCAAAATTGTTGTGAAAATTGTTGTCTCCCGATCCTGACCCATATATATACACACGAAGAAGGGTAATTTGGTAACTTACAAATTTCCGGGTCCAAGTGCAGCCGACAACCACTTCGTAGCATCCGTTACCTCCTTGGCTTCCAAAGGAAGCTCGAATTACGAATTTTTGCGGGCGAGGGAACTATAAGGGTCCGGTCCTCCCCATCCCTCTCCCTCTCAAACCAAAACTAAGACTCGGGTCATCTCTCCTCTCCCACAGGCCTCGCATACTCTTATTCCCATTATGGATTTGGACCCAGAAGACCTGTTTCGAGACGACGATGACGACCCCGAAAATGAGTTCTATCGGGTTTGTCTTCCTTTATGCTTCCGACTCTAATCCATCTGTTGTTGTTGTTTCTTTCCTATATGATCTTCTTATCTCTTTTTCGTTTTTTTTTTATTGCAGGAAAGAGACTCCAACAAAGAATTGGTTGTATACCTCGTCGATGCATCACCCAAAATGTTCAATCCCGCTACCAAATCGGTGAGTTTCTACTTTCTTTTTTACATTTTCTGCCCAAAATGATCTTTACCCAGTTGGGATAAAGGTTTTCTGGAGCGACACTGTAAACCTCTTCACTGGAGTGACTGGTTTTTTTTTTTTTTTTTTGCTACTTGGTGGACAGTCCATCTGATACAAGTTCTTCTGGAATCTGGACTGGCCACGTTGACTGTGCTCTTGTACTTGTACATCATACTTCTCCCCCCTACAAATTGTATCTGTCGTACTCTAGGAAACTTTTAAAAAACACTCTTTTGCCACTTGGTGGAGTATTATTGGCAGAATTCTGAGGTGGTGAAACGCATGGTCCTCTTTGGGCTGTGCCATCTCATCTGCAACGTGTAGGGAAAGCCCCACCACTACCATCAAGAGGCCTGGAATGTTGGTCCAAAAAAAGCCCGTCCTCTTGTTTGAACAGCTACAGAGGCTGGGATGTTAATGGTAGTAGTAGTATGTGTCAAATTTTTGATTTGCCAAGGGCCTGTATGGATATAGACAAAATGAGAACCAAGTCACATTTGTTGTTGTTTGTTTGTTTGTTCTTTTTTTTTTGGGTTAAGCAAGCAAGCTGGTTGGTGGGTTAGTTTGTAAGGACGGGTTTTGAACTCAGGTCGTGGTATTGACACCATAAGACCTTACCAACTTATCAAGATGGCTAGATGGCCTCCTCTGAAATCCTAGCTTGGCAGATTTTAAGTGCTTAACTGGCAATTATCACATTTGGAACTTAACCAAAAAAAATTGTCACATTTGGATGGCACACTAGAGCAATCTGTGTTGCAATTGTTCGGGTGTGAGTGTTAGAGTCTGATACGGTGCGGAGTATTCGATATGGCAAACTTTGAAAATTAGGCTAGAACTCATAACCTATGATAAATGTTAATTAATATCTTGCAAGTAAGGAAAGAAAAAACAAAATTTCGAAAATTTGTCGTACCATAATCTGCCTCATTTTGGATTTTAACTTATGTTCGAAATGGGTATTATGCCTGTTTAGATGAATCCATGCAACATAGAGAACAATTCTTATTATTGTAGACGACATAGAAAAAATATTAGAACATCAATTTGGTAACCTCCATCAAAACATGATTTTCAACACACAATTTCGCTTGAGCATTGTTGGCTTTAATGTGGTCGTCAACAAATATATTTTTATTTTTATTTTTCTGTAAAACCAAATTAGCATCCTAATATTTTGTGATTATGTTTAATCGATGCTATTAGTAATTTAGATGCATATAATATTGTTATGCCCTAGTTAATATTGGATAATGGCATATCTGGGGATTTCTGCAAGTGCAGGGGCTCTCTTCAATCCCTTGATGGGTTAGGATTGAAGAACCTCATATATGTGTATGAGAGGGAGTCGGTCCTACCTCTAGTTGTGAAAAAACCCTCTCTCCATCAGAGAAGACTGTATAGAGGTAGCAAAACTCTTTAATATATTTTCTTCAACTTTGCTTTATTTGGAAAAAAAGAAGAGGGTTAGCTTCTATATCCTTTGAAGATGAGCACATGTATGTTTCCTTTTAATTTTAATTCTTAACAGTTTATTCCTAATTTCTTTTATCTCTAACATGATTATATGTAGATCCTAGGTATATAGTGGGTTTTATTTCATATGGTTTCTAATTTTAAAACCCCAACAAGTGGTATCAGAGCTGTAGGTTTAACATATATCATGTTTAGGGCATACAAAATTAGGGTTTGTTAAATTGTTTATGATCCTATCTATTTTTGAATGGTATATGTTGAGATATGGTATTGTTTTATTTAATCTAAGGGTTATCGGTTGAGCACATACTGTTTTCAGTATGATTTTTGGGTTTCTAAAATTATTTAAAACATGTTTTAGATGAACATGATATTTTTAGAGGTCAGAAAAATTATTTTCCCATCTCTATAGTGCTCAACGTGATTTTATGGACAATCGGGGATTAGGTGGAATTAGTTCCAAGTGCCAGATATCTTTTTGGATATTCCTATTAGTTCTGATTGCTCACCAAGTGTTTGATTCTTTGTCTGAGCAACCTAATCATTTACCGATTTCATTTTTATGCAACTATGAGTAGCAGTTGTATACTTGTGTTAATCAGACATATCTCAACATGTTTCTGATCTGAATATTTTAATATTTTATTGGCTTCATTTTGAGGTATAAGCGAGCCGTTTGGTAGTCCTTATGAAACTTTTAACACTAAATGGAGTTAAAGTGTTGCCAAAGCAACTATACTCCTGAAAATGCCAAAAGTATTAAGTTTGATCAATATTAGGATTTATATGTCATTTTTGCTTTTATTGGACTACATACAGTTGCGTTTAGTTGTTTTACGTATCAGTCAGCCCAAAGGAGGATTGAATACTCAAATCAATTTGAGCGAACAAGATAGCTATGATATATGCTCTAAGGATTATACTTTTAAACCCAAAGGTTTAAATGAATTCGAATTTACTTCACGTGTGATGGACTAGTCTTGAGGCAGATGTTAATTCCGTTTGGGAGACAATTTGGATGTTCTAGTCTTAACCCAAAGGTGAGATCACAATGATGCTACTGTCTGTCCTGCTAGAGTTTGTTGTCCTTAAGGATAATGGATACATAAAGGAATACTCTGGATGATTCGGTTAATTACCCCATTTGCCGAATCAGTTTAAGACATAATAAATGTCATAATGGTTGCATGATATATATTATTATGATATTATAATGCATTTGGAATTATATGGATGGCTATATTTAGTCTGATTTATTTTAGTTATGAATGTTTCAACCATCCAAGGGCATTTAGCTGTGATTGAGTCTTTAAATGACTCAAATTATTCGAGATAGAGGTCTCAGCTGGAAATAGTTCTTGGTTGTCTAGATTTTGATATTGCTCTTGGAGAATCTGAGCCAGAGAAGACTTTACTTGATTCCTCTAAGGCTGAAAAGCTAAATTATTAGAAATAAGAAAATGCCAATAGGATGAGTCTTCTCATCATTCTATTCAGGAGTCGATGAGAGGAGGAATTTCGAGCACAGAGATAGTTAAAGAACTTATGGAGGTTATTCGGACACAGTTTATGAGTTCTGCAAAAACTATGGTCGGTACTTATATGAACAAGCTATGTACCATGAAATTTGATGGGCAGTGGAGCATACGTGAACACATTTTACAGATGTCTGACTTAGTCTATAAATTGAGAGATTTGAAAATGGACTTAAGTGATGACTATCTTATTCATCAAGCTGTCAACTCACTCCCTAGGATATTTTTAAAGTAAACTATAATGCCCAAGATAAGAAGTGGAGTGTAAATGAGTTGATTGCTCACTGTGTTCAGGAAGAAGAAAGACTTCTGCAAGGAAAAGTAGAGTATGCACATGCCGCAATGATTGGTCTAAATAAAAAGAGTTTCAAGAAGCCCGGATATAAGAAACAGTTTCTGGGACAGCAGAAACAATTCTCAGGATATCAGAAACAAAAACCCGTGAAGCAGTTTGTAACTCATCAAGGACCAATTCAACATCAACATGGGAATCAATTTCAGCAAAACAAGTATGTTGTCATAGATCCAGAGGAGATTCGTTGTTTCTTTTGTAAGAAGAAATGCCATATGAAGAAAGACTGCATAAAGTTTAAGGAATGGCTGAAGAAGGGAAAGCAAGGTAGTGCTTTGTCTATGGTGTGTTTAGAAACTAATCTTGTAGATGTTCCTTCAAATACATGGTGGTTAGATATTGGGGCTACTGTTCACATCATTAATTCATTGCAGGGGTTCACCAGCAGACGCAGAATTGAGGATGGGGAGCGATGCTTGTATATGGGAAATGTAGAACAAGTGAAAGTCGAAGTTGTTGGGAGCTTTCATCTTATTTTGGACTCTGGATACATTTTTGGACTTAGATGAAGTCTTTTTTGTACCCGCTATGAGGCGGAGTTTGTTATCAGTTACCAAACTTGACTCTTTGGGTTTTACCCTATATTTTGGTGGTGAATGTGTTAAAATATTTTACAATTTTCAACTTGTTGGATCCGGTTCTATTGTTGATAATCTTTACAAGTTGAATCTAGATGCTAGTTATGCTAAATCCTTACTTTGTATGAATGTTGATGCTTTTGTTTTGAATGTTACTGGTACTAAACGTGGTCTGGATAGTGAAAGATCTTCTATGTTATTGCATAGACGTTTGGGGCATATTTCTAAGGATCGAATGGAAAGACTTGTAAGAGATCAAGTATTGAAACCTTTGAATTTCAGTGATTTTGATACTTATGTCGATTGTATAAAGGGGAAGCTTACAAAAAAAGAAAGAAGATTGCTATTAGAAGCACAGAGTTGTTAGAAATTGTTCATACTGATATATGTGGCCCATTTCCTACACCTTTTCTTGGTGGCCAGCGTCACTGATGATTATTCTCGATATGGGTATGTATATCTTATATATCAGAAGTCAGATGCTCTTGATATCTTTAAGATTTACAAGGCAGAAGTGGAAAATCAGTTGGACAAGAAAATTAAAGCATTAAGATCAGATAGAGGGGAAGAGTATTATGGAAAAGCTGATGTTATAGGAGAAGTTCGTGGTAAATTTCTCAAATTCTTAGAAGAGCATGGCATAGTGCCTCAACACACCGCACCAGGAACACCAGAACAGAATGGAGTAGCAAAAGACGAAACAGAACATTAAAGGATATGGTACGGAGTATGCTTGTTCACTCTAACCTATCTAAATCTTTCTGGGGTGAGGCTTTGAAGACTGCCGCATATTTGCTTAATAGAGTTCCAAGCAAATCAGTACCAAATACGCCTTTTCAACTTTGGACTGGAAGAAAACCAAGTTTGAATCATCTTCATGTTTGGGGTTGCGCAGCAGAAGCAAGACTTTATAACCCAAAGGAGAAAGCGTTTGATCCTAGAACATCTTGGACCAATCATTGCGGCATGTGCATACTCTACTTTTCCTTGCTGAAGTCTTTCTTCTTCCTGAACACAATAAGCAATCAACTCATTTACACTCAACTTCTTATCTTGGGCATTATAGTTTACTTTAAAAGTATCCTAGGGAGTGAGTTGACAGCTTGATGAACAAGATAGTCATCACTTAAAGTCCATTTTCAAATCTCTCAATTTATAGACTAAGTCAGACATCTGTAAAATGTGTTCACGCACGCTCCACTGCCCATCAAATTTCATGGTACATAGCTTGTTCATATAAGTACCGACCATAGTTTTTGCAGAACCCATAAATTGTGTCCGGATAACCTCTATAAGTTCTTTAACTGTTTCTGTGCTCGGAATTCCTCCTCTCATTGACTCCTGAATAGAACTCCGAATGATGAGAAGACTCATCCTATTGGCCTTTTCCCATTTCTGATAATTTAGCTTTTCAGCCTTAGAGGAATCAGGTAAAGGCTTCTCTGGCTCAAGTTCTCTAAGCGCAATATCAAAATCTAGACAACCAAGAGCTATTTCCAGCTGAGACCTTCATCTCGAATAATTTGAGCCATTTAAAGACTCAATCCCAGCTAAATGCCCTTGGATGGTTGAAATATTCATAACTGAAATAAAATAGACTAAATATAGCCATCCATATAATTCCAAATGCATGATAATATTATAATAATATATATCATGCAACCATTATGACATTTATTATGTCTTAAACTGATCCGGCAAATGGGGTAATTAACCGAATCATCCAGAGTATTCCTTTAATTATCCATTATCCTTAAGGACAACAAACTCTGGCGGGACAGACAGTAGCATCATTGTGATCCCACCTTTGGGTTAAGACTAGAACATCCAAATTGTCTCCCAAACGGAATTAACATCTGCCTCAAGACTAGTCCATCGCACATGAAGTAAATTCGAATTCCTTTAAACCTTTAAGTTTAAAAGTATAATCCTTAGAGCATATGTCATAGCTATCTTGTCCGCTCAAATTGATTTAAGTATTCAATCCTCCTTTGGGCTGACTGATACGTAAAACAACTGAACGCAACTGTATGTAGTCCAAAAGAAGCAAAAATGACATATAAATCCTAATATTGATCAAACTTAATACTTTTGGCACTTTCAGGAGTATGGTTGCTTTGGCAACACTTTAACTCCATTTAGTATTAAAAGTTTCATAACTACCAAGCGGCTCACTTATATCTCAAAGTGAAGCCAATAAAATATTCAGATCAGAAACATGTTGAGCTATGTCTGATTAACACAAGTATACAACTGCTACACATAATTGCATAAAAATGAAATCGGTAAATGATTAGGTTGCTCAGACAAAGAATCAAACACTTGGTTAGCAATCAGAACTAATAGGAATATCCAAAAAGATATCTGGCACTTGGAACTAATTCCACCTAATCCCCGACTGTCCATAAAATCACGTTGAGCACTATAGAGATGGGAAAATAATTTTTTTGACCTCTAAAAATCTAAAACATGTTCTAAATAATTTTAGAAACCCAAAAATCACACTAAAACAGTATGTGCTCAACCGATAACCCTTAGATTAAATAAAACAATATCATATCTCAACATATACCAATAAAAAATACATAAACAATTTAAAAAACCCTAATTCTGTATGCCCTAAACATGATATACGTTGAAGCTACAACTCTGTACCACTTGTTGGGGTTTTAAAATCAGAAACCATATGAAATAAAACCCACTATATACCTAGGATCTACATATAATCATGTTAGAGCTAAAGAAATTAGAATAAATTGTTTAGAATTAAAATTAGAAAGAAAACATACCTGAGCTCATCTTCAATTGATATGGAAGCCAACCCTTTACTCTCTTTTCAGATTAAACAAGCTTTTGAAGATATACAACTATACAAGAGAGTTTCAACTACCTCTATACAATCTTTTGTAATGGGGAGAGGGTTAGACAGTTAGAGGTAGGACTGACTCCCTCTCATATACATATATGAGGTTCTTCAATCCTAACCCATCAAGGGATTGAAGAGAGCCCCTACACTCGTTTAGGGCCCTTTGACTTGCACATTCCAACTCAATGGTGCCGTCATTAGTCTTTGTTTTACACGACTAAGCCATCTCAATCGACTTTTCCTTATTTTGTCACTTAATTTAGACTATCCTATATTTTTTACAATTGCTTTCATTTCCTTGTTTTATCATACATCCATCCCAACATCCTCATCTTGACTATTCTCATTTTACGAACATGTTGTTTCTTAATTACCCAACATTCTGGTCCATAAAGTATCGTCGGTGTTAGTGTCGTCTTATAGAATTATTCTTTTATTCTGATTCACACACGTTGATCATATAGCACTCTAGAAGCACATTTCCACTTTCGCCATCCTACTCTAATTCTATGGCAACATCCTCCTCAATCTCTCATTCCTTATGAATAATAGAACCAAGGTAACTAAATTGGTTACTTCAAGGTATCTCTTGGTTGTCAATTTTAATTGGTGGATCATCTCTATGTGCATCCTTAATAAAATTGCATTCCATATACTATATCTTGGTTCGAATTATTTTAAAACCTTTAGATTCCAAAGCATTCCTCCAGACTTCTAGGTTTGCAGTTACCTTATTCCTAGTCTTTTTTTTTGATAAGTATAAATTTCATTAAAGAGGCAAAAGCCAAACAAAATACACAGATCAGCTAAGGAGGTTGAGATAACCTACAATAGATAGATACAAGATGAAAACAAGCAAAAGCAAATAGATAAAGATCAATAAAATCTAGCTACTAACATCCTTAGAGCAAAAAATGTTCCAGCGAAATACAAAGTCTTCAAAGAAGATTCTTCTGCATTCATTGAACCCTTTAAACCATAGGACCGCATCTCTTTAATATTGAGAATGTTCGAGACTAGTTCTTCACATTTATCTTCAAAGATTCTTTGATTTCCCTCCCTCCAGATGCCCCAGGCTATTGCAAAAGGAAGCAATTTCCATAGAATGCGACGTCTACTTGAAAATGCTTTAGTTTGCCAAGAGGAGTTCCACAAATGAGACCGGCATCACCCAATACATTCCAAATTCTAGAAAAAATGGGACCATATCTCCCTGGCTACTGCGCAATGTACCATAAGATGATTGATAGATTCTCTACGTCACTTGCACATCGAACAAAAATCTATTATTATAAAGCCTCTTGTGATCAAGTGTTTTACTGTCAATATCTTCTCTAAGGAGGTCAGCCAAACAAAGAACGCGATCTTCTTCGGGACTTTTGAACACCAAACCAATTTTACAGGAGAGATGATACTTGAAGAACTTTCCATACCCTCATAAAACGAACGAACTGAGAACAAACCTCCCTTTGTCCGTTTCCATTCCCATTTATCTTGAACCAAGGGTTGCAAATGAACATCATTCAACCGAGAAAGCATTCTGGATAGAGGCTCTATTTCCCAATCATTAAGATTCCTCCTAAATTTGAAATTCCACCCCATATCCTCTCCTTCCTCGTCAACACAATCTTGAACCAACCAAGTCTTCCTCTCAGATAGAGAATAAAGTTCTAGAAACTCTATTTCAAGTGAAACTTCCCCACACCAAGGATCCTTCCAGAAGCTAATTCTCTCCTTAGAGCCAACTCCTAATTGAATACCTTTCAAAAATTCCATCGATATTTTTGTGATGCCCCTCCACACACTACATCCATACATGCTTCGAACCATTCTACTTTTCCGACCGTATTGCTTCTCTCCGTATTTTCCGGCAGTTATCTTACGCCAGAAGCTTGAATTCTCCTCTCAAACCTCCAAATCCATTTTCCCAGGAGCGCCTTATTCATGATCCTAATGTTTTTGATACCCAGTCCGCCTTTATCCTTAGACTTACAAACTGACATCCACGCAGCCAAATGTACCTTTTTAGAATCCACTATGTCATGCCATAAGAAGTCTCTCATAAGTTTCTCCAAAATACGTATAGCACTACAAGGGATCAAGAATAGAGACATAATAGATAGGTAAGCCGGAAAGGACGCTTTTGATCAAAACCACTTTTCCCCCTTTAGAAAGATATTTTGCCTTCCATAAAGCTAACGGCCTCTCGAATCTCTCTATCACCAGATCCCATTCTATGTCATCAACTAATACTATGTCATCTACTATAGTCTTGTGATCAACTAATACTGCAAACAACATACACTAGATTGTGATTGGAAATTCACTTGTCTCACCACCAATTGTTTTAACAGTAGTTATTGCTCCCTCATACATATCTCTAATGATTTCAATATATCCATTTGGGGCTTCTTTCTTTCCCAATATCCACCAAATTAATTCCCTAGGGTCATATCTTTTTTCTAAGTTAATAAAGACCACGTGGAGATTCTTCCTCTTTTCTCTGAATTTTTCCATCATTTGTCTAAATAAGAAGATTACCTCGACGATCGACCTTTTTAGCATAAATCAAAATTAGTTTTTGTATATCTTTGTATTTTGCCTTAGTCTTTTCTCATCACTCTTTCCCATAGTTTCATTGTGTAGCTCATAAGTTTGATACTACGGTAGTTTGTGCAGCTCTGTACATCTCTTTTGATCTTGTATATAGGCACTACAATACTTCTCCATTCATCTGACATTTTTCTTCTCTTCAAGATATTTTTAAATAAATTAATAAGCTAGGAAAATTCCCCACCTGTCTTCATCTTAGCTGAAGTTGCTTTCACTTCTGATATCTTAATTCTACGAAAGTATGCATGTTCTATATTCTCCTTAGCGTTTCCATCTAGTCCTATGTCCATTATGCTATCCTCATTTAATAATTTATGAAAATAAGTCTTCCACTTTTCCTTAATTACTTCATCTTTAACTAAGACTCTTTGGTCATCACCCCTAATGCACATCTAAAAGCTTGAGAGTTGATTGGACATCCCAATTTGGATAAATCTAAGTTCTTTGCAGCCCCCTTTTTTGTGGAGTATTTGGATAAGTGGCTTGATGGTTTCCTGCAAAAGGCATTGAAAAATATTTTCGACATTAATCCAATGAAAGACTTCAAAATTAATATCAAGTTGTGGCTTAACCATCTTGAAATATTTCTAGCACTTTACCATGGGATTTTGTAAGATAAATTAACCAATAAAGTATTAGAACACAAAAATCGATGTCACAGGGACAACCCTTGTTTAGGGGTGAAAATATCCTTTTTTCTATATGTGAAAATCTACTTTTTCTAGATGTTTATTGTATTCTATTGTAATTTTACTTCGTTTTACATTTGTACCCTATTTAGTGACTTCATACTGTTGTCACCTAAAGGGTATTTTAATCTTTTTATATTCAATTAGGAGAAATGTTAGATAGTCCTGGTACTACTAATAAATTATAATAGTCACTATTCCATACCACACTAGTGTATATTTTTGTAGTCCCAATCAATGTCTCCTTGACAGAGACCTCTTAAATGAAAAATTAACTTGATTGCATAGTCTTACCATGGTTTAAAGTACAATTCTGTCTCAAAACCCCTTGGTTTAAATTAGACTACCTTGTTCGGAAAGCCACCTCACCACGCTGTTTGGAAAGCCAAAAGTTGGGGCCAGCCAGAATTAGTCTCAATCCAGTTCTTCTAGTCTGTGTTTGGTAGCCATGTGAGCCCCACCTTTTAGGGCCGTGCTTTTTCTAAATCGTGCAAAAAAAAACTAGATCGGCTTTAGCTTTTATAAAACTCATTGCAATTACATGGCGATTTCCAAAGATGTTAGACCTATAAGAGGGCAATTGGTGATTTCAAAATTTTGTATACCGATCTCTCATCTTTCTCGCATAGCCATCTAGAGAACTAGTTCAAAAAAGCACAAAAAAATCGAGAGTCCCTCCCTTCCCCAAAATCTCTTTTCCCTTCTTTGTTGTTGACTTCCAACGTTACAACTCCATGTCAGTAGAGCCCAGGTAATCTCTTACACACCCTTTAAGAAAATCCTGGCTTCCCCGCTGTTTGTGTGCCATTGACTCAGCTTGTATTATACCGTATCATACCGTCTCATTTTTTCAGCCGACTGAGATATACTTCAAGACTAAGACTAAACTATGATTATAACCATATTAAATATGACTATACACACACACACACACACACACATATATATACACACATTAGTTGGACTGAATATTTGTCTAGGAAATCTACTTGGGCTGACTACTTAATAAAACATTAAAACTAAAACTAATAGCACGTTCTCTCCATCAACATCACAATTGGATCTCTTCTATTTTCTTTGCCCTTTTTTTTTGATAAGTGTAAGCTTTATTAAAGGCAAATGCCGAAAATGACCGATGCTAAGGAGGCCGAGAAGCACAGGCTACACAAAGCAAACCCAAGAAGAGGAAGGAACTATCTAGCTTCCATCCCTATTTACATAAAAAGGTCCTAGCGAAAAACAAAGTCTTCAAAAAAAAAGACCCCTACAATCCGGATGCATCTTAGACCATAAATACATCAATCCCTTAATATTGAAGATGATAGAAGTCAAGTCTGCGCACTTCCCATCAAGCACTCTATGATTTCTCTCCCTCCCAAGACCCTCACATAACCGCAAAAGGAAGCATCTTCCATAATTTCAATCCCTTAATTTCATTTGCCCTTATCAATCTCAATCTTCCACAACCACATAATTAATGGCCGTATGGGGCTCTACCCTAAACCTAAACCCCCCAAAGTCAAACTCTAAAACCCCGAAATCCTCTGACGACTCTTAACCGAATACAAAACCCCCAAACTCTCTCACATTCCTAAACCTAACCTAATTTTTTTAACCTTAGCCTGTGTACGCCCTACAAATCCAAACTCTACAAAAAGAAAAAGTTGTTTACGATGATTTATTGTAATTCTATTTTCTTTTTCCACCTTTCCAGTGATTCTAATGTTGTCACATAAAGGATAATTCGTTTTTTCATGAACAATTAATTTATATAGTGAAATACTCTCACCACAACACACAAATAGTGTGTATATGGCTTCAGAAAAACCTTCAGCCCCCAAACGTTGTGATGCATGGTTGAATAACATATAGAGGTAATGAAAGCTTTCAAGAGTCTTAATAGGGTGGGGTGTTTGCAATTCTTCTAAAATAGGAAGATTTCTAAACCTAAATAGCTACGTTAACAGGATGCTTCAAAATGGGTGCAGTATCCTTGTCGGGATACTTCAATTTTAACTTTGAGTGTAAATGCTGTATCTGTATGTCGGGTCTGTATCCTTGGCATATCTGTGTAACATAACATAGTATAATAAATTATTGGATCTATATGTTTCTGTGGTTTCATCTTTCTAATATATCTAGGGTTATTATAATACAAATGTGATTTGATGGAAATAGGACTGAATATCTTCTCCAAATATTTGGGGACTGTACGGTTTGGCTGGTTTGGCACCAAAATAATACGCCAATGGCTTTGGGCAGAAAAACTAAACCTCTACACTTGCTCTTGCCATGTACTTGGGTTGAACTAGCCCACCCTCTTTAGTTTTCCAAACATTCATAAAGAACATGCGCTTGCTTCCTTCCTTAGTTGTCATCATCTGATTAACGATATCTTGATTTGTCAATATTTGCAGGATGATCAAAAGGAAGAAACTCATTTTCACGTTGCTCTCAGTTGTATTTCCCAGTCACTGAAGACCCAAATCATTAATAGATCATATGATGAAGTTGCAATATGCTTTTTCAACACTGTAAGATGTCATTGCTTTCCCTAATGTAATATGCTTCATCAACACTTAAAAAAGAAAAGCTTTTCCCGGTGTAGTAAACTGAAAAGTGCTTCTTCAACTCTGTAAGGTGTCTGCTTTTTCCAATATAATAAACCGAAACATTTATTTTCTTAGACTATTAAAAGATGACAAAATGTATGATTCTATACTTACTGTTATGAGTTTTTGTTATTCTAGTTTGTCGTTCTTTTGTTTTTATAATTGCTTCTTTGGAGGTCTTTTTCTCCTTTCATCCTTTGATTGGAACCTTATGGAGGCTCTGATTTTGTTTTTGGCTTCGGTTTTATGTTTGCAATGAATGGTTTCCATGTTTTTGATAATGTGGTTGGCTGCAAGTCTGGCAAAAGAATTTCTAAGATATTTGTTTGAACCAAAAGTTTATAACAGACTTGGTCCGCGACTTGTCTGACCATGTATGTCTAGGTGAACGGTGAAATCGTTGGCTTTATGTAAAATGATATTAGAAACTGACCAACGTGGTCAAGCTAAATGAGATGTGTCATTGAGATGGCTTAAATCAACTTGACTCAAGTGCCAATTTGATTACCTCCAACTTCTAGGCTTTGGTTTGAACTATTTTTTGTGGCCTTATTCATTATCTTCACTTAGCTAGTCATATAATCTTCCCTAGTCAGAGGAGTTAAGGTGGCCTTTTTGTGGATTTCAGTGCTCGACAAATCCTCACTACGGATCATTTGATTAGTCATAACCATATCATTCCTAACATGTACTTCCTCTCCAAAGTTAGTGGTGAATCAGTGGACCATCTCCTGCTTCTGTGTCAGCACTCCAGATGTGTGGTGTACTTTCTTCTAGCTATTCAATGTTGATTGGATCTGCCCTAGTACTGTTAAGGAGCATCAAGAGGGGTGGATTGCGGCTAACTTTCCACAGCGGGGCCACATTCTTTGGAGGATGCTCCCATTTGCCATTTGGAAACAAGGAAATAACCCATCTTAGAGGATAAATCGGGCAACGCTGTTTTGAAGACCAAAGCTCTCTTATTCTTTTGGTCCTCATCTCATAAGGAATTTAAAGGGATTCAGTTTGAAGACTTTGTCTTCAGATGGTCCGAAACCTTTTTGTACTCTGACTAGCTTAGTTGGTCGGGCCGCTCTCCCCCCTTCTTCTTGTATAGTGGGGTTCTTTTTCTTTCTTTCTTCAAAATATACACAGTTACTTACCAATAAAAAGAAAAAAAAAGATGGTGTGCTACTAATCCACTCTCTTTATTGTGAGAATTCCTGTCTCTGCTATGCCCAGTAACTTCATTATCCACATGGAAATGTTTGCAGCATATTTTGTGTAAGATTTGTTCCCTAGGTTGCCAGGGGATCTTAACATTGTTTTAGCCTGCTTTTGAATACAGTGGGTCAGGTTTTTGACGCTACATGCTAGTTCTGTAACTATGGTTTAATTTAATGTAGACTTTATCCTTGTGTGGTTGTTACACTTTTGCAGAGAGAAAAGAAAAATTTGCAGGATTTAAATGGTGTTTTTGTATTCAACGTTGCGGATCGAGAATATCTTGACAGACCAACAGCAAGGCTTATAAAAGAGTTCAATTGTATAGAGGGTAAGCTTGGGATAGTCCTAGTTAGTCTTTCATCTGTCAGTGCGGAGTGCCTTTACCCTTTAGGAGTACCCAACGATTTTGATTTTGGTGCATGGATGGTTCTCTACTTGTAGTAATTGTGACGTCGTGGTTCTTTTGCTCTTTAGTCATGGAGTAACAATGCTAGACTGTATCATTTAATTGATGTGGTCATGGCCATATTCTTTAACTGTTTCTGTGGAATTGATTGGGACTGTTCGTAAAACTTTCGGCCTGATTAAAATTTTAGTTAAGGTGGCCTGTAGTGGGGAGTGTTGTGTTGGACATCTTGAATTTGTTTTAGTATACTAGAAATGTTATTTTTTTATTCAGAATCTTTCAAAACCTGTTTCTTATCGGTGGTGAAATAGAAAGATGCACTGATATGAATGCTAAAAAGAAATCACTATATGAACTTGATGTTGGAGATTAAGCCGTATCCATCCATAACTTGACATTGAACCTTAACCTTCACAATAGATTTTGCTACCATCAACTATCTCTTGCACTTCCATGTGAACCTACCATCAACAAAGAACATCCCAAAATAGATCTCTAATCGAAGGGGATCCATCTCAGTTCATGATGTAGGACAGATTCCTACAAGCATGTGTACCGAAAGTAGAAAAGAAGAATAAGATGCAAGAAAGGGAGAATTGCACAGGACTTAAAAAAGAAGAAGGGAGATTTGCACTGGAAATAAAAAACATGGACTCTGAGGTTGGGTGACCACACCAGTCTCCCTAAGGACTAAACACTATTGAATATCCTCAAAGAAAAGCCCAAACTTAATTCATTAATAATAAAAAAAACTCCAAGCTGATTAAGAAGAGTAAAATAATAAAAATCAAAAGTCCTATTATGTGCCTTCCATTGTTAATGGACTCTGATTCCTAATCTATTCAAACAAGGAGTTTATTTATTTATATTTTTTTAATCGATAGTCATACAGCTAGATACGTAACGAAATATGCTATCCTAATACTAATAAAACTTCTAGAAAAATTTCCAGCTTACTATATAATGACTCAACAGAGTAGAAAACGATTTATAAGACACTATTTCTAACCCCTAATTTTTTTTTTGATCGCTAAAAGAGGTAATAAATTAAAATGGGGCTGAGAGGGCCCCCAAAACTACACAGCATCAGCCAGGAAAAGAGCAAGGCGCTAAACAAAAGCAGGCACAGGCGCCCAAAAAAGCCAAAGGGAGAAGCGACAAGTTAGAAAGTCAGACGACCCCGCCTTAAATTGGCATCATATTTGTACTTTGGCCATTACTTACTCAAATCATGTTTGAATTGTGTAATCTTGGGCTTCTTGGATATCTAATCCAATAAGGTTTCTAGCAGTACTATACTAAAGATGTTTGGGCCCTATTTGACATAGGAAAACACGGGAACAAGTATGGCATGAGCATACTATAACTGGTATTAATTCTTCCCTTCGTCTTACTTCTTGCATAAGCCCGTCTAATATGGAGCACATAATCTGGTACTCCTCGGGTGCACCATTATATGTTATGGTACTCCATTCTGTATCCTTTGCAGCATTTATTTCCTCGTGGTTCAATTCCCTCAAGTTTGAGTTTGTGTGGCTTTACTTCCTCAAAGTTGTTCTTTATTCTTACGACGATAAGAAGATGGTGATTGACATACTTCTGGAAACTTGTTTGGGGAACAACAAGCTTGTTTAATCCCTTTCTTGATGTATGTTTTGTTGCACCCGAAGAATGGGGTTGTGATCCCTACATCTTGCAGCCACAGTTTGTTGTCTGTCGGTGTGCTTCGGTCTGGGTCACTTGATAATGTCTCTAGGTTTGGGTTGTTTGTTGCACCAGTTCATGCTCTGCATCTTTGGACCTTCTAGCTGCGTCATCTGTTTCTTGTTTACACTAGGAGAATGTATCGGAGATTGCCCCAGAAGTATGACATAAATATGCCTTTTCATGTTGTAGTGGACTCCCGTTATTTCTACTAGGGTTTCCCAGAAGAATGTGGTACTTATCCAATGAAATAATTTTACACCATATATTTTTAAGATATTGTTAAGAGAATAGAATCTGAAACCAGATAGTCTAGATTTTTCTCTTGAAGAATGGGTTTGTGATTTCTACATTTTGCAGCTACAATTTGTCGTCTGTCGGTGTGCTTTGGTCTGGGTTGTTCGCTGATTCATGCTCTGCATCTTTGAACCCTTTAGCTTCATCTTCTATTTCTTGTTTGACACTCGGAGAATGTATTGGAGAGGCCCCAAAGTACTACATAAACATGCCTCTTCATGTCATAGATGACTCTTGTTGTTGCAACCAGGGTTTCCCAAAAGTGTGTGGTACTTTTTCCAATGAAATAAAATACACCGTATATTATTAAGATATCAATAAGAGAATAGAATCTGAAACCAGATAGTCTAGATTTTTCATCGTTCCTGTGCCGCCTCCAATTCTATTTATTTTGTTCGCTGCCTTCACAGAAATGAGGTTTCTGTTACTGTCTTCATTAATCACGATACTGGCTACTAAGTTCTCACATGCCATTCTGAACTCGATCTTCGCCATATCTTTAATTGGTTACTTCCAAGTTACGCTTTGATACTGAAGTAGACGTAGGGCAGATTTCTACAAGCGTGTAGGCCAATAGCAGTTGAAAAGAAAAGAAAGAAAATACAGTGGAAAAGAAGAATAATATGGGAGAAAGGGAGATTCAAATAACAAGTAATCCTAAAAAATAGAAATCTTGACGACTCAGAGCCGCAGTGAACACACTGGTTGTCCAAGGATTACACATGAGGAAAATCCCCAGAAAAAAACTCAAACTTATTTTGTTAATATTCAAAAACTCCAATTACGTATCATATTACGTTTCTATTTATAGACTCCCACTCCTAATCCTAGCCATTTCATACTAGGAGTTACCGAATAAGATATTCTTTTTTGAACAATAACAATATGACACTAGGCTCGGCTTGTCTAATTGCCATCTACTCCTCTTTTTTTTGCTAGATGCTCGGTATCACATAGGACTTGTAGGAAGCGACCAGAATATTGGGTACCTTTCATTCAATAATAAGCACATTTTGTTACCTCTTACGGATGATTCTTATGCTCGACTACTCATTTTTGTGGAGTATGAGCACACATGGTTCTGTTGATGAAACTATTTTCCTACAGAAACACTGGAATGTTTTGGATATGTACTCTTCATCATTATCACATGTCAAACTTCAGTGAAAGATGCACATAGAAAGAGAGTCGAGGGACATTGGTCGTATTGAACAGTTAATAAAATCGTTACGCAATCTAAGATGCTCAGATATGGTCGTGGATATGAACACTGATATGAGAAACAGGGATACTCTCTTAATTTCCTAAAACCTAGGACAGGGATATAGATAGGGTATCTCATCCAATATGTTGATGCCATGCTTATAAGTTTTTTAAGCTAAGTATCATTTAATAGTATTTATGTCATGCCAAATGTAATGAAACTTCTAACATTTGCAAATTTTTTTACAGTAAAATATGTTACAATATACAGTTTATGTAGTTCTATTAACAAATCAAATATGGAGTTATTTAGTAGTAAACCAACTAACCAATATGAGAAACTTGTACCACATACCCCCTACCAATATCAGTATGTTATTGTGTTTATATGTGTGTGACGCATGTTGAACTATCTGGGTATCATAGTACATAATTACTTCACAAGGTGGGGAAAACTGCTAGCTGCATGGGCACCAAGACCCACAGCTGAATGCAATCAAAATTTTGGTAGAAAACTGTAAGTTTTATTTGTTACATACATATTAGCTATGATATGAGGCATTTGACAATGGTAGCCCTACTATGTAATACACTTGTAATATGGAGAATACTAAGGAACTGAAAAAGCTCTTACGGATGAAAATATGAAATAAGTTGGTTGCTGTTAATACCATTCTAAACATAACCATACGTGCAGGTCAGTTTTTCAACACCGACACCACGACAATGTTTTTACTAGACCTCGACTTAAACATTTTGAGAACAACCCCCCTCTTCTAATATTTTTTGTACCCTCCTCTCTAACACTACGGCAATCTGTGACCCATAAAGTACCATCGCACATGCATAGTTTAACATAGTTTTTACTAGTAACGAATGAGTTGATGCAATGTATCTATCTTTTCCCATAAACACAAGCTTGATGGAAGCCGCATTTATATTGATATTGTTGTATTGCATTTAGGACATATCCTCTATTTTTCCTTCCACGTATTTGGTGAAATGTGAACCTGAAAGATGAAAATTGCGGGGATTGACATTTTAAAGCTTTTGTCTGTATCATATTATTAGGGTTGCATGCATACTCTTCATTCTATCTAATTTGGCAGATTTGCAGCATTGACTGATGTGACTTTTAAATTGTCTTTTCTCTTTATAAATATTATGCCGGCTGGATTATTGATTCAGAGCACAATTAAGGTGTCTTAATGGGAAAAATTTTTAATGAAGAAAAGCCTTAATGATGGAGGAAATTTATTGACGTGAAATTATTGTCTAATTATTGAGATGTTGTGCATGTGGCAGAAACATTTACGAGACTCATTGGGAGTCAATATGGAATCATTTCAGGGTCTCGGGAGAATTCCCTATACAACGCTCTCTGGGTTGCCCAAGCACTGTTACGTAAAGGGTAATATTAATGTGTTGTCTTCTACTTCTAATGACCCGTCTACATTGTCTCGGGTTTTAATATGTGATATGATTTTATTGATTCCAGATCTGCAAAAACTGCAGATAAAAGGATACTCTTGTTTACAAATGAGGATGATCCTTTTGGGAGTATCAAAGGGGCAACAAAAACAGATATGACGAGAACTACTTTACAACGCGCAAAAGTACTACATACATATATTAAGTTGAACATGTTTCATAGTTCAATGGTTTTGTTTAAAGCTATTTGTTATTGGAGAAGTCACCAGTATATTTCTTTTTAGGATGCACAAGATCTCGGCATCTCAATTGAACTTCTTCCCTTGAGTAGGCCAGATGAGGAGTTCAATGTATCCGTTTTTTACTCTGTATGTCCCTGCCCTCTTTAAGTGTATATTTTGAGTTCTTCAGTAACCTTTGTGGATGGTCAGACACTTGTGCACCAGTAAACGCTTGAAGTTTCTGTATTTCAGGATTTGATTGGATTGGAGGGTGAGGACCTTACTCAGTTCATTCCCTCGGCAGGAGAAAAGTATGCAAATTTTTTTTTGATGATATTTCATAACTTTTGTATGACTGCAAGGTTCAAATGGGATGATTTAAATGTTGCATTACATATAATTGAGTTATTGGTTCTTTATGAGCATCTTGTCAACTTTCAAAAAACTAATAAAACAACCCATCTTATTGAATATTATGTGGACAATTGCACTTCATTGTTTTTCTGCTATGTGACACTCTGGGACACCTAACACTCCCTGAAACATTAAGTGCCATTGTGATGTCACAAAAATTTTCACATGATTACCTAATAAATGCATATTTTGGCACTTGTGGAAAGAAATTTTAACATCAGAATTTAATATCTCAACCATATGCGGGGAAGGGGGTCGGTGGGGAGTTCAGTTGTCTCATCTTGGTCTCAGGCTTAGCGAGACACCTGCGTCGTGGCAGAAACTTGTCGAGCGATTTGACCATCTCCTTTCTGTCTTGGCTTTGCCTGGGTCATGTGCTGAGCTATGTTTTAAAACCCAGACTGACCATTGACTCAGTGAACTGCCTGGTTCACTGGGTCACTGGTTCAACCGGTCAGTTCATCCGGGTTTTCAGATTTTTTTAAATAACTAAAAATTGAATTTCCAATTCAAAGATGACCCTGACCGTTTTGGGGGCTAGTTTGCCGGTTCAACCAGCTGGGCCAGTCTGGGTCTAACAACACTGGTGCTGAGATCAAGTTCTGAAACCTTGTTTGGCCAACCTGAGCCCTAATCTTTTGAGTGTCAGAAATATAAGTGAGATATCACAAAATTATCTAAAAGAATTCTTATTTCCCGATTGTATTGCATTCTCATTTACCTCCCTTTATAGCTTCACTTCTGTTTCTTCTTATAAACATAGCTAGTCCCTGTTCTTATTGCTCTTTTTGATATTCATATTGGTTTTACGGGTTGGGATTTTCTAGGAAGCATTATTTTATAATAGCCCGGCTCAAACTCATTAGTCATTACAACCATTGATTTAAAACCCTAGAAAACCACTAAAACAAGCTGAATGTGCTGTACATATACTTTGTTTTTTGGGCTTAACAGTCCAAAAACAGAGCCCCTTTCACTCCTCTTTCTCCTGTCCTTTTTCTTGTTCTTTTTGTGTTAGTTCTTAGTTTATTTCCTTTATGTTTATATTACATAGTTGGCTTTATGTAGATTGTCGGGCCCATATATTCTATTAATGTAAGTGGGTCCACACCACTTAAGTGACTAGTATATATATCACAATGAGGCCAAACTACCCTAGTTTATGACTCTCTTTCTCTCTTCTCTTCTCTTTCTTCTCTCAAACCATAGGACTTCACTTCTAACATGATATCAGAGCATATTTGATCCTAAGAACCCTAGTCCTTCTTTCTCATCCTTTCTTCTTTTTCCTCCATCTGCTTCAAGTGGGAATAAAGTTTTTAAGGTTTTTGGTACAAGCAAAACTTTATAAATTGTTTGTTTAAGGTTTGTTTATACCTAGATGTGTATCTAGGGTGTGTTTGGTATTATGATACCCAGATACCTGTACTAGTGCCTTGTACCGGTGTTGTGTCGTGTCAACACAGATACGGACACCGGACACTCTATCGACACGTATCCTTCATAAAAAGTTGAAAATAAAAATTTTGAATTACAAACCATATCCGTGTCCTTGAACGAAACTACATATGTTTCGATTGGTTTCGTTCGAAACCTAACGATACTTCATCATATGTGTAAATTTGCACTAACATTTCATTTCGGTTTCATGAAGTTTCATCCAAAACCGAACGATACTTCCGATACGTTTCGGTATCGCCCATGAACGATACCAAAACGATGCCGTGTACTTTGAACCGTGTGTGTGTCTACCTACCCTTTCCGCCCTCCCTACCCTTAAGTCAACATTATGTTCCATTGACCTTTTTTTGTCTTTTGTTCCTGTTTTTTATGTTGTTTTGGGATCTTTCTCCCTTCTTCTTGTGATTCTATGTGCTCTTTAATATATTTCTTTCTGCTATCGAAAAAAATACCATAATTTACAAATTTAAATTGGTTCTCCTCCTTGAGTTTCATTGTTGTTTGGAAGAATTTGATTCATCTACTGGCTCGCAAATCCTATAGCTTGGGTGCAAGGTTTTCCAGCAAGATAGATGAATTCATGACTTATTTTGTCATTTGAGTTAGTTCATGGGTAGTTCGTATCTAGGAGATTACTTCTTCTACAATTGTTATCTTAGAAGCGATAGTTCTCATTGTTGGAAGTAATGTATTTGCTTTATATTTTTCTTAGGGGTATATTTGTAATTTCTATAAAATTATAAAATAAAAGTTGGGAGAAAGGGGGGCTGTAAGTTTGCCTTACTCATTTCTTCTCTCTTCTTCCCTCAAAATCCTAACTTAACCCTAATCTGATCTCAACTTGGGTATCAGAGTAGGGGCTGTTTGAAATTGAGGATCTGGGATCCCTAAGATACTTCCTGGTTATTGAGGATGCTAGATCAAAGTTGGGCGTATTCATCTCACAAAGAAAGTATGTTCTTGATCTCCTACGTGAGTCTGGGAACTTGGGGACTAAACTAGCTGGCACACCTATTGAACAACAACACTGGCTTAATCATGTTGATGGGGATCCAATTACTGATAGGGGCCAGTTCCAGAGACTTGTCGAGCACTTGGGCGTCTTATCTACCTTTCACTGACACGCCCAAATATTACATATGCAGTCAGTGTTATTACTCAGTTCTTCTTTGCCCCTCGTGTTGACAATCACTTTACTCTAAAATCTTAAGTTGTTAGAGGGAGGCATAACTATGTATATCAAAGGGTCCACGGGTCTAACAGAGGCGGAGTGCTGGCCACACAGCCAAGCAACACACTCCAATAACACGCCCCCTCAGCAATTTGTCGAGACTCGAACCCGCAACCTACTGGGACCTCCTGCTTTGATACCATGTTAGCAACCACTTCACTCTAAGAGCTTAAGCTGTTAGGGGGAGGCGTATCTATGTATATCAAAGGGTCCACAATCTAATAGAGGTGGAGTGTTGGCCACACAGCCAAGCAACACACTCCAATAACACTTCATTCTTCACATCTTGAGGCAACACAGAGTTCTACGCTATATCAAGGGCTCCCCGGAAAAAGACTTCTATTTGGCAAGCATGGACATCTGCAGGTTGAGGCTTACACAGATGCTGATTGGGCAGGATCAGTTACAGACAGGTGGTCTACATTAGGGTACTGCATTTATGTTGGGGGTAATCTAGTTTCATAGCGTAGCACGAAGCAATCAGTTGCCGCCCGTTCTAGCACTGAAGCAGAGTACTGTTCTATGGCTCATGGTGTGCGTGAGATACTATGGCTGAAGATTATGCTTATTGAGCTAGGCTGCCTTGTAAAAGCACATATGAACCTGTATTATGACAAGAAAGCTGCCTTCAATATTTCTTACAATTAAGGAAATAAATTTCGGTTTCAAGGTTTATTTCGACCAGTGTATAGATGGAAATATTTCGTAGAAATATTTCGACCAGCGTAGAAATAATACATTTTTCATGGAAATGATGGAAATAATACGGAAATGATGGAAATATTATGGAAATGTTTGTGGAAAGTTTAGGAAATGATGAAACAAGCATAAAACCACACTCATAAGCTTTCAAACCATAATATACAACCATATGTAGTGTGGAAATGAATGACCATAATGGTCTATAATATGTCGCGGCAAGTATCTTTAATTAGTCAATGTTTAATTTAATTATATAACTATTATTTAATTGCTAATTATAAAAAAGTCATAAAGTAATATATTAACAAATCCTTATTCATTTACATTAATTTCTTAACGATTGAAATGTTTCTAATGTTTCCATACATGTCAAAACATTTCGACCGAAATAATACATATTTACACTGTCAATTGATCGAAATTTACTGTTCAGGCGAAATATTTCGACATGAATGGAAATATTTCGGGAAATTTAACATTATTTCGATGTAAGTATTCTTTCCTGTCGGTAACCTAGAAAATGGAAATCTTTCGCGAAATATTTCGATAATTTCGTGAAATTTATTTCCTAGTTACAATCTAGTTCAACACGATAGGACGAAGCACATTGAAGTGGATCGACAATAAAGGAGAAACTTTGTCTTGGACTTATTTGTACACCATATGTCAATACAGTTGATCAGGTTGCTGATGTGTTGACTAAGGGTGTTAATAAAGGTTGCTTGCAGAATATGTTATCCAAGCTGGGCATGATAGATATCTTTGCACCAGCTTGATGGGGAGTGTTGCCAGGGGCTAATTTCTAATGTTTTATATTTTGTAGGGGTGTCTCTATAATTATGAGCATAGTTCCAATATTATAAATATTGGTGAAATTGTGTAGAGCATAATACACTATCGCGATTTCACCCTTTCTCCCAACTCTCTTCTCTTCTCTCATCTCTCATCCTTCAAACCCTAAATCTCTTCTTCACCCTCTTGTACTAATCCTGATAACAATCTTAATCACAACAATTAGCATTGCTCGTAACCCAGTCCAATATGATAGGACCAAGCACATAGAGGTTGACGAACACTTCAAGGAAAAGTTGAGGAGTGGCCAGATTTGCATACCTTATGTGAAGATAGGAGACAAGTTGCAGATGTTTTGATTAAAGGTGTTAGTGAGGGTTGCTTCCAAATTATATTAATCAAGCTGGGCATGATAGATATCTTTGCAGTAGCTTGTGGGGGAGTGTTGGTTATGTCTTTATTTCATTGTTTCATTGTAACTTGGGGTATCAGGGGTATTTCTGGTATTTGTCTTTCATCTCATTAATATTAGCATGTCGGAAATCGTGCTACACCCATGGTTTAAAATTTCGGAATGTTTCGTAATGTTTCGGTTTGTTTCGCCGAGACAAACTGAGACAATGCGATACAATCCAAAAAAATAAAAAATATAATTTAATTATTTTGGAAATATTTCGTAATGTTTTGGAATGTTTCGTAATGTTTTCTAATATTTCGTAATGTTTCGGAAATTTTGTTTTTTCACCATTTTTTCAATGTTTCGATGTTTCGTTCGGAGTTTGTCTCGGTTTTTCACTTGATCGAAACATTCCTCCGAAATGAAATTTTAAACCTTGACTACACCTAATACATGATTTCCCCTTCTCCATTCTTCTCTCTTCTCTTCTTCTCTTCTTCTCTCATATTCTTTTCTTTTCTTTTCTTCACTCTTCTCCTAATCTTTTCTACTTTATTTTCCACTTTACTGATTTAATTTAAACTGTAGGTATTTGAAGTTTAGGACATAATTGCCATTGCCACTAAATGAAAATTGAACATAAATGCCCTAAAATAATCTACAGAAATACTCATATAGATGTTGTTGGATTGTGGGCCCCACGTGGGGGTGCACTTAGTGGGCTACATCCCACTGCCCTACGTGGGGAGGTTATGTCCTTATGTTTGGGGGTTAAGTGTGGGTCCCACCCACTTAACTCACGGACTCTATTTCCTTAGTTTGTGGGTTACGCGGGTCCCCCACTTAATGTATTGTACTTGTACAAGGGGACTTCCCTATTATATATATATTATTAGAGAGGAGATTGAACAACTAAGTTCAATCACTCCATTCTCTCCAAACCCTCTCTTCTTCTTCTCTTCCTAATCTCTCATCTCTCTCTCTATCAATCTTACATTTCTGGTGATAATCCAGTTTACAACATGGTATTAGAGCATGGTTACTCTAGGCTCTATGTTGTTGTCCCCTAGAGTCACCTTTATGATCTAAAAGAAGGTATGTGGGTTTCCGGAGATTGGGCAAGCTTTGAGCAAATCGTGAAGGGTCCTCCTGCAAGGTTCTTGGATCTTCTTTGAAGCAAAATAAGACAAGAGTTCTATCATTCTGGTAAGTTTTGCTGCCAGTTACATCAGAAATCCATCGGATCACCTTTCTCTTGGTTTTTTTTCTTAGTTTTTTTGGAAAATACGTATATGGAGGAATTTTGGGTTTTAATTTTTTCTCGATTTACGTGTCGATCTAGGGTCTAATACCTTAGCTGCCCCTCTCATAGAGTATTTTAGGATCTACAGGATCCACTTTGGGAATTTTCTGCTCATCGGATCTCCGATTTGAAACATCACCCGAATCTCGAGGTAAAATTTGGGTTTTTTTGATTTTTTCAAAAATTGGAATTTTCTAGCCCTCCCTACCCTAGCCACACCTCCTATTGTGTTTATTGGGACCCTCCAAACTTCGTTTCGGAATTTTTGGATCATCTGTTGCACAAATCAATTTTTTCTGGCCTTTTGCTGCGATGAGTTCATCAGAAATTTCATCCGTTGAGGATAGTTCACCCTCTCGTGGGTCTCATGGAGATCATAATCTACAGTTATGCATTACTACAGTGCGACTGGATGGAAAAAACTTGAATGGAATACGTGGCACTATTCACATGACACTTATGCGATACTATTCACGTGAATAGTGATAACCCAAAAAGAATACCCACGTGAGAAGTGGGACGCAACCCACTTGAGACACCCACGTGGGTGTATTACATAAACTCCAACACTTCTGTCCATGCTTTAGTTCATGAACTTCCGAAACTTTCTACTCTAGAGGAGGATCTTCCCATTGTACTTCGTAAGGGTGTGCGTACATGTACAAATCACCCTACTTCTCACTTTGTCTCTTATCAGTCTGTCTCCATCTTATCAGAACTTTATTAGTACAGTGTCTTCTGTTTCTTTGCCGTCCAGTGTCACAGATGTTCTCAGCACCCAAGGTGGAAAGAGGCTATGATGGACGAAATGCATGCTCTTGGCAAAAATAGAACATGGGATCTTGTTCCATTACCTAGAGGGAAGAAATCTATTGGGCATAAATGGGTCTTCATTATGAGGTATAAGGTTGATGGTTCCATTGATAGGTACAAAGCTCGCCTAGTTGCTAAGGGATTCACTCAGACTTATGGGGTTGATTATCAGGAGACATTTGCTCCAGTAGCAAACATGTCATGGCCTTTACATCAACTGGATGTGAAGAATGCCTTATTGCATGGAGACCTGACACAAGAAGTGTATATGAAGTTGCCACCTGAACTGAAACTCTCTAGAAGTGAAGACAGGGTGTGCAAACTGAAGAAGGCTTTGTATGGGATAAAACAATCTCCCCGAGCATGGTTTGAGCGGTTCAGCAGTGCAGTCATGAGAGTTGGCTATATACAAAGTCAGGCAGATTGCACTCTGTTTGTGAAGCACCAATAGACTCGTACCACAACATCGATTGTCTATGTGGATGACATTGTCATTACGGGTAATGACCCAGCAGAAATCAAGCAACTAAAGACCTTTTTGTCTTCTAAGTTCGAAACCAAGGATCTAAGATCTTTAAAATATTTTTAGGGATTGAGGTTGCTAGGTCACAGAAAGGGATCTTTATATCTCAGAGGAAGTATGTCTTAGATCTGTTGACTGAAACTGGGTATTTGGGAGCACGACCAGCAGAGACTCCTATAAATCAGAACCATCAGTTGAACTTCGAGGATGGTGATCTCCTTGAAGATGCAGCCATGTTTGCGACTGGTTGGCACGTTGATCTACCTAGCTCACACAAGGCTTGATATTGCATATGCGGTGAGTGTCATTAGTCGGTTTATGCACTCACCACGGTCTCTACACCTTGAGGCAGCTCACAGAGTATTGCGATATCTCAAGGGATCTCCAGGTCGGGGCATTCTGTTCGGATGCCATGGACATTTCAGAGTGGAAGCATACAGTGATGCAGATTGGGCAGGGAGTACAGTTACTGATAGACGATCCACATCATGTTACTGCATCTTTGTTGGAGGTAATTTGGTTTCTTGGCGCAGTAAGAAACAGCCTGTTGTAGCCCGATCTAGTGCAGAGGCAGAATTCCGCTATATGGCTCATGGCGTGTGTGAACTCCTTTGGTTGAAAATCATGCTCAAGGAACTAAGAATCAATGTGACTAAACCAATGAGCCTTTATTGTGAAAGTAAAGCGGCCATTAGCATAGCTCACAACCCAGTATAGCATGACAGGACGAAGTACATAGAGGTTGATTGACACTTCATCAAGGAGAAGCTGCAGCAAGGATTAATTTGTACACCTTATGTGAGGACTCAGGAGCAGGTTGTCGACATACTTACTAAGGGGGTCAATAAGTCAATCCTTAATTCGTTGATAGGCAAGCTGGGTATGATGGATATCTTCGCACCAGCTTGAAGGGGGAGTGTTGGATTTGTTGGATTGTGGGCCCTACGTGTGGGTGCACTTAGTGGGTTACGTCCACTGCCCTACGTGGGGAGGTTATGTCCCTATGTTTGGGGGTTAAGTGTGGGTCCCATGCACTTAACTCACGGACTCTGTTTCCTTACTTTGTGGGATATGTGGGTCCCCCGCTTAACCCACCTCTATTAGTATTGTACTTGTACAAGGGGACTTCCCTATTATATATACTAGTAAGTGGCCCGTGCCCACGGCACTCTCTGACAATGCGTTTGCCAAAATCGGGTGTGAGTGGCTTAGATCAACCATCCATTTGGGGTGATAAAATCTCGGTCATTCTTTTTGAAGCCAATAAGAGAGGGGATAAGGTACTTCTCTGTTTTGTTATATAGATGTATAGTGGGTGGCCCGTGCCCTTAGCACTCCCCTACAAAGCATTTCCCAAAATCGGGTGAGTGGTTGAGATCCATAGTCAATTTGGGGGATAAGATCTCGGTCATCCTTTGTGAAGCCGATAAGAGGGGTATAAGTGGGGAGACAATTCCCCTGTTAAATTAATCCAACCGTCTAAATTTTATTTTATGTAAGGGTTGATATGGGCCCTTGGATATATGAAACCTATAAGAGGGGGAGACAACCGTTGCATGTGCCCACGACACTCTCCAACAAAGTGTTTGCCAAAATTGGGTGTGAGTGGCTGAGATCCACTGTCTATTTTGGAGATAAGATCTTGGCCCTTCTTTGTTAATACATATAAGACGGGGTTTAAGAGGGGGAGACAACTTCTCTGTTTTGTTATATATATATAATATCATTAGAGAGGAGATTGAACAACTAAGTTCAATCACTCCATTCTCTCCAAACCCTTAGCTTCTTCTTCTCTTCCTAATCTCTCATCTCTCTCTCTCTCTCAATCTTACACTTCTAGTGACAATCTAGTTTACAACAGATGTATGGATATAAGAGATATAAAACGAATAATATAGTTTAGGAGGCCGTTTTCGGTAAAGGAGGCCGTTTTTGAGGAAGGTCGTTTTTTTGGGGTATTCTACCTTTTGCTATTGTATGGGGCTGTTTGGAAGGACCGAAGGAGAGGAACTCAAGGGTTTTTTATGGGAAAGAAGAAGAGGTTCATGAGGTGGTCTTGAAAGTGAAAGCTCTTCTTTATCTTGGTCTTTCATTTCCCCAAATTTTAGGGGCTGCTTCTTTGAAGCGTTTGTATTTGGATGGGAAGAGCTGTTAGGGGTATCTTCTCCTAGTTTAAGGAGCTAGAGCCATTTTTGTTTTTCTTGTTGGGTTTTCCCCTTTTTAATGAAACAAACACACTTACAAAAAAAAAGTAGCACCTTTCACAGTGAAGTTGCTAGACCAGCCATTTTTGAAGCGTGAAAATGCCCTAAGCAACCGTGCATTAGACTTGCCATGTGACCATTCCTAGTCACTGTTATGTGCAATTCAATGTAACCCTTATTTCTTTAATTTTGTTTGTGTCATTTAGCTTATTCTTTTATACTTAACATACGCTATCCTGATTGATTTTCAATTTTTTATTTTCAGATTGGAAGATATGAAGGATCAGTTGAGGAAGCGAATGTTCAAGAAGCGCAAAATTAGAAGAATCACATTCTCAATAGCTAATGGCGTATCGATTGAACTGAATACATATGCTCTGATTCGTCCAACCCTTCCTGGTATTGCGTAACTATATTATGAATACTTTTTCTACAAGTTTCTCCATAGAGAAGTCATTTTCTGCTTGTCACCTTTTCTGCATCCTTCATAACTTATTTTCTTCTTTCCTTCAGGAGCAATTACGTGGCTTGATTCTGTTACCAATCTTCCTTTAAAGGTAACTTTGTATCACTGTCTTGCCCTCCCAGCGCCTTTTCAAGGAAATATAGAATAGCGGGAACATTTGAATAAGTTTGATTCTTTATTGGATCATAAATACCCACTTCCACAACTACTAATTGGATTCCCCATCCGACTATCCAATCTAACTCAAGACTCAGTCAGCAGACACTAGTGTACACAATATGATAAGTTATATCAATGTATTGTATGCCACTCTTGTTGATATTGTTCACATATACAGGGAAGTTTGATAATGCTGTAGTCTATTGTTTGAGATTTAAGTCATAGACTCATAGCTGCCTAACATGTACTGAATTCTTTTGCCTGTGAGTTCAGGTCTCTTCTATGAGTTTGATACAATTAGAATGACAATCTTGGTGATGCTTGGTGCCCTCATATTTTTCCTTTTCAAAGTATGAAGGAATATCTGTTTTCTTGACACTAACTGATTGGCTGAATTTATGTTTAGGACTGAGTAAAAGAAGATTTTTGAAACACTAAAAGCTTAGTAGATTGCAGGTTAAGTTAAAGTCTGGATGTTGATACAACAGACCTGGGCTGAAAATTCGTCTTCATCCACTAACCACTAAGAAATTCTTCGATTGAGGGAGTAGGTAGTGCACTTTTTCTCCATCAATATAACTTGAATGGCTCGACTCTGGATCATAAAGAAATTTCGTAGATAAAAAAGAGAGGTTCAAATGGTTGGAAAAGATGCAAATGAATAACTTGACACTTGTTATGGTATAAAAGTGGTTTATGTGAGAAGTTCAGTCTAGCAGATGCAAAATAATGCATACGGTTTCTGGATGGTATATCGGAGTCATCAATACAGATGGTTTATTGGAAAGATTGTTTTTTTCTAGAGAAGGGCAGTATATAGAGAGATAGTTACTATCGAGAAAGCCTTTTATTAAAAGGTCAGTTTTTGGGGAAGTGATTTATTGAGATAGCACAGAAAAAAAGTTCAAAATAGAGTGATAGCGTGAATGACCAGTGTGAATTTTCCAGAAACTCTGTTGCTGATGTCAGTGGTTGTCAGGTTGATATATGTTAGAGAACATGGAACCAATGTGGGTAGCACGTGGAGGAGTGTCTGAACAATCATTAGGTGATGATGTGGCAATGACAGTCTGACATGATCCCTTGTTGGATAATGACATCATGACTCGTGTTTGAGGTGAGAGAATCATTTGGGACGATGATCAAGTACTTGACATGTGGTAGTAGTTAGTTAGCAAAGTTGGTGAGCTTGAGCTCTGTCCTCCCAATCCCTATAAATAGGACTGGATAGTTCTTGGGGACTTAGAGTATTCGTTTAGAGACCCCCAAGAATAGAGAGCCAATTTCTTTGAAAGTTCTTTGGTTTCTGTACTTCTTTGATTGTTTCTATTCTTTTGTTCTTGATTCTTTGGAAAAGAGAGCAGAGTTCTCTGATCTGAATCAATGTAATCAGGCAGATTGAGGCATGCCAAAACCTATGTAATTTTCTTTTTATTTGAAGTGAAGTGTTATTTTTGTAAACATCCGAGTCTGAATGTATGATCTGTAGTTGAATTCTGGTTAAAAGTCCCTTATTTGATGTTAACTGCATGGCTTAAAAAATGGCCGTTATAACGAAAATAACAGCTGTTATAACGGATTCGTACCTCCCCCGTTGTGTTATGTACCGTTAAAATGCCCAGAAAATAACAGCTGTTATTTTTCGTTATTTATCCGTAATAACGAAAATAACGACCGTTATTTTCTGGAAAAAATTGTGAAAAAGGCCATTATTTCCGTATTTGAAAAGTTGAAATTTCAAAATTTGAATTCCAGCGCCCCGTTTTTTCCATTATTCTGTTTTTGCCCCTGTGCGTTACAATTCGTTATAACGGAAAAAATGGTAACGCCCCCAGTCCTTTATACCGTTATAACGGCCCCTTTTTAACCTTGGTTAATTGCACTAAAATCAATTTCCAAAGGTTTTGCAACTCTTTGATCCTGATCAAGAAATGAGAATTGGAACTCCATCGATAAACTAAATGAGCTTGTGTGTAAAATCCTACAGATGATGGCCGGTTCTAGATGATTTCTGAGGAATGTCTAGGATAAGGTAAAACGTTGAACAATTGTTTATTTGTAACCACATAGTTTCATTTCCAGAGACCTCTAGAAATTCTTCAGCTTAGGAGTAGAATTTACTTTTTCTTCATCGAGGTTATATAAATTGCATAAATTTCGATTATAAGCCACATTACAGATAAAAAAGTGGTTCAGATGGTCAGAAAGAGTGCAAAACAGTATCCCGACACCACGGAACAAGGTGGGAAGGTGTCAACCAGCAAGAGACTAGTCAGATCAGATATAAGTACGAATGTATGATCAAGAGTTTTATTTTGAAACAGAAGCTAAGGACTTGAAAAGAATGAGGAAATCAATCCGAAAACATGAAGATATTAATTCAGTATCTTTAATCGCCACATGAATTCAAAAATGTATATAAGTACTTATGGAAGCACAACCTAAGAAGAGCAGATTTCTAGAAGGAATAGAAGTATTTAATTGAATCTAGACAAAAGATTATGAGAAAATGAGGATGGAAGCACACATATCAAGGAAAACAGGTGATTACTCCCTGGGATCATCATCAACATCACAAGACCTGATTTTATTAATTTCTAGGGAAGGAAGTGCAATGTACTGATTTTCAACAAGAGAAAACTGATAGAAACAACTTATCTTACAAAAAAAAAAACGAACAAAGCTTTTGGTGCCAAGACTTTACTGGGCTTAGAAAACCACTCAATGTATGCAGGACAACGTGGCTTTTAGGATCTTTAGGTACCTGAAGTAATCGTAGAGAGAGTCTATGTGACTAACACACGGTTTAGAATCTCAATATTGTTCAGTATAGTGGTAAGCTGATGGAACGAGATACTCCCTAGCTGTATCATGCTGGTGCCACCTAAATGGTAGGTGAGCGGTGGATGTGTGATGTTTGGAGTTGTCGTTACTTTGTGCACCAATACTATACACTAGAATAATCACGATATGCTTTGATACACAAAAGTAGAAAGATACATTACACTACAACATGTTTAGGCTTAAATAAGCTACAAGTATGATTTTAGTAACACATTTACCATAAATAAACTATTTGTTTTACTAATTTTCTTGTCTGTGTAGATAGTTAGATACATACCTTTTTGTATCATATTGTAACAGAATGCAATGAGGCGTCTCGTCGAGACTGTACAATTTTAAGGCATGAGTTTACTATACTACTAAAAACTCTTTTGCACTAATAATCCTATTGCTTTAGGTTTGGATTGAATTCTCTCTAGACTAGTTTCTACTCATGTATAATGTTAATTTTGTGCAGACTGAAAGGTCTTTTATTTGTGCGGACACTGGTGCATTAGTGAGGGAACCTGCTAAACGTTTTCAACCATATAAAAGGTGTGTGTTTTAAGGTGCTTCAGACCATCTATTATTATTCATAATGCCACTTGGTTTGTCTTGCTAGATTAGTACAATGTTCTTCACAAAAGGTATGCATATCAATATTCACCAGGATACCTCTTTCTTTTGACAATCTGAAATTCTCACCTTTTGGGATGAATACATTTGGAGGCATGCACATCAATATGACATCTTACTTTAATTATTCCAGTGGTAACCTACAAAAACTGGCACACATACCACTTAATATGTTTGTTATATTGGTCTAGAAATGCTTCTCTCAAATGCTGGAATCCGAGTTTCATTCATGACTTGTTAGTTCGTTTTGTTACATACTCATTATAGTATTTTTATTTCAGTGATAATATAAAGTTTTCCACTGAAGAGCTATCTGAAATAAAAAGAGTTTCAACTGGTCATCTTCGTCTTCTAGGATTCAAACCATTGAGTTGCTTAAAAGATTATCATAATTTGAGGCCATCAACTTTTGTTTTTCCTAGTGATGAGGTGAGTTAATTTTCTGCCCTTTTGTAGAGATTGAAATCATTTTGCATAAGTTCATACTAATCCATTACTTTTTGCTTCAGCTGATCTTTTTCATGACCTAATATTTTGTTCTGTGAGTGCGTGTTTTATTATTTATCATATTTAAGCATGTTCTCAACAACTGAATACCTGATTTCCGTAAGTTGCTGAGCTCATTACTAAATCTATCTTTTGTAATTATGAACATCTAGGTGTTGACTGCTGCTTCTTAGATATATTATCACTTAGTTTTTGAAAAAATTGTTCTTTTGAATAGTAATCTTTTGTGCCCCTTGACTGTTGATGTTTTACCTATTTTAGGCTTTCATATTACGTCATATTTTATTTCCATCTTTGATCATGATGGTAATGAGTTTGAGTGGAGGTTGAGAGGATCCATTAAGATGGTCTATGAGACCTTGACAGCAAGCAATGGTAATGACTTGCCCTTTCCAAAGGACAAAAGTATTAGAGACTCATTTAAAGGGAATGGAGACATTGTAAAATTTTCAGAAACTGTAATAGCACATGGAAACCATAGGAAACATGCATTGATATTTATGAAATGATTAAACAAGAATGAACTTGGAACTCATTGTATTACCATGAACAACCATTTGGAATAAGAAAGCAAGATTAATAGGAAGTGGATGTTGACGCACTTATCTGAGACTATATAGTTTGACTTACATATAAGAATGTTCAATATTAAGTAAATAAATGTAAAAGAAAAATACTAATTTCACTTGTGGAGATTATACATAATCACATAGAGCTATAGTGCAGGTCAAAGTATGAATTTATAGATTTTTAAAAAAAAAATTAATATTACAAAATTCGAATTTTAAATGTCATTAACACATTAATCTTAAATTCTTAATTTCTAATAATTTTTAGCAAATACGTGTATGATGAATTTCCCATTGATTTGATGCATTTACACATTACAACCAAAATTTATCCTTAATCTTCATAAAAAAAGTTCGAATTGAAAAAACACTCTCTTGGGATTGAAAACCTCAAATTCACTTTTCAATCATACCTCAATCATCAATTCTAATGCTTAACGTGGGTTTGGATATTCAATTTTAAGGGTTTTTGGGTTGTTTTTGACTAATAAAATAAACTCAAAATGTAAAGTAAATAAGGGTTTTGAGATGGAAAGAGGACGAAGAAGAATAGAGTGAGAGAAGTCAAACTAGTGTCTTTTAACTTAAACTAGTCGACCTTCACAATTATTATACATACTACTGTTGTAATAAAGGTAAAAGTGATAAACAACCATTTACCCCCAAAGCTGTTGAGGAAAGGCAAAACAACTATGTATATCAACGGGTCGTCAGGCCAACACAATACGTGCGCGGGAACAAATCATCCGCTAACACTCCCCTTCAGCGGGAATACACTCCGCTGGAGACTTGAACCCGCAACCTCCCAGGCCATAAGGCTCTGATACCATGTTAAACAACCATTTGCCCCAAAAGATCGACCTGTTGAGGAAAGGCGAAACAACTATGTATATCAACGGGTCGTCGGGCCAACACAATACGTGCGCGGGAACAAATCATCCGCTAACAAAAAGAACATAAATACCCTTGTGCTACGTTAATACTCTCCCTCAAGCTTGAGCATATATATCATATAACCCAGCTTGGAATATAAGAAATCACTCCTCGTGCGACTCAATGCCTTGGTAAATACATCAGTTAACTGATGTTCTGACATCACATACGGAGTACAAATGTCACCGTTCAAATTTTACTTTGATAAAGTGGCAATCGACTTTAATGTGCTTGGTCTTCTCATGAAAAGCAAGATTAGAAGCAATATGGATCGCTTGATTATCACAAAATAGAGGAATAGGGTGATCAACTGTAAATCCTATCTCCTAGAGAAGATTCCTCAACTGTGTTAGCTCACAAGTAGTGTGAACCATTGCCCGAGACTCAACTTTTGCACTAAACCGAGCTACTATACTCTGTTTCTTACTCCGCCACGACACAAGGTTCCCACCAAGGAATGTGCAATATCCTTTGGTAGATCTCCAATCAGATGTTGAGAAAGCCCAATCAGCATACGTATAGCCCTTACGTACATGACCATGTGTTTGGTAAAATATACTATGGCCTAGAGCTCCCAATGTGGGATCTAAGGCTTTTTTCATAAATTGACTTACCACATGAATCACGACCTCTCAATGTGTGATCCAAGGCTCTTGCATAAATTGACTAATTACAGCATCGAAAGAAATATCTATTCTAGTGATGGTGAGGTAATTAAGCTTGCTGACCAATCTCTAATACCTTCCAAGATTATCAATGGTTCTACCTGATTAATAATAAGCTTCACATTTGGATCCATTGGAGTGTCTACTGGTTTAGTTCCAGTAAACCGGTTTTTTCAAGTAAATTTAGAACATACTTTCGTTGAGACGTTAATTCTAGTCTTGGACCGTGTACTTCAATACCCAAATAGTAAGTGTGCATGAAGAAACTGCTTCAAATTCTCTAACCCTTGACATCAGTACCTGTAATCATGATGTCATGAACATAGACGACCAAAATGATCTTCTTAGCATCAAAAATTCGACAAGATAGAGTGGTCTGATTGTCATCTTTTTAAACCAAACTGAACCTGCCAAACCAAGCCCGAGGTGATTGTTTCAACCCATATATGGCCTTTCGTAATCTACACACCTTGGAAGACTCCCTTTGAGCAACAAATCTTGGTGGTTGCTCCAAATAAACTTTCTCGTCCAAGGTACCATGAAGGAATGCATTTTTGATGTCTAAATGGTAGATGAGCTACTGCACATTAGCGACAAGAGAGATGATGATACGAACTAAAGATATTTTAGCCACTGGAGAAAATGTCTCAACATAGTCAATGCCATAGGTTTGAGAATAATCTTTGGCAACAAAATGAGCCTTAAGCCTATCCACAGATCCATCAAGAAGATGTTTGATGGTATATATCCAGCAACAACCCATTACTTGTTTACTAGGAGGGAGAGAGGTAAGGTCCCAAACACCATTGTGATGAAGAGCACCCATTTCATCCTATATTGCTTTCTTCCAGGCAGAATGTGACATAACATCCTAAAGATTATTAGGAACTAGCATAGAAGAAAGTGAGGTGACAAATGTACGTAAAGGAGGAGACAAATCAGTAAGAGAAACAAAATGAGAAATAGTGTGCGAAGTGTACACGTTTACCTTTACGAAGGGCAATGGGAAGATTTGGTGATGGAGAGGGATCTACAGACGCAGGAGGAAATGGAGGGACTGTATACTCAGGAGTATTAGCCTCAACACACACCGAAAGCGTAATTGGCCAATGCTAGCTTCCAATGAAGATTCCAGCACGAATCCGAAGTGTGACCATCATGACAACAATGATTACACTCACGAGTACCACTTTTTCTACTGCGTCCTCCCCTGACTCCTTACTAGCTCCACGACCTTTACCACTTGTTCAACCATCATAATTGGTAAAGGTGCCTCTTCCCAAGCCAAAAAGTTATCCGAAACTGTGAGGACGGAATTATCAGTTGTTGGGGCACCAGTGGCAGAGAGGGAGACCTGCTGAATGCAAGGGTAAACTTCTGTTAACGATGAGAGCTCTTTGCTACTCAGGATTTGAGGCCGCAAATGCTCAAATTCAGCCTTTAGGCCAGAAAGGAAATTTTGCAATTTGATATTCCCTTCGTTGTCTTGAATGGATCTTCAGATCAGTAATAATAGGCTGAAATACGTTCAACTCATCAATTATTCCCCGCATGCCGCATAATATTCACCAGTACTTTTATCACTTTGCTACAAATTAAAAAATTCCTTAACAGTTGATACATGTGTTAGATTCTTCTCACCAGACTACATATCGCGAGTTATCTCCTTATTTGCGGATCCATACTGTTTCACAACCAGGTCATGATCTGAGCATTTTCTTGAGCCAAACTGCGATAGGGGGTTGCTCCATCTGAACATGTGTTTGAAACTGCCTGACCTCCTGCTTTTACCCAGTTTTGCGTAGGGAAACTTCCATGGGGTTGATGCGCACGATTGTATGTTCTAAATGAATTTCCCTTTAGCTGTGAGGAAAACTTGTACAGATTTAGACCAAGGTACATAATTAGTCCCATTGAGTTTAATGGAAGTTATTTGAGACAAGTATCTCAAAAGAAGACAACTTACTAGGTTTAGAATCCATCACCAGCCACTAGGTCACAAACACCTATACTCAATCCAGTAAGTTTGTGATTTTCCCTGGATACTTGCGATTACTTTGGAGAGCTTGGGATAGAAATGTCCATACTTGCAATTTTCTCTAGATAGCCCGGAAGAGAAAATCTGAACACCTCTGATTTGCTCTGGAAAGTCTGGGATACTCACAACAGATCTCGAGAGACATGTCATGAGCAAAACTCTATAGAGAAGAAGATTTAAGGTTTTTGTACAAGAAGGCTGAGAGATGATGAAATATTGAAAGATCATCTTCATCGTCATCATCATTGGAGCTTTAATCCTAATTATTTAGGTTGCACTACAATTTGATTTTTTGTTGTTCCATTCAATCTTGGCTCATATTTTCCATTTAAAGCATGTATCTTCATAGAACTGGTTCAAATATCCTCTATTCATTGGAGAGTTGGGGGAGACCTAAATCAATAGGCTAGATTTTGGGTTTATTAGAAAACTCACTAGTAAACAAAATCTTTAAAAAGAACGAAAGGTAACAACACAAATTTTTTTTTCTCTCTTTTTAACTTTCTTCCGCTTCATCAAGGATATATATGAATATGTAACCCTAGTTTAATCTTTAGGACTGTGTATAACAGCAATTTATATGATGTATTCTTGTGCAATTCCATTTTTAGCTACAATAGAGCCTTTATAAGTTCAAAGTTCCAACTGATGAATATTTTATTGACATCTTACTAAATGATTGCCAAGAGGAATTGGAATTATTATCTATTTAGCAAGCACTTAGTCCATATATGCATCTCATTTCTTGAGGCAAGTGTTGGAGAGAAATTAAGTGTCTTTTCATAATACTTGTTTATGCTATCTTTTGCATCAATAGAGTAACGATGGTATATTGGTCAGATCAAGCAAATTTCATGAAAGAAATAATTATATTCTTTTTATCTATAGTTCAATTATGGATGACAGCATAAAAGATTTTCAGTTGATCAAAAAAATTTCAGAAATGCTGTTGTAGCCTACCATGGCTAACTCTCTCTTCTGTTGGTTATCTAATGCAGGAAATAATTGGAAGTACTTGCATTTTCATTGCTCTGCACAGATCAATGTTACGGCTTGGGCGGTTAGTGTTTGAATATCATATACATTTCACTTCATTATTAAGCATTTTTAGTTAATGTTATCTTTATGTACTAAAGCATGGACCCCCTTCGTTGAATTTGACATTGGAAATTACAACTTTTCTTTCTGAATTCCTTGTGATTTTATCAATAATGAAAACATCTGGCGGTGGCAACTGTTTATTTAAGGGTTTGCAAGGGCTTTTTTTTTTGAAAAGTAATAAGGATATGATACAAATTAGTGAAGAGAAGGAATTTATACATAGAGTTTCTAATTACGCTTACCTTTGCAAGTGAACAGAAGTTTATATTGCTAAAAGCAGTACCTTAACATCACATTTTGAAATGGTAAAACCTAATTATCATCTTCACTTTCAACCAGTGCGCGTCTTAGGAACTGATGTAGCCTCTGAATACCATACATTTGACAATTATTATTTACCTGTTTCTGTTAATGTTATCTTTACGCACTGAAACATGGGATTATATAGTTCTCACAATTAACGTTTGTAATGATTCGTTGACTGGCAAGACACCCTGCAATTTCTTGATGATTAAACATCTTGCAGTTGCAGCTGTTAGTTTCTTAGAATTCAAGGGTTTTCTAATGAACAAGAGTTTATATTAGTTAGAACTGTGCCGATACTTTGCACTTTGAAATGGTACATCATGATTTTCGTTTTTATTTTTTTCCGCTGTGCATCTTATGAACTGACATACCCTTTACTAAATATTTTATGGGGCCTTTTCAGGTTTGCTCTTGCATTCTTTGGCAGTTCAACACATCCTCAAATGGTTTCCCTTGTTGCACAAGTAAGGTTTTGTTTCTTTTGTAATGATGTTATTTTCACTGCAAGTCAAGTTTGATAAGAATTTTAACTCTTAATCATGGTTTAAAAAAATGGTTATAACGTAATCCTCCAACCCTGTTATGTTATTTGTTATTTAACAGCTAAAAACAATCTAACGTACGTATGCCGTTAAACACTTCTTTTGACCTGTTATAATGGTCATTATGGATCCATTATGCTGTTATAATGGGCCTTTTTTAAACCTTGCTCTTAAAATTGATGCACCTTTGCTTCAAAAAAATGTTTCACAAAGATGCTTGTATCCAGTACACCAATGTATTGACCAAATCGGTTGTTACGCTTCATACCATGTTGACTTGATATGTTTTCTGATCAATAAAGTGAGTTTGTATTAATTGAATAGACAATGTACAAGTATGGCCCGTACAAAATTAATAGTGACATTTCCGAGAGCACAACTCTACAGAAAAAGCATCAACTTGAATTGACGCCCAAAATCAAAAGCTCAAAGGATTGAACAACTTCTTCAAAACCAGTCGAGAGAGGATTAATAAAGGCTATACATTGGGATTTTCTTTTCTTTTCTTTTCTTTTGGGAGATTATAGAGAGATAAAGAAATAAAATATTGTTTCCATAAATAGAGGCTATTAATTGAGATAAGCTTGCCATATATAATTTGTCGGAAATTTGAAATTTCGGATGAATATTTGGTTTCTACCTCGGTTGAGACTTGAGACCTAGGTCGAATTTGAAATTTTAATACTCGAGCATTCATCTTTTTTTTTTGGTCACATCTCAAGTTTGCTCATCATCATCAAAGCCTTATCCCACCAATTTGGGGTCAGCTATCCTGTTCCTCCATTACTTTGTATCTATGGCAAGATCTTCTATTACAGCACATTTTCATATCTTTTCTCCCTGCCTCTATCAATGTCCTTTGCCATCCTTCTGTTTTAGTAAAACAATAAAGTAGTGTGACTGACTCTGGAGTGTTATAGTGAGTTTGTGAGGTATATGCTTGTAACTTACTGTTTTAATTTTTCAATTAATTTTTTTACAGTTACATGCTATTTTCTGCTAAAAACTTGCTAATCGTAGTTAAACTTCACAGGAAGAGATAACTAATGCCAGTGGTCAACTTGAGCCTCCTGGAATGCACATGATATATCTTCCATATTCTGACGACATTAGACACATTGAAGAGGCAAGACAAATTTGTGTTTTGTGTAGAGTTTATTTCTTATTATGGTTGAGTTATGCATAAGAAATTTGTGATGTTATGCAGCTTCATATGGATGTTGATGCTGTGACACCTCGAGCAACAGATGATCAAATTAAGAAAGCTACTGCTGTTTTGAGACGTGTAGACTTGAAAGATTTTTCAGTTTGCCAATTTGCAAATCCTGGTAAATTGCCATTTTTTACTTGAATGTTCAAAGACTCCCAGTGGTGGTGGAGGTTCAGCAGGACCTCCATTTTGTAACTTCTAAAATGCATATATAGGCTATTAAAACTAAGTTGTGTTGTGCTGTTTTTCATCCTTTCTTTACTCAGTAGAATGCATGTGCACGTCTTTATAACAAACTCTAATAGTGGCCAGAACATCAATTTCCTCGAATAGTTTTTTGTTTAAAATGAATTCAAAGATTATTCTTATGTGCCACTGCTAATGCCAATTACGCAACTACTTACGACCAATTTGCTCTATTGGACATGATAATGGACTTGTTATTGGCAATGAAACAACCTATGCTTTATGGAGTAGAATGTTGGGCAATCAAGAAACTACATATTCATAGAATGAGTGTAGCCGAGATGAGGAATATGGTGATGGGTGATTGGAAAGACTAGAAAAGATAAACCTGGAAATGAACGTGAAAATGCAAGAGTAGACTCGACAGTTGATAAAATAAGGGTGGGTCGATTGAGTTAATACAATGACAAGTGAGAAGGAACGTGCAAGTTGAAGGTTCTGAAAGGGTGAGGGAGAGACCAAAGAGGACATGAATTGAGGTATTTAAAGCATGTTTGAAGACACTTTACTTAATGGAAGATGTGGCTTTATATAGAATTGAATGGAAGAACAGGATTCATGCAGCTGACCCCATACAGTTGGAACATAAATTACCCAGATACAGCAAGATGAGGGACCGATACGGTGTGGTACGACAATTACACCTAAAATGGAAGTATCCAATATGGATACAACACGGATACAGCAGCCATTTTGAAGTATCCGGGTACCATAAGTTGGAACAAAACTTTTGATGATGATGAATTATATGTATTTACATCCGAAATAATGAGCTAATTGATCTTTACAGTGCTTTCTCTGTCAATTAGATCTTTTAACCCTAGAATATAGTATTACAGGCATATCTATTTCTTCATATTTCGGCTTCTATCTCCCCAAGGCGTATCTTTAGTTTGGCCGTGGGCATTAACTCAAGTTAATGTTTTTTGGCTTTGAGAGCTGATGTGGTTGCCCTCTTGTTAGTTCTCATCTTTTTTAGTGGGTTTTTTTTGTATTATTGTCCCTTTCACATTATAATTCTAATCATTACTTGTAAAAAAAATCATGTCTTAAATTTATCATAGCTGCTTTGTGTTAAAGCTGCTTGGATCATCATTTACAATGCTTTATCCCAGTTATTTGGGGTCGAGAACATGATCTTTTTTTCGCCATTCAATTCTATCTTCTATTTATTATGCGGAATTTGTCATACATATTTATAAGCTTGAAGGCCAGAAGAAGGTGAGGAATTTAGACCCAATTAGCCTAGTTGGTAGCTAATGCAGAATTGTGGCAAAGGGTCTATTTTCAATGGCATCCTAATTGCAAGTGACGTATTCTGATATTTTATATTTTCAAAGTTGTGTGGCAACAATGAAGTACCAAGTTAATCTGACATTAATTTTTTAGGTTCTTAATAGCATTTGCCATATGAAAAAGTTAAAAAGGAACTCACTTTATAGGACTCCCTTAAGTTCCACCAATTGCCGGTGCTTTAGTTTCCTATGAAAGAATTTGTTACTGTGTTTCACAATAACTTATTGCAGCCTTGCAGAGACACTATGCAATATTACAGGCCTTAGCTCTTGATGAAGATGAAATGCCAGAGCTCAAAGATGAAACTCTGCCTGATGAACAAGGCATGACTAGGTAACCACACAGTGTGCAGCATTTGCTTCTATATCTAGCATTCTGCTTTCCAGATTGTGAACTCTAATCACACAACACACAAGTTGTGAAGTTTTTGATCTTTGTTTCCATCTCGAGTTATCTGCAATATAAAGTTCATTTATGTGAATGTGAAAAAGAAATGATCTTTTTAAGTGTATCAACCGCAGACAGGGAATCGTTAATGCACTCGAGGAATTCAAGGTTTCCGTCTATGGGGAAAACCATGATGATGAGGAAGCTGATTCTGTCTCTGCAAAATCAGCAAGTGAGGCCTCCAAAAAGCGAAAGGCAGCTGCTGAAACCGCAGCTAAGGAATGTGCCACTTATGACTGGGGCGAACTTGCTGATAGTGGAAAGGTGAAAGTGGCTTTAGTTTTCTATGGTACTTGATTCCTAAATTTAGCTTCTACTTAATGATTCAGAGGTAATTGATGCTCTTTATGGATCTGTTTTTCTGCAGTTGAAGGATTTAACTGTGGTGGAGTTAAAGTACTATCTGACAGCACACAACCTCCCTCTTGCTGGGAAGAAGGAAGCTTTGATCAGCAGGATATTAACTCACTTGGGGAAGTAAGTATGTAGGTTGAGTCTAGCTTCTCATAGTAAAAGAAAGTTTGATCAGACAACTAGAGGATGTAAGGGTTTGGGTTTACTGGTTTTGAGTCAAGATTGATAGCCTGGAAAGAAAATTTCGCTGATAGCCTTTTGTCTAACAAAAGAAAAATTATAAAACGTTTGGCTGTTAAAACTTTCTGCTGTACATGATGGTTTGAGTGTTTGCAGTCCTATTAGCATCATGATTTTTGTGTGGAAGTCGAGTTGTGATGCACGAGGGGTGATCGGTTCAAGTAGAATTTAAGCATATAAATAGTGATTTAACCTTCTCCATTTGGCTCTGTTGCATGTAATGAACTCACGATTTCTCCAGCTATCCTTATATTATGGGAACAGAAAGTTGGTAAATGGAATACACTTTCTATCAAGGATATTGCTCGGCGCTCATGCATCGACAGATGAATACAATTTCATGTTAGTAACAATTATTTCACCTTAAAGGAATTTCATTGATGAAAAGACTATTAATTCAGTGGCAGTTTGGCTGCAGTGATTACTTTTCGAATAGAGTTTGGCTGCAGTGATTTCTCCGCGAAAAACTGTGCCTTTTGAATCAAGCCATATAATCTGCCTCAAGCCAAACAACAAAATAGCTCTTATGGTGATACAGTTCTACTATACGATGAAACGATTAGATATTTTCGTACTCTGTGACATGCACGAAGATATCCAGCAACAAGAAGGTAAATGACGGAGTTGAGGAACTTCTGAGCATTGGGTGATCTCATACGTATCCATATTAAAGGATCCAGTGACCCGTCGTTTTGGAAAATAACGGAAAAAAAAAAAAAAAAAAACCGAAAAAATGGCACTGGAATTCAAATTTTCAAAAGCAGAAAATATCTGATGTTTTTTCACAACATTTTCCAGAAAATAACGGCCGTTATTTCTGTTATAACGGAAAATAACGGCTGTTATTTTCTGGGCGTTTTAACGGTATATAACGCAATGGGGGAGGTCCGAATCCGTTATAACAGCTGTTTTTAAACAATGGTTTAGACTATTGAAATAGAATTTAGTATTCTTTTTCAAATGGAGTTGCACGGAAAAGAATCCCCTCAACGGAAAAATTTAGCCTCGGGAATTTTTACTGGGGGACAAATAAAATGTGCCATGTGGCACACTCTTTTTGGGCCTACTGAGCCATGAATGATTGGCCCATTGGTGATCACTAGCCATTGGATTCGAGCATTTTTAATGGGGAAATTTTTAGCCCTTGGATTCGAGTGTATTTTTGGGTACTCAGACTGAATAGCTAGAAACCACAAATTAGGCTGATTATTGTTGTGTAGGCCCCACTTTCCAATGTATTGATAAAGATCCACGCTCTCTTATGCCACGCGCAGATGGCCATTGAGCAGAAACTTGCCACAGGAGAGGGTGAAGTGATCAAACAGGTGAACCTGTTTGGAGTTGCCACCTCAGTTACCATGCATAAGAAAACTCCTAGGTCCAGAGGGGAAAACCTGGATTGACAGTGCAGCAAATAAATCCTCTTAAAAATTTAATGGATTGGCCTTTTAATGGATTAAAATATTAAACCAACATTGTACAAGAAAAAAATATCAAACTATTTTTTAGGCAATTTATAATAGAAAATGCTATCCCATGCTTTACCGAAAAAAAAAAAAGGGTGTGCGGTTGAGCCGTGGACCATCCGATCCAAGAGATCCATGGTCCACATGGCAGACTTTATTAATACCCAAATGATTGTTGGGCTGGCATAATATTACTTACTTTTTTTTATTTATAAAATGACATGCAGTCGTGGGGCCCACATTCAGTCGTTACCCAATATAGTTGGGCCACACAACTGCAACATACTCCATGGTTTTAAAATTTTGATTCAATTTAAGTGCAAAGCTTATCAAAAGAGGAAAAAGAAAAGATCTAAGGCTCTGAGGCTCTGTATGGTGATCAACAAAAAGTTTTACAGAAGGATTTGTGTGTTAGAAAGTGTTGATACAGAAAAAGTTTTATGGCATTTATATGCAAAAATCATTTCTAGAAAATTTATTCAGGGCAACCATACAGAGCCTAAATGAAAGTGAGTCAACCCCTATTCGAAGGCTTTCAATAGAAAAACTGTGGAGTTCCATTACATACCGGCTAACACATTCCGGTTATTTCGTCTTTCTTATTAGCTGAGACACTGACATATCAGCAGAAACACATGGAAACTAGTAGATATTTACAACCATGTTGAGAGACTCAGATCAATACTAGTTGAATCAGTGATTTAGGGTTAGGGTTTGGGTTTAGTTAGGAAGAAGGAGAAAAGAGAGAAGAGAGGAAAGGATGTCATGTGTAGGTCACATGACTCTATACCCCTCAATAAGAGTACTTACAATATTACCCCTATCACATAGAAATACGTAGAGAAATATGTATCTGATAACGATACTCACAGATCTGATGGAGGAGGCGAATACATTTCCAACAAGAATAAAGAGTATGCAACACAACAGTACAATAGAATTGGCCGTGCTGAAATGGTAAATTCCATGCTTATGAGTTGAGCTGTACCATAATGTGGGGAGGACTGTTCTTATCACATGCAAAATATATGAACCCAGAATAGCAAATGCAAGGTAGCTTCTACATGACATTTCGATTCTAAAATCTACAGGTGCTGACCAACAATGGACTTTGATCTGGACCACCCAATGTTACAGCACTCCATATTGAATCGAAAACACACTGTGAAGCAACAATTGTAACCATTCTATTAAGAGCTATCTTTTGGATGACCAAATGAAGACAACAATGGATAATGTGGATGTTTTACAAGTTGTCATGTTGCCATTAATCTTGACATCAAATGTTAGATTGCCCCTCAGACTGTGTATAAACAAAACTTTGCGTCCCTCGGACATTCTCAAGATCTAGACAATGCATGTTCAATCCATTGATTTTGGACTCTTGCCCATATTGTTTTTGACATTCCAAAGGCTCCAGATCAGACTGTCAGAGTCATTCCTAACAGGGTAGATTTTGGACTCTGGCCAGTCCAAGAAACTTGACATAAAATGAACTAAAAAGTTATTTCAAAGGAAGTAATTTCATTCCATACCAAGAAACAGTTTCAGACATCTAACAATCCCAAGGCTTTGGGTATCAGTAGGTGTCTGATTACCTAGTAACCTTACAGAATTGGGTTCATGTCCATCTTTCGGACCCTATCAATGATCAGGTCAGGTCTGGCTACCCCAGTGTACAATTTTCTATTCACTACCTATACCCAATGTCCAAAAACCTGATAGATCTGATCGATTTGGTCAGGTCCAGGCCCATCTTTCAGAGACCTGATTAATAATCAGGTGTACCCGTTGACACCCCTACCCAAACTATCCACACCAAAAATACAAGAAATGGAGAGCTTTTAAATTAGTTCAAGGCAAAGGATATCGTTACATGTACTCAACTCATCAATTGATCACAAAGAACAGCTGTATACCAATGTGTGCATTATAATACAAATTCCTGAATAAGTTTAACGGATCATCGTCATATACCCTATAAGATTCATTCTTTATGCTCTGGACTTCTCTTGCAGCTTCCAGTCATAAATAATACATCAGTAAACAGGGTTTCTTCAATTTTAATGGGCGAGTAAATTGAAGAAACCCTGTTCTATACAGACATGTTGCACATAATGGAAGAGTGAGATTACACTCCTACTGCAACTGTAACTGCAAAATGTTTGATCACATCTCAATGTCTTCCAGGTCTGGTAGTGGAAAGCGCAGAATCGCCGCGATCCCTGTCAGCTGAGCTAGTTCTGTTTTTCCACATAACAAACAAAAAGGGGAAATCAAGGTGATATTTAAGATAACAAATAAAGCTTCCCTACTATAGAAGGAAGAAGCAAAATCAAGCCCTATTCAGCAAAAAAAAGTGACTTGAGAATAACCACTTGAACATCTTCGATGTATCCTCTTCCAAAAAAAAGTTCACTTAAAGGGGGCTTTTCTGTTTGAGTTTTGATATTAAAGTGGTTTAAGCATTCTGCCTCGGAGTTCCAGAATACACTGATAGCAGAAACACTAACAGGAGTAGTAGAGGGGAATACACAAGGTAAAGATCTATACTCACGTTCTCCAGACACGTGCATAGAAGAGAATATGTGAGCAGTGCCCCCCGAATCCTTGACTGAGTTAACCAAATTCACATATTTTTTCCTTGTCGCTACATCAGCATTTCTGGTAGAGAAGCGCACAGAGAATTTTAACCATAGATAAACATGATATATGGGCTTAAGACAAGAAGCTTTGAATTGACAAACAGGAGAACAAATATAGACATAATCCTTGACAATTGTACGGCTTAACCACCGAAAAAAGAAAATGAGAAAAGAAATAGAGACAGAAAGCGAGAGGGAGCACGTTACAACTCCTTATAAAGAAATAAATCAAATAATCAACACATTGATACCCGCTCAAAAGCAGTGTAGGGACATAATATTATTGGATGCAATGGCAAATGCAATCAAAAGCTCAGAAAAATTGGAGTTTATACCATAGTTTAGAGAACAACATGAAAAATTTGCTTGGTTCTTGAAACCAATTCTTCACGACTGTTGGGGCCTCTCTTACACCTTTGATAAATTATCTTTTCTCATGTATATAGACACTCTAATCAGGTAGCCCACATACACGCTCAGCATGCTTCTAGGATTAAGGTGGTCAGTTTGAAATATTCATACCCCTAAGTTTTGGTTGAAGTCAAGGGAGGATGGACATTTTGTTGTTATTCTAGTTCTTGAATGATATATCTTGCTTGTAAAAAAAACGGTTATGACGCCATTATAACGGTAACGCTCCAACCCCATTTCTATGGCATTTAATGCTATATGCCGTTATGATAAAAATAACAGCCATTACAATGATTTTAACCGTTATTTACAGTTAGCTGAAACATGAAGTAAAAAAATTAAACTTTGACCATTATTTGACCCATTATAATGATTGATAATGGTCATTATGGTAACGCCAGCTAACCGTTGTGCAGTTATAGCAGTCCCTTTTAAACCTTGGTTCATACGGTGCTGAACATCACAGTTGAGTTGATACTTCTGTTTTGTGTCAGGGAAAGGATGGACTCTTGAGCAAAATGGTTAAGGAGTGTCACGTTGTATATTAACCAACACTGTCAATACTCGTTTAGAGATTATCTTATGCAGAGCATCCTCACAAAGCACACGTCTTCAGCCATAAATTTGTAACAATTGTAAGAATGTGCAGATTTGAATTTAAATAGCCAATTGGATTCCAACGTAATTGTAGAGTAAATTTCATGAGAACGTGCAGGATACAGTGATATTCTGGTCGTTTCGAGTCTCGTGCGCGCTTATGCATGTTGCTGTGCATGCGCGTATGTGTATGTCATCGCACACATCACCTGTGCCTGTGTGTGCATGCACGTATGCGTACGTACGCCGAACATATACGCATGTTATAAATATATTATTAATAATATTATAATATAATTATCTAATATAGATTGTTCAGCCTCTCACCTGAGAGGCCCTCTCTTACTTGATGGTAGGGCTTCTTTAGGAGGCCCTCCCTCAAGCATACAGTGTGGTTACCCAATCCGAAAGTCCGGTTTCGGATTGGATATAAGTTACATGTGTTCTGAAAAGAGCCCTCTGGGAGAGAGCACGACTGAAGGAACACATACAGGTCATACAACGGTCTTTCGATAAGGACCACTGTATTACTAGCTAGTGTATTTAAAATATATATTAAAATTAAATAGAAAATACTTTATTCTAATACTGAATTTATTGCAATTAAAGGTACTTTTGCAAGTGTAGACTTTCGACAAGAAAGTCGACGTTGGGAACGGACCTCTAACTTAACCCCCCACACCCCCCCCCCCCCAAAGCTGGACCTGAGGAGGGGGGCTCTTCACGTTGTTAGTCTTTCGATGAGGTATTCTCAGGCTGTGATACCTGTACCCTTCATGTTACCCCACCATATCCGTGTTGACACGACACGACACGACACAGCTGATCCTTCAAATATGTGCACAGTTTTTTAGGTTTTAGTTTTTCAGTGTTGCATATGCACTCAATGAATTGGAAATGCACTCCTGTGTAAGAAGAAGAATATAATATTAAGAAAATTAAAATATAACTGTTATGGTATTAAAAAATATAAAAATATTACTAGTATATTATTACAAAATATTAAAATACTAACTATGGAGTCGTGTCCAAGCACCCAAAAACTTGGGGGTTGAGCAAGTCCGATACGTCCGATACTTGTACACATACTCGTATCCGACACATGTACCATACCCGGGTAACATAGCTCTCAGGGGAGAGGACCGACTGATAAGAGTAAAACTGTCTAGTGTCAATGCCTAAAGGTGATTGTATCAATGAAGTCCACATCTTGGAAAAATGATTGTGAGAACATGTAGACTTAAATTGAGTTAGTGAAGTCGGGGCCATTTTAAGTGATTGTAAGAATGTTCTAAATAGAATTTCATGAGAACTTTTAGCCAACGATACAGAAATTAATTTCCAAAGATTATGAATCTTTTAGCATGGATTACTATGAAATATGCCTAGACATATGGATTACTATGAAAGCAAAATTGAGTCTTTTAGCATCTAAAAGCAAAGCAAGAAAGCCACTTCACTTGGACCCTCTAGCATGCAAAGAAATGAAAGGGGTATTGTAAGTTATATAGGAGAGGGCACAAGAACCTTTTAATGGCTAAGTTGCAAAACTGTCCTACTGATTGTGACGATATTATCCTTGAATGTAGAAATACTTGACAAAAACTGAATCGACAACATACTTATCTAATAACAAAAAACAAAAACAAAAATTGAATACATTATGATGTAGGAGTGCATCGATCAATATGCAAACTAGCAGGGCTGCTTCTCATTCAGCATGCAATGAAGTCACTAGCTAGAAGCCTAGAATTACACAATATTTACCTGAAGAGATCATCAGTGATTAAAAGTGTTTGGACAGCCATTCGCTCATGGGCAACCTCAACATGCTTTGGCCCATAGCAGGCACGAGCTGAATCCTACAAAATATCAAATAAAATTAAATTCCAATAAATAAACAGAAGTCGCTTTAAAGAAATTCAAAACATAAGCACAGTTGGAGATGGAAGAAAGGACTCTTCAAACTATATGATATTTCCAAGCTTTTAAACAGGTGTTCGTCAATAAGTATATTAGTTGAAAATACCTAGTAGTAAAAACATACAATCTAAAGCCTAAAGGTCAGAACCTCACATTTGAAAGCATGTTGAAGAAATCCTGGAGGGCTCGCACCTGAAATGCAACACCACAAAAAACTTATAATGCAAGGAAAAAGAACCAAAATGGACAATATATACAAGCCTTGAGAGCTTGGGCAAGAAAGAGGAACAGAAATATTTGCATGGAAAAAAGAACCATAAGTGGCATATAAGAGAATGAAAATGAGTTTGATTCACTCTATTACCTCTTGTGCAGCTTTTGTATCCTTTATCAAACTCATGACATTTGGGGCATCCAGAACCTCCCTCAAACTATGCCTATGCGCCAGAAAATTGATGTTGAGTGTTAGAAAAGGAGCTTAGTTGTAATAATTTCTCAAGAATTCTATTATATCAAAGAGCAATAACAAGTAACTTATTTTGCAACCAAGCAGTTAATTAAAAATAAAATGAAAAAATCAAATCTAATCAGTCTGGTAACCAAGCTGAACTGCTGAAGTATGTACTCTGTCACGAGGTAAAGATTCTAATACAGAAATACAACACTGAGGGAATTCCTCCATAAGAGAACAAACATAATACTAAAATTGTTCCCAAGGGATGATGGAGTCGGTTCATGGATTTTCCTTCCTTTTGTTGCAGTTCACTCAATGGGTCGAAAGGAGATGGTGCATCAAGCTGTTCATAAGGGCAAACTTGATCTAGGAGAGCCGCCAACTCCAACTACCATTCATATACGTCTATCCACCAAGAAACCGTCAATGTATGTCTAGGAGAGCTGCCGACTCCAACTATCGTCCTTGGACGTCTATCCTTGGAGAGACCTAGAGGAAATTGAAACCCCAGGCCTCTAGAGGGTTCAGAAACCCTAGCTGCCACATCTACAAGCCTCCAAGGGGTTTGGAAACCCTAGCCACCATAGCCTTAGAGATCTAGAGGATCCAGAAATTCTAACCCCAGCCATCAAAAGGCCGAAGAACTACTCCCAGGCACTGCTGCACTCATCAAAAGCTCGAAGAAAGTTCCCCAGGGCTAACCGCATCCCCCCAGAAGGCCAAAGAAGATCTCCCAGGAAGTGCCGCCCCATTCAAACATTTGGAGAACTCCCTCCAGACCCGCACCCCTCTGTGGGGTCCAAAAACCTCCCCAGTGCCAGTTGTACTCTTCAGGAGTCTGGAGAACTGCTCCTGGGCATAGCCGCACCCGACAGAAGCCCGGAGAACTGCTCCCAAGCCTAACCGCATATCCCTAGACCCTATAGAAATCCCTTAGGCCTAGCCGCACCTCTCCAGGGGACTCTCCGGTCCTCCGAAACTCCTTACGGGTGACTTCAAGTCAATTTGGGGTGTTTCAATTTTTTTTCTACCCACCATCCACAACTTCCAATGCTCATTAGTGACCTGTTCAGGTTGCCCTATTCCTCAAAAAGGTTGTTCTCCTCGTGGTACTGTGTTCTGCTAAGTCAGAGGTTATTGTTCCTCATCCCAGTCAGGGGGGGTCATGGTGACCACAGTCCGGGACTTCAAATCACCACGGTGAAGCTTGATGAGTCCAACAATCTTGAGTGGTCCCCATCTACCAGGATGTATATTACTAGTCGTGGAAAAATCAGATACATCACTGGACGAGTCACTGCAATCTCAAAGATAGGTGCCACATTTGAGAAATGGGAAGCGGCCGAAGCGGGGAACTCGATGGTTATTGTTGTAATCTTGGATCGTAACCAGAATAAGAGATTAGGGTTAGAGATGGAAGAGAGGAGAGGAGAAGAGAATTGGGGGAAGAGGAGAAATCGTGTAGAGCTTAGAATAGCCTACACGATTTCACCCAATATATATATTAAGTTAAGTTTTACAATATTACAAGGGCCCCCTGTAGAATATAAGATATTACAAGTAGGTCCCTGACAACACTCCCCCTCAAGCTGGTGCGAAGATATCTATCATGCCCAGCTTGGATAACAGGTGCTCTAAGATCCCTTTAGTAACACCTTTAGTTAACACATCTGCAACTTGATCAGCAGTATGGACATACGGTGTGCAAATAAGTCCCTGACCAAGTTTCTCTTTGATGAAGTGACGGTCTACCTCAATGTGCTTTGTCCTGTCGTGTTGAACTGGATTATGAGCAATGCTGATGGCTGCTTTATTGTCACAATACAGTTGCATAGACCCTTTGACAGGATATCCGAGCTCACTGAGCATAGTCTTCAACCATAGAAGCTCACATACACCATGAGCCATAGAACGGTACTCTGCTTCGGCACTGGAGCGGGCGACAACTGGTTGCTTCTTGCTGCGCCAAGACACCAGATTACCTCCCACATACGTGCAATACCCTGATGTGGAACGTCTGTCAGTGATTGAACCTGCCCAGTCAGCGTCTGTATAAGCTTCAACTCGCAGGTGTCCATTCTTACTAAACAGGAGACCCTTCCCTGGAGCCCCCTTAAGATTGCGTAACACTCGGTGTACTGCCTCAAGATGTGGAGAGCGAGGGGCATGCATGATCTGACTGATGACACTGACTGCGTATGCAATATCTGGTCGTGTCAGCGAAAGGTAGATGAGACGCCCAACAAGTCTCTGGAACTGGCCTGCATCAGCAATGGGATCCCCATCAACAGGATTCAACCGATGTTGCTGCTCTATAGGCGTATCGGCTGGTTTAGCTCCCAAGTTTCCTGACTCTTGAAGGAGATCAAGTACATACTTTCTCTGTGAGATAAACACACCCTGCTTTGACCTAGCAACCTCAATGCCCAGAAAGTATCTCAAGGTTCCCAGATCCTTGATTTCGAACTCTGTGCCGAGGTATTTTTTCAATCTACAAACCTCATCTGGGTCATCTCCTGTGACCACGATATCATCCACATATACAATAAGAGCAGTAAGATGACCTTGACTTCTCTTTATGAAGAGAGTGTGGTCCGCCTGACTCTGCGAGTAGCCAATCTTCTTGATTGCGGAACTGAACCTCTCGAACCAAGCCCTTGGTGACTGTTTAAGCCCATACAAGGCTTTCTTCAGTCTGCATACAAGTTCCTTACTCCCAGTCGGACTGAACCCCGGAGGACCTGTCATGTAGACCTCTTCCTCTAGATCACCATGGAGGAAGACATTCTTGACATCCAACTGGTGGAGGGGCCAAGAAAAGTTTGCCGCGAGAGATAACAGAACTCGAACTGAGTTCATCTTGGCCACTGGAGCAAACGTCTCCTGGTAGTCAATCCCATAAGTCTGTGTGTACCCTTTTGCAACGAGACGGGCCTTGTACCTGTCGATGCTTCCATCTGCTTTGTATTTCACTGTATATACCCACTTGCACCCCACGGGTTTCTTTCCTCTAGGCAATGGAACCAAATCCCAAGTACTATTCTTTTCTAGAGCTGTCATCTCCTCTAGCATGGCTGCTTTCCACTGAGGCTGGCTGAGGGCATCTGAGACACCAGATGGCAGAGCGACACTGGATAGGGAAGTAGCAAATGCCCTGTAGGATGGTGAGAGCTATTGATAAGAAACAAAGTGAGAGATAGGGTGCTTGGTAACACAGTTCCGAACACCCTTCCGATGAACAATAGGTACATCAATGTCTATGGGAAGGATAGTAGGAGCAACAGACATATCATCATGAGGATCACTGAGGACACGATTACCTGGATCGAGTTGGATTTCCTGGCAGTGAGCTTGGATGGTGGACTGTTTCTCTTTTTGACGTCGTCTGGCATATGTCTTCAGCTGCGGATCCTGTGGCACAGTGTCAGTAGGAGATAAAGACAAGGGTACAGGAGACTCATCAAGCAAATCAAGGGGTACTGGTTGAGGAATCTCCCCCTGTGGAGGTATCGGACTCTCGTCAATACTCCCAAGCTCCCCCTGAAGAGAAGTCCGATCAACTGAGAAGAAGGGAAGACTCTCAAAAAATGTAACATCTAGAGAAACAAACCGACGATGGGTAGAGGGATGGAAACACCGATATCCCTTCTGAGTGGACGAATAGCCAAGGAACACACATCGGACGGCTTTCGGATCTAACTTGTCCTTCCTGCGATGGGCATGAACATAGCAAACACAACCAAAGACCTTAGGTGGAATGGAGAACACAGGACAGGAAGGAAACAGGAGTGAAAGGGGAGACTTTGACCCCAAGACACGAGAGGGCATCCGATTTATCAAGTAGGATGCCGTCAACATAGCGTCAGCCCAATAACCCTTGGGTACCCGAGTACCAAGAAGAAGTGCCCTAGCAAACTCCAGGACATGGCGATGCTTTCGCTCAGCGGTCCCATTTTGTTGAGGTGTATCGGCACATGAAGTCTGATGAAGAATTCCATGCTCTTCAAAGTAGGAGGCAAGGCCACTGTACATGTATTCCCCCCCATTGTCAGTGCGTAGGACTTTTAGGGTGGTGCCCAATTGATTGCACACCATTTTATGGAAGGTCTGAAAGATAGTATGCACCTCATTTTTTGATTTCATAAGGTAGATCCAAGTGTAACGGCTGTAGTCATCCACAAAAACCACAAAGTAGCGAAAACCAAAGATAGAAGTGGTGGGATTGGGTCCCCAAACATCAGAGTGCACAAGCTGTAAAGGAAACGTACTTTTTTTATTACTGGTCGGAAAAGACACCTGACATTGTTTTGCAAGTACACAAGTTTCACAGTTGAACTCAAAAAATGGAATAGACGCAAACTGAGGTAACAGACTCTTCATGACTGAAAGCGGTAAATGACCTAGCCTGTTATGCCATCGCATTAACAGGTCTTTATTAACGCTAGAACTACTGACATTGGCACTAGACTGATGTGCAACAGAATATGAAGTCGGCTGGCAATCGAGCAGGTACAATCCACCATCCTCACGACCACTGCCAATCATCCGCCTCGTCTCCAAGTCCTGAAAACACAGTGAGTAGGAAAAAAGGTAACACTGCAGTTTAGGCTCTTAGTAAGATGGCTAACAGAAAGCAGGTTAGTGGTGAATTTAGGAACATGAAGTACAGAGGATAAAGACAAAGTAGGTGTGGCAGAGATAGTGCCCTTCCCTGAGATAGAGGAGAAGGTGCCATCAGCCACACGGACCTTGTCCTTACCCGAGCAGATATTATAGGTGGAGAAAAGGGATGGCATACCAGTCATATGATCGGAGGCACCAGAATCAATGATCCAGGAAGGACCAATGGGTGCCGTAGACACATGGTGGGCTGAATGGGATGTACCTGTCTGAGCAAAGGATGATGTAGGTGGGGAAGGGCCATCAAGCTGAGTAAGTAATTGTCGAAGCCTGTCAATGTCCATGCTAGAGAAGGTGTTGGACTGCCCAGAGGAAGGGGTCACATCAGAGGAATCTTGACTGGTGGCATGAGCAGCTGAGGTTCCATATTTGCTACCAGAGGGCTTCTTTGAGGAGCCTTGCTTCCCCCCAGAGAACTGTGCGGGACGACCATGAAGACTCCAGCAGGTCTCCCGAGTGTGGCGACGCTTGCCACAGTGATCACATCTGAGTCGATCACGATCATCAAGATCCCCATCCTTCTTGGATGTAGGTTTGCTCAATTTCTAAGTGGCCAAGGCAGACTTCTCAGATAAAGGAACATCAACATCTGTCTTAGAGCTCATGGCTGTCCTCCTGCTGTCCTCGCTTTGGATGTAGGAGTAGACCTGTGCAATGGTCGACGGTGGTGGATCTCTGCCCAAGATGTTTGCTCGAACCTGTTCATAGCTCTGGTTCAAGCCGCCAAGAAACTCGAATATGCGTCCGCGCACAATCATCTTCCGGAACTCCGTAGCATCCTTGGTACATGCAGGGGTGTAGGTCTGGTAGTGATCTACCTCCTCCCACTTACGCAGCGTAGTATGATCCCAAAGGAAGATCGCCTTGCTTCAGATGTGCTATCTCCTGCTGAAGTTCATACATCCTAGCAAAATTCCCATCTTGGGAGTAGGTCTGAGATGCAGTGTCCCATATATCCTTGGCAGTCGGGAGAAAGAGGAAGCCTGTGCTGATCGATGGATGCATGGAGTGAAGTAGCCATGACATGACCATCGAGTTTTCCGCTTCCCACTTCTCAAACGCAGCATCGGAGGAATCAGGTGCAGTGACGCGTCCAGTGATATAGCCGGCTTTGCCTCGTCCGGTGATGTACATCTTGGCAGATTGAGACCATGCGAGGTAGTTGGTCCCGTCGAGTTTCACCGTAGTGATCTGTAGGCCCGGGCTGTGATCACCATGACTTCCCAGACTGGGTGGGGCAACAATAATCTCTGACTTGGCAGAAGATGACTCCTCAGATGTACTCATGGTAGTAGAGAAGACTTTCTGATAAGAAATCACCTGAACTGCTGCTGCGGGGGTGCAAATCACCTTCTTTTTATTTTTAAAACCTCCTGCTCGCGTTGCTCGCAGGATTCAGGCCTTTTTGGAACAACTCCTTTATAGATTTTCTATTGGAGAAAAAACCACCCGCGGGAAACTTGTGAATGGTTCCGAGGACCTAAAAAAGGTTCCTGGATAGGTGCGGTAGCACTAGGGAGAGGTTCTGGACGCCTCTGAGACCTGCGGCTAGGTCCAGAGGGTCTTCTCTGACCTTTTGGAAGGGGCGGCTAGGCTTGGTGGCTCTTCTCCAGGCTTCTGGAGTGGGCGGCTATGCCTGATAGCTCTTCTCCAGGCTTCTGGAGTGGGCAGCTAGGCCTGGGAGAACCTCTCCAACCTTTTGGAGTGGGCGGCTAGGGTTTCAAACTCTTCTAAAGCTTGCGGCTATCCATGGGAGATGATCTCCTTCTTTGAAAAGCCCTTCGCATCGAATTTCGCAATCCCTAGGGTTCTTCAGACCTCTAGATTGAGCCATGGTTACATAACCATGCTTTGATACCATGTTGTAATCTTGGATCGTAACCAGAATAAGAGATTAGGGTTAGAGATGGAAGAGAGGAGAGGAGAAGAGAATTGGAGGAAGAGGAGAAATCGTGTAAAGCTTAGAATAGCCTACACGATTTCACCCAATATATATATTAAGTGAAGTTTTACAATATTACAAGGGCCCCCTGTAGAATATAAGATATTACAAGTAGGTCCCTGACAACAGTTATGTCATGGTTGCTCCATTCCATGCAACCATCGGTCAGTAAACGCTTTCTTTTTCTCCCGATGGCCAAGGATATTTGGGATGCAGTATCTCAAACCTATTCCCAGGTTGAAAATTTTGCTAAGATGTATGAACTTCGGTAGGAGATAGCATGACTGAAGAAAGGAGACCCTCCACTGGGGTCATACTATGCTGCTTTAGGCAGTAAGTGGGAAGAAGTAGATCACTATCAAACCTACACTCATGCCTGCACTATTGATGCTACAGAGGTCCGGAAGATGATTGAATGGACAAAAATATTCGAGTTTCTAGGTGGTCTGAACCAGAGCTATGAGCAAACTCGGGTCAATATATTGAGCAGAGACCCACCACCTACGTCCCTTACACAAGTCTACTCTTACATTCAAAGTGAAGACAGCAGGAGAGCTATGGGCTCCAAGCCCAATACTGAGGTTCCTTTATCTGAGAAGTCTGCTTTGGCCACTCAAATGGAACAAGCCTGCATCCAAGAAAGATGAGGAATCTGATGATCACGAAAGGTTTTGCGGTGACCACTATAACAAGCGTCGCCACACTCGAGAGACCTGTTGGAGTCTACATGAACGCCCTGCATAGTTCTCTAGTGGCAAGCAAGGCTCATCTAGGAAGCCTTCTAGTGCCAAACAGTGGACCTCAGCCGCTCATGCTACTAGTCAGGAGTCTTCCAATGTGACACATTTCTCTTCCGAGCCGTCCAGTACCATCTCTAGCATGGACCTTGACAAGCTTCGCGAAATTCTTGCGCAACTTGATGGTTCCTCCACATCCTCCACATCTACCTCTGCATTTGCTCAGACAGGTATATCTCATTCAACCTATCATGTGTCTGTTGCACTTATAAAAAAAATCACGTGTCTGTTGCACCCAATGGTCCATCATAAATCATTAATTCTTGTGCCTCCGATCATATGACTGGTATGTCCTCTCTTTTCTCCACTTATAGTATCTGCTCTGGTAAAGACAAGGTTCGAGTAGCAGATGACACCTTCTTCTTTATCTCAAGAAATGGCACAATCTCTGTCATACCCACCTTACCTTTATCATGTGCTTCATGTTCTTAAATTTACCATTAACCTACTTTCTGTCAGTCATCTTACTGAGAGCCTAAATTGTAGTATTACCTTTTTTCCGAATCATTGTGTCTTTCAGGACTTGGAGACGAGACAGATGATTGGCAGTGGTCGTGAGGATGGTGGATTGTACCTGCTCGATAGCTAGCCAACTTCATATTCAGTCGCACATCAATCCAGTGCGAGTGTCAGTAGTCCTCGAGTCAATAAAGACCTGTTAATGCATCGGCATAACAGGCTTGGTCATTTACCTATTTCTATTTTGAAGTGTCTGTTACCTTAGTTTCTGTCTGTTCCATCCTTTGAGTTCAATTGCGAAACCTGTGTACTTGCTAAACAATGCCGAGTGTCTTTCTTGATTAGTAATAATAAAAGTACTTCTTTGCAAATTGTGCATTCTGATGTTTGGGGATCGAATTCCACTACTTGTGTTTGGCTTCCGCTATTTTGTGGTGTTTGTAGCGTTTGTAGATGATTACAATCGCTATACTTGGATATATCTCATGAAATCCAAGAATGAGGTGCACGTGATCTTTCAGTTGTTCCATAAGATGGTGTGCAATAAGCTGGGCACCACGTTGAAAGTCTTGCACTCTGACAATGGTGGAGAATACATGTATAGCGGCCTTGCCTCCTACCTTGAAGAGCATGGCATCATTCATCAGACTTCATGTGCCAACACTCCTCAACATAATGGGGTTGCTGAGAGAAAGCACCGCCATGTTCTCGAGGTTGCTCGCGCACTTATTGGCAAAGGGGCACTGAAGGGTTATTTGCCTAATATTGTGTTGACTACATCCTATCTAGTTAAACATATGCCTTCCGAGAGTTCTTGGGTTGCAGTCTCCTCTTTCCATCATGTTTCCTTTCAGTGCTATGTTTTTTGTTCCCCCAAAAGTATTTGGTTATGTTTGCTATGTTCATTCTCATCAGTGCTAGATGCCACTTTCTTCGAGAGCCTCCCTTTTCCTCTGTTGAACGGGCTTCTCTTCAGGGGGAGTTTGGGAGTATTGATGAGAGTCCGATATCTCCTCAGGAGCAGATTCCCCTACCGGTGCCATTTGACCCGCCTCCTACTTCTGAGCTTACATCCCTACTCTTACTGTTGATACTAACACCTTGCAACAGGACACGCAACTGAAGACGTATGCCAAAAGATTTCCAAATGGGAAACAGTCCACCGTCCAATCTCACTGCCAAAGAATCCAACTCGATCTAGGTAATCCAGCTCTCATTGATCCTCAAGATGATATTCCTATTTGTAATACTTTGACCTGCACCCATTGGCAAGCTCGTAAATTTTTAACTTTTGAATGTTTGACTTCCAAAAATTTAATCACAAACTGACACACTTGAAGAATTTCTTAACATTAGTGTTAATTTGGAAACCCGGAAGAACCATAACGTATAATTCGGTAACACATAAGATGATAATAATTGCGACGTATTTCATGTTTTAGTCCAATACTCTACATGCATGTATATTATTAATGATTAGTTTATTATCTATGTTCTAACAATTGACTAACATGAGCATGTTTGACTAACATAAGCATGATTGACTAACATAAGCATGATTGACTAGCAAATAAAAAAAAGAATGTTGACCGAACCCACAACTTGGACCACCTATGGCCAGCATGTTTTACACTTAATATTTTACTCCTACCATACATGACATTTTTACCAACAAGGGAAGTGTTTTTTTTCTTGACAATATTAACTTGTAGTAGGCTTAACGTGTATACCTTGAGACCCACACACCTTAAACATTAAATGCATAAAATATATTATTAAAATGCTTTTGGTAACAAATCCTTGAGAATTGAAAAAGAAAAAAAAAAGTTAACAAATAACCAATACAACCAAACAAAGACCCTTACCTTTATAACTTGCATGCATACCTTTCTATTCCAATGCAAATTACCTGCATAACTATGAATAAAAGAGAAAGTTGACTCTTAAAATAATAAACTACCTTTCCAAAATTATTTGCTAAAAGGAACTTAACAGACATAGAGGACCGTTCCACTAGGGTAACCATGTAGGAGAAGAAAATAGATGCTGATTATGGGAACTTCCCAACCCAGACCGTGTGACCCTTTATTTTCCAAAGTAATGTAATACTTATAAACTCCATAAGGAGGGAAGGCCGAAGGGGATTCTAGAAAAAGAGAAGAAAGAGAAGGGAGAGTGAACGACTGGTAGAAGGTGGAGACGTTGAAGCTTGAAGAGAAGGAAAGAACAAGGACTCAACCACGCACTCTTCGATCGCTTACTACACTCACTAACCCAGAAAAATCCTTCACGTTAATAGGTAGGTGATACTGACATTAATAATGATGTGTGAAAATTCTTGTTGATGTTGTGCAAATTATGAATGCATAGTTAATGTCTTAGTAGAAAGAAAATGCCAAACTGTTTGAATGCGTGTGAAAGTGCATATGTTTTTATGTAATATTGTATGCCTTGGTGATATTGGTGATTGGTCCAGCAGGATAGATTTGATAGAATGTGAAATATCTTGTGAGGTTATTGGCTTTTGTGGGAATGGTGGTTGGTCCAACCTGGAGAAAGATAATGAGAACTACCCTAGGTGGGATTGCTACCCTCGGTAGAATTAGAGAAGTGGAAATGTTAGTGTGTTTAACATGATGAAAGTAGAAGGGTTGGTCCGTATTACATTGTATCATTGGTTGTATCAGCATGCCTCAAGTATGAATAACATGCCATTATTATTGTCATCAAATCTATGTTCGACTACCGGGCCTCGGCTCACGGTTTTGTACCAGTAGAAAATTACAGATGTAGGTGGACCATTTGAGGGTCGTATTACAACCGAGGACGAGGATATGCAATGAATGGTGGAGAGTTCGGAGAGGAGATCTGAGTGGCCGCGACGTTTTGCTACCTATCGTTTTGCTACTTATTTTCGTTTATGACGTTTTAACATGAGATCTATGAAGTATGCTATATGGATGATCACTTTGATAATACTCTTTAGTATTTAGATAAGCTATGTTATGAATTTATGGCGGTATAAATGGTTGTTGATGGATTTGGAAATCACATGTTTAGAAATTTACATTTCCGGATTATTGGATACTTTGATGACACAATGAACGGTATAAATTGAAGATTGAAAATCCCTATTCAGTATTGGGACTACACATGCTAATGGTAACGACTCACTTTGTGTATTAGTGCACATTGAGTATATAGAACCTTGCCGATCTGAGTCGCTGCCATTAGTATGTGTTAGCGGCATATCTATTTGTGCATAGCTCACGAATCCCGTTCAAATTTACGAGTGAAGTGGACAACTCAATGCTTATCACAATATCCTCATTCGCTTCATCCTTGTGGGTGTGTGAAGCATACACGTACCGTCATGGCGCCTGAGATGTATGTGTACGTTTCTGACATCGGCACTTGACCACCATTTTAGTGGGGATCTCATTGGTACAAAGTCATTTCTGACGGTGACATTGTATAAAAAAAATGCGGGTATGTGATATATCGGGCGGAAGAATTATGGACTGATTGTATGAGGGTATGGATACGAGGTTTGTCTAGTCTGATCATGAAGTGAGTCATAGTGTTGGATTGAATCCAATGAAGGTGTGGGTATGCAGTACTCCAGGCCGTAGTTGTGCATGACATTATGGACAGCAGAGGTGAGGTCGTGTGCATGTTCGTAGGTGTGAGTGGACTGCCAATATAAGTGAATTCACTCACTGACCTGTACGTTAATGGACTATAACATATTATAAACCTAAACAATGATGGCGAAAAGTCCTTGGGTACATTGATTTATAAACCATTGATAAGACAACTGATTATATACTTTACCTTGCTAAAAATTAATGTTGCCTTGTGCCTATATTGCATGAAAGTGTATTTGACACTTCAAAATATCTCATTGGCTGATTTTGGTGAGGACAGTCAGCAACCTTGGCACTGTATGTGCAACGACATGAATAGACCATAGGTTGGTCGATAATTGTGTATCCAACTAACATGTTGATTGAAATGTTAGTTAGCACTTATTGAACAATAACCTACTATTTCGAAAATTGTTGAGACCTTATTATTATTCCCTTGAATATTATAGAGATGCATGAAATTGGAATTTTATTATCATCGTGAATAGTGGGATTCTTTGTATTTATTATGACAATGAATGTGGGTTCGGGCCAACCCGTAGGGATCGGGTCAGGCCCTAATACCTGAAATTTGGGTCGTGAAACTATTGACCATTTTATTATTCCAACTATGGACATTGATGTACCTATTGCTTATCGTAAGGGTGTTTGGAGTTGTACAACCAAGCACCGTATCTCTGACTTTGTTTCTTACCAGTTGTTATCTCCATCCTATAGAGCGTTTGTTACTTCCCTGTCTTCTGTTCCTATGAAATCTAATGTTTTAGATGCTCTTGGCCAACCTCAGTGGAAAGCAACCTTGCTAGAGGAGATGAGAATTCTAAAGAAGAATGGTACTTGAGATCTGAATCCATTGCAGAAAGGAAAGAAGCATGTGGGGTGCAAACGGGTATACATAGTGTACAAAGCCAATGGAAGTGTTGACAGGTACAAGGCCTGTCTGGCTGCAAAAGGGTACAGGCAAACATATGGCATTGACTACTAGGAGATGTTGACTATGGTAGCCAAGATGAACTCAGTTCGAGTTCTCTTCTCTTTTGCCGCAAACCTGTTATGGCCCATACACTAGTTGGACGTAAAGAATGCATTCCTCCATGGTGATATAGAGGAAGATGTATACATGACAGGACCTCCTGGATTCAGCCTGACTGGAGGTAAAGAACTCGTGTGCAAGTTGAAGAAAGCTTTGTATGGGCTCAAGCAGTCACCCAGATCCTTGTTTGAGAGATTCAAGTTAACAGTCAAGAAAATGGGATACTCACAGATTCAAGCAGACCATACATTGTTCATTAAGAGGAGTCAAGGTCGTACTACTGCTCTAAATGTGTATGTGGATGATATTGTGGTTACAAGAGATAACCCGATGAGGTTTGCCGGTTGAAGTACCTAGAGACGGAGTTTGAAATTAAGGATCTAGGATCCCTAAGATATTTCATGGGTATTGAAGTTGCTAAATCAAAGCAGGGCGTGTTCCTTTCACAGGAGTCAGGGAACTTGAGAGCTAAACCAACTAACACACCTAATGAGCGGCAACACCGGCTTAATCATGTTGATGGGGATCCAGTTATTGATACAGTCCAATTCCAGGGACTTGTTGGACGACTTATCTACCTTTCACTGACACAACCAGATATTGCATATGCAATCAGTGTTATTAGTCAATTCATGAATACACCTTGTTCTCTACATCTTGAGGCAGCACACAGTTCTAAGCCATCCCAAGGGATCACTAGGAAAAGGACTCCTATTTGGCAAGTACAGACATTTGCGAGTTGGGGCCTATACATATGTTGATTGGGCGGGATCAGTTACAGACCGACGGCCTACATTAGGGTATTGCACTTATATTGAGGTAATTTGGTTTCATGGCGTAGCAAGAAGCAACCAATCGTCACCCGCTCTAGCGTTGAAACAGAGTACCGTTCTATGGCTCATTGTATGTGTGAGTTACTATAGCTGAAGACTATACTTAGTGAGCTAGGCTACCCCGTCAAAGTGCCTATGAACCTGTATTGTGACAATAAAGCTACATCAGTATTGCTAATGCTCACAACCCGGCTCAAGATGACAGGACGAAGCACACTGAAGTAGATCGACACTTTATAAAGGAGAAACTTTGTCTTTGTCTTATCTGTAGTCTGTACACCTTATGTCAATACAGCTAATCAAGTGGCCGATGTGTTGACTAAAGGTGTTAATAAAGGTATCCTGTAGAATATGTTATCCAAGCTAGGCATGATAGATATCTTCGCACCGGCTTGAGGGGGAGTGTTGTTAGGGGTTTATTTGTAATATTTTATATTCTGTAGGGGTGCCTTTGTAATTATGAGAATAGTTCCAATATTATAAATATTGGTGAAATCATGGAGCTCATTATGCTCTATACAATTTCACCCTTTCTCCATCTTCTCTTCTCTCTCCTCTAGCCCAAAATCTCCATCTATTCTCTAATCTTCTCTCTTTCTCTCACTAGTTACAATCACGTTTTACAACAATATCGACCTAGACTATCCTCCCAAATTTGCCAACAAAGATCTGAAATTCCAGGGTAATTTGTTTATAGGTATGGGTCTATGTATTCAATGCACCCCAAGTTGTGTACATTCCTAATGCATAACGTATGATGTATGACTTAAACACAAGCACTTAAACTTCAAAATTGAAAGCACTAGATATACTCAAATGCAACTAATATGATCTACTACACTATCAAACTGGGAATAAATACTCACCACAAATTCTCTCTTCACTCATAAACGAACACAAGGATTTTTATTGTCTCGCATCACTCATAGTAATTCACATATAAACAAGGATTTACATATAATTTTTTGTAACCTAATTGTGCCACAAAAGTTCATTTGTGACAAAGTTACCATTTTGTCAATGCACACAAAACATGGGTTGTCACAATTTAGAAAGGATGTGAAAAGATAGGCTCACAGGATCGACCGGTTGCACAATCACAGGTGGGAGCAAGCTCCAATGGCCGTCAATAATACAAGGAGGACAAGCCATCAACTCTCAAGGGAGGAGCTCAAAGCTCAAACCTCTTCTAGTCCTTCAATCTGATAAAAACTTTATCAAAAGAGGTTTTTATAAATAAAAAACCTAAACCCTAGGCCAATCCTAGCCATTGGATTGCAAAATCGATCTACACCTTCCATTTCCTGTGAACTTACCGAAATGCCCCTCACTATTGATTTATTGACCCAGATGTCCTCATCAAGAAAGAAGGGTTGAACTTACAATTATCTTTTGGGGATTATTATAGATTTCTACTACGTGGCATTTGATGTATGTTAATATGTTCTATGTAGTACACATTTTTATACTATTATCTTAAAATTTATTTAAGATGTATGGATGTGTCATTTTGAGCTTTCCTAGGCACAGCATATTTAACACCCTATGCTCATGTCAGCAGAAAAATGTATCTATAACTGATTTACAAAACCATTAACATGCTAGTATGGTGTTATAACATACAAAGCTGTGGATGCTACTCAACTAAACTGATCGACTACTGTTAGCTTATGTTAAACTAAGATTTAGAACATGAAGAGCATTTGTAAATAGAATCATTATCATAATATTACATGCTCTCAAACGTTATGCTTCCCATTTGGCACCGAGACACTAGAAGTCAATTGCAGCCTCAGAATATTGTACAAAATGTGATTCAACATAGAAGTTTGGCACATGGAAGAACCATTTTTTATAGGTCAGAGATCATGAAAGAACCTAGTAAAGGCACGTTTACCATTAATCACATGCGTACCGAAGAAATAATACCATTTCAGATATTTGGCAACATCATAATGATCCCTGATTCAAATTAAATGCAGCTATGTGATTAGGAACATGATCACAAAAACACAAAGTCAGTCATAAGCATACTTGTATCCAGAAGTTGTATGCACAAGAAGTAGACGTGACTTGTTCTCAATGATAGATCTCAACCCTCTTCTTTCTGCCTCCAATAGCAAATAGCGATGGAACTGATCCTGTAGCACATAAAGACTACACCCTTTATGAGATGAACAATCCTAAATTAAAACATCTTTTGCACTTAAGTTGCTAACAAATATAAGGTACTTAAGATACTCAACAATCAAATGAAGAGAAGCAACCAAAGTGATTCGTTAAGCAGAATAATCTGTAATGCTTAAAAGCCTACGAGTACAAAGAACATACCAAGCTTGAAACTAAGTGCAGAAGTAGACAGCAGAAAAATATACCGATGTCTCATGGAAACCATAATTCAACAAACAAAAGAACACTTGGTAAAAACAAATAACCCATCCAATAATTCTTAAGTGACATCTCCAGAAACCAATTAGGCAAGTACGATGGACATGTGAATTCAAACCACAACCATGAAATCATATTCTCTCAGTTGGATGATAAAATGGCACATTTTGCCTGCATACAATGAGAGAATTATTGATGTAGGAGATAGATTCATTGCTCCAGATACCTCATGTGATTAGAAACAGACACCACCCACAAATTCATAATAGAAAGACAGTTATACATAGGGCATAAAATACTTTCATTCCCCATGATGTAACTCAAATAACACTAATATTTGTAGTACCAAGTACTTCTATTAGGTTCCATGTGTCCATGCAGTACAAAAATGAGAATATTTCTAGTACCCAACAGCCAAACACTACTTTCAGTCATGTACCATTGAGTATGATGGTTATAGCTGCTTTAAATATCCAAATGAGGAAAACCTTGTCAGGATCCACATCCCTTTCTATATCCGCATCCATACAGTTATACAAGATAACAAGATCATCAAGGCCAACATAGGGCATATTAGAGACCAGTGAAATGCTTCCCAAATGAAGTTGAAGATAAAGGGAATAATAGGAGTGAATGGAATATCCCTCTCCTTCAGCTTCAGAAATGATGTTTTCTGGTCAAAGCAGGATGGAGGTTTATGGGTATAAATTCAGACAATTATTTCTAGCAAATTGTAGACACTAGAAAATCTCATGAAACCTCAAGGCTACTAGAAGCAACAATGAAAGAGACCATTGTGAGATATTTGGGTGTGGTATCGCCTAGTGCCTAACGCCTGAAGGCTCCAAATATGCAAGACGCCACTAATCCCTTTGCTGATGGATAATAATTTGCTTCGCCTAAGGTCCTTCGCTATGCTATTTCGGGTGCCTTGCTCGTGTTCAAAACTTCACAACATACCTAGGGTTTAAATTAAATCAGTAAAGTGGAAAATAAAGTTAAAAAGATTAGAAGAGAAGAGAAGAGAAGAAGAGAGAGGAAAAGAGAAAAGAATGGAGAAGGTGAAATCGTGTATTATGTGAAGCACGATTTCCCACATATTTATATTAATGAGGTGAAAGACAGAGAAATACCAAAAACACTCTTGGTACCCCAAGTTACAATGAAAAGGGAAAATAAATGTTGACAGGGTGTACCCTTTATGTTATAAGGGACATACCTGTAAGGGCATATATGTCTATGTAGTTCCTTTTTTATATTAATAGAAGTTTGGAGTCATGTAGCTCCTTTTCTCTCTCTTCTCTCTTTCCCTTCTCTCTTGTAAACCCTAAAAATCAGAACCAAACCCTAGAAACCCAAGAATCACTTTCAACTTGGTATCAAAGCTTGGTGACGAAAGAGATCTGATTAGAGATCACATACAGGTGTGCTGACATCAACAGGCCCTATGACGGACGTCAGCAGCCACCTGGACACACATCTCGAGGTCGACTGAATTATGATGTTTAGTGAAATGATACTAGTTTTTATAGCGCATATATGATAAATTCTTTAATTACTCAAATTATTTTTCAGGTACAACACATATCCCTATGTTTTGTTTTGGTGCCCTACCAAAACGGGACTTGTCGGCCTAAATGTTTTGAGATGGAACAATACTTTCAACCACAAATACTATTACTTTGACACCAACCACCTCGAATTTGGTAGAATCATCACAGCTAAACAGTCCTAGAGATCATCATCGTCACCATAAGCCTTATCCACGACATAGGATTGGCTACACGAAGCATGTTCTTCCATTCAATGCTGTCTAAAGCCATTTCTTTCGGTTAATGCAAGCTTCTTAAAATATCCTCTCAAAACCTCCATCAAAGTCCATTTTGGCCTTCCCTCACCTTTTAGACCCTTCGACTTGCACATTCCTCCTCACTAGTGCTGCATTGATCATTGTTGTACTTGTCCATGATCAAATCAAACCATCTAAATCGATTTTCCCTTATTTTGTCACCTATTGGGACTACTCCTATGTTTGCAAGATGCATTCATTTCTAATTTTGTCTTTCCTAGTCTTTCCACACATCCATCTCAACTACACTCATTTTATGAAAATGTTTTTTTTATTACCCAACGTTCTAATCCACAAAACATCGTAGGTCTTATTGTCATATTATAGAATTTTTCTTTTAGTTTGATTGGTACGCGTCAATCACATAGCGCTCTAGAAACACATCTCCACTTTAGCACCCAACTCTAATTCTATGGGCAACGTCCTCCTCAATCGCTCCGTCCTTATAAATAATAGAACCAACGTAACAAAATTGGTCACTTCAGGGTATCTCTTGGTTATCAATTTTTACGATGCTGGTATAATGCTTTTACACTGCATCGCTAGTCCCAAGCCCGGATGAAGGAGGGCTACTTCAGGTTCACAGCCGGTGTAAAACTTTGTCATATCCTATCAAAAATCTTGATCCATTATTTTATTTAGCAAGGGTGGTCCCGGAGATGAGCAATTCAATATATTTTTATGATGCATAGTGTTCTCACCAAATTTTGCAACACTTAACTCGTTAACTCACAAATGCTTTATATTGTAATCTTTCTGGAAATTATCAATCTATATCCACTCAAGTGTTTCCATAAGATGTTGAAAAGAATAAACCAGCCTTTCCCACATTTAAAATGAATAGTAAATTACGTGCAAAAACATTTGTTTTCCTGTAAGTGTAAGTATTATTAAAAGGGCAAAGCCCAAAAAAAAAACAAGGGTGAGGCTGGGGAGGTCAAGATGACCTACCCAAACAACCTCCAAGAAAAGATAAAAACCTAGGGAGCCCAACTAAGATCCATCCCTAAGACAAATGGTAACCCAGCGGAAAAAAAATCCTCAAAAAACAACCCCCTACATTTTGTAAACACCTTAGAACATAAGAAAACAAGCCCCTTGATATTAAGGACAATGGAGGCCACTTCTTCACTCTTGTCTGCGAAGATACGTTGGTTTTTCTCCTTCCACAGCTCCTATAACATAGCAAAGGGGAGTAATTTCCACAAGTTACGGCATCTATCCGATAAAGCAACAGAACGCCACCTTCGAAGAAGATCCAAAAGAGATCCCGGGCATCACCCATCTCATCCCGAATTCCTTGAGGAACATCGACCACACCTCCCACTCAACATCACAATGCAATAGCAAATGGTGAACAGTCTCGCCACTATGTTTACACATACTGCAAAAATCAACCAAAATGAACCCTCTAGAGATCAAGTGATCTACAGTTAGAATCTTGTCCAAGGAAGCTACCCACACAAAGAAAGTGACTTTAGTCGGAACTCTCGCCTTCCAAACCACGGATGCCAGAAAGCGAGGAATACCCTCTCTGTTCAACTCGTCGTGGAAAGACTGCACAGAGAAATCTCCACTTTTCAACCAAATCCAAACATGCTTGTCCTATGCCAAGGGAGGGAAGGTGAACATCTTGAAGCTGGGCAAGAAATCTGGATAGGGGCTCAATCTCCCAGTCATTAAGATTCCTCCTGAACCCAAAATTCCACCCCACCCCTCTCCCCTACTAAGCACACACTCCTGAATGGAACAATTCTTTCCCTCAGAAAGAGAGTAGAGCTCTGGGAAGTCGGCAAACAATGGACCGTCTCCACACCAGATGTCCTCCCAGAACTTGATTCTATTCCCCTTTACATCATACTGGATCCCTCTAACGAACTCCTCAGAGATCTTCAAAACCCCTCTCCGGACACTGCATCCATATGGTCTGCGGGTAGTTCTTGTTTCCCACCCAAAATGAGAAACCCCATACTCGCCTTCAATGACCTTCGCCCAAGGACTGGAAGGCTCCGCCCTGAATCTCCATAGCCACTTACCCAAAAGGGGCTTGATCGTAACCTTGACTTTCTTGATCCCCATTCCCCCACATTTCTTATCCTTGCACACCACTTGCCATCCCACCAAGTGACAATATCGTAAAACACTATTAATAAGCAGTAAAGCAATAATTGGTATTTGAAATCCATGTCAGCAAAAGAAAATTAAGTTCTGGAAAGTTATGCTTCCATTGAAAAAATGACATGGAATGGAATAGAGAAGTCATTTCAATCAAGGAAATGTTCCTTAAATTGATATCGAAAGATTATCAAAACAATAGTATTTTTAAATAAAATACGAGACCTAAATTCACATCAAGCTACCCATCTCTTTCCAGCAAGAGTGAAGCAATAATATCCAACCATGCATAATCTTTTACAGTTAGAGGTCGATGTCCCAATCTCATGTAATATCACATATTCCACTCATCCTAACCCAAATTCTTCTCCAGTGCATGTTATCACGAATGGGTCACTATAGAGGAAGACATTTTCTGAAACTCGACTACAATTCTGGATGTAATTTAGTTTCGTTTAAAGCCCATGCAGTATGATTCATCAACTGATAATCCCCACTAAGAACAAAGTAAAGAAAATCTAACAGAGCTATTACGAACCTTTGTGAAGCCTGGACTTGCAATAACAGCACAGCGGACTACGTTGAAATCAACATTCTTCAGAAAAGCCTAAGGAACATATGCAAAATTAGTCACAAGTCGGAAACTACATTTATGACTGCTCAAATAATATTCCAGAGGCCCATTCATCACAAAAAAAATGCAAGGGGCCCAATTTTAAAGAACAGGATAAGAAGGTATACTGTACCACTCAGATTAAACTCACCTGTAAAACATTGTCGAAGAACTTATTCAAAGCCTGTAAAAGAAACAAGATTATTTCGGCATATATTCAATCATCAGATCCTTCGACAGACCAAATTCTATTATCATCCCCCTCTATAGCATTGAAGCATTTTAGAAATCACAGAGTTCATAAGAAGCAGCAGCATACCGCCTCATAACCAGCAATAGCAGGCCCATGCTTGCGTGGAATAGAAGCTTCTATCCGGGAACGAGTTGTTGTTACACTGTTCAAGAATTAACACCAACCATGTATAACTATAAATACTTATGCAGACAAAATCATAGGATCAAATGATTACCACCAGAAATTATAAGAATGCATAAGTAAACCTTTATCATATTGCTATACTTGGAAGGTAATTGCCTAAACAAAAAAGTCATACAGAGGAAGTTTTTCTATGGATAATATTTGAGAAATATTAGAACAACCTATATCATACCCAGAGATTTATCTATGATAATGCCAACATAGCCCCATGTTGCGACAATACATTAAAATTTTGTTCACAAGAAACAGCAATTCAATGGAAAATAAGGCGCAAATCATTGCAGATGGTTTGAAGTTTGAAAGGCTACTGTGCAAATTAGTAAAAGGCTTTGATTGTACTAACTAGTAACCATTGTGAATTCACAAAGTTGTATATATCTCTGTAAAATTTCAATGCCATTAACTTGGAAAAGTTTTTAAGTATCTTCCTTATTTAGGTTCGCTGAAGCTTTTATTGGTAACAGAGCAAGAGTTTGTCCTTGCCCAATGTATCATATGAATTTTGTACTTGTTCTGTCCCATGTTTCATATCCTTCATTTCTTCAAAGTATTTTAGCAAAGATGGGGCATAAAAATGGCCTGAAAGTTCTGGGCAAAAAGCTAATGGATGAGAAACTTAACCGTGATAACTTCCACATGTGAAAGAGGAAGGTTCAACCTGAAGTTGATCAACGGCTATGAAACGTCTTGACTATATGTTGATTAAGTGTGTATCTTTAAGAAAAGGCACCTCTGGAGAAGGTGTAATTAAGAACAGCATATCTATCCTCAGACATGGAATTGAGGCCCAATCTATAAGGAAAAACAATCAAAAGTTTATTAATTTGTAAAAACAACTATCGCTTGTGCAATCTTCTGATGATATTATACTTTTTTGGTGGGTAAGCTTTGGGTTAGGCGGACCCCTACCTGACCTTAACAAAAAAGGAAGTTGCATCTGAATATATTTACATCCTTTAGCATCGTCCTCAACATATTTACATAATAAAGAAAATCTGATGGACAAAGCACAATGAAGCCATAGGCTACTTCACCCACCTCTTCAGCCCTCGTGGAGAGCAATTTGTCCAGCAAGTGTCGTGGAGCTTTAATATGCACTTCTCTTGGACCAGCAGACATGGCTCAACAGAGAGGTTTCTCATGAGGAGATAAGAGAATGCTATATTCAAAGCTGATGGCGACAAGGCCCAGGACCTGATGGATTCACAGCTCGCTGTGCACTTGGTCAATCGTGAGAGATGATATTGTTAGAGCCATTGTAAACTTCTGCCGCTCAAGAAAACTCTTAGGAAAAGGGAATACCACAGCAGTTACTTTGGTCCCTAAAGTCAAGCAACCCGTTAGCCTTGCAGACTTCAGGCCAATATCAGTGTGCAACATTCTTTATAGGTTCATCTCTAAGATCCTTGCTGAAAGATTAAAAGAGGTTGTTCACTCTCTCGTTGGGAAAAATTAGGCAGCTTTCCTGCGTGGGCGAGCTATCTCTGACAATTTTTTGTTGTGCCAAGAGATCGTTCATAATTACCACCTCAACCATGGACGTGCTCATGCAGCTTTAAAATTGATATCATAAAAGCCTTTGATTCAGTCAAATGGAATTGTGTCTTGAATATCCTTCACAAAGTGGGCTTTCCTAACAGATTTATAGCATGGGTAGAGGCCTGTATCTCGAACACCAGATTTTCTATAATGACTAATGGCAGTCCAGTTGGGTTCATTCGTGGAACGTGTGGCTTGCATTAAGGAGATCCCAGGTCTCCATATCTTTTTGTCCTCACTATGGAGCTCTTATCTCAGATTTTGGATGCGTCAGCTATGGCAGGTTCTATAACTCTTCATATCGTTGTGAAGACCCATTAATAACCCATCTCAGGTTTGCCAACGATCTATTTATTTTTCTCTTAAGCCAATGTGAATTCTGCTAGAACCATTAATAATATTTTGTCTAGTTTTGCTGATATTTCAGGGCTTCTAGTTAATTCAAAGAAATCTCGTATCTTCTTTGCTGCCACTGATGAAGAGTCTAAAACTCAGATTTGTGATATCTTGAACTTGAGAGAAGATAAGCTCCCCATTCGTTAACTGGTTTACCCCTCATCTCTAAGAGGTTGACCCAGATTGATTGTCAGCAGCTGATCAACCATATTAAAAATAGGATCTATTCGTGGAAAAGCCAGTGTCTTTCATATGCTGGGCAGCTTGAATTGATCCGTTCTGTCCTTAATATCTACCATATCTTCTGGACTAGCACTCTATTGCTTCCAAAGAGTGTTATCAAGGGAATTGACCAACTCCTTTGCCACTTTCTTTGGACTGGTGCTGATGTATATCACAAGATGCATAACATTAGCTAGAAGAAGCTATGCAGGCCAAAAAATGGAGGGTTGAACCTACGTAGAGTATCGGATTGGAACACGGCAGCCATGCTCCGACATGTCTGGAACCTAGCATCTGGTCGCCTATCTCTCTGGATGGAATGGATCAATAAACGCTTTCTCCAGCATGATTCTATTTGGAAAGTTGCCACTCCCTCTTTGTGTTCTTGGGTATGGAGAAGCATATTGAAGGTGCGTAATAAAGCTGAAGATTGTGTCCTGCACTCCTTGATCGGAGATGGTTCACAAACGCTCCTTGTGGTCAGATCTGATATGGTTTAAGGGCGACATACCTCGACAAACATTCATTGCTTGGATGGCCCTAAAGAACAGCTTGCAGACTCAAGATCGCCTAATTGATCAAGGTATTATTAAGCACACTAAATGTGTATTCTGTCGGCGAAGGGTTGATTGCATCAACCACTTGTTTTTCAAATGTTCCTTTACTAAGAAAGTGTGGAGCTCTATATTGCACTTATGTTGCTTGAGGATATGACAATGACCTTCTTTTGAGGCAGAAGCTATATGGTTACTTGATAAATGCAGATCATCCCGACACATCTCCACCCTTTCCAAGCTTTCCTTTATGGCTACCATCTACCACATTTGGCTTGAGTGCAAAGTCGCATATATCAAAATCATTTTGGGGACTGTGCAAGTGTTATCAAGCTAATTGTAGCAGATGTTCGCTACAGATTTATTTTCTCACCTCAAGCTATCAGTCATAGACACTCCTATGTCGAGGGAAATTCTTGAATCTTGGAGTTTGCACAAAGATCTAACTCGCCCTACTGTTATAGAATGTTCTTGGCAGCCGCCTGATGCCGGTGTTGTAGGCCTCAACACAGATGGGTCTCTTTCTAGTAACCAAGCTGGGTATGGGTGCATTCTTAGGGATCACCTTGGCAGCCCTCTTGTAGGCATTGCGGGTGGGTGTTTCCCACAAACAATTATTATCCATGAGCTCATGACTGTGGAATGAGATCTCATGCTTGTTGCAAATCGAAGCATTAGAAGAATTACACCCATGAATCCAAGTTAGCGGTGGACTGCCTGCCCAAAGTTCTCTCTTGGCCTTGGCAAGCTCGATTCTGCCTACGAAGTATTGAGATACTCAAGATGAGCTTTGAAGATATGGAGTTCAAGTTTGATTACCCCAAGACTAACTGTGCAGTGGACTTCTTAGCTTCTTTTTCCCTAATGTAAATGAGATTATACTTGATTCCACTAATATCCCTAGTGATCTTACTAGGTTTATTGTCGAAGACTCTAGTGGTTGTATATACTCTAGATTGTAAATTCTTCTTTCCGCCAAACCTCAAAGCTCCCCCCACCCCACACACCCACACACACACACAACAAAATAAAAATAAAAAAGGTCGATAAAAAAAGTCTATAGGTGATGATATTATACTTGTCTCTGAACTTCTCTTTGATTTAAGAAATTAAAATTAACAATATTGATGTCTTAATGCACTACAAATGCCAATTTGTTCACATAAAGTGTTAAATCACAGTTTTAATTTCCGAAAGGAATAGAAGATTCTTAAAAACAAATAAGCATGGCAGAAAAAACACAACAGTCAGAGGAGGTGCCAAATTGACAAGAATATCAGTATACAGATTTATTGCTCTTCCATCATTAGTCGTGACAATCACCTTCTGACTTCTAAGTATCTTATCTGGAAACCATGCTAAATCATGTCACTAATGAAATATATGTACCTTTTGCCCACGAGAAACACATGTGCTAAACCTTCTTGCATTAAAGCCACAGCTAGATCAGCACTTGCAGCGGGATCTGAAATTTAGAAGCAGTAGCAACACAGATAATTAAATAGAGGTAATATAGAAACATCAGTTCCCTTATCAAACCTGAGGAGATGCTAAGTAAATATATGTACTACTCATTCAGCTCTAGAAAACTGAAATATGCTATAAGATGATTGTGTCCTACAGGTTTGCCGATGTGTTAGACAGCTCCATGGGATTTAAGACCAAGCCCATGTTTGCGCCAAGTTTAAGACCTGTCTCAACGGCCTATCTGGCACACATGGGCTTGAGCTTGAAAGCAACCAAAAAGTAAGGAAGATGGGACTTACAGGCCCACAACCATTATGAAGATGCCTTTGCAGTTCATTAATAGAGTAGAATATAACAAGACAATTTTATTTTAAAAAAACTAATATATTATCAAATATACATAAATATGTAATAAATATCTACAATGTACATCTGATTATACATGTAATGTGTAATGCCTTGATCCTTGATTAAGAAAAAGAAAGTTCAGCAAAAATAGATTCTAGTTAAGAAATTAATGATAGTCTATAAAAAGTTTAAGAAAATAAACTGTACTCGTTCTTTTCAGAGAAAAACAGGGTATTATATCCCTATCTTATCTAATGATGATCAAAAGTTGAGCTAAAAGTTATGATTATATCTATGGTGAGGTTGTAAGCATTACTGCAAACAATAATATTCATCAATATTTAGGTGTCTGAGGTTATTGGAAAAACCTTAACATGCTAAATGTTGAATGTGTTTTGAACATTTATTCTCAGATAATAAATTCTTTCTAAAATCTAGAAGATAATGGACAAATGATGTGTTTCATACATGTACTTTAACGGTACAGAAAAAGAATTCAATTTCAAAACAAATGGTGTTTTGCCATTTCTGATATCCATGGCGGTAGCAAGTATGAGTCACCCCAACGGGCTTCTGTAAATACCATTGGCAGTTGTTAGGCTTAATCAAGGTCAATTGCTAGCAGCAGCATTATGGCCATGATTCAAAGTATTGTTCCATCTCAGACTGTCTCAGCCAAGACATTTCAGTCTCGGGGTGACCGGAACATTAAATTAGGTGTTTGTCTCATACTGTCTCAGTTAAGACATCTCTATTTTTCAACTGATGGAGATATGCCTCAAGACAGAGACTTTGAACCATGATTATGACGATCTAAATTCCTTACATGAACAAAAAATATTAAACAGTGATAGTAGCTTTGTTATAATCACACTTTTGATATCTTGAGAATCTTATGATATTACTATGTTGAAGAGAAATCATACCGGAGGCTTGCTGGAGTACATCTAATGCCAATGAGTCCCAAACAACCTAAATTATTGAGAAAAAACATAGAGGTTACTAATGCACTACAAAAATCATAACCAAAACAGATGAAATTGGTGCATTAAAAACATATGAAAAGAAATCACTTCAAATTCCAATATGAAGTAGCAATATAGACAATGTGGGTCGAGGCAATAACAAGTAATGAACAGGTCTGTTGGAATATTTGATTTTTCTTTTCTTTTTTTGTTTTTTTTCTTGATAGCTCTGTTGGTCATAACTTATGAGGTAAAGAAATCTTCTGAGAGATTACATCAGGATTGATAATGCCCCAAACTTCAAGACTCACATCATTGCTTGGGGGGATATCAGAGTTACCTCGATCTGTGTCTATGCAATTACACCTGTCAAACATCCGTGGATGATTTACTCAGGGAAAAGTCATGGCTGGTTTAGCAGAGCTACCATTGGGCCAAGTTCAGTGCAACTGTTAGATTAAGTGTTATCCACGGAAGTTGTCCCAACCAAACAGAGCTACAAATTGGGCTAAATTCAGTGCCTCACCAAATATAGCAACAAATTGGACTAATTTCGGTGCAATTGCTGGGTTAGGATTCACAGAAGCCGTCTCAACCAAATGGTCACAAAGTTTGCTTTAATACGCTCCTTCCCTCTTTGGAAGCATAGTCTTTTACTACCCAAAAGCACATGGTGAAACCTAACTGTCCATGAGATCCCCCAACACTCACCTAAATGTTCTAGCCACCAGCTTGGAGTAACGCCTCCTCGTTGACCGATTAGTACCCAAAATTAAAACAATGAATCCTTGGTACCCAAGAACCAAAAGCTGTCTTCCACCCCTAAGCCCACAACCCAACTCCTATTCATAGCAGCAAAACATATAGAAGAACTAAGACTGGTGCCACATCCCCACAACACACTCCTAATCAAAATAACAAGCTCCTACCATCACACTGAAGAATAGTCGTTCTCAACCTACTGCTGTAAGTATGCAACAGAATGTTTGTTTTTATATTTTGTAACTTTTTACAAATAATATTTGAAAATGATACACGGTTTAATCACCAAAGAAACATAATAGATTAACATTTGAACCACACTCAACTGTCAAACCAGAGGTTCTAGACACACCATATGAATTCCATATTGGGAGAAGATCAACATTAAGGTTATTCCATTGTACAACATAAAGAAAAAAATTTACGTAAATATGATACCCTAATTAAGAACATATGAAACATGTTCATAAAAGCAATAACTCTGCCCTTTGAAGGTGGCGTTGTCCAGTGTGATTGTAACAAGACACTGCCCTTTCAATAGAACCATCGATGAAATATTGAGCAAATTTAAGTTATATGCAGTCCATAAGAATAAACGGGGGATAAGTAACTGAAACAAGTTTCAAAAACATACCTTTCTCAACACAAAAGGTCGATGTAGATCAATTTCTAGGGTGTGGAATGCTCCAATCTGCAAAAGGAAAGCAATCAGTTAATTGGAGAACCAACAGCAGTCACCTCATAAAAATCAGAGTTCATTTTCGCACAACAATTACCTTTACATGTTGATTCTCCAAGATATTCTTGCCACGTATACGCAAGACTGACCCTTCCTTGTCATATTCTATAGCCTATGCAAAAAATAACAAGAACACGAAATAAACTAGAAAACCTTGTAAACAAAATCTAAGTTGGGGGGATCAAGAAACCATTGTTCACAGATAATATACACTCTAAGTTTTAAAGTATAATAGCACAAACACTAGCCTAGTGAATCAAGCTATCCATCCTCATCTAGTTTATTTAATAAAAAAAACAGCGCAGGAAAGGCAATTATGCCGAACAATATGGAAATGATTTGTTCAGAACTTGTCAATATTTATGTAACTGGACCAGCCAAACTGGCATTGTACTATAATTTTAGGCAACAAGGACCAAAAATTGTTTCTACGAGGTCTTAACCTTTCCTTACCTCAACCTTAACTTCCAACTTGAGCTTCACACGTTCCGCATCCCTTCCCCCAGAAGCCGCCTCCCTTAGAACTTTCCTATAACAAAAATTATACAAACTAAGATTCTATGGATACTCATTATATCAACGTACTTGCAGTTCATGAACGCCTTAAAAAATGCAATGTATATGCAACACAGACTCAATTCGCCACACAATAGAAAAAATACTTATGAAATCAGCAAAATCACCACTCACGTGCATGACAATAACAGAAAAATGAATGTAAAATGATATACTTTCAAGCTCATGCATCATCAAGAAAAAACTCTAAAAATAAACAATTTTTCCTTCTCCTAAGTAAAAATCTTAAGATATAGATAAATACATAAATACCTATATTGTAATGACCCTATTTCTAGCAATATTATAGTAGAATTTTTATAATACTTTGAACTATATGTATGCCATTTTAAAGGTCTCAACAATAGTTTTCTATCGGTATCAAGTTTGTCTAAATCAGACGTGCGAGTCAAAAGTTATTGTGTTTAGTTCTGGGCAACATTTTAAGTTTTTATTAAAATTTGAAAAAAAAAAAGACAATTTTCAAAATTATAGTCCCACATCGGATAGGAATGAAAAGTTCTGAGTTTTCATCCTCTATAAATACAAAGCCATGCCTTAAAAAAATTACATCAATTTGGGTATTTGTATTCTAACCCCTGAGGTAAGAATATTTGCAAAAAAGTCCATCAACTAGAAGAAATTCTAGAAAATTCCTAGGAATTCCTGAAAATATTCAGGAGGTCCTTTGAAAGTTTTTGTGGGGCCTACTGCCTCGAGATACGCGCTAGCTCGAGATTCGCAGCGTACGAGGTTCAAGGATTTGGGATTCTAGCGTATTCATTGGTAAGTACATAGTTATTTATTTTATGCCTTTATTTATTTAATTAATTAATTAACTATTTAATTAATTAATTATTATTTATTTAATTAATTGATTAATTATTATTTATTTATTTATAAATATTATTTTTATTTTTATTTTTTTTGAAATAGTAGAAAATTCACAGAATATTGTAGAAAAATTCTAGAAAATTCTATTATTTTTGGGAAAAATGTCTGAAAATGTTATTCTTGTTATCTGTTAAATTTTAGCAAGGAAAAATCCTAATTCTTGTATTTTCCACATAAAATGTGTAAATGCATTGATAATTTTTTGTAATCTTAAAAGCATGAAATTATGATAAATAAGGACATGTGTAATCTATTTAGTTGGATGAAGTCATGCTCAAATTCATTTAAAATGAGATATATGCGTTTTTCATCCGTTTTATGTATTCGCTTTCTAAGATATTAATAAGGCTTAAATGTTCTTATTTTTAGTTTCAAAATGCAAAAATATGAATGTTACATGTAAAGATGTTTCTACAAATATTATTATTTTTTTTTTTTGATAAGACAAATATTATTATTTTACGCATATAAATACGATTAAGGACATGAATAAGAACGTGATTGGGAATGTGAAATATCAGATTAGTTGGAATCAGGCGTTGTCTCATTTCTTTGAGACCCCTTGGGGTTTTAGTCCCCTAAAGCATCGGGCGTTGTCTTATTTCCTTAAGACCCCTTGGGGTTCTAGTCCCCTAAAGAAGAGGCGTCTCATTCATGAGACCCCTCGGGTATTTATACCTAAAAGAAAATTAGGGAATCTGGAGAAATGATACCTAATGAAACAATTAGTGTGCACATTAGGGAGTTTACTTGTGGACTAGAAGTGTTGACATCGTACACTAGGACCGATGGAATGTTGGTACGGAATACATCAAAATTGATAGTTTGACTTTATAGAAATGGTCACGGGTATTCTGATAAGAGAAAGGTTGACTGTTATATGAAAAGTCTTCATTGTATTCGAAGTTCTACGTAAGTAATTGATGGAGAATTGAGTTTTATCGAATTACATGTGAAATTCATTTGCAAATCGTAGTTGTTTTAAAATAAACAAAAGTCGCTGATTTAAGTGGTTTTACGCATGAGGAATGTACTTACTGAGCCCTAGCTCATCGTTTTAAAATGTTTTGTTTTCAGGAAAGGATAAGGGGAAGTTGGTCTGATGCTTCCAGCATTTCTGTTGATAGACTTGTGCTAGAGACAATGTTATATTTTGTTTAATTCTTCTATCTTGTAGAAAGATACATGAGTTATGTAGGTCGTTTGACCGTTTAGTAACATGTATTTGGGAGTACGATATATATACAATGTTTTCTTTTGGATGGCCATATTACGGTTTTGTTTGAGGTGAGAGATCCTCTAACATTATTAATGTGTCAATGAAGTGCGTTTCGTCTTATGGATTGTTTAAACAAAATGAAAAAAAAATTATCCGGTGTATTTCCGCTGCATCGTGATACCAGTTTTGTTTAACTGTGCGTTTGTATGATCAAATCGCGCCTCAAGATACGAGAAAGGTCGATATGACCAAATATCGGATTTGGGGGCGTGACATGTATTGAGATAGGTTGACACACTTTTCTAACACACTAAATGACACATGTTCATGAAGCTCACATGGAGATAATTCCAGGACTGATTTTCTTGTTAGGATGATCTCCTCACAAAAAATCAGCCCTTACTGAAACTTCTAACCCTATCAATTCTGGAGTTAAAGTTGACGAAGATATGGACTGTCCAGAATTTTTCAACTTGTAATACACTTTCATAAGGCAAGAAATGTCGGAATGGACCAATTTTTGGTGAGGATGATTTTCATTAGGAATGATAAGAGATGGAAAAACTTTAACTTCATACCAACTTTGCCCAAAGTGTTTGCCAGAAGTAGCTCACAAATTTCACGTCACGATCTAATATTAGTCTTTGGAACCCCATGTAATTGGAGAGAGAGAGAGAGAGAGGAATCACACAAAATAAAGTGAGGCACCAATCCCCGTTTAAACGATGGAATCAAAACCTCATTGCATTTTCGATTGACCTAGGGCCCAGTCATCAATGAGCCATAATTAACACTAGGCCCTCTCATCAACGTCGTATAATTCTTTCTGAAGTCTTCATCACTAGCATAATTCCCTTTGATCTCCTCAAACCCAATAACAAAGTGTCGTCAATAGATTGTTTTTTGCTAACTATCTGCAACTTTATTCTCTACTTCCTAAAAAATGCTTCAATAGGAAAGCGAACTCTTGTAGATATATTCCATTTGGCATGTTGCGGGCTAAGTTTCTTCTGAGAGTTGAGATATTGGAGGGCCTTATGATAATAAAAAAAACAGCAGAATTCGCAATGGATCAAGTAGCGACATCAATGCTTCAGAGCTTGAACAACGACAAAGAACTCCACATTATATGTAGAATACCTCTTAAACACATTGTTTAGTTTCTCACTGAATAAACTACTAGATACCTTTCTTGGCTTATGACTACACCAATACCCACATACAAGGCATCGCAAGGAACTTCAAATACCTTGACGAAAATACAGGAGCCTTGGTGATCTTCACCTTGATTTCGTCAAAGGCTTTAGTCACCACCATCCACTCAAACGGACCAAATTTCATGCATTCTGAAGTTCCAAATAAATCTCGTCGGAAGTAATTAACCCGTGAAAAAGGCAGATGCCACTCTAACATGAGCGGTGCGCAATCCAGACTATTTGTTCAGGCTGGCATGGGATGGTTAAGAACATCACATAAGACTAAGGGCCGTTTGCATTGCCATTTTTCAAAAAATATTTTATTTTAAAAACTGACTTTTCTAAAAATATATTTTTGAAAATGTGTTTTTTCCGAAAAAAAAAAAAAAAAAAAAAAGCCATTTGGATCATCATTAATGCAAAATGTATTTATCTTCTCTTGGTGGACCCCACCACTATAATTGATGAGAGTGATAGATGGAGAGGGCTGGGAGTAGGGTTTCTTTGTTTATTATGTTCATTGAGCTAGCAAAATTTAAAAAAAATTAAAATTTACTTGAAAATGACTTTCGGGTATTTTTTATAAAAATACTTTTTGGCATAAAAATATACTTTTATAGAATAAATACATTTTAAAAAATGTTCATCCCAACAATCTGTTATTTTGAAAAAAGTCTTTTTGTAAAAAAAAAGACTTTTTCAAGTCCAAAAATGGCAATCCAAACAGGCCTAATTCTTAATCTTGGAAATCGCCTACATGGGGTGTCCCCTTTTGATTGAATTATCAGTCCAGACCATCTAATTGTTAATCTTTAGTTAATCATGGCTACTTCTTCTTACATACCAACTAACCCCTGATGCTCCTCTAACAAAAAAACAGCGAAAAATAACAGAAGAATCGGCGAAAGAACACAAATAATACGATAAATTAAAACAGTAATTCATCTAAGATTAGTGTTGCAAAATTCGTACTGATTCAAAACAAATTGAAGTAAATAAAATAAAAATGGATATTAGAAATTACCTGACAGTAACAGCTAAAACGCTGTCCCCCTGACTAACCAAGTTGTAAGCAAGCCAGAGATCATCCGATTCCTCTGGAATCATCTGCAACGAAACAGAGTCCCCAAGAATTCAAAATTAAATGAAAAGAAGAGAAGAGAAATAAATAGAATAATCGTTAAATTGGGTGTTTTGGTTCACCTTGACGCTACCAGGTCCGTTGGGGACGACATCCTTACGAACTATCTTCATTGAGACCCAATCAAACAGGTTGGGTTCTTCAACTCCTCTCGTGCAATTTCGATTCGATACGAGCCGCAACACTTGCTACTAGAAACTATCTGTTCTGTTCGCAGATAGATTTAGAAATTTGTGAATTTGAAGGATTTATGAGGGGAGCACATATTTGCACACCCCATTTCCTATACCGGTGGACTCCTAGTCGGGGCACACCCCAAAAAGAGAGTTCTCTCTCTAAAACTTGGCTGACCGGTGACCATCGCTGACCGGCCACAAAATGAGCCACGTGGCACATTTTTAGAGGACACTGACCGTATAGACGTTTGGCCAATCTCTAGGTGGACGGTGGACCTACAAACCAAAAATAAACTTGATTAGTGATTTCCAAGCGTTGAATGGAGCCATTTTCATGGTTGAATGGAGCCATTTTCATGGGTTGAATTAACCGTGGGAATATGAGCGTTATCAACCATTATTTGGGGTACAAGATTGAAAGGTTTGAAATCACTAATCAGGCTATTTTTTGTTTGTAGGTCCACCTAGGATTGGCCAAACATCCATACGGTCAGTGTCCTCTAAAAATATGCCACGTGGCTCATTTTGTGAGGGTCACCGGTCAGCCAAGTTTTAGAGAGATCTCTCTTTTGGGGTGTGCCCCGATTAGGAGTCCATCGGGATAGGAAATGGGGTGTGCAAATATAAATATTTGTGAGGGTCACCGGTCAGCCAAGTTGCGGTCTTTAATTAAACAGCTTTTAAATCAAACCGGGATTAAAGGTTTAAAAAAACCCTGACCAACAAATCAGGTTAATGCCCATTTTGGTAATTTCACAACAATGGCATAGCTGTGATTCTTAGAGAATTTCGATTTTTTTGAAGGGTGCGTTCCTTTTTTCTCTGTCCCTCGCCGACTTTGGATGTTTAAAAAGGTTTAAAAGGGGCCATTACAACGGTATAACGGACGGGGCGTTACTATTTTTCCGATATAACGAATTCTGATGCACAGGGACAACAATGGAAAGTAACGGGAAAAAAATGGCACTAAAATTTAAATTTTGAATTTCGAATTTTCAATAAAATTTATAACAGAAAAAATGAAAAATAACGGAAATAACATACTTTTTTTAACATATTTTTTTGGAAATAAGGCTCGTTATTTTCGTTATAACGGAAAAATAACAGAAACTAACGGTTGTTATTTTCTGAGAAAACGGTACATAACATAACGGGGAGGCCCAAAACAGCCGTTATTTTTGTTATAACAGCCGTTTTAAACAGCTGTTTTTAATACCATGTATTAAAAGCCAGAAGCAACATCCTCAGTAGAGAAGAGAAAAGAGAAGACTTGTACTTATGACGTGACGAGGACAAAGACTTGTTCTTAGGGCTACTGACCTTATGGATGTTTGGGGACTTTGGACACTTTGGACCACCTCTTGGTGGACCTACGTATCAAAACGATCAGAATTCATAACCGTTATATTTTAACATCCAATTAAAAAAAAAGCTCAAATTCAATGGTCAAAAACCATGTTATTAAAATATTAAATCCAACGGTTATAAATCACTAATTATACTGATTTTTGATCTGTAGGTTCATCAAGAGGTGGACAAAATATCCATAAGGCAAGTGGGCCCTAAAGAGTACTCCATATGGGGTTTTGGATGGGGCCATCAAACACGGGATCGTTTTTTCTTGGTGCTGGAGGCCACACAGCATAAGGGTTAATTTTCTGATGGCTACATGCATGATTTTTCTGTTTGCAGGGGCTTTTTGGAAAAAGTCACAAAATAAGAAAGTTTCAAGTCAAAGAGCAGTTTGGAAGAATCCTAATCATACTATTATTTCGTTATTAAGTAAGTCCACCTAAGGGCGGGCCCTGTAGGAGTAAAAGCCTGTCATCAAAGCCCGTGACAGCTAATGATTTCTCAGCGTGCGTACCCCGAGAGTGCTTTTGCAATAAAAAAAAAATATTAAAAAACACACATGGGTGCGTGGCAAAAAGAAGTCGGGTATGTGCCGAGAATTCATTGGCTATCTTCTTCGATGACAGGCCACTATCATCAAAGTTTTACTCTAGTATTATATTGATAGTACAAGTGAAAGGTAAATCCTACGTAGCTGCTTGCATTAGGTGGACCCTGTAAGAGGAGAGAAGGTGGACAAGTCAAAAGTTACATGGGATAGGCTCAAGAGGTCACAAAATATCAAAAGTCTTTTTCCTGTTTGGGAGATGTGATTACACAATTGGCTTAGAAGAACTTAACAGCTCATTACACAATTAAAATCAGCAATATTGCACCCACGATCATCACTGTTCAGCTAAGAGAATATATTCTATTCTCTAGAAATCATCAGTTTGTAATCCAGTCCTCAGCTCTTTGTTGAATCTGATGGAAAGCTCTCAACTATACTGTCAAGTGGACTCTCAAAGATCAAAATATGCTTACATGGATCAATATATTGCAACTATGTTCGATATTGTTCTACCTTACATCGTCGAACAACAATCCATTAAAGTTGTTTAGAAAGATCACAAATATCGATATGCATCGTTAACTCGCTAGCTCCCATGTGCTCTAACTATAGAACTTGAAGAAAGGTTCGACAATTCAATGCAAGAATATCTGCGACAAATCAAAATCTTGGCTGACAAACTTGCGGCTTGTGGTGTTGCAATAGATGAGAAGATTTAACCCTCCATACCTTGGATGGACTTTCAGCTAGTTATCGTCAATTGAAAACGACTATCAACACTCGATCAATAGCAGATCCAGTATCACTGGATGAACTACACATGCACACTTCTCATCTGTGAGGAATTGTACCTAGTAGAAACTCATCCTGCTACAACCCCTTTTGCTGAATCAACTACTGCTCTCACAACCTCTCACATCATCTCCCAGTGTAGCCATTATCGAGTGAGGATCTCCCAATTATCATGGTTTGCCAGAGGACGATATGGATCTGGTCATGGTATCCATTCTCCCCAACAATTAATCCAACAATGTATATATATCCAACGCATGTACATTCAGGATCTATCATCATTGGGATTTCCACTCGACATGTTTGTCAAATGTTATAGATCAGGTCTAGCCATCAATTGTTATCATTGCATGGACTATGCTTATCAGGCTCATGTTCCACCACAGAAACTTACTGTAATAGTTGTCATTTCCACTATACCCACCCCCAAGTAAATTAAACCTAGTACACTCTAACTCATATGCCACTCACCACATTTTAGATATGATGACCAATCTCCCAGTGCATTGCAAGGTGACAAAGTTCAAGTACGTAGGCGATGGTCATGGTTTGCCTATTATTCATATCGGCTCTTCTACACTTCATGCCCCTAGCTAACAATAGCTTTCAATTAAGAAATATTTTACATTGTCCTACTACTTCTACCAATCTTCTTTTTGTACAAAAAATATTCAAATATAACAAATGTTATTTTTTTGCTTTGATGCAAATGGTTTTGTTGTGAATGACAAAGTCTTGAGGATGATCTTCTGGGTGCAAAATCCGGGATGTAGATATAGCCATTGATTATCCTCGAGATTTGCACACACATCAACAAATTAGTTAGAAATAGATCAAGTAGCATCAAAGAATCTGAAAATTGAAGAAGAGACAACCATTTTGAGGAGGTTCATCACCGGAATCTGGTCGACTACGTCTTCGGCCTCATTGGTAGAGGCAATCCACTATTGTCATTCAAGTGTTACAGTTCTCTGTCCTATTACAGTTCTTCATCCATAAAGAAGAAGGAAAAAAAATTCTTCCTCCATCGGTGAAGAGCTCTATATATAGAAAAAGTTTTCCAACAAGTGGAAATAACTGTCCGAAGTTGAGGGAGTTGAGTGTAACCGTAAGTGGTTAAGTGGTTAAGGGAATTGTTCTAGTGTATCTCAGTATTGTTATAATGTAATTGAGTGTATGTTGGGAATGATGCGCCATTCGAAATATCCTCGAGGGACGTACACCTCGAGATACGTACCAATTGGTCCTTGGGATTTGTGTAAAAAATATGGTACCTACATAGCCCCATCTCGGAGGTGGAGCTCGTTGATAAGAGGTGATCTGCCTCCGAGAAGAGTGTAAGCACATGTCAAAATGTCGACTTGA